>CAXIVR010000005.1:63288745-63888745 GCA_964035755.1 Teleogryllus oceanicus | reverse complement strand
CGCCTGGCAATCGGGAATTTGGGGCAGGGTCGGGCAGTGTACAGCGGGACATGAAGGGCACGAGGGGCACGGCTGGCAAGGGGTCGGGCACTGCGGCTCTCTGGAGGGGCACATCCGCGCGCATAGGTCGACGTTGCTGCCCTGCCCGTCCCTCGTTGCCGCAGTGAGCGCCACCAGCGCTAAAACCCTGTGGAAAGAAATCCACTTAGGTCCTCCACACGGTGCCACTCTGCAACGCACCGGCACAGCCACCGGCCAGCGCCAATGAGCGTGGGGAAGGAATGATTCGCGAGTCACCGCTGTGGGTGTCAGGGGCCGCACGGCAGTATACCTGGGTTTTCGTATCGTGGCAGCTGAGGGTATTATCTTCAAGATGGAATATGGCACGGCTTTTCGCGTCTTTCTCGGTCGTGCCGCTAGAGTCGCTTGATCTGCAGCACTGCTTGATAGGTCGCGATCATGCGACATCCTGCGGCAGGCCGAGAAAGACGCAAAAAGTGCCATATACCCATTTGAAGATAATACCTTCAGCTGCGAAAACCCAAGTATGGTGACATGACGTCGATAACAAAACATTGATGTTCCAAACATCGATGTTCAAAATTAAAACATCGATACTGATAATACTTCGACCAAAAATCATCGATATTTTTAAACATCGATGTTGTAAAGCTCGTTTAGTAACCTCTATCACTAAATTTGTGCTTAACAAAAATTTAATTTGACAGAGGTTGTGTATACTAGTTAATAATTAAACTTTAACTGAGGATAGTTAAAAGACGCCTCTCCCTGAGCAAAATACGAGGTCAGACGAAGAAATACCAAGGCATTAGGAACATCTCGAGCGACGCATAGTCTGCTCTTTGAAGGTAGTACAAACCGCGTTCGTCAGACTCGAACAAATAAACTGACAGTGGCAACATCAGTTATTATTTTGTATATTAACTTTTACAAGTTGTCATTGTGGAATTGTTTCGTCCACGAACAATACATCGAAAATGTGAAAACATCGAACACAACATAGATGTTAAAAAAAAAGCATCGATATATTGACATATCGATGCTTACAACACCGATGTTTTTAAAATATGGGTATCGATGTCACATCCCTACGAGGCACCTAAATGTGATCCCTGGGGAACTCCGGATGTTACTGCAATATTTTTCGAAATAATAGAATTAAATTTAACATTTTGATGTAGTGCATTTATTTTTATGAAATTACAATGACTTTTTTCCTGAAAATTACAGAACATAGAAATATACTTTTAATTAGTACATTTTAATGTTTGATGGTGCAAAAATTAACATTATAAATATTCAATTAAAACCTTGCTTAACACTAAGGACGTCGATTAAAAAATGAAACAATAAGGAGAAAAGCGAACCGTGTTTTAGACATGATTAAGAAAAAGTATCAATAATTATTCATCTAATAGGCACTTATTTAAGGGGCGCCAAATTTTGGCATTTCTTTATCACATTCCGTGTGTCCGCTCCTGATTACAAGTACTGACATGCTATAGAAAATAGTATTGAAGATTAACCAAAATTAGAATTTTCCTCCTCATATTTCTTTAGTACAGATATCTCCTAAAATAAATAAATAAGCAAATATAAATTAATAAAATAACTGTCTCCAAGTTCCCAACTCTGTTGCCACTTACCAAACGATCATGGTGCTGTGTCAAAGGCGGCTTGAAGCAGGCTCTGAATGACAAGTGACCCAAAATCTCGTGTTGGGGGAACGCTGGATAAGACTCGGACATTGTATCGGGCTAGGCGATAGCCTAGGAAGTGGGAGACGGATATGAATAAAGGCGGAAAGCGATAAATGGATAAGAAGCATTGACGCAAAGTAATTCCCAGTGCGTTTGACAATTTTTCTGCTCTTGACAGTACGTGATTCAGAATTTCAGATTGCTAATATTTAGGTTTTACATTTTGTTTTCTAATGTTCACGTTTTTTGTGTTCATTATTCTTCTGTAATTTTTAAATCATAAATCTATTTTTATGATCAATGTAAATTTTACATTTTATTTTTGAACATATTTAGTCCTTATGCATATAGGACATTTTTAGGTACATGTTATTCCATATAAATTCTAGCCCCCCCCTCATCGGTGCAACAATAATTAGTTTTTTGAACTTCCTGAAATACGTTCTTGTATGGACTTGTGGGATTTCTCAGTTTCATGATTCGGTGTCTGTCCATGTATCTGCAAATCCGTGTGTCGATTGTTCCGTAATCTTATAGTTCTCACAGTATGTCTGTTTGCCCTTCTGCCCACATATCTCTGTCTATCCGTGATAGGTAATAAACCACACGCTGATTAAAAAATAACATTTCAACATACATTTGTCTAAAACGAATGGACTGCGAATTTGAAAAAATCCATTTTGAAGCATATCTGACAAGTTGAAGCTCGATTTTCAAAACGCCTACAACTTTTCTGTGAAAATATAGAAAACTACCTTCTAAAGTAGGGGGAAAGTTAATTTTCAATAAATCATACGTATTTTTGAAAAAAAGTACGAATATTAAATTTTTTCTCATCTTGTCTCGTGTAGTTTAATTTCGTAAGGAAAAAAAAAAATATTTGCCCTAACTTAATCGAAACTGCAATAAAGTGATTTCAAATTATGTTGCAAAATTTTCTAAAAAATATGATGGAAATACAACCGAAGTTTTGTATTTGTTTTCGTTTTAATACTTCCAAAAACATTCTCCTCATTCCTCTTTAAAGCGCTTCAAAGGAGAGTGAGGAAACAAGTGTAATCTGCTTATCGTGTCTACAAATATCGGCGGAAACACGAAGATGGAAGATCCGGTAGAATGAGGATGTATTACCCGCCAAAGAATGAACATGTATGCTAACCATGTGCCGTTTTGTTTCTTCATTTATATGTCAGGAAGAGTTCTTTCTAAGAATTATTTTCAACTGGCATGTCTTCGGCATGAATCTATGCTAGTTGAACGTATTATAAAATAAATCTTTTTAACTAAGTAACTACAGACGCTATGTATGCGTAATTCTTAACATCTAGCGGTGGAACGCGTGGGGAAACACACATTTAATTTTAAAAAAATTATCTTCATAATTCTAGTTGTATAGGAAGACGCCGAAAAATGTTTGAATTTTTGCAATTTTCGATAAATCATGGATTTCAACGAAAATGAGACCAACCTCTTAAACGTCTTCTACGCCATCCAACAACAAAATTTAATACAAAAATTTGATGCCTTTTTATACATTTTTAAAATGTCTTAGAAGTTTCATGTTAAATACCCCTCAAAATTTAAAAAGATGATTTCAAATTCAAGGGGCTGCAACATCACAATATTGTGATTGAGGAATATCAATTTTGGTGAAAATCCTACTTACGTTTTAGCCACTAGCGTAGACCGTCAATCAATTTTTCGGTATCAAGGACCCACAAAACGTGGATTCAAACAAAGGGTTAGAGGAAGTAATTTATTATATTTAGGAATTAGATTTATCTCCTTTTTCGTTAGCAGTAGCAATAAGGTGACCAGACGACTCGTATTATCCAGGACAGTACCTTTTTTTGAGTACCTGTCTCTTTTTTTTTTGAGTGGAAATCGGACGCTTATCGCCAAAAAGTTCCGTTTTCGCGATAATGAATAATAAACAAAAAGAGCTGTTAATAATTTTACATTCATAATAATGTATCCTCATCTAAATGTAATGTCACTTAAAGTAGCGAGAAAGTAAAAATGTTGACTTCTTAGTATCGGAGATTTTATTTGAAAAATTTGAAAAATTAAATTTTACAAACGATACTTATATTTTCATATTTCAATTTTAATTTTTACTCCGGAGAATATTGAATAATAATAGAGCAGATCGAGGCATTTTATTAAAAAACATTTCATTCGATTTAAGTTATTAAAGAGACTTTAATTAAGTAAATAATTGATCATAACTAGAAAAATTAGTTCAGGTTGGTAGAAACAATAAAGAGGGGGTACCTATTATTATTATTTCCCCTGCACCTTACTGAGTGTCTACTAGTTGTCGTTCTGCAATTGTCAATTAGGTTAGGTTAGGTGCGGTTGGATCATGTTTGTTACAAGTCACAATACTGTTTTATGTCAATAGGAGCGCTCTTACAGTGAGGCTGCGAGTAATGTATATCCCGACAGAGAAGGACTCTGTGTGTGTGTGTGTGTGTGTGTGTGTGTGTGCGTGCGTGCGTGCGTGTGTGTGTGAGAGAGAGAGAGAGAGAGAGGGAGAGAGAGAGAGACAGACAGAGACAAAGAGACAGACAGACAGAGACAAAGAGACAGACAGACATGGAGGCAGCGACACGAAGGAGGAAAGTAGTTACGATATTGGTCAATACTAAGCTGAATATTATGAAAGTACGTATTTTTCGGATGCTCAGGGATTAAAAAATGGCAACTTAATGTAAATAGTTTATTTTTCAGATATTTGAATCTGACACGTTTCCTACCACACACATGTCCCTTTTCAAGTGGTGAAAAATGTATAAGAAACGTCAACCTTCCAAACGACATTTCTCCAAAACTGGGCCAATAGCTAAAAACTGAAGTCAGACTTAACGAAGGGCTGAGCGTAAATGCATCACCAGAGCATAGTAACTCCGAAACAAAACTGTATATAGGGGTAACTCAATGATTTATGTATGACTCAAGGTCTCTCAAACCTATGCAGATGGCCGTCCTACCCCATTGCAAATTGAAGCTCTCGCTTGAAGCCGTGTTGGAGACAAGTTTACGCGCCTAATTCAAATACTTCGAAATTTTACAGACTTGTCCACGTTTGCGAAGGTCTGGATAGGTAGAATGGAAATCATATCGAAACACCAACCGATTGTTTAAAAGCAATATAAGCAAAATTAATATTCATACGTCCATATTTTATATATCTCTGACATAATACCATAATAGCACAGTTTTATAAAGTTATCACTGTACTGTAGCACGTCGCCCAAGCAGTTTTGGGCACTTGTAACAGCATGTTTGAGAACAAAAAATAAGCACGTAAGCTTCTATTAGCTATTACTCGTATATTACTCTAAAAATGGATGTGTATGTACTTCACAATGTTGTTACATTATAAGTTCATACTATATTAAATTCATTTTATATAATTTATTCAAACTATATTTATCGTTTTTCATTTTAAACATTGAATATCGCATTATTTTCAGGATACTCTGATTGATTCGTCTTATTAATACATCTTCTTTTGTTACAGAACAATGAGTTCTTCAGGAAGACGTTGTTCGAATGACCCTAATGTATTTTGCTACATTTGTGGGAAATATACGCAACAAAAACAGAAAAGAAATATTACATATTTTATAGAAGAAACATATGAAGCATATTTTGGTGTAAAACTGGGTGATCAAGATAAGTCGTGGGATCCCCTGTGCAAAGAAACTTGTGTGGAGTGTTTCCGTCAGTGGAAAACTGAAAACCCAAGAGTTTAAAATTTGGTGTACTGATGGTATGGCGAGAGCCCAAAAATCATCCCGATGATTGTTATTTTTGTGCTGTAAATAAAAGGGTTCAAAATGGTCAACTTTTTCCTTGGACAACAAAGTGGATACACAAAGTACCCATGTTTTCTCTGTTTATGAGAGTCAAGGAAAGGAGCAGTACTAGAAAATAGTGACATGGCGCCAAGGGAAAATATTACAAAAGTTGCAGCAAATAACATTAACGACCCATTGGTTGTCGAAAAAAGAACGTTCTCCCTTCCCAGCACGTAAAGTTGAAATTAATGAAGCAATTTGTGTGAGCACTAAACAAGAATGGCGATTGATTCAAGAAGTAGATTTTTCCCCTGGATTGAGTATGGAAAAATTAAGAGCTGGCATATTTGATGGACTCCAAATTCTGAAATTGATAAATGATCCAAATTTCACAAATTCCATGACTGATGCTGAATCTTCTGCCTGGCACAGCTTTGTCATTGTTGTCAAGAACGTTTTGGGTAATCATAAATCAGCAAAGTATGTGCAGAACTGGTGCAAGACTTGCTATTAAACTTTCAAAATTTGGGTGCAACTATGAGCATTAAGATACACTACCTCCATAGCCATCTTGACAAATTTCACGAAAATCTTGGCAATATGAGTGAGGAACAAGGCGAGCGATTCCATCAAGAAATAAAGGTGATGGAAGAAAGATATCAGGGTAGATGGGATGTACACATGGCAGACTACTGCTAGAGCTTCAACGAGATTGTACTGATTTGCTACATAAATGAAATCATACAATGTTTTTTCAAACAATTAATTGTTATTTGTTTCGGGCTGTAAAAATAATACAATGAATATATTACTAATACGTATTTCTATGGTTTGTTTTTTATGAATATGTATATTTAGTTTCATTTAGTTCAAGCTTTATGAATAGCCTGTGCTAAATAAAATAAAATAATATTTTTTCGATGTGATTTTCATTATCTCAAAAACTAGAGGCAATCTACCAAAACCAATGCCATATTTGGAATCTGTGTATCAAACATTCCCTAAAATAACTTCAAGTTGTTTGGCAAGAAAATATATGTTCACCTGTGTTATGTTTCGTGCCTACAAATGGCTATGTTCATCTCTCCTTCCAGAGTTTTTGATTTGTCATGGGTGTGATTTTTGCACTAGAAGGAGTGGAGAGTTGTGTAGCTTGGTAGAATTTATCGTGTATGTCCGAATGCTTTTCATGTACAACTTCACCTTTCTACGCTGATCTTATACTCTCGAAACACAGGGGCAGTAATTCAAGTAGAATCATTGTGTAATATTTGTTTATTCTGATGAATCGAGACATTTACAGTTATTTTATGGGATACAATAATTTATATAATCCAGAGTTTTATTCACGTTTACTGTTTTGTTGTTCACGGCCCAACGATGAAAATGAAAAGTCATTCTGATATCTATCAATTGTTAAAGATATGCGGACTGATCATGCGTGATTTGGATTGTCCAACCAGAAAAAATCTTTAAAGGGGAAAATACCGTTTACATCATGCTCTTGATTAATTTTGACGAAATTCACAGAGGTATTTCTGGAGATCTGTGCATGGTTCTGCAGTTATTTTAAGATCCTCAGGAGCAAGAGAAGCACATTTCCAAGACGGATTAGTTTCTCCTGTTTGCCATAAAGAATTCTGGTATGAATCCATCGGTTCACCTGGAACGCATTGATCCAATATTAGAAAGGGTAATTAGCGAATTTATACACAAGAGATGGGTGTAACAACATTGAGGCTGGGAGAATCAGACAATCTAGATATATTTTTTGGGAAAAAGTATCTAGCAATGTCTCAGATTCCACCGTCTTAACTAGTAGCCTACAAAATAAATTAAATAATACAAAATAATGCAATTTATAACAAAAAAAACCATAACTGCTAAAAATGTGACAAAATGGAGAAAAACGTCCTAGTAATATATGATTTTACCTAAAACCGTTGTAAAGTTCTCATAGGCTCTGAAAAATCCGATGTGAACGGTGGTTATTCCAACATTTTTCAGCATCGTAATTAGCTTGGTAAACTCAACCTGAAAAAAGTAAAAATACAATTACTTAGGGAATATAATGTAAATTAATAATAATTATTATCAAATAAATTATTATTAATATAATAAGTATTAGACTTTTATCAGCGTGAAGTAAAAAGCATGTAAATGCCATTTCTGCTTTTATAAAATGTAAAATGTATTTCTCCGAAAAAGTAGGATTTGCTGAATTTTGTGAATCGGCTCAAAATATTTTGACCGTGAGTACTTTGAAAATTGTGATGACCACCACACGTTTTTATTGCAAAATCTCTATTTACGAAAAATTCTAAAGTGTCTCAGCGAGATGATACAACACTTTTTCTGAAGAAAACATATTTTATTAGTATAAACTTTACAAAATACATTACATTAAAAAAAGGAAACACTAAATGCTAAGGAAACGTACATAATTATCTGTACGAGCAGTGTCCCTTATTGTTTATCCACATACATCCATGATGGGTAAGGTATATTGCAACAAACACATTAGCGATTATGTAAGTCGTATCAGAAGTAGGGAAAATAGAGGATTATCAGTAGCAATATGTAAATTATCGATAAATCAATTAGTCGCGTCGCGGCCACACGAGGAAGTGCGCTTTAGGAACTGCAGCACTGAGGGGGTGAGCAAGTATTTCGTGTTTCTGAGTGTAACAACTATTTTATTCATTAGTCCCGTGAATGTACTGAATGTCGTAGACGGAATGTGGCAGTGTTCCTTCCCCTTTGGAAAGCGGGGTCCGGCCCCCACCGACACATCAGCTTGCAAGGTTTTATCCACCAGGAATATTCCCAGAAGGGTTCCGCTCCTGCCGGGATAAGCTTTAAGCTCTCTACTCTGTGTATGGTAGTGAAGTGCACATACGTGTGTGTGTGTGTGTGTGTGTGTGTGTGTGTGTGCGTGCATGTGCGTGTGCGTGCGTGCGCGCGCATGCATGTGTGTGAGTGTAACAGAAGAGGAGGGACAAAGACCGTGAAGGGAAGATTACTAGGACTATTCCACTCATGAAATTTCAGCCATTAGCGTGCAAGAACTGGGACCCTACCAGCCACTTGGAGACGACTTTACGATGCATATTTATCAGTTATTATCACCTCCTATGAGGTGATAAATTTTGGCCTTGTTTTGTCTAGAGGAACACCATTTGAATTATTAAAAAATTAAGACATAGTAGCGCTTCAAATTCAACATCTCTCTTAAAATAAGCGAACAAAACACGTTTCCTTCGAATTTAAACTTTAAAGATTGTGTATTCAATAACTGTGTTTTCAAGTAATTTCGCGTTTGTCTTATGTTTATTTTTTGTTTATAATTTCCCTTATGTATATATTTCTGTTCGATGTAAATATTTGAATAAACCAATGTTAATTATTAATAGTACATTATATTTATGAAATTTCATTTGTGAAATAGTCTTAGTAAATTTCACTCGTGGTTTGCAAATTGTATATAAATCCCCTCCTCGCTTCGCAAGTCGGGGATTTATCGACAATTGCCAAACCACTCGTAGAATTACCTTTGATAATGCTCCGGCCCCTGGATTTGATAAGACACGCATGTATCTTGTGTGTGAATTGATCAAGGCATTACATAATTTCCCTAAACATATACTTATCATTATTATTATCATCATTCCCAATTTTACAATTACACATAATTGCTAATTGCTATAACTAGTTGTGCTGCAGAATAGCACAGACTTTCTCGTACTAGTTTTCTAATTTCTTTGGTTAGGCTAGCTTTTCCGTCTTACCGCATCCTCTTGCCAGCTGCCATCTAACGACGACCTAAGTACGTTGTTTTGAGATTTTCTCAATTTTTCGGATTCCTAATCGTAGAACCGACATATTACTTTAAGAATAGTGTAGGAGGGTAAAAACCCTCGTCCTATTTGGAAATTTTCATTGAAAAATTTGGAGATGTTTTTAATACAATGCCGTTTAAGCGTTACTGTAAATTGCATTGTAAAATGTATTGAAGCTCTTTTTCAAAAAAACACTTGTGTGTTGGAGAAACTTCACTGGAAGTCATTTGAAGCACTTACACTCAAACATGCAATAATGTATACAAATCTCCAGAAATGTGCATGTTAATGGCGTGACATATTAAAAAAAACTTTTTCTTAATTAAAAACGGAAAAAAAAAATAATGATTCAAATCACTGGTAATATAATTATTAACGACGTTAGAGAGATGTCAAAAAATTAAATTATGTAATTTTTTTATTTGAAGAAATATTAACCCAGAGGCCTGATGCAAAGTACCCCGAAAATTTAAAGAATGTGTTTCAAAATAGCATAGCTTCGAGTCGAGCCAGAGTGACAATCGAATATTAATTTTGTAAAAATACAATAAATAGTTTAGGCGCTAGTGTTGTTAAAAGACGGACGGATGGACAGACGGACGGACGGACGTTTTGAAAAAAAAATACCAACACATTTTCGATGTTAGGGGGCCACAAAACGTGTATTTTTATTGAAATATTAAAATAGATTTTCCGAAGAATTACATAACGTTCTTTATACTACGCATACTACACTGTACACGAGAAAATAACTAATGGTGCTACAAAATGGCACAGACTTTCTTGTACTGATTAGTTTTATAATTTCTTTGGTCTGAGTTAGCTTTTCGGGCTTCCCACATACTCTTGCTAATTTTTCGGTTTGCTAATAGTAGAATCGCAATATCACTGTAAGAATATTACAAAAGAGTAAAATCTCGTCGTAGTTTTCGTTGAAAACTTTAGAGTCATTTTTAAGAAAATAGCGTTTAAGTGTTAGCGTAAATGCGAAATTTAAAGCTCTTTTTCGCAGAAAAATTTTGATTTTTCGAAATACTTTATAGGAAGTTATTTGGAACATTTTCACTCACAAATGCAGTAATCTAGGCAAATAACTGAAAATGTGCGTATTAAAGACGTGAGAGATAAAAAATTAATTTATGTAATTTTTGAAAAAACAAACAAACAAAAGAATATAGGAAAATTAATTTTACGTCATCTTAAACAGTGCAATTAGCACTATCCGTACAAAAAGTTCGAAGAAAAAAATTGGAGCTGTTTTTGAGAAAATGGGGTTTGAGCGTTTCTAAAAATGTGTAATTTTGAGATAATTTTTACAGAAAACTTTTGAGTTTTCAAGAAGCTTTATAAGATGTCATTTAAAACACATGTTCTCATAAATACAATTATGTTAACAAATCACTGCTAATGAAAGTATTGACGGCGCGAGAGAAGTTAAAAAATTACATTTTCGTAATTAAAAAAGAATAGACCAAAATGGTGTTTATGTCATCCTATAGAGTACATTTATACGTAATCTTATAGAGTACATCCATGCCAAATGCTTAAAGAAACAAATTGGAGCCATTTTCGAAAAAATCTTGTTTTTATTTTTTATTGTTGCACATATTGCATGTAATATTGCGCGAAACCTACTAAAATGTTAAAAAAATGTTCATGATCTTAACGAAAAAACTAATTATGGAGAAAAAAATTTACTTGGAGGAAATATCTGTATCTTAAATTTGTGATTGTTGGAATAACCACTAAAAATTTGTAACTTTTGAAATAATCTAAAATTCAGTGGTAACAGTGAATAAGGGACCTATTCCATTTTCATAAGTGTATTTTAATCTTTTCTATCAAAATATGAAATGTAAAGTTTGGCCTCATGCCAGTGGCTTCATTGTAAGTACCTACCCTCAAATTTTAAAGATCGTTTTTCAAAATCGCAGCGCTTCGAGACGATCTAGATTGACTGGGAAGTATCCAATTTGGAAAACTAGAGGTGACACAGTTTGCAACAGTCCCGGAACCGCCCCTGCCCGCTCCGACCCGCGGGTACGGAAGGGCGGCTGCTGTGATACCGTGTTTGAAATGTGCAATGTCAAAGATAATACATATGTACTAAATTCTTTCATCATGGCACAAGGTACAATAAATTTTATGTGTTAAATATAAATTGTAAAAGGTTCCAGCGAGTTCTAACACCACGTGTTAGAGAATTTTTTTTCTTAATTTAGCAACAAGATTTATCCACTTTTTTGTTGTCAGGGCCCGGCAATGCATTTTTTTGTGCGGAAAATCCGCTTTTTTCCCCCACAATATTACATAAATTTCTTTATACTTCGTATATTACTTCGTATATACGTACGAATTCGAGAAAGTAAAAAATCCTACGTGTGTTTTAGGTGTTTATGGTGTTCAAACTATGTACATATTAGAACAGGATTTAGGTACTTTTTCTGTATCAAGGCCTCACAAATGGAGTTTTTCTGAAGAAAATTCGCCTTTTTTTGCAGCAACATTGCATAACATTCTCTATACAATGTATATTACTCGGTATATATGTACGTATACGATAAAGTAAAAATTACGTCAGGTAGCAACCAGCTTCCTATGGAGCGTACCTAGTGAATCCCTCTACATTTTGTGCATTAAATGAGGTGATTTCATTAACGTGAAGAATCTTACACTTCAGTGTTTTGATTGACCTTGGAATCTGAGCAAATTTTAAAATATATTTTGCGAATTAAATCCCAGAGTTCCGATAACTATCGGTACACTTGTGGTTTTTGGCGCCTCACATCCGTCTACTCTCGTTTCCCTAACTCATGAATGTAAGACATGTTCTGCTTCCTTTATTACGTTTTGATCATATGGCATAGAAACATAAACAGGTTGTCTGAGAATAGATTTCACAAACTTTCAGGGCACGTAGAAGGTCAAAAAGAGGGTCAAAGGGCTTACTTTTTGTCCATGAATATGTGGGAAATATAGCTGCATAGTTATAAGCGGACATTTGCCCCTGGTTGTTAGGCAACCCATGTGTACAGATGTTCTGCAGGTCACATTGAGATGCAATCAAGGGGTTTTCATGTACCTACCGAACATCTGTACATACGTGGTTGCCTAAAAATCAGGGAAATGGCACTGTTGGATAAATGCATATAACTCCATTATATGCAATTTTCTACCACTTATACATTGGTAAAAAGTGATCATTTTCGACTAGAAGTTTGTAACATTTATAGAGACCCCTGTACAAGTAGACTTTTTCTCCAGATCTTCGATAAGAATATCGGCTATGTTTGCTGCTATCGTACGATCTGAATGGATTTGTTGGCCGTACAAGGTTGTTTGTAAACAGTCCATTAGAGGTCACAGGTTTTTGCCTCTACCCACCTTAGCACTTGAAGCATGGAACTTTGATGGCTTTACAGAACTACCAGTGGAGGTAATTAATAATTACAGTCACCGCTACTCCTTTTCATGCATTCGAACTTTGTTAGATTGATTCTTGTTTCCGGGCACCTTAACTATTATGGTCAATAGTATTGTTTGTGTAGCGAATGTTTCATCCTAAGGGGTGATCGTTCCTCTTTCGTTGGATCCGCCTCTGACTTACAAGTTGGCTGGCGAGGGATTTCCCCCTTCAGGTATCTTTCTTTAGCGAGGCACCGCCCCAGCCAAGACATGGTTTAAATTCCCAACTGGTCTCCCAATATGACTGGTCATGTTGTTCACGTGAGCGTGTGCACGTGGATGAGCGCAAGAGAATAGAATACGACAAAGAAGAGGAAGGAAAGATTGCGCACAGTGCTTGTTTCATTTTTATGGTACTGCTCAGCCATTGATCTGCTCATCTCTGCTATTGATCTCGTAAACCAAGACAAACGTCCTATCAAAGTAACCAATCGCTAGAATTCTGTGTCAGTGTCGTTGCAGAGACATTGACAAGCTATCTCTGAGTTAACTCAGCCGCCGAATTTGCTAGGATTGAACAAATTGAGACTATATTATTATTATTATTATTATTATTATTATTATTATTATTATTATATTATTATTATTATTGACGTATAGACCATTTCTAATCACGCTCCACGTTCTCTTCCGAGGGCCAGTCATATTCTATCCTGGAGAGAGACGTGTGTAATTATAGGGATCAGCTTTCCGGCTGTATCCCTTAGTAAGACAAGGTTGTTAAGCCTTGAATTATGAATTATGAAGTGACAGGATGGTGATGAAAAGTGATCGTAGCCTTTTTGGACCATCCCAGCGTTCGCCTGTATGACTGAGGGAAACCACGAAAACCGCGGTCACGATGCCCGGCCAACCCAGGGGATCCAACCCCAGACTCCCGACTGCGAAGTCAAACGTGCTACGCACCACTTCGCTCGATTATTATTATTATTATTATTATTATTATTATTATTATTATTATTATTATTATTATTATTATTATTGTTGTTATTGTTATGACGATAATGCGGCGATTTGCGGCGGCGAGGGTGTAACGGTTAGCGTATCGGGCTGGTATACCCAAGTTCGCGGGTTCAAACCCAATCGAAGCCGTGGATTTTTAAGGGCGAAAAAATCCTTCGTGCGCCTTCCTTCGGAGGGGAAGTAAAGCCGGCTGTCCCATGTTAGCAGATTTACTGCATATAAAAGATCAAACCTAAATGAAGCCTCTGAGCTAAATTCAACTTGCCTTTTTCGTCACCCAAGTAATACCCCTTCTTTCTATCGTAGTTGATGAAAAGAACGTAGCGAAATTTGCGTGGTCGGACGGAAGAGGAGGCCTCATGATCTGAGTCTCGCCAAGTAAAATAAGGCATTCATTCATAATGCCGATGATGCATACCTCGCTATTCGGAATGGCCAGGTACGCGCCGTCCGCACTGCACGTTTTGTTAGCGTCCGTCCAGGACTTGGTGTTCGCGTACAGCCTGTAGGCGCTCCGCGGCCGGATGCCGGCTGCGTCCGGGCCGCCGAGCAGTTCGTACCCTGGCGGTGGCTCCGCAGGTGTCGGGGGCGCCATGGAAACTCCGGGGCACCCCGACCTCTCGGGGCACGCCGGGCACACTTCGCACACCCGCCTGGCGATACGAGTAATGCTCCAGATGAGTCTCATTCTGTAATCGCTAGATATACAGGTGATGATAAAGTCCGGTAACACTTTTGTTAATTTATTGCACAAAAACTGTAAGCGATACAGCCTTTATATGTATGTCATATAAAAGAGGAACTCAAATAGTTTGTTTTGGGGGAAGTTACAGCAAATGCTCGTAGTTCTCTGATTCGCCGTAGTTAGCGTTTTTTTTAATGATGACGACTTCTGGCGAAGAGTGTGAGCTGGAATTTCATAAAAATACATTTACATATTTCTTAATGACTTTTAATTCATTTATATCTTCACGTTAATAAATATACTCACACAGATGATGGGAGAGTGTTCTTTTCCATCAATCCCCATCTCCCTCCTTTTCCCTGTCACTAATTGACAAACCATTTTCTCTAATTTCGTAGGTATTTTCATTGAATAATCCGTCCGTCCGTCCGTGTGTGAACAACACTAGCGCATAAAGTATTACTAATCTTAAAAATCCTACCAGCCATTTTGAGAAAATTTTGAAGATATCCCAGGGGCTTCGTAAAGAACCCATAAAATTAAAGAATGTTTTTCACATTCGCAGAGCTTCAAAGCCAAATCGACCGGGGAATATTCAATTAAAAAACAACAACCTACCAGCTAAGACAAGGTTTGAATTCCCAACTGTTTCCCAACAGGACTTCTTGGCTGGTAGTATTCCTCAAAACATGGTTCCAAATTTTTGAACGAAAATTTCCATATAGGAAGAGGTTTTATTTTTCTGCAATAATGTAAAAGTGGCATTTTAGTTTGACAATAAGGAATAACAAAATTGAGAACATATTTTAAAAAAGAAAAGAAATACTTTGACTGGCGATAGATGGCTGTGGGGAAGAGGTGAGGCACAACTGAAGCCCAGGTTAAAGAATTTAGAAAACTAACTAGTTCTAGAAAGTCTGTAATTCAATTTGCGAGAGACATCATGAGACATTATTGACTTGGTCTCAAGGGCAGACATTGTTCAGTGTGTTTGTATAGCGAGGCGAACGAGATGTGGGAGGCAAATATTATGAATTACGGGTTCAAATTTTAAATTATGATCTGTTCTCTGTACTGAGTCTTGAGGTCTAAACGGGAGCGTTGTTGAGATGATGCTACGGAAATGAAATGGAATAAAAGAAGATTGGACCCTGTTGAGGTAAATGGGAAAAGAGAACTCCGCATCCCCATTTACCTGCACAATTTCCATTAGAAACGTCATTATGAGTTCAAGGGGACGGAGTGAGACCTGCTAATTCAAATACCAACCGTGTACCTTTTACTTCTGACTTCGTGAATTCCAAAATATGTAAGTCAACGCGACTGTGCTAATATATAGTAGAACCTTGGTATATCGAATTAATTCGGAGGGGGTATTCTGTTCAGATTCAGATATGTTCGGATTCCGAAAAAAAATGTACCGTACATATACATCTAAAGGATTATCAGACACAATGCAACGTAACGTGCGATGTTGGAAAATGATAAGCGTAGCTTAGCGGCATGAAATGGCAATGTTGCGAACAACGGAGTACAGTGCGTACATAACAGATCGCCAAGGGTAGTGGTTGCTACATTGTTTAGAAGAGTTGAAGCACAGTTTGTGTAGCTGTTGTTAATGGGTATTCTACGTACCGTATTCAGAATTGGGAGGACTTACACTGTGTTCTTTCGTTCATAAATTAATACAAATCAAGAGTTTTGTGTTTATTTTTCCTTCATTCCGATTTTTTTCGGATTATGCGAAATTTCGAATTTGCAGGGTTCGGATTAGCAGAGTTTTCCTGTAGTTCGTAGTGTAAGCTTATCAATAGTCAATTGTTTTCTCCCAAAGAGTGGCTGTTTTAAAATTGATATACGAGTCGATAGATGTGAGTCCCCGCCGCTTCATGGTGGCGCTACTTGATGTTTTGTTTTGATTGTTGAGGTTTGTTCACAATTCGTCAAGGTTTTGTTTCAGTGTAATAATTGCATGGCGGCGTTGTTTTTTTTTTTGTAGTGTATTTTGTACAGAACTTTCGTTCATAAATTAATACAAATCAAGAGTTGTTTTTTTTGTTTATTTTTCGTTCATTCCGATTTTTTTCGGATTATGCGAAATTTCGAATGTGCAGGCTTCGGATTAGCAGAGTTTTCCTGTAGTTCGTAGTGTTGCTACGTTGGAACCGTACCTGCCGCAGTTCGCGGGCGGACAAGTGATGTTGACGATGGGTTGGGGGCACGGAGGCACCTCCGGCAACGTAGGGCAGATGGGTGAGGGGCATCGGGGCTTGGGCGGGGGCGCAGGGCACTTGGGGCGGGGGCACACGGGGGCGGGGCAGGGGGCGGGCTCGGGGCAGGCACGGCACGGCGACGGGCAGGGCGAGTCCTTGCGGCGGCAGTTCTGGTCGCAGATGTACTTGTGCATCTGCGCCGCTCCGCTGGTCAGTGCGGCGATCGTTACCGCTACTGTCAGCCACGCCCTGCAGCAGAATAATCATTTGTTAACTGTGGTACAAGAAAGGAAATAATTAAAAATCAAAGAATAATAGAAATAAATGAAACCTGGAAAATCAAACTTAGAACTGATAGAAACAAAGACTCTATCATGTTATGGGTATTTAAGATGGTTGGACATTGAGTGACTGCCAAAGATGTGGGGATACCATCCTGAAGAAAGAAGGTAGAGAGGAAGACAAAGAAGGAAGTGGGAGGAAGACATAAAATGAATGATGGTGGCGAGAAATTTAGAAGATTATGCCTGGGAAGATCGAAAGAAATGAAGATTAGGCAGCGAGAAACGGCGCCAGCTGTAGAATATTAGCTTTACCTCTACTTCTACTTCTACTACTACTACAACCACTACTACCACTATCACCACTACCACCACCACCACTACCGCCACCACCACTACCACCACCACTACCACCACCACTCACCACCACCACCCGCCACCACCACTCACCACTACCACCACCACTACCACCACCACTACCGCCACCACCACTACCACTCACCACTACACAACCACTACACTACCACTACCACTACCACACACACTACTACTACTACTACTACTACACTACTACTACACTACACTCACACTACTACCACCACTACTACTCACTACTACACTCACTCACACTACTACCACACCCACTACTACTACCACACACTCTACCACCTACACCACACCACTCACACCCACTCACTACTCACCACCACTCACTACACTACCACTCTACTACTACTACACACCACCACACTACTACCACTACCAAGAAGGTTAGTAAGAAGTAAGGTGAGTTTAAACACCCGGAAGGTCATCCCACCACCTACAACGTGCAAGTAAGAGAAAATATTGTAGTCGTGGCCAAAATTAGATTTTCTTCGAAAAACACAAGAACGCTACAAATTTCCTCCTTAGTTTTTTTACATAGATGAACCAAAAGACGATAAAAAATTGCTCTTGGTTCCTTTTTTGGCGAATTATGTATTTTCGAAAATTAAAAAACAATCAAATTCTTAAAGAAATCTATTTTAAAACATAACTTCTTTAAATAAGGTCAAATAAACTTTTTTTTATGAAAAAAGGAGTACTTTTCGACTAATTTTTGCTTAAAGGTACCGCAATTTATTAAAAAATCACAAAAACAGATCTAAATATTTCTTCTCTTTTAAGGTACTACAAATTGAACTTTTAGCACGCTCTGTATGCCCTAATAGTGACCCCATTCACTAATGTAAAAATCTTGTCTGAAAATATTGTTTGTGTCAAGATAATCTGTGTAGCAATATATATTCATGCACTAAGGGCGTTATAAGGCATGGCCATTAGAACCAGTTAACGGCCGTATTTCATATATGATTTTACTTTTTACCTAATTTTATTGATTCAGATTTACTTATTTACTAGACGTTAACTTGACTCGGTTTGTCTTTTCATATTTACCTCCCTAATTCCATTCATAAGAGAATATTTAGCGTCATTTAACTGTTTTCATATTTTCTTCGAAATCACGATCCCCTCCATCCTGGTAAAACATGCAGGGTATCGAGTTCCGTATCAAAGATAATAACAAGCAGTAAAACATACATTTTCTATTGCACTATCTGTGCCTTCGTGATTTCCAAGGATCAGCGAATTGAATAAAAATCTAACTAATCGTTCAAATGAGTGTTAGTCCCGTTTCGGAAAGTTGCGGTGTTTCTCCGGCAATGGAACATAATATCCGCCACTGCCAAACAAATCACTTGCGAAATTGTCCCCTCTTCAGTTATCTGCCCCAGTGGGACTCCAATGGTCGGAAGCGGCATAGTTTTCTTTCAATCCTGTCGCGTGTTTGAAATTCGTAATATAGATGTTTTGTAATTTTTCCGAGTTCCTGGGTGTCTAACAAAACAATAATCACCTTTCACGTGGCAGGAGGATGCGTAGGTTTGTTTCAATATCTCCGCGTACTGAACATCAGTAATATAGGCTAGTATGATGTTCTCATTTTGTTTTTTTGAATTGTCATTAAAATAGGATCTCATTTAACATTTTTACGAACTTTTCTTCATTGTATTCAAATCAGGGGACTCGTATGTGAAACAATCCGATAACAGTCCTGAGTAGGCTTTCTTCGAAGTATCATCACACATCGATAGCCGACCATCAAAGCGATTCGATAAGATTCTAAGTGTGGCCGTGATCAACCTACGTCTCAAGAATCATTAAAATAGGTTGAGACGTCTTGAAGGAGTCAACCGTCAATCATCTTTATGTGGATTTAAATCAATGGCAGCTAGTGCATAATTCTTAACAGGAAAATGAAGTCAATTGTATAAACTAATTCAAAAGAAACATAACAAATTAGATTACACGTGTCGACTTGCAATGGGATAAGAGTAAATGATTCCTTAGTTTGTTTCTTCCGTGACTTCTGACAGCCCATGTTTGTAAGATTACAACAACCAGCCTGATTTTTCCCTTCCGGATTGTGACGTGACTCACGGGTTGTTGTTGTTGTTATTATTATTATTATTATTATTATTATTATTATTATTATATTATGTTATTCAGTATTCAATTAATTGCCCACCTCAGCAGCTCTGAAAAATTCATGCTTTGTATATTTACATTCTCTTATGGTTTGGTTGTTGAATTAATACCCATCATTACATCTATGAATGTTCAATTTCTCGCCTAACTACGTAGGTAGTAAAGAAAAAGTATTGTAATGCAGCAAAAATTGACTATTTTTCTCTCCATGTTTCTTTGGCATATCTCTATCATATTTCTCTCTTTTACACTAAAACCATGTTTGTGCTCCATAAACTTGGTCGATTAGTGGGTCCCAATTCATTCAAAATTGCATTTAATGTTATATTATTTTTATTAGTTTTAATTTATTTTATTATTAGTAATTTGTATGTGGAATATTATATAAAATATATTGGTTCGTAATTTCACTTTGATCCTATTTGACTAGCGCTGTGTGGTAGTGGTAGAGGGAACATTTGACTGACGTTAAGATCAGAACGCAAGTTATTGTGTGTTATATGTTGCTGCCATGTGTTTGTCCTTTAAAACCGGCCAGTTCGTTTGAAATATCTAGTGAATCAGAGGAGGAGTTGGCACCTTCAAAAATAAGAGAAAAAGCGAAAATGATAACCTCGGAATTATTGTAAGAGCAACTTTTGTATTCTCTCGTTCTGGTAATCCAAAGCCACCTGCAGTAGATGGAGTAGCTGTTTGCTAGGTGGCCTTGGCTAAATCCTGCACGTCAACTGCCACGAAACGATTCAATGCAAAAGTACCGTATGAAACTCGATGTAATGGGTATTTATACACTCGTGTGAAGTTACTCGCTCGTATCGTAATATCACACTCGTGTATTAATACCCATCACTAATCATCGTTTCATAATGTACTATTTTAATATTGCCCATATTTTATAGAAAATTACGCAAAAACTTAAAAATTTCCAAAAATTGCAAATGTGTGTGTGTGCGTGTGTAAATAATATAGTTTAAGATAAATTAATGTGATAAGTGAAACATGCTAATGTGTCTAGCACACAATTGTCTAACAGTATAAATATTACTAGAGGACAAATCAAACGTTTTGTTAACAACTAGTGATATCTACACTATATATCTATATAACTGAACTACAAATGATAAATAGGATAAACAAATTAACTTCGCCAGGTTTTAGCTCACTTGATAAGTTCTTTTCTGTAAGTTACCCCAACAGAGAGTTGGAAGCTTTTGCTCTGGATAGGGATGTTATAGCTTTAATAATAATAATAATAATAATAATAATAATAATAATAATAATAATAATAATAATAATCTACCAAAAACCAATGATAATGCACTAGAAACTTTCCACAATGCCTCCGATTGTTATTCTTTACTCCTGAATCCTGTCGGGGGAGGGGGGATATTGGGTGAAACAATAGTAACTAGCGGTAGCCATTCAGATTGCGTTACTCTCCCTATGGAGAAATTAGTCTAAGAAGGGACAGTTTGACAGATCGAAAAACAAAAGGTCTTACGAGACGATGGCATTGCAAGAGATTGTGCCGAATGCATCCCTTCAAGCGGGCCAACTGCAAGCGTTCGCAGTAGTTACCAAAGCGGTGCCTTCTTAAGGTCGGTATACACGGTTCAATGCAGATTCTCATGTAGTTTCTGTACAGAAACTTCAAAATCCCAACTAGAAGTATAAGAGCCAAAAGACGCGCATATACGGTGAGTACATTTTCTGTAAGAATTCTTTAAGAATCGCAATAAGACGTCGCTAGGGGGTCTACCGGAAAACAACTAAATTGCGCAGTCCGCGTTCTATCGGTGATAGTATTTCTGTCTGTGTGTTCTGGCTGTGATCTTTATCAAGTATTAACCATGAGAGCATAGAGAAGAAAAATAGGAAGGCGAGAATAGGGAAAGAGGTAGTCTATCACAATACCACTTAACAGAATCGCACCTGGACTCACCGAACCACAAAATCGAAACGGCCGATTACCGTCCCGTCGAGTAAATAAACCCGTTAGTGAACGATTCTGCCGCTAGAGGCGCTTGGTTCAAATTGTTAGCTTTCTGTACGAAAAATTACGAAAATGCTGAAAAGTTCTCATGCAGAGATCGTGCAGTCTAGACTGCACGTTTTCTGTACGTCCAATCTGCACGAAAACCGTACCATGTATACCGGTCTTCAGAATAATCTATTTCGAAGGACTCTACTGCTCAGCTGGCCGGGGCGCTCTTGGTCGCCCCCCCCCCCAAGGCTCCGAGCTCAGAGGGTTGTCATCGCGAGGAGAAGGGGTGTTGTGGTGAGGAGGGGAAAGGGAATACAGTCGAGTTACTTCTGGAACAGATTGGCGCAAGCCTTTTGCGTCGCGAACCCGATGACAAGTTACCAGAGAAAGGAACCTGGGAGGGATTGAGCTCAATCAGCGTGTTGCTGTTATGTTTGACAGTTTTGGGTAGACCGACCGACTTCACGGAAAACTAAAGGCCCCATGCCTGGGCCTTATGCGACACTAGCCATATAGCTAGGTCGAGTTCTGTCGCTGTTTGAAGGAGAATTCTAGCAGCCGGCAGCTCCGATCGGTTGTTTTCCATGTTTTTTTTTCAATAAATACCAGGCGAATGTCGGAGCCGTACCCTAGCAAACGGGCCATGGACTGCGCACGATTTTTCCTTCTCATTCCTTGTTCTATACACACACTTACACAAATACGCGCTTCACAACCACACATCTCGGGAGACCGGTCGGGAGCTTAGCACTTGTTCCGTCTGGGGCGGTGCCCCGCTGTTGGGAGATACCTGGTTGGAAAAATCCCGCTAGCTGACGGTAGGTCGGCGGCGGATCTTGCCATTCTGCGAGGCAAGATCACCGCCACCTCACGAAATAAAACACTACACTTACGGGACTAATGACCGTAGCAGTTGACGCGCCCGGAATCACTAATCAATCAATCTTCTCGGTTCAGGCAGTCTGAGCGGCTCGGACTAGCACCGCGAACGAGTGTGTTGAGGAGGCCTGGTGACAAGAGATAAGGCTGCAATGAGATAATGGGACGGGAACATGTAGGTCACGAAGGGCGGGGATATAGTATGCACATAATCAGGGCCGAATAAAGGTTGACGTAGCACAAGTTTTTCGTAAGCCTCAGAAAAAAATTATAGGATTATTTTAAACTGTAATTATTAGACTTGTTAGGAATTAAAAAAAAGAACGGTATAAAAGAGAACTAGTTTCGGCGACTCAAATCACGGTGGCTGTGAATCCGAAACCAACCCTGATCGACAACCATTGAATTGTTGTAACTAGCTCATTCATACACTCCACAGTTAAGTGTTTTGTCGCTGCCCTTACCTGCAGTCCATCTCTGATGTGTGCCGGCCCAGCAGTTCCTGAGAATGTGTGCACAGTAAAATAGATCTTGCTCGTGCCACATCAACTGTAGTCGCAGACAGACCGTACACATGGAATCACGAGCGGGTGTCTGGAAAACGGATGAACCTCCCCGCCACGTGCTTCTTTCCCACTCCACTCTGCCCCGCCCCGCCCCGCCTTGCTTCGAAGAACTCGCCAGAGGAAGGAAGTGAGATTGCGGGGCGGGCATGATTAGGGTAGACGAACATTGCGGTTTCAGTGTGCATCGATATAACGCAACTAGGGAATTCGATTTCTAAAGATACCAATGTTAACTTGAAACGGTGTTGACAAATATACTAGAATGGTACAAATACAAAGAACGTCGGTCATTGGACAAGATTGAATTATGAAATATACTTTAAACTTGTACCTACGTTTGCCGACATTTTGGTCGTCAATTTTACTCTTATTTTGAGTTACACAGACGTCCGTAGATGATACTTTCTTGTAGTCGTCTTTTCTTCTCATCATTCCCCTTTTCTTCTTCTTCTTCTTCTTCTTCTTCTCTTCTTCTTCTTCTTCTGATGATGATGATGATGATGATGAAATCTGATAGAATATTTTAGGTATTTAATTAAATTAAATTTACGAATACACTGACTCAATTCATTCCGTAGGAAAAAGTTGAAAGTTGAATTTGGTACACTACCATTCATGAAAACTACTTCGTGATAAGTTACGTGACATATATATGTCTTAAAGTGATTAAATATGAGCCCAGATATAATTTAAATTATAGCATTTATTTCTTTTATGTACATCAATATTTCTTAGCTAAAGGGAAACTCAACATGACAGAAATCATTGCCATGAAAATAGTATTAGCATGTCCATGTGTAGAGAGAGGTCGTAGCCCCACTGAAAATTTTGAAAGGGTCTCCGTTTCATTTATGTATTTATTTATAATTTATGGTTTACTAGTTCATTGCTGTGCATTTACGGCTCAAATGAGAAAATAACTCGATTTAGTTTGCTTAATTGTTATGAAAATTGCAATTTTGAAATGTTTCCATGAATTTATAAATGCCATCAGTTGGGAAAGGGGGGATTTTAATGAAATTTCATTCTTTTTCTTTTGACTTTAGAACAATGTTTTTAGTATAGACATTCCTTTATGTTATGACAAAAGAAATTACCCACTTTAATATTACTTTTTTGCATTTTTCGTCAATTTCGACTAACTCTTTATTTATTTATTTATTTATTTTACGTAAAAACAGTTAAAAACTGCGTATGACGTGCTATGGGGAAAAGTGAATTGTGTGCACATTTTCAAAATTCTGTGATCCCTACACTAAGTCATATACTACTTAAATTTTGAATTTTGAATGGGAGAAAAAAAAACTCCCATGTAGTAAAATCTATTTTCAAGGATAAACAAGCAATACATTTTGAATTTTGAAAGGAGAAAAAAACAAAAAAACTCCCATGTAATAAAATCTATTTTCAAGGATAAATAAGCAATACATTTTAAATAGATATTTTCAAGGATAAATAAGCAATAAATCTCAGTCGACTAAGATATTTCGTGGTAAAAAAGCATTCCAAACCAAAAATTTGCAAGCTGAGTTCACTTGGCCAAAAGGAAGAAGCCTCGATTACATCAGTAACATGTGCAACAGCTTGAGATGTTCGTCTGAACTGGATTTGATCGAATTTTTTACGTCATTTTTTACTTTTAGGCCATTTGTAAAACATTTTAAGAGCATTTTATTGATCATTTTTGTCGATGTTTTAAGGTCATCAGAATCCGCCCCCTAGCCATCAGTCACTCATATTTCACTGTTACACATCACCTTCTTTTAGACATATATGCTTCTTGAGTAATAATAAGATGTATCTGACACATCGGCTTAATCCTCAAAATGTAATTTTTTGATGTTATGAAATATTTTATATAACTTCTGGCAATAGATGCAAATAATCTAAAAATACGCTTTCGTCAGCGCAATTCACACTGTGATATAACTCTCTAATGCACCATAAACATATTTTTATATTTCTGAAGATTTAACTAGAAACCACTGTCTGCAGCTTCGTTAGCTTTTGCGAGAATTTCCGTTTACAATTCTTTAATTTTGTACGAACACATCAGTCCAACAACGATTATGCAATAGTAATTAGATACACAGTTTTGTTTATCTGAATTAATATTTACAAATGACGATTGCAATGCGTCTTTTCACTTTAGATGCAAGAAAAATGTTTCGAATTCTCGTTTAATTCAGAAACGGACTAGTAAACCATAAAGTTCTGTTTGCAGCACGTGCATTACTAGATGTTTTTGCCTCTCAGGCGACTTCTAGTCCCTCGGAATTGGAAGTCGCCTTCGGGGAAAAACATCAATAACGCCCTAGGTATATTAATAACTATTATTTCTGTTAAACGTTCAATCGCTGATTTTAAGTTTTAACCTGACAATTTGGGGAATTGTAACGCCAAAAGCCATCTTGTATCCTGTAAATGGAACAACATAAAATCTGTTGTACTTATTAATTGTATCATTTTTTGAGTTAAGAAATAAATACTACAATTCTAACAGTTTTACTGTTTATTAAAACACCCGAAAGTCAACTTTCGGGAAAACTTTTCCCGTATTCAATGGATAAAAAACCTGGAAAAGGTGAAAGGATGGAGTGGTGCTTGTCAAGGCAAGCCAAATCATTTTTAACTAAAAATGTTTACAATTTTTTAATGTAGTCATTTTTGTGGATTATTATAATAGAATTGACGTTATCAGCTTTGTTAATAAGTTTTTAAGTTACTTTTTCAATTAATTTATGAATAAATTTTAAGTAGGTGAAGAATTTTTGAACAATTAATCCAAATGGAGTTAGTTCTTTTTGTCATGAAAAATGTTCAGGGCTTCTTCAGTGCTAAGTTGTAAATTTTTTATAACAAGGATGATATTTTGGAGCAAATTTAAGACCATGGATAATAGCTTAATTTCTTCACTATTGAATGCAACATTCAATAAGATTTGGATCCTGGAGTAAAACGTTGCTGCAGAGTTTTGCTCCGAACGCCCGATCCGCGTGTTAAAAAATTCAGTTATGTTAGCAGATATCTTGTAGTAGTCTATAATCTGAGTTAAAATACAATTATCCATAACGATAACATTTTTAATATCTATAAAAATGATTGTGTAAATTCTAAAACCCCCATTGTAACCAAACTTTTACCCCAGAACTTATCTAATGTTGCATTCAATAATGATGAAATTGCAGAGTGCCACCAAATGTTGATGCCGTGCTTGTATTGAAGGGCCATTAAATATGGCGGAAGATAGGTAACATAATGTTGACATCGTTATACCCATAACTCCTGGTGGGATTTTTTGGGGGGTTTTGTTTTAAATGAAAATTAAATTTTAAAAAATTTTTATTGTAAATTAATCGTTGTGATTGAAAGTATTGTAATTGTAAATTAAAGTATAGTAATTCTAAAGTAATTCGTGTTCGTTTTTAATACCTTTTGTCGTGTTAGTGCTGCAGATATGTATTTCCCAACGAGATAGAATATTACTATTTTAACTCGTGGGTGTCTGCTTAGGTTAGGTGATTTAGTAATATTCTCTTTCTGCCTTTCCCAGATACTACCCACTTCCACGACCCTCTGAAGTTCTTGTAGCAGTTGTCCCTAGTAGGTCTTATTATGACTTCCGAAGTGAGGTGAAGATGGCGTGGCATGCTTCAGCGGATATTTTACACACTACATTTACAAAATACATTTACAACATGAATTGAAAATTTTAATATTGTATTTCCTACGTTCACTGTAGCCGTGGTTCAGAGTTCGTTAAAATCGACTCTTCTTGTGCTTATTTGTAATGTAGTAAGTGAAACGGGACCAATGACTTAAGTTCACTATGTTCGAGTTCTGTACAAACCGGAGTCGACTGTTATTTAATAAAGTCAGTAAAAATATTGACATTCATTTGGAAAAATGGCCGAGTGGACGCCAGACTGCCCTGAATAGTTCATGACTAGGGCCCGACTATTTGTGACATATATTTTTTTCTGTATGTTATTTCCATAAAATTTAATTTATACAGTCATATTTTGGCTTTTCTTAACTCTTTTGTCATTTTCGGGTAATATTTTTTTAAATTTGCCATGCATTTTCGAATTCTTTGTCATATTTTTATTTTTTTTCATTTTTGCATACTTGCTTGCAGTCGTCTCAAAGAGATTTTTCACATCTTCTAATTGTTATCTAATTTCTTACAATTGTTGTATCTAATTGTTGTCTGTCTTTCCTCAGTAAGCTGCATAGAAGGAGAAAAAGGACGGGAAGAAATCACCTGATGCGAAGACAGTGTTTAGTTTTTCAGGTTTTGTGCCACCTCTTCTATAAATAAATTTAGCAGTTAGAATTGTCTTCAAACGGGCGCCAAATGAGAAGGGGTGAATTGTCAATGTGCTATATTTTGAAAGTATATTTTCAATATAATGGTTATTTAAACGGCAGCGAGATTTTGAAGGTTTCGAAAAGGCATCCAAATAAATGTTTAAGTCATATTTATGGCCATATTTTTTACTCGATAAATGCAGGCATTTATATTTCTAACATTTTTAGGTCATAAACATCCGGGCCTTACTCATGATTGTATGTAGTAGTGTGAAGTACTCCTTAGTAGTGTGAACGGGGGTCCATCAAGTTAGCAACCGTGTATTTTAAGCACTAAATTTCCGCGGCTGCCACGAAACGTGCATTGAATGAAGATTAAAGTGTTTTGAATGTAAAGTTATTAGTAAAAATCGACAAAGTCGCACTGATTCAGCAATAAAGGGTTACTAATTAGAATAAGTGCAATTCAGCAAAATGCTGAATTCGTGGCTCATTGCAAAGTCGCAAGCCTTTCACCACTGAGGTCCGGTTCGATTCCCGTCGAATCTCATGTGAAATTTGTTCCAACAAAACGAGTTCGGCTGCTTCACAAGGGCTAGTCCAACCTCTGTGAAGTGTCCTAAACCCTACCCCTATCCTTATTCCTTCCTAATTCTGGCCGCTGGGTAGTGACGCAGGAGCGCGCGGTAGGAGGCGCGTACGCGGAGATGCTACCTGGGGTCCTCTTGACAACCGACTGTGACGAGACGCGACAGACAATATTAACGGAGGATTCAAAAACAAAAAATAGCAGAAAATAATCTTTTGAATGAGGCAAAAAATTAGCAATCTTCGTTGAAAAGTTTTGTTGGTTTGATTTACTGTAAAAGAAAAAATAGCAGAAAATAAATATTTTGAATAGAGGCAAAAAATTATGCACTTGTTCATAGAACATTTCTTTCTGAATGAAGATTAAAGTGTATTGAATGTAAAGTTATGAGTAAAAGTCGACAAAGTAGCACTGACTCAGCAAGAAAAGGGTCCTAATTATAATAAATGCAACCTTCCTTGAAAGGTTTTGTTGGTTTGGTGTTCTGTAAAAGAAAAAATCGCCAACAATAAATATTCAGAATAGAGACAAAAAATACTGCACTTGTTTATTATTCATAGAACATTTCTTTCAAATATCCGACTATACAAATCACATTTATAATGTAAAATATTTTTTTATATTTACATACCACTATTGTTCAGATGATTTAGGCAAATCATAGCTAATTACGAGAAATGCGGTAAACATTGTGATCCCGTTAATGAAAATGATGGTTTTAATGCTAGAACTGTTGCTTACTTTTGATTAAAAAAATCTATTTCTAAACTCACAATAATTCACACACAAATGGCTCAGTGTCTGAACATTGTTCGGAAGCT
Source organism: Teleogryllus oceanicus (assembly GCA_964035755.1). NCBI lineage: Eukaryota > Metazoa > Arthropoda > Insecta > Orthoptera > Gryllidae > Teleogryllus > Teleogryllus oceanicus. The sequence goes on along the minus strand of CAXIVR010000005.1, from coordinate 63,860,093 downwards.
ATTACACCATGGGTTCTAGACAAATATGTACAATCACTGCCAGTTGGGGCAGTCACTCTTCCTAGTTTCCACAAGTCGATTTGAGTGGAAGTCAACGACTCTCCTGTGGGAGAACAAAGATTTATTATTGGTTTCAAACATATTCTTGAGACAAAGAAACAGAAATTGATGATATTTGAATAAAGTCGAATAAAGCTTTAAAACAGGAAATCAGTAGCACCAATCACTCGATCAAAATTTTGTATTTTGAGCATTCACACATGAAACAATAAGGTGAAAATTTGTCTTAAAAGTCTTCTTTTTTATGGTCGAAATAAACAATTTATTTACGTTTCTAGTCGAAATGTATGTCTTTAAGGTATGAGGTTATGGTTAAGGTTATTTCATTATTTATTTAAAAGCGTATCATAAAGGAATATTGTGAAAAATCTTTCTTGTCAAGCTCCACGATGGGTGAGCTATTTGTGAATTTTTAATACTAATTTGTACTTATTTAACACTAATATATTATACACTACTTTATTAAACACTAACTTTTACTTCCAACTTAACCATGGGTTCGACATACAGCATATTACTCCTTACCTGTTGCATATGGACGTATAATTCAGTACAGAATCACGATTCCTGGTAGTTCTATTGATTGAATCCAATTATTAGATTGATGGCATCTACTATAAATTATCAGCATTTATCAACAATACAAACTTAACATTTATTCTTATTGCCTATATATTACAATTCTATTGATTTTTTGTAAATTACTTTTCAATATAAAACATTAAAACACCGTACGAGTTTGACTATAGTTCGTAAGATTACTAAAATGTCTATTTATTTATTTTACTCTTGATCGCTGACTTCTCGGTTGACTAGCAGAATGTTGTCCATGAAATCCTTGGTGGACCAATTCTCACGCCTTTTCCTAAATTAAAAGAATCCAGAAAGTCCTCAACGATTGCATTATGTTAATATTCTCACAAATTTAATACCGGTCCGCTTTCCCTATCTTTTGTATGGAACACTATCGGACTGACATATTCATCTTCTTATTGAAAATTCTCGTCTACGGAGCTACTCTGACCTTCAAAACATGGAGTCTATTTAATTCAAACTTTCAACTATTACATCAATAAAATCCTCGATTACAATTTAATATTACGATTTACACAAAACCAACCTCTCAAACATCAAACTAAACATAAATTCACGGCTCATTATCATTTACATAATCCTATGCTGAAAATCCGATGGCACCTGACCAACCGCATACGTGTGTTCGCTACAATAATCTTCTAGGGAGGGATCCCTTGCGTTCTTCTAAAATATCACGGCCATCCAATGCCCTCTTCACACCTTCTTCACGTAATGTGTTCGGGGCCGTGTCCATCGGAACACCGGTGACACCAAGCATGAAATATTAAACTTTGTTGATCCGTTGTCCTAACAACGCATATTCTTTGACTTCCGAGTTTGCAAACAATGCTGATATTATCATTTAAACTGAACCCAGGGTTCTTGGCTTATCACAGTATAAGAGGGGAAAGGGGAGAACTCTCACTGTTTGAGAGTATGGACTAGAGAATTCGCGACCGTCGTTTCCGTGTGGCAACATCTAGTACATGCGTAATTTCACACGCTACTTCGGTAATTTGCTCGTCATATAGCGACGAGACTTCGAACATTCTTTTCATCCTCGAGTTTCATTTCTTGTTGGTGAAGAGGGTGTTGCTCATGGCAACCTGATTCCCCTCGTAACCTGATTCATATACATTTCGATCTAGTATTGTACCATTTCGTGCATCGTTACGTACGGTTCAGACAACTTAATAACTCGGGGAGAGTTAGTTTAACTGGTCCATGCTGTTAAATGTTGGTGGTAAGTGATTTCTACGTTTTCGACGGAATAGTATTCGTAGACTGACAGAGCTGTTACCAGTGGCGGATTAACTTGATTGCCGACTATAGGCTGAAGCCAAAATGCCGCCCTTCCTGACCCCTTGTGAAACACTAGATTTACATAAAAATCAAAAAGCTATTTAGTACCAATTCCATGTGGGTGAATGAACATTAAAATTATTTTACAAAAATAGTTATTTTTATCTGGAATAATATTTTAATTTTATCAAATTTCATTATAAGATTATTTACAGAAGTTTACGTCTACATTTCTTGCTAGCAAAGTTTTCAATTAAAGTGTTGTAATCTAAAGACAATGTTAAATTGGATTCAATACATAAAACGGCAAGATAATTTAATCTATCTTTTGACATAACTGAACGCAAATAATTTTTGATTCTTTTTAAACAAGAAAATGAGCGCTCCGCAGAACAATTTGTAACTGGATGACTAAGAAATATACGCCAAGCAATATCGATATTTGGATATATATTATATAGTTCTGATTTTCGGAGAGACTTAAGGAAATCCTTTGGCTTAACTTTTGAAGAGCTGCAATGGGCTTGAAAATGTAAACACTCAATTTCAAAGGTTGCTTCCAGATCCATTGGATACAAACTTCTCAACTGTTCTGATTTCTGGTGAACTTCTAATATGCTTAAATTTTCTATATCGATTATAATGCCCTTGCACTGATTTTTGCCAAACCCTTCACTGATTTTTGTAAACTGACTTTAAGGTGAATCCTAAAGTGAGAAGAACTTAAATAAATGCATATAAAAAGTTAATATAAAACATTAAAAAACGACTTTCTAAAATAAAATTTGCCGCCCTAGGCTACAGCCTATGTTGCCTAGTGGGTAATCCGCCACTGGCTGTTACTCTAAGTCAATTTCATAAGTTGCAGGCCTTCATTGTTGGGTTGAAAGGTTGTAAGGTTGTTTTTTATTTTCTGAAAGGTCAGAACTATTTTCTACCACTCATTTGCTTTGCAATTTTATTGTGATTGAATAAGAACTATTATTACTATTATAAATATTCTGCGTACGCACTATGTGAGAAAGTAAAATAATGAAAAGTTAATAAATAATACGATCCACCGGCGGCGGAAGCATGGCGGCGGCTGCTTTCGCTCAAGCGTGTTGTTGACAGCGTTGCTTTAAAGCAACAATGGGAATATTTATTTATTTGGGATATACATGTTACAACACAGCAACAGTACAAAAAAATGCAAATAGTTCGAAGAATATATAATGCCAATTACTAGATAATATAGTATTGTAATAGTCTCCAAATTTGCTCCTTTTTACACGAATTACACATTACTTCTTGTCTGAACATGTAATGCTAAATGCATACGTTTTCACGTCTAAGAAAAGATTTGGCCAAATTCAGAATTCAAATTCAGAAATTACAAATTGCAGAATAAAGTAAAATCAAATGAATGTGTTGGAATTTTCAATAGTAAATTATATTTTAAATAACATTAATTATTTTGCGTATCCTTTTGATTCATTACTGCTCTCCAAATAATTTTTCTTGTGACTCCTGGTTGGCGCGACGTCTACATGTTTCATTATATTCAAACAGAATTTACGCACATACTACTATTACAAAAAATTGTGCATGACCTTTTTTAAAGAGCTATTTTGTACAATAGACTTTGAGGCAAAACATCTCTCTTCAGTTTTGTAATTTTGAATTTTTTTTCGAAAAAATCTCTGCAATACCCGAATAGGGGACTAGCACCATCTTTTTTACCGTTCCATATTAAACATGTGGAGAAAATGTACAGAAAAAAATTTGGAGCGGGTTTTGAGAAAACAACGCAAAATACGTAAAAAATACTCGTTTTTTCAAAGAATAATACGTGCCCTTTTTTTAAAAAGCTAATTTTGTACAACAGACTTTGAGGCAAAAATCTCTATATTCAGTTTTGTAGATTTAAACTTTTTCCTTTTTTCGAAAAACGGAGCAATACCCGAAAATGAGACTAGCGTCAAATTTTACCTCCCTTATTCCATATGTGGAACATAAAGAAAAAATCTGGAGCGGTTAAACAAAATTAAAACGGCTCTATTTGGCACAAAATTAAAAGAAAATTACTCATATTTTCAAAAAGTTAAACATCTTTTTTCAAGAACTGTCTTTAAAGAAGAGATTTCATTTAAGAAAAAAAAATCTATCTTTAATATCATAGTTGTAGGAAGATGCAGGATAAGAGATTAGCTTTTGAATTTTGCAGTTAAACCAAAGGACATGGCAGGAACAAAAGTAACCAGAGTGGTTTTTCGGCTCTCTCCATGTCATAGGAGTTTCAAATCAGTTAGCAGTCTTCTTTCCTTTGAGCCAGCACCGTAGATCAGTGAGACACTGCGCACCAACTTTATGAGGAGCGCCCGATTTGTCTTTGTCTTCCAGTTTCATACCAAACTACACAAGATAATGTTCTCTTATATAGTATATATGCTCGTCTTGTAATTTTTAATAATACTATATTCGCCTGATTTGTAACAAAAGTCATCTGGGATTTCCACAACGTCTCAAACTGGAAGCACCGGGAGCGGTAGCTCAGTGCATCAACTGATGTCACTGCAGCGCCTCTGACCGGGAGGTCCTAGGTTCAGTCCTGACGGGGCAGGATTTCGACAGTTTTCAGCTATCAATTCAGTCGTCTGGAGGAGAATTCTAGCGGCTGGCTGCTCTGATCGGTAGTTTTCCGTGGTTTCTCCGATCAACACCAGGCGAATGCCGGAGCAGTACCCTAACAAACGGGCCACGGACCGCGCGCGATCTGTCCTTCCCATTCCTTGTCCTATCCTCTCCCCTTACACACACACTCACACTAACATGCACTACACTACCACATATCCCGGAAGACCGGTCGGGAGCTTAGAGCTTGTCCCGGCTGGGGCGGTGCCCGCTGGTGGGAGAGTCCTAGTTAGAGGAAACCCCACTAGCCGACAGTAGGTCGGCGTCGAATCCGCCATCCAGCGGGGTAGATCACCGCTAACTCCACGAAAAAACATGCATTACACTAACGGGACTCATGACCAGAGAAGTTGACGCGCCCGGAAGCATAAATCAATCAATCAAACTGGAAGCCATGTTTCAGGAACTGCACAGGGAAAAGAACCCTTCAGGGGAAAACAATCGTTTTAGCGATGCAGTGTCCACTTGTTATTCTATCTGCGCTCGAACTGCACTACACAAAAGAAAAACTGTAACGAACTTACTGCCGATTACGCTAGCTAAAGGTGATTGCCGATTCGCATATGCGATAACAGTTCACGCGACCCTATTGGTTGAGATTGCGACGTCGAGGTGTCCACGGTAGAATGACGGGTAGGCAGGGAAGGATGAAATTCAACGCTACACAAATTATATGGCAAAGTAAAATTGAATTTTTCATGAAAACGTGACGTGATAGAAACTATCCAATACTTTTTTAAATCATGAAAACACATAAAGTTCACCTATAATTTTCCTTCTACTTTTTTCACGTAGGCCTATATAATAAATTCATTTTTTAAACCCTTCGATTAGAACAATAAAGATAATGACCAAAATCAGTACCTGATTTACCTTTGCAAATAGTTTTTATTACACCGAAACGAATATTTTCATACCAATTCTGGCCGAAAACGCTCCTTGATACCGTTATTCTTAATTCAACTTAATATGTTCTACATGAGTAAGTACATAGATCCCAGGCCTAAAGTAATCGTACATAGATTGCACTTTAACCCGTAATATGTCCCATAGTCTTAGTTGCTATTAGACATTAAGCAAGTAAATACAATTCATTTACATCAGTGTGATTTAGAAAAATTATGTTCTAAAAATTTTTTCGACAGTATTTTCCTGTACTGTAAAAATGATAGAAAAACTTCGAAAAATAATGAATTCTTTTTTACTTACCTAACACAGTCATGAATGGTCTATTATATCCACTACGTACAATTCCTATATGAAAACCATATCGAAGGTTGTAGCTTTCAAGCCAGCGCAGAAATAAATCCCTTTCAACCTGAAACAAATTCAGAACATAGATCACTCATTTCAAAATTTCTCTAGTGCTCTTTAGAAGATAATTAGGGTTTTATACTTATTTATTTGATTTATTGCTACTATTTAGTCAAGTTTGTAGGGAAACGGGAGCAAAAGGATAGATTTTGTGCGTTCAAACAATATCATACGTGCAAAATTTATTTTACTACGATAAAGACTTAGTCCTTAATTAATAACATTTATTTATTATGTCATAAAATATGTTTAACGATTTTACATTCTGTATTTATGTTTCCATTATCATCCTGTAAATCGTTTGAAGGTAGTTCTATTCTCGAAATTGTGTGCAACGTTTCTATTCATGTTGTAGTTTTTAAATTGTAAACTCTTTGCTAGATACTCTCTAAATCTGTCTCCACGGTGTCGTATGCCCTCCCCTTTATTTTGTGTAATCATAATCTCTATAAATAAATAAAAGACTGGCTTAAATGACTCAGAGTATCAATTGATAACACAACAGTACCTCTCACCGGGAGGTCCTAAGATTCCAGTCCCGATGGTGGCAGGATTTTCGACACTAGCTAGATAGCTGGGTCGGATTCAGCTACTGTATGAAGGGGAATTCTAGCGACCAGCTGCTCTGATCGGTAAATTCCGTGGTTTCTCCCAGCAACACCAGGCAAATACCGGAACAGATGAGCCACGCACTCCGCGCAATCTTTCCTTTCTCTTCCTTGTCCTATCCTCTCCCTTTACCTTTACACACTTACACTTTCGTGAACTACACTATCAAATATTGGGAGACCAGTCGGGACTTTCAAGCTTGTTCTGTCTGGGCCGTTTGCCCGCTGGAAAACCCCGCTATCCGAGGCGAAGTTCGGCTCCAGATATCACCATCCAGCGGGAATAGATCACTGCCACCTTCTCAGATAAAGCATGCAATACGATTACGATTATTCCTTACGATGTAGTACGTCCTACTCATTGGTAGTCATCGATTTAAAAAATGGAGAAAAACAATGTCATTTGAGTTGATGGCTAATGCTGATGAATCAGAAAATAATAATATTAGTATTAGCAATAAAGCTTGTTCAATTATACCATTGTCCTCGAATACCTGAAAAGACTTTGTGGGGTCTTCCGTTGTATCCACTGGCAGATCTGTAACGCTGTCAAAGTTCCAATTAAATGTTACTTTCGTTCGAAATTCACAAAAACAGACACGTCTGTTGGAAAAAGTACAATATTGAACGGGTGAATAATTCAACTGATACTTGGGGTTTTGTTAACGATTTTGCCACGCGATCAAAACGAAGATTGGAAAGAAAAGTGTTTCAGTTTTAAGAATTTGGGAATCGAGATTAGCTGTATGTGGGACGCTGTTTTATTTATTTGTAAGTACTTTCCTAAACCCCTAGGTCATTTTAAAGACTGGGAAGGACAAGACATTGGATTATTGGGAACAACTCATATTTTACACACAGTATTATAGAGGATTTACTAGATCTGCTCCTTGGGAAGTTGGAGCAGATTTAATATTTTTTCGGACCCTGTCTCTAGACGTGAATTTAGGAAATATTATTAATAATGATTGTAATGTATAATTAATATAATTATGATAATAAGCATGAAGTAGTCGGTGTGGAAAAGTATATAGTCAGTCATCAAGATAACCCACTAATGAGGCAGGTCATTAAATATGACTTAAGAAAGGAAAACAGAGACATAGTAAGTGTAGCAAGAAGCATTACGAAGAAAACTATGCAAGACACGCAGAATAGCATAGACATTGAACTTCTCATGCTACTTAACATGAAATGTGACACACAAAAAATGTTAAAGAATTCATGGCGAGACAAACCATTTCATGGACAATATCTAAACCAATGGTGCTCAAACAGTACTACATTCTCCCCCATATTTTCTCGTCCACAAAATTACCCAAACCTACTACTCAAATTTTCAAAAAATGGTTCATGACTACATCAAAATCCATCTTTAAGGAACAGATTTCATTAAAGGAAAAAACTCGTTAATATTCTAGTTGTAGGAAGACACCGAAAAAAATTCTGAACTTATCTAACGGATATAACTAAAGGTCATATCCGTTGGTCTTTTAGTTCCAGTGGTAGTCACGCATTTTTAATAATTCTACGGACGTCCGTGTTAAGAATATCGTGTAAATCAATGCTATTTTTAAGAAAGCTGAAAAATAAACTTACATATGGTGCACTTGATGACATTGTTACAGTACGTTTTAACACTTTTTTTAGAAGCCATTATTGAAAAAATTGTGCTTCTAAGCAAATATTTATTTATTTATTTATTTATTTAATTTATTTATTTATTTATTTATTTATTTATTTATTTATTTATTTATTTATTTATTTATTTATTTATTTATTTATTTATTTATTTATTTATTTATTTATTTATTTATTTATTTATTTATTTATTTATTTATTTATTTATTTATTTATTTATTTATTTATTTATTTATTTATTTATTTATTTATTTGTCCCATATCGGGATAACATTTTTGGGACTCATATCTTTGCAATAATTTTATTTGGATTATTCAGACATGTGTTTGATCTTCTCGTCTTTCCAAACCTGCCCTATAAAAATCTGTTAGTTTCCCTGAGGAGACCCTGACGACAGATAGACAGATAGTGGTGGCGCGCGGCGATTTCCGCGCTTTGACAGGCTGCAGGTCATGAAAGGTCTGAATACTAATTGTCACAGTTTGCTATGGTAATTACCGCTGTTTGCATTGCTTCATAGCATGTATAAAATAATATTTATGCCTTTGAAAGATGCTGTTGAAGGTGGCGAAATGGCTGATAGCCAAATAATAATAATAATAATAATAATAATAATAATAATAATAACAATAACAACAACAACAATTGCACACAGTTATGAAGTATGTTGAGTATCATACCTCTGAATTTGGTACTGCCAAATAAGCACCATCTTTAGCGCATGTTTCATTCGCTGAGGGCCACGGCATTCTGATCCGGTACACTTTGTAAATCCCCAGGCCCGGCTCTTCTTTATATCCACTTGGCAGGGCTCTGGTAGGTGCAGCAGTGGGCAGCGTTGGGCACGGCGGGCAGGGCGTAGGCTGGGGGCACGCGGGGCACGTTGGGCAAGGAATTTCTGGGCAGGAAACCTCGGGGCAGGACTCGTTTACTAGCGGTGTTGGGCATGGGGGGATAGGTGGAATCGGTGGGCATCTGGGCACGGGGCACGGTGGGGGCACTGGAAGCGGGGGACACGTGGGTACCGGGCAGCTGGGCACGGGGCAGGGTGTGGGTTCGGGACAGAGAGGGCATTGGGTAGGGCACCTCTGCGTCAATGCAGCTGCCTGCTCAACCGCCAGGAGCACCGCCAATCCCAACAGGACGTTCCTGAAAAGAAACACAAGTGTCAGCTGAACTTACAGGCAATCGTGGGCGTCACCATCGCCAAATGAGACGATGATTCAGTAGATAAATTTCCACATTTCCCTTAACGAATTCAGTGATGATGAGGATATCCAACAAATGAGATTGCACCAATACACGATGGAGTAAGACAGAAGAGCATCAAGAAAAGTGAACATTCTATGGAGCCAAAAACTGCTCCATAGAATGTGAAGAAGAAGAAGAAGAAGAACGAGAAGAATATGAACAACAAGAAAAAGGGAAAATAGAGATTGAGAGAGAGAGAGAGAGAGAGAGAGAGAGAGAGAGCAGAATATATCAGAAAAAAGTAAAGAATAAGGTTTGGAGGATGTGCAGTAAATAATGAAGATAGCATGGAATACGAGTTTTTCGCATCATTAATTTATTTTGGTAAAAAACATCTAGTGTAATGAGCTCTGAAATCTGACAAACAACTGAAACTGAGCGAAATAGAATCCCAGAAAGAGTTATTAACTGCAAGCACTGTAAAATTTCTCGATTCAAAAATGTCCCTTTCCCTGAAAGAATGAACTTTTGCTTGATTGACGACAAAGTGTAATGCCGTTTCATTGTGTTCTTCCACCCAGCCATTTTACCTGTGGGGATGGAAACAATTTGAAATGAACAATTTTGAAACTCTCCACACAAAAATGTGAAGGAATAATATCTTCCCTACGGATATCTCCGCTTCATTTGTGCATAACGCTATTTCAATGTCTTCTGCATATTTCTCATCGATACAGGGAAGTTACGTAAGAGGAGATGAAAATAAAATATATCACGGAGGAAGAATAAAATCCAGGAAAAAAATCAGACAGGAGATAGTCGAAAGTCGATAGGCCTAAAACACAAAATGACGATACCAATTCATACGTTCGTTACCTCTTTCCAGGATTCATCAGATGGAGACTGAATGTTTAGCGGTTCATAATTATTATTTTTGTCTCTAATCCTTTAATTTGCTTCCATACTGGTCAATCTCTATTTTGATTTTCTCTTTTATCGGTTCAGAATTAATAATATAACAATTTGAAAAATTTATTTTTTAGTTATATACTTTTATTTTATTTCTATTTGCGTTTTCCTTTCTCAGTTCTTGAATTGACAGCTAATGCCCACTTTATTTTTACCAAAGAAAACAGTTGCCGTCACCATATTTCGGAGTAAATTGTTCCGTGTATTAACATTATAATTTACTTTAAATATATGCTTTGTATAGCAGTAAAAAAATAGAGTATGTTCTGTATCTTCTAAAAAATCAAAGCATTAATATCATGTTATTCAGCGAATTTAGCGCTTTCCGCTCAAAAATGGAAAGAAATAATTAGTAACCTTTTTGGAGAAAACGGCGTTTGAGCATTTCTGAAAATGCGAAGTTTCCAGCTAATTTTCAAAGAAAACGTTTGAATTTTCAAGACACTTTGTAAGACATCATTTGAAACACTTGTACTTGCAAATCCAATGTAAACAAATAGCAGGAAAAGCAAATATTAACGACATTCGAGAGAGATGTACAAATATTGAATTTGTGTACTTAAAAAAATATAGTAAATTCATATAATCTTTATTAATTTGAGAAATTTGTTTTTAACCTTTAATTAAAAAACTACATTACGTAAATCTAAGAACTATTTTTAGAGAACACATTTTATTTGAAGAAACAATTGTTAACTTCCATATTGTAATTGAAGGACGACACCGAAAGAAATTCAGACTATTGCAACTTTCAACAATTCTGTGTTCACAGTGAAAATCGAACCTATGCTAACTTCATGCGTGTATATCACTTTATTCGCACAAGAAATGCAAAGAAAAAAATTGAAACTATTTTTGAGAAAATTTTGAAAGTATCCTAGAAGCTTCATGTAAAGTACCGCGAAAATTGAAAGAATGTTTTTCAAAATCGCAGAGCTTCGAACCGTGCCAAATTGAGGAGAATATTTATTTTCTAAAACATCCTATTTACAAATTATAGGAACTTGTGTTTGCAGATGGACCCACAGACAGGCGGACATTATAGGGTAAACCAATTTTTCTGTATCAAAGACCCACAAAGCGTGATTTCTGACTATACATTTTAGAGGATGTACTGCCAATGGAACAAGATTTATTTCCTTTTTTTGTATCATGGCCCCTCAATACGCGTTATTCTGCCGAAAAATCGTCCGTTTCCCCTCAGCATTACTTAACTTTCTCTATACTACATGTATAATGTATACCTATATAAAACATTAACTTTTTCTTTCTCTTATACGTACGTATATATACATGCACACGTACGTACATACGTATACGAGAGAGTAAAGTTTTGTGGTAATGTCAATGTTCTTAATTTAACTCTTAGTAAAAGAGGTTATTCCTATAAATATTATCAGTTACCTAACACAAAACTAAAGCCCCCTTATCTGTTAGCAACGTCGCGTAACACTGCCTCGAAGTTCCCCTTCCCCCGATTAGCATTGTGTAATTTATGGATTGCCCCTAAAGACTTTAATAACATTTTCTCTCTTAAGGGTATAGGCATGCGCACACTCTACGTTATAAAACATTTAACTTCAATATATATAACGTATGCCAGGAAAGTTCCTCCGCGCTGTGCCGAATCGTAGTCTCTACCAATAGCATTTATGTTCGAAGCAAGCAGATCACAGGGAAACAAATAAATGGATCAACACTTCCCGCATCTGTTATGATGTGGGGAGTACGCAATTTAATTTTTAGTTTTTACAAGCAGCAATTCGTACTACCAACATAACTTGTATTGCTATTGCATTCTCACCAATCACTGGTACCACTGCGAAGAGACTTTCGTGGCACACTGTATGTTAAATTCTTGATTTTCCCTTTGCAAGCTGACAATTTTGGGAACTGGTACACGTCCTTTTGGAAATGAGCTCTTCAAATCATTTCGCGACCCATAACTGGTTCAACGTAAATCAATTGTTTTTTTCATCTTATCATTGAAGTTATAATTTCATTTTTCTTGTAGGATATATCATTTATTTACTAGTAAAATATATCTTATGTAAATAAAAATGTTTAATAGAAATGAAGATGGCTCCTTCTCTTATTTTAAACTGCGCACTCTATGCTTGCTGGCGATGATAACTGTAGAGCCTATTCATTTAAAAAAACATCTTTAACATTTTGAATAAAATGTTCTTCGATTCCCTGTGTCTTAACGAAACGTCACCAGAAAAAACTGTTTTCAAAACACAAAGCACTTTGAAGAACTCTGAAGGCCATTTGTGTAGTCAAAAAAATACATTACAGATCTTGAACTTGCTGAGTATATCAACAAAACTTCGTCGTGCTATGGTTCGTTTCAGGCACCACATTCCATTCGCACCCACATTACGTCACACCTCAGATAACTTCGTTACAAGAAACTTCCGTAAAAACTTTGTTGGCAAAAGTTATCATTTTCGACCTCATACATGTCCTCATACATGGAAGTTTGTAAAATTAATTCTGAGACATTCTGTATGTGTTTGTGTGTGTGTGTGTGTGTGTGTGTGTGTGTGTGTGTGTGTGTGTGTGAGTGAGTGAGTGAGTGTGTGAGGGAAAGGCGAAAAGACAGAGAGGTGGGAGAGAGAGAGAGAGAGAGAGAGAGAGGGAGGGGGGAGGGAGGGGGAAAGGAAGGAAGGGTGGGATTGTGAGTGGTCGATGAGGCATAGGCTTATTCAAAACCCTACACAGGAAATCTCCCAAGTCCCATTTACCTGAATGTCATGCTGGGTTCTTGTCTCGATAGCTGCGAGGTTCTGAAAGTCAGCTTCTTGCGGCGACTACAGATGCTGCCGCAAGCTGAAAGGCAGCCTCAAATACAGCAGAATTATCGAGGCGGAAAAGGATGTATGATTAGACTCGGCTGCTTTTGACAATTAAATTCGAAGGCAGACGCGTAGCTGTTTACACTGCAATGCCTCTGAGGTCATAGGTTCGATTCCAGACGGTGGCAGGATTTTCGACACTAGCTAAACGGCAAGGACGAGTTCTGTCGCTGTTTGGAGGCGAATTCTAGCGGTCGAGTGCTCTGATGGGTAGTTTTTCGTGATTTTTCCGATCAATTCAGACGAATGCCGAAGCAGTACCCTAACAAACGAGCCACGAAGCGCGTGCGATCTTTCCTTCCTCTTCCTTGTCCTATTCTCATCCCTTACACACACACACACACACACACACACACACACACACTTACATACACTACACAACCACACATGTCGACTGGTCGGGAGCTTAGAGTTTATCCCGGCTGGGACGGTGCCCCGCTGGTGGGAGATATCTTGTTGGTACCTCCGTAGCCGATGCGACGGTAGGTCGGCGCCGGATCTCTCCATCCAGTGGGGAATGATAAAATTAATAATTTAAATATTATATTTAATGTGCTGGTCATAAAATGATCAGGTAACATTAAAACTCATTCATAATATACCGGTAGTGAAAAGAATTCACAGACTGAAAGATATCATGAACTTTTCTGATGTGTACCTACTGTATGACGGTACTGCGCATTTCATCCAGCATGAGGCTAATTTTACATAAAAAGACGTGAAAAAATATTGAATGAATGATGTGATCCACAAACCGTCAGTTTAGATTACAACAACAGTTTAAACATTTGGATTGAAAAAAGATGTGTTAGTTTGGGAAATTATCCGACTCACTACCTGACTTTTTGTTCGAATTGATTCAAAGGGGCTCAACATCAGCCAGATGGTTTGGGGAATATCAATTTTGGAGAAAATCGGCTGAACGGTTTAGACGCTAGCGTTGTTCACAGACGGAAGCACAGGCAGACAGAGGTTTTGCTGTCATACGAGTTTTCGGTACCAAGGACCCACAATCTATGGGTTCTGTCCACACCACGTGTTAGAGTATTTTTCTTTCTAATTTAGCAACTGGATGTATCCGATTTGTGGTCACAAGGGCTCTGTAATAAGACTTTTTTCTGCCGTAAAGTTTCTTTTTTCGCGCAACATTACATAACTTTATCTCTACTCCGGAGAGAAAGTAAAATAAAATCGAAAATTAGTACTTTTATAACGAAAATTAGTACCTTTAGGTTATACTATTTGGAAACCGAAAAGTTGTGAAAATTTTTAAAAAAAATTTCTTTGGGCCGCAATAGAGGGAAGCATGCAAGGAGGGACAAGACTGTACAGTAGCAGTCAGTATCAGTCCACACCAAGAAAATTAGAAAACCTTACTACGAGAAAGTCTGTGCCATTCTGTAGCACCTCTAGTTTATATTCTAGGATCAGAAAACATAAACAAACTAGAAGTGCTACAGAATTGCACAGACATTCTTGTAGTAAGGTTTTCTAATTTTCTTGGTGTGGACTGGCTTTACGGACTTGCCCCATCCTCTTGCTAGCTACCATCTATCGCCTTAAGTACGTTTTTTTGACATTTTCTCCACTTTTCGGTTCCCTTGTAGTGGAAATGAAATATTATTTTACGAATATTAAAGAAAAGTAAAACCTCTTCCTAAATGGCTATTTTAATCGAACAATTTTAAGCCGTTTTTAAGAAAATGGCGATTAAGCAAGACGGTAAATGCGAAATTTGGAGCTCTATCTCAAAGGAATCTATTGTTTTCGAAAAACTTCATTGAAAGTCATTTGAAGCACTTCCCCTCACAAATATAATAATGTACACAAATCGATGGAAATGTGCATATTAACGGTGTGAGACATTAAAAAAAATCATTGTAATTTTTGTAAAACCAAAGAATACACCAAAATGAGCTTTACGTCATATTAAACAATGCAATTAGCACTATCCATTAGAAAAAATTGAAGAAAAAATTTGGAGTATTTTTGAGAAAACGGAGTTTGTGCGTTTCTGAAAATGCGGAATTTTAAGCTCATTATTGCAGAAAACTGTTGAGTTTTAGAGTAACTTTATTTGACATTATTTAAAGCACATGTACTCATAAATCTAATAATGTGAAAATATTGCTTCTAATAAAAAAATATTTTAAAATAAGTAAAAATACAATTTTGTAATTTTGAAAAAAACAAAAGAATGGAGCAATAGAGCGTTTATGACATCGTATAGGGTTCGTTGGGACTACTCTTACCAAAAATTTTAAGAAAAATTTGCTGCCGTTTTTGAGAATATCTCGTTTTTGTTATTTTATAAAATTGCAAATATATCACGCTTTATTGCGTGAAAACAGCTGAACTTTCCAAGAGAATGTACATGATTTTAATGAAAGAACTATTTATGGACAACAAATTCCATTTCAAGGAAAATTCTCTACCTTCAATTTTGTAGTTGTGGGAAGACTCCGAAAAAAAATCAAACTGGAGGGGGGTATTCAATTTGCCAAAGATCGTACATGCTGTTTAGGCACTAGCAGAGTTTACTTACGACAGACGGACGGACAGACAGATGATTAGACAAACAGACAAAAAGAGGGATGAATGGACGTTTTGAGGAAAAAAACAAACAAACACTTTTTCGGTATCAGGGGACCCTAAAACGTATTTCCGGTGAAATCTCAAATTTTTCCAATTTAAATGACTGTGTGAATCTCGTAATTGTATTAACAGTAGGTCACATATAGTAGGTGTGCTGATGGGATTTAAAGCATAAATATTGATCTGGAATCATCAATTTGTCACCTTTTCAGTAGTTCTCGTTCTCTGAGGTTAAATATTGCCCTGTCTTTGAATTGCTCTACGATGAATTATAGAACTGAGGTACTTAGATGAAAAGAAACTCGTGACGTTCCATTGCGCATTTTAAAGTCATGATGTTACATTAAGTACTATCTTAGTTTGGACCTTTAATTAGATATTTAATTTAATGTACAAATTTCAGAGTAAGCTTAACACATAATCGTGTTCTTAGTGTTACCCATTACTGATAGTTGCGTGAGCATCGCCTTTACGTCGCGCCATCTACGTTCAGAGCATTTCATCTGTTTGCAGCTTTCGCAACGAGAATGCGCTGTATGCCTCTCTTCCTCTCAGAGGAGAGGCACACTCGTTCATTGTTCCCAGTTGGTGTTTCACGACACACTTAACATATTACACATTATCAACATATTTGCAATAGAAAGGATATAATAGAACATATTTTTATTCCGGGACAATAAAAGGTTACGTTTTAAATTATTAAATATTTTTATACAAAAATCTATTTTTCAAAATTGTAATACAATATAGCCAAAAGAATAATTCCAAAAAAAGGCAAAATAATTCCTAACATTATTTAAAACTAAACAGGTACTGAGGTATAAAATGTTAAGAAATGTCAATATATTATTTTATCCACTTTTTTGTCTAAAGGCAAACGGTACGAAGGGAGCGAAAGTGTACGGAGAAATCAGTGCCGTCCTAAGCATTGTCACGAAATAACTATCCTAATAATCCCTGGCCCTCTATTAACAACAAGATTAATAAGTTTTGAACTGTAATAGCTTTCTATTAACTACATCAACGTCAGTCTCTCACATTCGCAGACTAAATGCTCGAAATATACAAAAATTATAGTTCACTGGAATTTTTACAAAGTGCATAAAACGTTGTTCATTTCTAACGTAAACTCTTATTACAATAGCAGCTAGTAATCACGACATTTGGCAATGTGATTACGTAGATTTTCGTCCACGTAAGCTGCTGTTTAATACAGCCATAGACTATACTTTAGCGTAAATACTCGTAGATAGAATATATTAACTCAAAATTTGTCTTGGAAATATAGAGTAAGATTTGAAACACAAATTCAAAACTATTCGATACACCGTCCTCGTAACGTTCAAAACAACGGAATCGTCACTCGTCCCAGAAATACAATAAATCTTTCAGTAGTTAAAGTAGCACAGTGATACAACATCGAAAAATAAACGGAACTGTTTATAGGTTTTAACACTTATCACCAACTTGTAATTCTGACGTTTGTTAAGGTTCCAGTATGGATTTAAAAGTCGTAATCTGTTGGTTCGTAGCAAAAAATCAGTCGAAATTATATTTTCAGCTAACCTGCAACAAGTATTGAAAGAACTTAAACACAACAAATTTTTAATAGTATTGTCAAAATTAAATTTGTTCTAAATAAAATTTTCCTATACAAGAAAAAATTGTCAAAACTTTAAAATTCAGGCCAACTGTACTCTAGAATCTCGTCGTGTACGTTGTACTGAGAATCATCACTATTCAAAATGTAAAAAACAACAACAAGATATTCTATTCCTCAAAGTGCAAATTGTTTCGAGAAGCATTCAGCTAACTATCGAGGATGTAATTTTCTTTAAGAAACATTCTTTAAATTCTGATGCAAATTAAGTATTAAATTGTAATCAAAAGTTACCTTTATCTACACCTACATAATCAAAATTATTCAAAAAATAACATCCCTATCACGGTTAAATCTCCTACGTGTTCGTCTTCTTTAACTTCTTCTCCCATTATAAATTTGAATAATTTTCTTTCCATTCCTTCTATATCCCCCCAACAATATCTTACTAATACTTTTAATTTTTTTTTCAAATTCAATTCTTACGTTTCTATTACAACAAATCAAATACTGAACTATTTACTTTCCAAAATACATCGATTAATTCAAGATGTTATTCCAGAAATATTCAGTAATGGATCACGATAAAGTAAAAAGTTTAAATTCGATTGCTAATGGTCTACGTCAGCTAGCTGAATATAAAGACTTTCTATACAGTCAAAATATAGACATTGCTTGTGTTAAAGAAACATATTTAACTCATTGAAAAAAAAAAGTGCTATACCAAATTATATATTATACTGAGAAGACAACTTCTATCACTACTGGAGGAGGTGTAGCAATTTCCATATGTAGAAAAATCAGACATCTACAAATATATGTTCTTATTTCTTCTGAATTGGAATTAGTAGCTCCCACTGTTTTCTTTTGTGTATGTCCTATAAATATAACGGCGGCACATAAACCACCTAACAAAATATTATCTAAAATAACTCTAGAATTATTATTAATTAACAAATCAAAAACACTTTTAGTCAGTGATTCAAGTCCAAGGCAGCGTGGACCTTAGCGTCAGAGATTGCAACACGAGATTGCAAAGACATCTCAAGCGTCCCTTTATGTAGGCTACAACTGCTGGAACCGGGAGCGGTAGCTCAGTGCATCAGCTGATGTCACTGCAGCGCCTCTGACCGGGAGGTCCTGGGTCCGAGTCCTGACAGCGGCAGTATTTTCGACGCTAGCTTTCCAGCTGGGTCGAATTCAATCGCTGTCTGGAGGAGAATTCTAGCGACCGGCTGCTCTGATCGGTAGTGTACCGTGGTTTCTCCGATCAACACCAGGCGAATGCCGGAGCAGTACCCTACCAAACAGGCCACGGACCGCGCGCGATCAGTCCTTCCTCTTCCTTGTCCTATCCTCTCCCTTACACACACTTACACTAACATGCACTAACCACCACATACTTCCGGGAGACCGGTCGGAGCTTAGAGCTTGTCCCGGCTGGGCGGTGCCCCGCTGGTGGGAGAGTGCTGGTTAGAAACCCACTAGCAGACGGTGGGTCGGCGCCGGATCACGCCATCCAGCAGGGGAAGATCACCTCCATGTTCCGAGAAAAAAACATGCACTACACTAACGAGACTAATGACCAAAGTTGTTGACGCGCCCGGAAACACGAAAAAATCAATCAATTAATAAATACAACAGCTGGAGGTGATTGATCAGAGGTATCGCCCTCCCGCCCGCTGCTTGTCGCCGCGCGATGTATGATAGATCTCACTCCATCTATATACAGGTTGTCCGAGGAGGAAACAACGTAACTTTGAAAATAATGTCTTATGACCATTTTAGACATATTTTGCCTCATAAACTCCCTGGATATTTCGAATGGCTGAGCCGCAATAAGCACTCAAAAGTTGGTTTGAAAAAACACTTTCCATGCAAAAATTTGCACTTCAGAAATTTACAAACACTGTAGAAATATGTAATGATTTATTATTTGCAAAAGAAATGAATATATTAGTTCACAAAGAAAAATTGTCACAGAAATAAAAATTCGCCTTTTTCCGGCGCTCAATTACATAACTTTTTCTTACGAAGAACTTCGTAAGGCGAAAAAGTAAGAAGCACCCAATTTACACAATTCAATTAGTTTTTATTTCTGCGTTAATTTTTCTTTGTAAACAAATATATTCATTTCTTTTGTAAATAATAAATCATTACATGTTTCTGGTGTGCTTATATGTTTCTGAAATGTAAATTTTTGCGTAGAAAGAATTGTTTGAAACCTACTTTTGCATTCGTATGCGGCTCAACCATTCGAAGTTTGGAAGGAATTTACTTGACAAAAATGCTTAAAATTGCCTTTAGAGCTTAATTTCAAAGTTTCGTTGTTTCCTCTCTGGACCCTCTGTATAATATTTCAACCAGAAACAGGTCATCAAAAGTTGAAATGCTGAAGATTCGTGTTTTTTTTTAAAATATTAATTAACAGTGACAATTATCATGAGAACGTATATGTGCTTTTGGTTCACCTCTACGTTGACTTTTTGGTACTGCATTGCCTGTATACATCTTTTGAAGAAATATAGTTTATTTTGTTTAATTAAACGAAAATTAGAAGTCTACCCAACTTTTTAAACATCCTATGTTATTTTCCAACAATGTTCATTTTATTAATAAAATATCTGGGATATAAGAGGTATCAACCAAAATAGTAGGCTGTATAAGTTTACTAATTTTACTAATAAATTTACTAATATAAGTAAATTAATGTAGCATACTATTGTGGTTTATACCTCTTATGTTCCGGATATTTTATAATGGATTACCCCGAGATTTCGGCTGCCAACACAGAATTTGTTCATTTTATTATTGATCATAATTGCTTTTCCATTACGATTTCATATTAATTAAACACGTTAATGCAATCTGACGAAATTGATTTCTATTTGTAAGTTACATTTATTATTTTCGATTATTAATAAAATTAGTATTATTTCGATTATTAATTTAATGAGAAGTATATATTCTACATATTCAGCCTGTTTTCATGTTTTTCTCATACATTTGTAAACTGATATATGTTAACACAGGTTTTGCGTTAATTTTCAAGCGGATGACGACGGAAAATAGACCTAACATATACAGAGAATTAAAGGACATACGATGACTTCATGTTATTAACAAAACAGATCACACGAGCTGACAACTTTCATCTGTATTCTACGCGCAATGACGGAACATGACTGTTAATTATCAGAAATTACATTTTTTATGCAGATGTGTGAATGTATTTTCAATATGATTTTAAAAAAATGTTGCCTCTTCCTGTCTAATGTTCAGTTAGAAGAAATTTCGCTTAAAGAAAGTAAATATTTGGATATTCGAAAAATTGCCAAGAAGTACCTCATTCTTAATATTGTATAACGAGAGCGCTTATTTGTGTATGTATGTATTGTGACGTCACGGGATTATACGAACCAGTAACGCCACCATAAGCCACAAGAAAAGACTAGAACACCGAGGAATAGGGTACGCGGCGGAGCGATGGTCCGAGAAAGCGACATCTACCCGCAGGTTTCGCACTCCGATGTCCAAAGTTAGCGGATAATATTTTCTTGAGAGGGCGCGAAGGAGGAGAAAATTCACCCTCCCGAAATTTCCCCAGGCGGAGACGCATAAATACCGCGACGCACTTCGGAAGAGCTCTCTTACAACTTCGACAGCGACGGCGACTCAACTAAATTCTTCAGCGATAGTAATTGGTTAGTGTAGGAGTATAATTTTACTTGCTTAAGTAAAGCTGATTTAAGAAACGCGGTAATAAGTGATAGAATTCAGAAGCAAAGTGCATGTACATTATTAGCACTAACATCACGCGAGAAAGCAAGCGATGTGATCGCTTGAACCTGAAATAGTTTCATAATCGAAGTAAATTCGCGCAGAAGGACTCTGAACGAAATCCAGTATTCAATTTTGTACGCCACGACCACGCACGCTCAAAGTGTGGTATGTCGGCCGAGTGCTAGAAGTAGTCAATTCAAGCACGTTAGTTATTTAAAACTGGTAGCGCGAGCAACGGGTACGCGGCAGGCGGCAGAAAGACGACTCCAGTGAAGACTCAAGCGTAGGCGAGAAGGACTTGAACCACATACGTGGATGGCACGAGCCCGAGGTCGAGAGAAAGGTTTGGAATTTGGACGTGTGGCGGCATCATGAGATCGAGCGAAGGAAGTGGTGTAACCGCGGGACTGCGAGCGACCGAACACCCCAAGGTTAACTGATGGGGGCGAGGACTGCGAGCGACCGAACACCCCAAGGTTAACTGACGGCGAGCGGGAAGGAAATGTCGAGGTAAAGAACTGGCAACTTCTATGCGGCAATTTGTTGGGAAACCGTGCAGCTTTAAATACCAGGCGAAGCGTCCTAAAATAGGTGAAAGTTCCAAGTAATTACTGGGAGAAATATTTCGAACGTATGAGCGGCAGTTTTTTATTTCATTCGCTGTACGCACCAGTAATGTTTCCATTGTATGATGTCAGGGATAATCAGTTGCTATAATTTTGTATAATGTAAAAGTAATCTATTTGAAAGTCATGTTTCCATTGTATGATGTCAGGGATAATCAGTTGCTATAATTTTGTAAAGGGTACATTTAGTAACGTGTGTGTCACGTTTATTCTTGTGTTAGAGTTTACAGCATTGTAATAAATGCGCAGCTCAAGGCTGACCTCTGTGAAGTCTATAATAGAATAATTGTAGAGAATCACTTAAAGGGCCGTGCACGGAGAAAACTTAAGATTAACAAAAGTTAAATGAGGTACACGAAATAATTCAGAAAGAGGTAGAAGCAAAAGTATTGTGAATAGTACTTATTGAAGTATTCAGGCAGTCGAGGTGACGCCTATACATTTTTTTGTGATTGTGTTCTTTCTTTTCTTTTGTTTCTGTTTTCTTTGCAGTGACCATCTACGCAAAGTACATACTTTATGGTATATTTGTGCCACTGTGTAATTTGTTTTATTGAATATATGCTCATTTTACCAGAATTTTACATAATTCATTGTCAAGGGTTCAGACCTTTCTCATACCCGAAAGATTCTGCTTCCTGAGAATTCAAAGCTCGCTTCACGAGCATTCATAGTTTCACGCTTCATCGCCACCGGCGGTGGGCGTGTTATAGTATGTATGTATGTGTGTATGAGGGGACAAGAAAGGACAAGGGAGCGCGCGCGGTCCGTGGCGCGTTTCTTTAGGTATTGCTCCGGCATTCACCTGGTATTGATCGGAGAAAGCTACCGATCAGAGCAGTCGACCGCTAGAAAACCCCTTCAGATTGCGTCTGAATTCGATCTATCTACCTAAGAAGTCTAGAATCATCGCCATCATCGAGACACCAACCGTAGGACCTTCCGGTCACAGTCCCTGTAGAGTCAACAATTGACGCCTAGGCTATCTCAGCCGGTACCTACACCTGCGTATTTTAGGAGAAAGTATTAAGCAACTCAAACTTTGAATTCAAGGTATTCATCGGAAGTTCATTAGAGCTTGTAGAAAACTCGAAGGAAAACTTATAATTGACCTCCACTCCAGACTGATCCCCTGTAGTACTCCAGAACTTTGCTGAATACTGTTGTAAACTCACAAGCTGGAAACTGTAAGCTTAATGGAAGAGGAAAAAACTCACCATGAACCAAGTATTTTATAATGGATATCGGTTTTCCGTACTTCTGGAGCAGCCGTCTTTAAGATGTGAAAGTTATATTCTGTTATTCATTACTTTAATTAACATGTAGGTTCACACATGCTATAAGGATGTTATTTCATCATTGACTTACATTACAAAAAAATTATATCCACGACAACAATCGAAATTCACAAGAACTATTCGTAATGTCTTTTTCTTGAACTTAATATGTTTGTTTTTTCGGTGCTCTAACTTTTTTATTGCTTATTCTTTTAAGCAAAAGATGTTTAGAATTTTGAGTATACTTCGTCTTCTCCCTTTGGAAACTATTTTTAACACCATATTAATGAGTTTTAATTTACATAGAGCTGGTCTCTCTACTGACATGAGATCGGATACATCTTTAATTAATTTTTGACATTTCCATAGATAGCCATGTAGATAAATCTTCACTATACGAAGAATACTTCACAAACGAAAACAAGAACTTCATTTGTGAATTTGTATCCCAATTTGGGCTTGAGCGTCATGAGGAAAACACGGGAACATCGGAAATAAAAGATTAATGTAACATTGTTTGTCTCATCGGAAATAAAAGATTAATGTAACATTGTTTGTCTCAGTTGATATCGAAATTTAGTTCAAAGTGCTGATGCTCAGTTCTTTGTTCAGAGTCCACATTTATTGTTCTGGACACCTAAGAATGGGGACTAAAATACAACATATTTTCCTGTTACATTGTCACATGCATTCACACTCGAAATTATTTTATAAGTATATTTATGTTGGTAGATGATGTTGCCAATATTCCCAGAATTATCCAACCTATGGCGTAATAATGCGAATTGGATTTTTTAATACACGTTTCCAACGAAAAAGTGAGAACTTCCAGAGATTCCGTTAATATGTAGGTAGTGTATTTGGTTTGTTCTGATAATTTTATTGGTGTGACTTACGCTATTATATCCCTTAACTTTAACGTATAGTCGCATTGTTTCTTATTTCACATGGTAGCATTAGTTTCTTGTAGCACTTTCTGATGTTGGTTCCTACTTTATTGGAAACGTTTTTAAGCTAAATTGATATAAAGAGTTTGATCGGAAGAAATTTAATTTGTATTATGTCATTTCACTATTCTTTCCATATTTTACGTTTCATTATTTTGTCTCTATTGGTGTAGTATTCCTTTTGCTCCAAAGTCGGAAATTCACCAATGTTAACATTCTTTTTTTTTTCTTTTCGCTACGGCACATCAAGAAAACAAATGGGCTACTTCTTATGGAACTACAGCTAATTGGCTTCCCAACCCTGAAATAAATAAATAAACTAATTTATATCCGAAAATCTAAGTGTCGCTTTCCACCACCGCCTTTCTTGATTTTTCATTCCTTTAATGTTGTTCAGCCTACCTTTAGTATAGTTCAATAGTGTAGTATATTGAGAGTAGAATTTTTCTTCCTTATCTAACTAGATTCGAATGTATCTGACACAGATGTGCGAACTTGTTTCTTGCATGTTTCATGATCAGGATAAGAATTGGAAATTTCTTCCCAAGAACAAAATCAAAATTCCAGGAAGGAGAGATAAATCGTTAATAACTTGAAGCGTATTGTCGAACTCGTTCTGTAAGCTTACTTCACACTTCTTTCATCATGCGGGGGTACAGGAATCCTTCTGTTAAGATCGCAGACCTCTGACCCTCACTGAATTTTCATGTTTCGCGGCATGAAATCGAGCATCCGATAAGTTATACTTATTCCAAGGGTGCATATATTCACACAACATAATACACTTGATATTCAGAAAAGATAGTCATTATTCATCAGTCATTTGTCATGTACGGAATATATTTCCAGTTCAGCAGGAGAAGGATTGGTGTGGAAATTATTTTGAAATTTCAGTTAACTCGAAAGCGCCGGGCGAACTTTTTAAATGTCTTGCAGAGGGTTTTTTTTAAGACGCACGGGCCTCGTTAAACGGCACCGAGATCCTTTCACGAACTTAAGTCCCGCGAGGGGCGGAATTTCGCGCAGAAAAAAAAGCTTCGCTTCCGATTACACTTCGACCTCGCCCTGCTACCCGCTTCCATCCCCGCCTCCTACGCCCTATTAAGTGATTGCGTAATTGAAATTCCCTTCGGAGAAGGTACAGCTTGCGCCTATTTGCGTCCCCCCTCCCGACGCGGCGGCGGCGGAGGCGCCGCAGCGTTCGACGAGGGAAGGGAGGGGGCAATGCGAAGATGTCGGGGGGAGGGGAAGGAGAAGAAAGATCGCCAGATGCAGGTTATCCCGTAGGTAAAAGGGAGATTATTTTCAAATAAATACAATATTAATTTTTTAACCTGATGTGCTTCGTGTTCCGGCGAAATCGAATGTTTTCCACAGCTAAGATCAGGGTTTCGATTGGTTGGTTGTTAGTGATTCCGGGCGCGGCTAACGTCATAGTGCATGTTGTTTCGTCGGGAGGTGGCCGTGGTCTTCCCCCGCTGGGTGGCGAGATCCGGCGCCGACCTACCGTCGGCTAGTGGGGTTTCCCCCAGGACTCTCCCACCAGCGGGGTACCTCCCCAGCATGGACAAGCACTAAGTTAGCGATCGGTCTCCTGGCATGTGGTAGTGTAATGC
Organism: Teleogryllus oceanicus; assembly: GCA_964035755.1. Taxonomy (NCBI): domain Eukaryota; kingdom Metazoa; phylum Arthropoda; class Insecta; order Orthoptera; family Gryllidae; genus Teleogryllus; species Teleogryllus oceanicus. Next base: position 63,834,456 of record CAXIVR010000005.1, on the reverse strand, counting down.
ATGTAAGTGTGAGTGTGTGTAAGGTGTGAGTATAGGACGAGGAAGGGGAAGGAAAGATCGCGCGCGTTTTGTGGCCCGTTTCTTAGGAAACTGCTCCGTCATTCGTCCGGTATTGATCACAGAAACCACAGGAAATCACCATTCAGAGCAGCCGGCTGCTAGAAGTCTTCTCCAGACAGCGACTGAATTCGACCTAACTATGTAGCTAGTGTCGAAAATCCAGTCACCGTCAGTACTCGAATCTAGGATCTCCCAGTCAGAGGCACTGCAATGACATCAGTTAATATCCTGAGCCAGCTGTAGGGAACCATCATATAGGGGAACCGTACCGTTCAGGCGAACTCGTATGTTTTCCACCGCTAGGATCAGGGTTTCGACTTTTTGAATCTTTAGGGGATTTGTGTTCGACAAAGGGAGTTCTTGAGAGATTTTCTCTAGTTATCTAATTCCCTATATATATATATATATATATATATATATATATATATATATATATATATATATCGCTTTTTATTTCTCCATTAATATCTTTTACATTCAACAATCTATTGGGAACGACTCGTGGTATAGCGGCGACATTGCTTGCTTTTCACCGCTGGGCGTGCGGTTCTTATCCCGGTCGCTCGATGTGGAATTTGTGATGAACAAAGCGGATAGGGGCATGATTTCTCCGATTTTTTCCGGTTTCTCCTGTCTCTCATGTTAAGACTGATACGTGATCATTAATACATGTTCATAATCACTTTCCTGTGAAATTTCCAATTTCAAGCTTGGCGAAAAGACCTCTACACTGGAAAGAAGCACATCAACCAGCGATAGTGTGTATTGTTACGACTCAAAATCTTCGCAACTCGTGTTTCAAATACACATGGTCAATTGTTTTTGTAAATAATCGACTGATGCCAGAATGAGAATTGTAGAACAAACTTCTCCGATCAGTCGTTTCCATCATTTCATCCGGTCAATTCTAGGCATTTCTTTACGTCGTGTAGTGTCTTAACGCATTGATGGTCAGTGTTTTTGCCTGCGTACATTCAACTCAAATTTGCTTCCTTTGCATTAATTTGCTAGTTTTAAATTTTAAATTTCCAGCCTGAGCTATTGGAATTGAAGTAATTTATTATCACTATTATCGATAGATGGATTATAGATAGTACATTAACATAGTTCTAATTGCATTAATACATGCAATATTGAGGCAAGTCCAAAGGCTTTTACGTTGTGCATTTTGAATATTTTACAATACAGTGATTTTAGTTTATTGTGATTTTCCGTTCAACATTGACCGGATGACTTCCAAAATGATTCTTCATTGTCTTTCATACAAATGTATCCTCACCGTCTAGCTAATGTGCGAATTAGCCTTCTTTTGGATTTAGCCGTAAAATATACGTTTTCTGCAGCTTTCTACACCCATATTTCTATACCCAGTTCCTTTGAACTGCATTTTTATCATAATGTTTATGTTAGGGAAATTTTAAGGTATTCCTTTTGGATGTGTGAAACAGGTTATCATTTTCTTGCCCCGACCGCCCGTTTGGTCGTCCTGGGAAGCAGAGCTAGGACGCATGTCAACTCCCACTCTGGGTATGGACGATTGTGCCGTATTTACGTGTGCACGGTGTCGTGCTCTGATGTTTACAGATGCCAGGACCCCCCCCCCAAGTGTATTAGTGTCTTCCTTTCGTTTCTAGATACACCCCAATCAAGGCAAGAAAAATCAGGTGAAAGCGAGTCGATTTAGCGCCTTGGTGTTCGAATTCCGCTCTGAGTTATGGACGATTCTGCCTCTATGTGGGCACGGTGTTGTGTTCTGCTGATTACTGATCCGTGAAACTCCTAAGTGTATTAGTGCCTTTCTTTCTTTCTTTATAGGTACACCCCAGGTTGGTGAAGAAAAATCAGGTGTAAACGTGCCGACGTAGCGCCTTAGTGTTCGAATCCTGCTCTGAGTACGGTCGACTGTGCCATGAGTATATGTGCACTGTATTGTATTCTGTTGATTACAGATCAGAAGAACCCCAACTATATTAGTGTCTTCCTTTCGTTTCTAGATACACTCCAAACAGGTGAAACGAAAATACAAGCACTCGGAGAAATATCTCATTAAAGGAATCCTCGTAGAGCGTTTCCAACTCTTCTACCAGTCAGATAGTTAGAGCAACTTTGGAGCGAGATTACTCGTATCTACCATTCTTCTAGATAGCATCGAGATTGCTAAATAGTTCTGCAGTGGTATCAGTTCCAGCTTCCTTCTTGCCGCAGAGATGACCTGCCTCCACGCTATCTACCATTCTTCAGCCCTCCCACACCGTCCCTTCCGCCCTCCGCGCCGCGCCGTCCCTCTCCGTCCCCACCACACCGTCCCTTCCGCCCTCCGCGCCGCGCCGTCCCTCTCCGTCCCCACCACCCCGTCCCTTCCGCCCTCCGGCCGCGCCGTCCCTCTCCGTCCCCACCACACCGTCCCTTCCGCCCTCCGGCCGCGCCGTCCTCTCCGCCCCACCACCCGTCCCTTCCGCCCTCCGCGCCGCGCCGTCCCCCCCGTCCCACCACCGCCTTCGCCTCCGTCCGCCCCTCCGTCGCCAAGGCGCGGGCGCTGTGTCCGTCTCCCGCCCCGCGTCCGCCCTCGCCCGCGGGGATCTCGGGCGGCGGGGCGTGAAATTGGAGCATGAATCTCCCTGCGGCGGCGGAGCCTCTGCGCCCTCGCGCCCCCTCCCCTCCTCCCTTCGGCATGATCCCCACAGGCGTACACTCACTCTGTAATTTCTAATGTGGTTTATTGTATACCACCTTAATATCTCGATGGAAGTTATATAGTAAATATTTTGCAAAGAAAAATACTTCAATAAATTTAATATGTATTATTATTTTGTTATAAATTATTATTTTATTTTGTTATAATATTTTGTTACATTGTTATTTTATTACATTATTGTAATAATTATTAATTAAATTCTTTTTTTCATCATGAGACACATTTAGTGCGGCAAGGGATCACAATTTGTCATTGCTTTCCGGATCTCCGACGTTTGTCAAAGAATTTGAAGGATTACTCTTCTTATGAAGTGCTTTGACTTCTTGCTGAATAGTGTCGGAGTCACTGTTTGGAACTATTGTACAAATAACTAGTGGTGCTACGACAAAACACCAAAATACCTCGAGTTCGCAAAAAATGAGAATACCGTCATATTTTTATCGCCCATTTTCACGTACGATGAAAAAATTTAATGAAAATCTTGGGAGCGGTTTTCCAGAACAAAAATTAGAAATTGCATACATTTCTGACACAAATTTACGCGAGACCTCTTTTTTTTTCAAAAAAATGTACATGATTTTTTTAAATATCAGTTTTTTTACAACAAATTGTAAGGCAAAAATCGCTATCTTCAGTTTTGAAAAGTTAACTTTTTGCAATTTTAGAAAATAAGGAGAGTTCGCCGAAATTGGGACTAGAATAATAGTATTACCATTTCTTGATACATATGAGAAGAAAATATAAAGAAACCATTGGACATTTTTTAAAAAAAAATTAAATTAAAATTGAACAGATTTCATTCAGGAAATACATAAATCTCTATCTTCAATATTGTAGTTGTAGCAAGACGCTCCAAAAAATAAACTTTCGCAATTTTCAAAAAATAAGAAATTTCAATGAACATGAGATCTACACCATTCTCTCAAGCGTCTTTTAAGCTATCTGAGGACAAAGTTTAATCACAAAATTTGGACCCAGTTTTGAGAAAAGTTTGAAAGTGTTGGCGCTTCATGTAGAAACATGATTTATCCACGTTTTCTTTATCATGGTCCGACAATAAGAATTTTTCCGCCGAAAATACCCCGTTTTCCTGCGCACAATGACAATAATTTCTCTTCTTCCATTCGTAAGGGGGTGAAAGTAAAAAGTTACACCGTTTGACGGTACCTTATAGAGATAGGTTAGCATAATTGTTTCATTAGGGTGACGTTTTTCTTTTTTCTCGACCTAAGAAATAAAACTCTCCGTAACCTTATATTTTTCAGATAGCAAGTTAAGTATCACAACCTGCATCCTTAGAGATTTGTAACGTTTCGGAATCCAATAGTTCCAGAAAAGTACGAAACAAGTGAAATCTGAGAAAGCGTAGAACGCACTTTTTGTGCAGTATCTTTTCGAGTATTAACAATAATTTCTCATTATAATCGTCTCTTTGATAACTAGCGGGAAAAATATGTACTTTCATTTAAAAAATCAAAGTTGAATCGATATCTCAAAAATGTAAATTGTTACAAACAATAGAGCAAAATATTATGTTATTTTCCCTATCATCTATAAAAACTTGGGAGAAACCGCATTTCGATCATACCATTTCGAAGGTATCTTTTGTGGGCAACTTTAGGGATCCGTCCTGAATATATTCAATGTTATTTACATTGAATGCCCCTCGTCTTCTCTCGTCCAAATTTCTCCTCCAGTTGGGAATTCCAGACCCAAATTGTTTCCGCCGTATAGTACATTTGTATAATATTATACCACAACCGAATTTATTTGATGAACGAAGAAAAGCGAAAACTAAAAAGCTGAAATGATACGACCTAGTATTAGTTACATACAAAATTTATTAACAATTCTAGATACCTTTATTAACAATTCTAGCTTTTTTTATCAATTTAATGTATATTGTATGTATTGAATGTATTTTTGTATCAATTTAAGTACTTTTTTCTTCAATATGTGAGGAAGTTAAGTGCAGTGCATAATAATTAAATAATGATCATTTATTTATTAAGACTAATATGTGCTGTTGTTTTGTATATCAATTGCCGTTGTACTTTTTTCTTCTATATGTGAAGAAGTTTAGTGCTGTGGTTGGAATTTAAGCAATGATCATTTACATATTAAGACTAATCTGTGCTGTTGTTTTGCATTTCAATGGCTGCCAATGAACAATTTCGTCCATATTTTTCCATAAAATATATGCAAAACTTAATTTATCTAAAAAAAGTTTGTCTGAGCAAATAAATAAATTTGTGGCACTTGGTTTCTATTATTCAGCTCTAATGTTAAAATTGGTAAAATGGAAAATGTCTTCAGTCCACCCATTAACATTTTTCTTCAATATTTGAAGGAGTTTTGTGCAAAGGAATGCATTTTAGGAATGACCATTTACATATTAAGACTAATCTGGAAAGTTGATTGGATATCAATTACTGTTGTACGTTTCTCTTCAATATGTGAGGAAGTTCAATACAGTGGATAATAATTAAATAATGATCATTTATTTATTAAGACTAATATGTGCTGTTGTTTTGCATATCAATTGCACCCAATAATTGAATTCATCCAAACTCTTCTATAAAAAATAGGCAGAAATTAATTTATCTAACAAAAAGTTTTTCTGAGCACATAAGTAAATCTGGGAGTTCTTGGTTTCTATTATTCAGCTCCCCTGTACAAATTGGAAAAATGGAAAGTAATTTATGTCTTTGTAAACCCAGTAAAAGGTTTTCTTCAATATGTGATGGATTTTTGTGCGGTGGTATGTAATTTAGGAATGATCGTTTAATATTAAGACTAATCTGTAAAGTTGTTTTGCATATCAATTGCTCCCAATGAATGAGTTCATTCATATTTTTAAAAAAAAAATTATAACCAAAATATAATTTGTCAAAAATTTTTTTAAAAATTGGGGTCCGGGAGTATTCATATTTCAGAATCCATAATCTCTACCACTTGAGATAAAATAGTGATGCTAATATTGTTTTGTTATGTGGCTCAGTGCATTGTCAATTATTATTACACATAATGTACTGTTGGTGAATCATTAGTTTGCTATGTATCAGTTGTATGATGAATTGATTTACCTGAACAAATAAGTTTTATACTACATGTTACTAGCACATAGGACATTAAACATATATATATATATATATATATATATATATATATATATATATATTTGTCGTTTTCAGATTTATAAAATACTGGAAATTAAGTTTCAGAATATATATAGACACAAGTATTTTCATTTATTTTTATGATTATGATTCATCAATTCATTATGATTATGTCATCTGTAATTATTACTCTGGATCTACCTACTACCGTACCCGTGCATGAACTTCCGCGTATTATTCTCAGCTTAAATCAGTAAGTCCCTTCTAGGTCACGAGTAGACAGATCAATTTCAAAACTTTCTTTATGAATACAATAGAAGAAGAAGAAGAAGAAGAAGAAGTATAAAAGTAGTAAAGAAGAAGAAGTATAAAAGTATAAAGAAGAAGAAGTATAAAAGTAATATAGGATAAGTTTTACAACGTGATATTTTATTGATAGTGTTGGAATATTATATAAAACCCCACAAAAATTATATATGATAGTATTTTATTTTGAAGTTTTGTTTTTTATTTTTTATTTTGAAGTTTTGATTTGTTTATTGCTTATAGTTATAAAGTGAATGTTTAAAAGTTGGAACTTTAAATAAGAAAAATGTCATTTTTTGTGGAAAAGTGAGCGAGGTAGTCCGGATATTTCCAATTGGGGATCAAGGGGACAGCTATCGTGGCGTGGCCTAGCAGAGCATGGCAGGGAGTACGGCGGAGAAGGGATTCAATAGAAGAGATAGATGTAGGTCCCACCGCAGGGCATGAAAACATTGAATTCCTCTTCCTTGTATAATAATTTACTGTAATAAATGCCCGAGCAACGCCGGGTATTTCAGCTAGTAGAATTATAAAGCAAGAGGTGTACCAACGTCCTAATGTAATGAGCCACCACAAAATAAATAGAAGTAAGGGAAAATCTAATGTCATCAGCCACTATAAAAAATCGAATATAGAAAATTATTTGCTGTGAAAAAATGGAATTATCAGGCAGGTGACGGAACAATGACATAATGTCATCAGCCACTATAAAAAATCGCAATATAGAAAATTATTTGCTGTAAGAAAATGGAATTATCAGGCACGTGACGGAACAATGACATAATGTCATCAGCCACTATAAAAAATCGCAATATAGAAAATTATTTGCTATGGAAAAATTGAATTTTAAGTCAGTAGGTGTAACAATGACGTAATGTCATCGGCCACCATAAAAAATTGAAGAATAGCAAATGTTTCTCTGTGAGTAAACGGAATTCCGCAGCCGCGCACCCTCCTCGCCAGCCTACGGCCCGTGCAGCGCGGCCTGGCGCGGGGCGGGCGCGCATCTCCCGCCGGCGGCGTGCGCGCGCGCGCGCGGGTGCCCCTCGCGCCGCCATTGGCCGGCCGCAGCTCCGGACACGCTCAGCTCGGCAACACCCGCCTTCCGCGCCCCCAACGCGTCACGTTCGGTCACGTGTGCGAGATGTAGTGGGAGACACCTGTGTATGCAGCCCAGGTATAACCTCGGGGCTGCTCCACTGTCAGGAGCGAACTTTGCTACACGTGTGTTGATTCAACAGCCGAATCCATCAAGTCATCTACCCTCTGTTCGTTTTCACCTGCTTGAAACCGAAAACGGTTCGATCCAGATTTGACGTCACCTCGTGGACAAGTTCCATCATAAGACAGTCCTGTGGGTTGAACTGTGACGTGTTAACTACGGAGATCTGAACTGATTAAACTGCGAACTCGTGTCGGTTTGTGCGGTGTTCCGAATGATTTCGTTTCCCAGCGCTAGCACTTTGTGAAGGAGTTGTGTTGTGCCCCAGCAAATGCACGACAAATATTGAACGGCGCAATAAGTTTGAATCGCTCGTATAAACAGCGCAGTTTTTAAATTCCGTGGGAACACTAAACGTGAAAAAAAAAAAAAAGAGGTTGCTATCCGTGTGTCTGTGTAATTCATCACCAGCGTAGCAGCAACACCGCGCTCCGCCTTTGTTTTTGGCGGCACCGATACTCGACGGATCTCCCCACTCGCTGTGCTCGTGCGTCTGCGCACCGCGAGCAGCCTGTGCGCGCGCGCAGCGCTTTTCGGAAGTCGCGCGCGTCCAAACACACGCGCGCGTCTGCCCCGCTCGCCTGCTGCCCGCGCTGCGCCGGCCGGCGGGCCGGTCGGGATCTTTCTGCGCCGCTGCACCTGACGCGCCGGCCCGCCGCCTGCCGCTGCCAGCGCGCCCGGGGCGCCACGCGGCCTTGATCGGAGGCGGCGCCTCGCGCGGTACCTGTGAACGGCGACGGCCCGCCTCCTGCGCCCGCTTCTGCGCAGGGCGGTCGCGCCCCCCTGCACCACCCGCCCGCCCCCTCCCCACCTCCCCCCACCGCCGACCTCCCGACGCTCCGCCGTCCACGATTCGCACTGCGCGCTCCGCTCTCCAGCTACTTGGTTCGTCGGCGGTGCTCTCCCCGCGGGCGGACGCCAAGCAGCGCAGCTGACGAGAGCGTTCTTCTGTGAAGGGACCACGAAAACGAAATTCCCATTCCAAATTTTCGTCTTTATTTATACATCAAAGCTTACAACTAGTGGGGATTCCTTAGAATTCTGAAGATTGTTGTTCGCCGGAGAGCCGGAGATTAGTGTCACGAAGGAGTTCGTGTATTGTTGTCACCTACAAACATCGTCTCTTTTGACGCAACCCGCCGCCGAGTAGGCGTGTCCCGAGAGTCGGTGTGCGCTCAGGTCGCGGCGTCGTTTCCTCCGGTGGCGAGCCCCCGCGCGCATTTTCGAGCGGGACCCGCCCGGCAGATCGTGACTGGGGCTATCCCTCTGCGATCGCCGCCCGCCGCCGCCGCCGCCTCCCAACGCTTCCCGCGCTTGCCGCCGCCCAGCGCTGCCTGCCGGCGCGGTCGGTAGCTGCCCCTCCGCCGCGACTTCACCCCGCGCCCGCGGTCGCTCCGGACTCCGCGTCGCGACGCCAGCGTCGGCCCCGCCCCCCCTGGGCGTTCGCGCCTTCTCGCCCGCGCGACCGCACCGCAGCGGAAACCCATCTTCTTCGCCTCGCGCTGCCAAGCTCCCGGTCGGTGGATCTTCGTGACTTGCGCGGGCGGTGAGAAGAGGAACTTTCGACGCCGAGAACGAACGGCACCGCATCGTGTGCGCGAAGTTTCGATTCAGTGGTCCTCTTGTAAGTTTTGAACTCTCGACCTCCTTCACGTGCGAGCAAGCCAAGCTGTGTTGTGTCTCGGATCCAACCCGAGTGTCACTTGGAGTGAAGTGAACTTTTTGACATTTTCGGCAACCGTCTTCGGAAGTGGGTGAACTGTCATTGTGTTCTACCGCGAACTGAGACCGTTTCCAACTCGGCGTGCTGTCGGAGAGGGACCGTCGGAAGTGCGGTCTGCCGTCCGCGGTCGCCCCGCGTGCGTATGCGTGCGCGTGTCGTGTGAACGCGGCATGTCCGCGATGCGGCGTACCGCTCGCCCGCCCCTTCGCTCGCCCGTGCCCGCGTGCGCCGCTGGTGGTGCTGTTGCTGCTGCTGGTGGCGGCGTGCGGGGCGATGCTGTCCCCGGCGCGTGCCGGCGGAGCCGGCGGCGGCGGCGGTGGCGGAGGCGGCGGAGGTGGCGGTGGCGGGGACGTCTTCCCGTCGCTGTTCCTGGCCCAGCAGCGGCCGCCCGACCCCTGCTACGACGACGGCCGTCCGCGGCGCTGCGTGCCCGACTTCGTGAACGCGGCGTTCGGGCGCGCCGTGGGGCCAGCCCGCGTGTGCGACGCCGGCGGCGGGTGCGTGCTGTGCGACGAGGCCACGCCGCGCCGCCGACACCCGCCCGCGCACCTCACCGACCTCAACAACCCCAGCAACGTCACCTGCTGGCGCTCCGAGCCCCTGCCGCCGCCCCGCCCCGGCGCCGGTGAGAGCCGCGCAAATGCACGGGCGCGCCGCCTGCTTTTGAATCTGTATTGTGAATGACTAGTGGTGCTACAACGGCACAATCTTTCTCCCATTATTTCTAATTTTGCAATTTTTCAAAATGCAAAGAGTTCCGCGAAAATGAGATCTGCACCATCATTTTAAGAGTTTCTTGTTCTATGGGTGGAAAACATTTCCCGAAAAAATTTGGAGCGGGTTTTTGAGAAAAGGCATTTCCTCTTTTTATAATTTGCATTATGTGCAACAAGCGAAATTGTGCGAAGATCACTCGTTTATTTGTTGTTGTTTTTTTTTAAAGTTAATGTCTTTTTTTAAAGGTCTGATATTTTAGAATATATTTTGTTTAAGGCAAAAATTTCTTTCTTAAAATTTGTAGTTTTTTAATGTTACCTTGTTGCGATTTTCTAAAATGCAGTGTGTTCGCTGGAGCAGGGGCTAGAGTCGAAGAAGTAATGTATTATACAGAGGAACACGAAATTTGTCCTCTTCTCGTTACCAGGTCTTGGTAATAAGAGGTTTGCTGTCGAAAATTCGCCGTTTTCCGGTGCACGGGGACATACTTTCCATAGTTACGAAGTAAGGGCGAGAAAGTAAAAATGAGAAAGTATTCTAGATCAAATGCTCCAGAATACAAGTAAGAAATACTCATTCTCATAAGCAATTGCTTCGTTTCATTTGAATCTAAAGTTTCGTGAAAATTGGAGCATTTAGTTCTCTATATGAGGAATTGTTCACTAACTGCTCTGTTGTGACTAGGAGATTTTCGTAGTTTTGTTTATCTACGTTGCAGCGTAACGTGTGCTTGTTCTTGACGGTGCCGGTCGTGTTAGATTAAGTTTTGTAGTTTTGACAATTTTGAAAATGAGCAGTTGAGGTGAGGGGACGTTGAAATTAGCTACCAGCAGGGGTTCATTAGCACGCTAAAGAAACACGACGTTTTATTGCGAATTATGTATTATGATTTGAGTTCCCTTCTGAGGTTGCGCCAAACATTCGAAGATTCGGCACTAAACGCAAATTCTCGATTTTATTCATGCCAAAAGTACGCAATTGCTCCATGACCAAGCAGTTATTGATGAATACAGAAATTGCTGAAGAAAATCGTAATTGCTCACGTCCTTCATTCGTAATCTTCGTAAAAATTGCTTTTAAAACTCGAGAAAGAAGCAATATCTCATTTTACTACTCGCTCTTAACAACATCAGAAGAGAAAATATTGTAATCGTGCGCCGGAAAGTGGCGATTTTTGGACACTTAAACTCTTATTTATTCATATCACTCACTGTTTGGGTAGTACATGCGTAGTTCTGTAGACACTTTTTCTTATGTATTGTTGGCTCTCAATACTCTCCTCGTCACATTTTTATTTCTACACATGAGGGGAAGGTAACTCTAAGAGCGCCTACGATTAACGGTTGTCTGAGAAAATGTTAATAAAGACGGCGAACGGGATTATGTTTTTGATTCGTGTACTAAATTGGTTCGTTCAGGCGAGTCTGTAGTGGGTTGCGTGTGTTGGAGTAGAAATTATTGGAATGGTGTACTATGTGTTTGGTGATATGTGGTATATATAATTCTTTGTGTAGTTGTTTGTTAATGTAAACCATGGTGCGTATATAATTTAATCGAAGAAACCTGTTTTGCATTTTTTGGCGTTTATTTATGCTGGTGACTGTTGACTTGATCCAAACGGAGTATAAATAATTGTTCTAGATATTGTTTCATACAATGTGATGGCATTATCCACTGTTGGGTACCTTTTGTACTTCGCGCGCCGGATTGGGACTCAGTGGGATTAAACCGGTAGTGTCCGCGTCTCATGATGCAATGTCACGTCAGGCAGTATATCAGTCACATACTTCAGTTGTTTTCGCCTTTTATCGAAGCTTTCGATGCGCTTAAATGAAAAGCCGCATACTAATTAGCTTTCACATAATATTTAAGTTTTATTTCAAATTATTTTATAACATTAATTTGTCGGATTGGTAGAAAACCCTTCTCGTCAAGAGGTATTCACTGACGCGAGAACACACTATCATAGGCAGTGCACCGCGGCGGACAAGTTGCAGGTTGTTCAGAGCTTACAATGAAAACTCATGTAACGAGTGACACTGGATTGATCCGAAATGAACACGATTGAATGAATGAAAAATAAGTTACACTCGCTAACCCTTTAATTCTGGATCTCAAATACACTTGAATTTCACTGATAAATTACGCGAACTTTCGGGATAAGCGATGAAAAAACTGTTACTTGTAAAAGTAATTATTTAATTAATACATTTCAAGAATTATTGTTTGAATACCATTGCTATATATAGTAGTAATGTCTTTGGAGCAACGGATCAAAATGTAATAGTATTTATTCCGCGGTTCATTTCAATCTATTTTGAAACGAAATCTTAATAAACTTTAAACTTTTGGAATGCCAAATAAAGTTGTGCCAAATCTAAAAATGTGAATTTCATTAAATAACGAAGAAAATATAAGTAACATACCAATAGAGTTAAATCTTGTGTCATATCGTCAAATCGTCTTACATTTCTATCTTCAAACACAAACTCCAATGAGTTAATACCTTGTAATCTCTTGATGCTAATCTGAAAGCATACGATAATTTTATTCCTATTTGTACAATAATACCTGAAATTATTTTATTTATAATTTTGCAATGAACATTTTTTGCTCACCTTTTGCGACAAATAACTAATTGCGAATCAGTACATCTGTCAACAAATGTTTTTACTAATATGCCATTCACATCTGAAACTTCGTGAACTTAAAAACATTCCCGGTTTTTGCTTAAGTACGTTTTGGTAAATCTGATCCAAAATAGCGAAGTTGGGTATTTTAGCCTTTTTAATAGTTTCTTTTCAAAATCCTTTTGACAAAATGTGTGAACTCAAAAGATTCAACACTGTAGGTTTCCTGTCGAAAATAGACCTACTCTTCGGAATGTAGTCTTGCGATTTGAAAATTTTGGACCATTATTCTCCAAAAAAGTAATACATAATACAACTATTTATGAATACGTAAAATAATCACATCTCTTTTAAACTGGAACACTGCTCTTTAGTTATTTTTAGTCTTGCACGTCCAGTAACCGAACTTCAACAAATGGAGCAGTGAAATGTTTGTGTTGTAAGAGAGAACGACGTGTGCCCATTCACTTTAACTCCCTAGCAACACTCAAACGTTTTAGCCGTTTTCTTTTATTACGTTGGTGCATTGGTCATAAACATGAATCGTGAAATCAGTTGTCTATTAAGTTTTATTTCTTAATATATAATCAGCAATGCTGTACCTTCCGAATTTTCTTCTTTGATCTCGCAATCTTTTGGCCGAAAAGTGAGTCATTACAGATCTCACGAAATCCTTTAGGATTCGACCTAAGAATCATCTAATTTTTTGAACACTCGGAAGTAAATTACATAAAAGCATTAACGCACATAATTTCTCAGTGTCGGAAAAGACTCATTCAGTGCAGATTCTTTTTTTGCCCCTAGCTGTAGACCTGTCCCATGGGCCCTTTATTCTTAGAAATCTACAAAATTTGTCAGTGGTATCCTGTTCTAGTGGTGAAAAGGATAGCAGAATTATTACATAGAGATCTCAGATTTAGTTTCCCAAGAGTTGATCAATACAGCTCTTCGTTTGTGTTTTTCCTCAGGTAGACCAACGCTCAAACGACTCTGCTGCTCGACATAAGCCCGGAATAAAGAAAGAAATCAAGAAAGAACAACCACATTTTAGGGATCTTCATCGCTTCTTTTAACTATTCTATTTTTAGAATTATTTTCCGGGCTAAATAATTTTAATAGTAAATTAGGCCGTGTAAGCCAACATTGCTTTATTTTATTTTCGTTTATGTGTGGAACATTTTTAGCATCGTAATTTTGACACTAGTATTACGATGTAAGTTGAACAAACTTGTGACTGAAAGAGAGTGTGAATGACCAATTTGCGAACCGGGAGGTCCTGGGTTAGAGTCCCGACGGTGCCAGGATTTTCGCCACTAGCCTGATTGTTAGGTCCAGTTCTGTCGCTGTCTGGAGTAGAATTCTAGCGACCTCAGATTGGTTGTTTTCCGTGGTTTCTCCGATAAATACCAGGCGAATGCCGGAGCAGTGCCCTACCAAACGGGCCGTGGACCGCGAGCGACCTTGTCTCTCCATTCCTTGCCCTATCTTGCCCCTTACTTAACACATCTCCATTTATATGCACTACACTACCACATATGGGAGGAAGCTTGAAGTTTGTCCCTGCGGGGGCGATGCTCTGTTGTTTCGAGATACCTGGTCGGGGAAAACCCGGCTTGCCGACGGTATGTCAGCGCCGGATTTGCCATCCAGCAGGGGAGGATCACCGCTATCTCCAGACAAAATCATGAACTACACTTATGAGACAAATGACCTTAGCAGTTAACGCACACGGAATCACTGGTAATCAATCAAACAACCAACTTACGATTAACAGCCGCAAACCAATGTCCTTCCGGTACTTGGAGAACACCAAGGAAGGTGTATGTCAATGCAGAACCCCAGAATCAATTACAATATAATTGAAGGTATTTTTTATTTAAGAACTAATAATAAATGTATTTAGCAAATACATTTTGTGCACATTTATTTTAAATATTTTGTTTGTGACGTATGGTAAGAGTTTTGTGCGTATGGTCTTTTATGCAGGGATGGAGACGGTGACTTTTTTTTTTGAAGAACTACGTAGTTCTACGAAGCTGAAGAGAACGTGCGCAGGTTTCGTACTTTTCGTACGTTACATACAGATTTTTCAGATCTCTAATGAAAATAAATCAAATCAAATCGAACGCTGATAGCTCCAACATTGGCCCTGCGCACTCAGAAGAGATGACGATGAGCGCGCTTTTCGTGATGCGAAATTATTTCGGTTAAAAAATGGATTAAACCGAGGTAGTTCTGCTATAAGTTTTGGAAAATTGCGAATTTAATAATTCTTATATAATTGCTTATTTTGACAGCTATATATCAAAATTATTGCTATCTTTTAGAAATACCATGAGCTTTGTAATCCGAAACAATGCAATGTTAGTGAAAAACTAATATTTCACGGTATTATCTCGGGCACTTTGCATAATTGGATAAGAAAAATCTAATGCAATTGATTCTTATTGTATGTTTATTGTTCTTGCAATTCTTAGTGTGTTTCCTTAGTGTGTGTTTTGTGCACAGTCATTTTCTTACTTGTTGGCACGATTAAGCGTTAATCAAATTTTCGCTTAATGAAACTGCCCTTGCTTCACTCATTTCTTTCGTACTGTGTCTCCGTCCATCGTTCGATGCTCTTTCATTTCTCTTTTCTTTCGTCCTCTCTCCTACTCGCTCATTGTCAACTCTCAGCCTTCCAGCCAGGGCGTCTGTCGCCTCGCCTTCGTTTGCTTTCATTTTAATCCGACTTATTTTATTTAATTTCATTCAATGAAAGTCCTTTCTCCGTTTCCGCCATGAGTTGAAGTGATTATTTGCATGCATTTCTCCTTCTGGAAGACAATCCTTACAGTATTAATTAATTAGGACGCGATTGTATTAACTTGAAATTCAATGAAATAATTAATTTCCTTCAGATTACACAATCGACTGCACGGTAATTAAATGACAAATCTGATAACCTGTAAGTATCGTGTTTGTTGAGCCTCATTAATACGACAAATGAACAGTGAAAGTTCTCTGCGTGAAACGTTGAGACATCCTCCACAAGCTTTTCCTAATTCATGGATTCGAAGTCCAGCCCGTGGAACTCGTCTTTCATCGTGGCTTGAATAGCAAAAAGGCCGTGAAATAACGGATTACTTCCGGGGAAAATGAGAAAATATCCTTCGAAAACACTTACTTGGCACTGTTGGGCACGGACAGGCACGAGTCCAAGACTTTTTTTGCGTGAAGATCTCGCCAAAGAGTAAAGCATAAATGATAATGAAATATTTAATAGGAATATAAATGGACTCTGACAGCTGCAATTACATAAAAATGTATAAATACACGAAAACTGTTTGGGAATGAATTTGATTTATTTCAAAGACTGTAAGTTGTAGAAAGTAAACTATCTGTGGAGACTTGCAAGGCAGATGGCTTGCGCATCGACTTACAGAGTTGAATCATAGATTTGATAATTTTTTCATACCGTGATATGCAGAAAACCGCCGAAACACGATTTAGAAAACTTCACCATTTCTAATTTTATCCCTCAGCAATTCAATTGTTGAATTAATACACTTGTTACGGGATGAGGGGTGAGGAGATCCGAAGACTGCACTCTTAAGATACGTTTCTCGTACGTTACTGATACGTAAGAATATTATTCTTTGCAGTATGGACTGCTAGTGGGAGTTGACATAAAACATTTCTCACTTTTTAATTTCCTGCATTTCAGCTAAAAAGGTGCTTAGCTAAAAGTTATTCTCTGCTTCGGTATTGTGTAATAAACTAACAAAGGCTGGCCGGTAATTTTTTGTAAAAAAAAATCCTCCTACGATATAAAACATAAGATTGAAATAAAAACTAAAAAATGAGGATGTTGCAATCGAACATGCTTCTTGTTTTTTCTATATTCGAAAGTAATTTTCTTTGTTCTACAAAGTCAAAAAACATCGTTCAAATTTTAAGTCATTAAAATTAATTGAGCTAGCTTGTTTTCTTGGTAGTTATTTATGGATCATTTTTAGGTCACCAAGTGAGGGGGAAGGGAAATATGAAGCATGAGAGGGAAGCAAATCCTGTTAAAACCTGATGCGAACTCTTTCTGTTACAAATTACTCTTGGAGAAGTAATTAATTAAATCCCTGGTATCGTTCTATAAGAAGTAGTACAAGCGTGCAAACGTTTGCGGCATGACTTGCCCCATTGGTTTCATTTCACTCTACCAAGTAATGTGTGTTCTTGGATCGAAACATTATAAAGGTACCTGACCTACTCTCTGAGCGGGTTCTTTGGGAATTTCCTGTAAATAAAAATGTAGAAAAGCAAAAATTAACACAAATTTTCATACCATGACAACTCCAGAAGAAAAATTGTTTTAAATGTAATGCGATTTACAATGCTCAGTTTAGAAGTAGATCGAATCTTAAATTTCCTTGTATTATAATTGTAAAAGGTTTCAAATCCATCAGATGTCTTGAATATTTAAAATTATTATTGATATTTTGCAATAACATTAACTACAATAAGTTTTGCCTCTGTGTAAGAAGTCTACGTGTGAAGTCAGGAAATTGAAAATTATTTTGAATTTCTGAACATGTTTCTGGAAATTCAGTTCCTTAGCATGTCCTTGGGTTCTTAAATTACGTAAAAATAAATTAACAAAATAATGTTATGTATATTAGTTCGCCAAAGAATATAAATGGAAAAACTCTTGAAAGCCAATAGAAGAGAGTAAGAACAGAGGTTTTTTAAAAGTATATAATCCGAAATTTTCGCTTATTATTAGGATTCATCATTACAGGAAGAACTGTCGTTAAATTCTAGGGATGGAAAGACTATAGAACTCGACGGCTGTGGCTTTCTGGGTCTTCGCAACGGTCAGATGATGCCATGTGTTTGGCTCCCTATGTGACGTAATGGCGCTGGTGGTAACGTCAGCAGCCACTGATTCAGAACGCATTGTGATATAAAGTTGACCGACAGAGGAGAAGTTAGAGCTATCTGCCAATGGTTATGGAGGGTGCACTGCTGTCAAACATTTTAGCTCATGCATAATGGAATATTTTTTCTACACGGTTCGGCAGAGAGAGAGGAGGATAGAATTTCCAATCCGAAAGTTTTAATAATCTTTATTTTTCATGTTTTCTCTTCGTAATAAATCAGTGGAATGTGGTGCTGCGTGATGTGGAATTACTGGATCATTCAGGATTTGGACCGCGATTTTATTCTGAAGGAATCCCGCATGCACCTGGCTGGTAAATCAGCCGGACCAGAGCAGGGGCTCCCATGAAATTCGTTCACGCGGAATGCTCGACTCAAAGATTCTGCAGAGCCGGTTCCTTTTTATGTGTCTGCGCGTCCAACATTCCTGGGGAAATATCAGAGACTTCAGAAACACGCCTGTGTCCTTCGAAGCCGGCCACGAGACTGGAATCGGGCGAAAAGTAGGGCAGCGGGCGCGAAAAACTGGGAGGACGGTGCACAAGATGAACCCGGCAATCAACAAATGAGGAGAGTAGGCTGAGCTGACCAGAAGACCAGAAATGTAGATGAATGGCGATGAGCGATTGTGTACGTTCCTTATTTTGCGACGACATAACTGCCACGTGAGTCGGGGGGCATCACGTAGCGAATAAAATGGCAACAGCGGTCAGTTTTATATTTATCTTCCCATTCATTCTATTAGGGCTGGATGTCCAGGTTTGCACACGAAGTGTTCTTCCGATTTATTGATTCCTATACCTGGTGGCGTCGTTAGGTGTTGTGCGCTGTTTTGCCTTACGTGTTCTGTGACTATTACAAATCATGGGCGAGAGTACCAGGTCCGCAAAGTCCCAAGTAAGCCTTAAGAAATTTAGTGTAGATAATATGTAGAGACCGGTAGCGATAGCTCAGTGCATCAACTGATGTCACTGCAGCGCCTCTGATCGGGAGGACCTAGGTTCGAGTCCTGACGGCGGCAGGATTTTCTACACTAGCTTTTCAGCTGGGTCGAATTCAGTCGCTGTCTGGAGGAAAATTCTAGCGACCGGCTGCTCTGATCGGTAGTTTTACGTGGTTTCTCCGATCAACACCAGGCGAATGCCGGAGCAGTACCCTACCAAACGGGCCATGGACCGCGCGCGATCTGTCCTTCCTCTTCCTTGTCCTATCCTCTCCCCTTATACACACACACACTTACACTAACATGCACTACACTATCACATATTCCGGGAGACCGGTCGGTAGCTTAGAGCTTATCCCGGCTGGGGCGGTGCCCCGCTGGTGGGAGAGTCCTGGTTAGCGGGAAACCCACTAGCCAACGGTAGGTCGGCGCCGGATCTCGCCATCCAGCGGGGGAAAATCACCGCCATCTCCCGAGAAAAACATGCATTACCTAACGGGACTAATGACCAAAGCAGTTGACGCGCCCGGAAACACGAAAAAATCAATCAATCAATCAATATGTAGAGTAAATAAATAGAAGCCTTCTCCAATTTCGAAAGGAACAAGTTTTTTTTAGGAAAGCGAAATATCATTCATTCCAAAATACAAACGATATTTCTATCCTACGCAGTAATATAGCAAGATGTTACGCAGAGTTGTTTATGATTGTAATAGTCTCGTCAAAGACGTACATGCGAATAAATGTTCAACCATTAGATCATTAGTCCGGTAAATGTTCTGCATACTTTATTGCGTGATGTGGCAGTGATCACCCCGCTGGATAGCGAGATCTGGCGCCGACCTACTCGTCGGCTTGCGGGACTTTCCAAGCTCAACCAGGTGTCTCCGACCAGTAAGGCACTGCCTCAGCCGGGACAAGCTTTGAGCTCTCGACTGATCTCCCGACATGTGCGCCAGTGTGGTGCGTGCAAGTATATGTTAGCAAGTGGTAAGCATAGGAAAAGGGAGAGGAAGGAGTGATCGCGGGCGGTTTCTGGCCCGTTTGTAAGGGTAGTGCTCCGGCACTCGCTTAGCGTTGATCGGAGAAACCACCGACAACTATCAATCAGAGGAGCTGGTCGCTAGGATTCTCCTTCAGACAGCTGTTGAATTCGACTTACCTATGTAGCTAAAACCTGTCGCAGTCGGGACTCGAACTCTTAAGACCTTCTGGTCAGACTGTACTGCAGTGACATCAATTGATGCCCTGAGCGCCTGGAGTTTTTTAATTTTTAATTTATTTTACGTAAAAAAAAAGTTAAAACTGCGTATGACGTGCTATGGGGAAAAGTGAATTGTGT
Source organism: Teleogryllus oceanicus (assembly GCA_964035755.1). NCBI lineage: Eukaryota > Metazoa > Arthropoda > Insecta > Orthoptera > Gryllidae > Teleogryllus > Teleogryllus oceanicus. Next base: position 63,814,785 of record CAXIVR010000005.1, on the reverse strand, counting down.
GCACATTTTCAAAATTCTGTGATCCTACACTAAGTCATATACTACTTGAATTTTGAATTTTGAAAGGGAGAAAAAAAAAAAAATTACTTCCTGCCGCGACAACATGGAAACGATAATTTGAAGAATTGTGTTTCCCACTGAATTCTAGAAGACGTGCACAGAAAATGAAGTTACATTTATGTCCAGAAGCAAAACAAGGGGCCATCTTAGCATTTGCTCAATGGATCAGGAAACTGGACGAAAAACCTGATCGAGATGGGGTGAAGTCTGTCTTGTGCGAGCTGTCTCAGAGCAACAACCGTTACAACAGCACTCCTTTTTCAGGTATTGTTACGTGTGTTAACTATCGTATATCAAGCGGCAGAAATAAAGAAGGGGATTTGGAGGTTTTGATTAGGCGACTGCGATTTGGATGCTTATAGCGTTAGTGCAGCAGCCGACACACTTCTTCAATACTAATGGGAGAAGTTATTGAACAAAATGGAGACCACGCATTTCTTTATAATAATTCTTTAGTGAATTCTTGAGAAAGTAACCCATTTTAATTGTTTAGATAATTAGAAGAGACCCGCCACACACATCCGGTGTTTAAAAAATTCGCTATAGTAGATTTCAACTCAAGTTTTAGTACCGGGTGGGGGGCGGCAACACCGTTCCACGGCAGTATTGCATTAAAAACAGTAATTTAAAAACATTAACTATTGAAGCAGTACTATTACAAGAGTTAATTTTATTACCAGTCTTATTATCCTCTAGTAATTTTATTACTACTTCGAGTCTCAGACGTAAATAATGCACGTTAATGAAGATTGATTCAAAATTGTGATATCAATGGGTGATACCGTCACCACTTCTCTCTCCTACGTCTCCACTTAATCCTAATGCCAATTGAATTTTGCTTGTAAAATCAGGCGAGTATATCATATAAATAACATTTGACATTCATTTTAATAAATGAAAGAACCCTTATGATAATGAACTTTTTAGATTGTGGTTCTAAAATGACTTTTTAGTCTACACTGATCGGCTCTTTCTAAACGAGCGTTGTGACAAAGATAAACATTTTCCTTTTTTACTTTCCTCAGTAATACGTAATAGAGAGGAAGAGTATTGGAATCAATCCAAACATTCGAGGTCGGGATTTTGATGGTAAAATCCGTTTTCAGGGTCCCCGAGAAGAGAAAACTAGTTCTTACCATGGTTTCTCTGTAGATGGATGTGTGGAAATTTGTCTTACGGAACTCCGACATAGTATAAGCTTTTGAGCTGTAACCTGCTACTACGGCAGTTCTGAGGTCTGTTGGTCATTTATAAGATCAGGGCTGTGAGAAAATAAGCACATTTTTGTACCAAAACGCGGAGCAAAGTCGTAACAATGGCCACTATAGCGTAAAGCGCGAGAGCTACGACAATGGGATATAAAGTTTACGTCTCTCCCAGTTTTTGTAATTTTCATTTAAAACGTAGAATTCTTTAGTTTTACGTAATCAACGAATGCGGGGACAATGGGTTTAACCGATGTGTGTGTGTGTGTGTGTGTGTGTGTGTGTGTGTGGTGTGTTTGCGTGTGAGGCGACAATATGCGCACCCTGGGTGTTACTGAATCTTAGAATATTATTGTTCATGAATGCCTGAAAATGTTACTGACATTTAAAACAAACAACTTGAAAAATTAGTACCTATCTGTATTGTTAAATTAACTCCAAAGAATTACAATATCCAAATTCTGAATTTCGCGATCCTACGAGGAAGACAGAGAGAAGTTTCATCAAAAAGAAGTTTCAATCTGTGATCCCGGGACTTGCAGATTAGTATTTATTTTGAAATACTTATTATTTATTCTTTTTTTAAATACTTAAGAGCCAGTGAGCGTGTATTTGATTCATAAGAAATTTGAAAATGCTTATACAAATAACTAAATCAAATATACAAATTGTATGAATGGAAAACTATAGGTACTAGCTCATACTAAGACCACTCACTTCCTCATTAAATTCAATAAATATTACGCTAGTTTACATGGGAAATTCAATGTGTACGTCTGTTCCACTATCACTATCACTACCACTATCACAATATTTCCGAAGACTCTCACAGTTCTCAAGCACTTGACTGAGTAATAGTACGTACAACGTATTTTGTCGAATACTCCAGAATGTTTTCTTGGAGTGACCTCTTTGTCCTTGACATGATTCAGACATTGTCAATTACAATAAGTAATATAAATTCAATTTTTTCAAAATTACATAGGAAAGTCAAAATTTAAGCACTAAAAAAGAAGAAAACATGAAGTAAAAAGAGGACGATCACTGTCAGGATCACGGAAGAGAGAAGTCGATATTTCCGTTCTAAAGTGTTTCTAACCTCAACGCAGCACATCATAATACATACACATACGCACACGCGCGCGCAATAAAAACGGGTGGGGCACCGCAGAAGGCGGGAACGTGAGCAACCGGAGAGATGGTTCGCTGCAGTTCCTCAGTGGCAACTCTGCGACAAGTATAGAAACGTTTACACATTCTGATCGGCAGCTTCTATTAATGTAGAGTCGTAGGCTTCCGCGGCCGAGTCGTTGAATTCTTGGCTGTCCGGGATTAGCCGTGTCATGGTCGATGGAGCTGACGTTTCGGCCATCTTACTATGGCCTTCTTCAGAGCTAAATTGCTGACAGTTTTGGCCATCTTGCTGTGGCCTTCTTCAGAGCCATACTGCTGACGTTTTGGCCATCTTGCTGTGGCTTTCTTCAGAGCTATACCGCTGGCATTTCGGCATCTTGCTGTGGCCTTCTTCAGAGCTATACTGCTGCAGCAGTATAGCCCTGAAGAAGGCCACAGCACGATGGCCGAAACGTCAGCTCCATCGATCATGACGCAGCTAATCCCGGACAGCCAAGAATTCAGCTTCTATTAACATTGCAAAGGCATCCTTACGTCACACATCTATCACTTACCAACTTATTTTAATCGGCCATTATTACGGCTACTGTTTTATTTTTGAATGAAGGACTACGGGCATAGTGTAAGCAGTGGTGTGTCTGAGTGACGTAGATATCATATGACAATGTGATATTTCGAGTAATGGCGGACTGACAATGAAACGTTTCTACAAAATAAATGTGGGAATCAAACAACACTGCCTCCATTTTACTCATTCGAAATAAGTACATTTGTGAGAATCGAGCTTTCGGTATCATTAGAGAAGTTTTCGATTTTGAGTTTCTCACAACATGGGTTCTTTAAATATGTTCGTGTTAGATATGTAGAACTTGTCGAGCAGATTGGACACACTTGACCATGACGAGCAGATTGGACACATTGGCTATGTTGAACAAGTTGAAGACACTGGCTGTGTTGAGCAGGTTTTACACGGGCAATGTTGAGCAGCTTGAGCACGCTGATCATTTAAGCAGATTGGACACACTTTTCGCGCAGATCCAGGACAATACACCGTTTACCCTATCGCCTAACCCAACAGATCAATCCATTATTTGACTTCCGTGTTGCTGTCTGATCGTTTCTTGCTCTCTGTGTCGAACCAATATGCGTTTGCTTTTGCGGCAGGACCGGACAACGTGACGTTGACCCTGTCCCTGGGCAAGAAGTACGAGATCACGTACGTCAGCATCCAATTCTGCCCGCGCTCGCCGCCTCCCGAGTCCCTGGCCATCTACAAGAGCGTGGACTTCGGGGAAACCTGGCAGCCCTTCCAGTTCTACTCAGCCGAGTGCCGCAAGGTGTACGGACGGCCGAACCGCGCCTCCATCACCAAGGCCAACGAGCAGGTAAACATGGCAGAGAGTAAATTGAGTTCCCGTAGAATGGAATTGTAATATACTATGGAAGTAGATTATAGAAAATATTACGTCGGAATAAAAATATATTTTAGAAAACATATAACATTTTGAAACAGTAGTCTGTTCTGTTATTGAAGATCATTTCACACACACACACACACACACACACACACACACACACACACACACACACACACACACACACACCTAAAAAAAAGCTTGGGACAGATTGATAGGTAGGAGACGTACATTTAATCTATAAAGAATTTGGTTAAGTTCAGGCATGTTGAGACATGTTATTAAAAATTTTGAACGATATATTTATTTAATACGAAATCGATAGTTTTCGATTTACTTGAGGTCATAAGATATGCGCGGAATAAAATATCCCAACAAAAATTTGGTATATCATCATATCTCTCTTCGAGAAAATGGCACTACCCTACGAATAACAAAGAGCAAGTAGATTTACAATATTTATAGTCCGGTGTAATATTGTATTTAATTCCGTTGAGTAAACCACAAAATAAAAAAATCTCAAGTAATTAACCTACCCACCCACCCAAAAACACTATTGGATCTTAATGTTCCAACGAAATTACCATTGGGACTAATTGACCTATTTCCCCCAATATTGGCCTCATATTTTCTACAGCGATGTGAGATTCAATTGACTTCTTGAAATCAGGTAATTTTGAAACGTTAATAAAAGTGCCTCCAATTTCGAACCCGACAAAAATGATGGTGAACAGAGAAGTATGCAAATAAGATAATAATTCTAATATTATAACATTAAATGTGTAATATTTTAATAATATGTGTGTAGTATTTTAATAGTATGTGCGTAATATTTTAATAATGTATATGTAATATTTTACAATAAATGTGTAATATTATAATACACGTAAATTATAGTATAAGAAATACGAATTAGTGCAAGCTCAATTGGCACGTGTTAAAAGTGTCAAGGCCTAGCGAGTGCGTTCGCAATTTTTTTTATTATTTATATTTTGGATGAAATTACAAATTTGTTTATATTTAACTTCACATTTGTATTTGCTGGCTTACCATCTAACTTAATCTAGCTTACTACTAACACTAACCTACTCATGACGGGACTCACAGAGCACCTCAATTGTTTTTTTCAATTTTGCTGAAAGTGCCCAAGAATAGATGTAACGGATTCTTTATTCGAGTTTGGCGTTCTGTATAATTTCCCAGTTTAAGATTTCTGCTTTAGTTGATCAATTGAAGGTTCGTGAAAAAGTTATTGGCGAGGTAGGATATTTCCTACCTCGTGGTGAGTGATTGGTTTGATGATTAATTCGGTGGGTAGTTGCTTGTTGGAGATGAATCAGGGAGCTTGGGTAATGGATCTTAAGAATTTTTTTGGATGACTTGTAATTTTTGTGAATTATATTTGGCAGCATTGTCCGTATTGGACAGGCATACAGGAAGAGATCTGATGATGGATTTTTACATGATTATGGCATTGTTGTAAAGACAGTTTAGTAGTTTCGTTTATGAGCGGCTTCAGTTGAAGAATTCTGATTTAGGCTTGCTGAACTTTGTTATCTATCCGAGTTTCCCAGTTGAGGGTGGTATCCAGATGAAGTCCTAAGTGTTTAAGTGCCTAATGTTTGGAGTGCATTCGTTGCAATGTGCTGCGCAGGAGGCGCTGTGCACGGACGCGCACCGCCTCAACGGCGGCGGCAGCGTGGGCGGCGGGCGCGGGGGCGGCGGCGCGCGCGTCGCCTTCTCCACGCTGGAGGGCCGGCCCTCCGCCGCCGACCTCGACCACAGCCCCGTGCTGCAGGACTGGGTCACCGCCACCGACATCAAGGTGAGTGCGCGCGCTGCGCGAATGGATTCATTATTTCGCAACCATAGTCGTTTTTCCTATAAGTCATTCAGTGCTTGTTTATCACGGAAGGTTGCGGGGATTCCCCCGCCTCTGAGTGATGAGATCCGGCACCGACCTACATGTTGCGAATAGTTTTCTTTCTCTCCCTAACCATGTATCTCCCACCCGCGGGACACCGCCTCAGCTGGGTCAAGCTCTGACCTCCCGATATATGTAGTGCATCTAAGTGTGTGTGTGTGTGTGTGTGTGTGTGTGTGTGTGTGTGTGTGTGTGTGTAAGAAAGAGTTCAATAAATTGTGTCTCCTGGATTATATTGTAAGCTCTGAAGGAGAGGAAATAGCATTCTCCGTTAAAATTTGATTTATATTAGCTTTCTTGTCGCTAGAAAATCACATTTTTGTAGCTACTAATACAATCATTTTGAAAAAGTGAAAAACTAGCTTTGAGTTACCGGAGTTCTACGTATACGAGGCTTTGGTTTGCGCGGTACTTGTTAGCTACATTCTGATAAGCAAGGTTTTGGTTTGTAGGATTCAGGTGACCGGATTCAATTTTGGGAGTTAGAGATTAGGGAGAAACTAGAATAAGGTGTGGTGCGAGATTAAGGTGGCGAGATTAGGGTGGTGCGAGATTAAGGTGGTGCGAGATTAGGGTGGTGCGAGATTAAGGTGGTGCGAGATTAAGGTGGTGCGAGATTAAGGTGGTGCGAGATTAAGGTGGTGCGAGATTAGGGTGGTGTGAGATTAGGGTGGTGTGAGATTAGGGTGGTGTGAGATTAGGGTGGTGCGAGATTAGGGTGATGCGAGATTAGGGTGGTGCGAGATTAGGGTGGTGCGAGATTAGGGTGGTGCGAGATTAAGGTGGTGCGAGATTAAGGTGGTGCGAGATTAAGGTGGTGCGAGATTAAGGTGGTGCGAGATTAAGGGATTGCAAGTTCTAGGATCACTAGTATAATTCAGCATGAATCGCAATGCGCCCTACCCCAACTAAAGATGATGGTCCGATGCCTCGCAGGTGGTGTTCCACCGTCTGCACCTGCCGCCGACGTTCGAGGACCCGCCGACGGTGCTGGGCTGGCGTGGGCGGGCGCTGCAAGTGGCGCTGCAAGTGCAACGGGCACGCCGCGCGCTGCGTGGCCGGCGCCAACGGCCAGCTGCAGTGCGACTGCAGGCACAACACGGCCGGCCGCGACTGCGAGCGCTGCCGGCCCTTCCACTTCGACCGGCCCTGGGGACGCGCCACCGCCCGCGACGCCCACGAGTGCAAAGGTAGGCCTTCACTCCTTCTTGCCTGTAGAACAAGTAAATTAGTAGTTCATGCAATTAGTTTATAATGTTAAGCTTTATTGCATGAATACATGTTTTGAAAACGAGCGACGTTAGGAGCGAGTTTTCAAATTTGTACGAATGCAATAAAGCAACATTATAAACGAGTTCCATACGCTATAGTTTTGTATAACAGCATTATAAATTTACAAGAAAATCCAACTTAATTTCGCGAAACAACTTTCTTCTGACGTCTCGGGTGCTTGACATCCAACGCCCTCTGGAAATCAAATTCAAGATGGCATTGTTGACATCCGTGCGAAAAAACAGTGGTCGGCTGTTCCGTCTTCTTCTACCTCCCCACGATTCTCTCGCTACTATTGGCTGAATGTGTGATGACGTCAAGTCGCGTTTAATAATGGCGATGACGTCATGTAGCGTGCGATCAAATACTGGATTATGCACGATTCGGGGTATCGAAAAGGCTCGTTTATAATGATGGTATACAAAAAAATTAATTTTCACCTTTGTTGACACCTTATTGGACGCAATTACGGTCCGGAATATGTTCCGCAATTGTAAAGAAATCCAATTTGTGACCATGTTACTGGACAACAATGTATTTGTAATAATTAAATTTCTCCAAAGATTTGATTCCGATCGGGACGTCCAATTCCTTGGAGAGATTTAATTATTAAGTAAATAATCGTTAATGGTCTTAACAGTGACTAAAATAAACAATTATGTCCAAGTGAGTTGATTAAAATCAAGTTAAACGTTGATTAAAATAACTTGAGTATAATCAACTGAATAATAAGTTTTCTGATTAATATACAATCAACTTATGCTACTCAAATGCATCAATTGAACTCAGTATTATCAACTGAGTTATAAGTTGATTATAATAAACTGAATAAATTATTCTCGAGTGCGATAGTGCGAATGCATAATTACTAAGGAGTAGATAATGGGCTTTTAGCCATGTGTAATATACGTTTTACCTTATCCAATCATCTTTTTAACATTTTAACGTCTTTTTAACTGTATGTTAGCGCATGATTTTAGTTACAAAAAAATAATAGAGAATTAGTAATCGATTCCCGGCGCAACGATGTGACTTCCTACAAGAAAAAAAGGTTTCAAGAATGTGTAACAAAATTTGGAAGTCGATATCTTTATAACTTGTGTTAATCACGTCATAGCCCAATCACTTTCTGCCAATATAGTATATGAAACGAAATCGGTCCGGTTTTAATTTTGCGGCGTAATTAATCTCCTTACCTTCCTCTCATACAAATTTCAATATAGATGCGTATGCATTGCGCCCACGAATTTCAAGTCGTCTGCTAATTGCTCCAGTTCGAGTGTTTTTTTCTGTTCATACGTCCCGTTGCGTCATATTCTTCTGAGAAGTTAGTTATTTCTTCTTGCACCTTCTCGATCTCTCGCGAAGTTTTGACTACTTTTCGGTCGTTTATATGCATTCCTTGTTTAAAGTTGGACGATTGTGCTGTTCTACTTATTCGTATTAAAACAGACAGTTTCCATCAGATTAACTACAATAACAGCTTCTTCAAAATTAATATGATACCCGACGGTAGGCGGAAGAAAACATGGCTCAGAGCTCATCTCATTCAATTTTTTATTAAAAACTTAAATTAAGCAATTCTGTATTTTTTTTACGCCCGCGGGTGGATAACGGTTGGTTAATACTACTTTCGATTCGCCGTGAGAAAGGAATTAGTTTTGGGTAAGAGATAAATAAGAATTTTTTGAATTTTATTTTTTATTTATTTACTTATTTATTTAACGTCAAAAACAGTAAAAACTGTGTATAACGTGCTATGGGAAGTAAATTCTGTGCACATTTTCAAATTCTGTGATCCCTGAGTTATTTACTACTTGAATTTTGAGTTAATTAAAAAAACGCTCCCATGTAATAAAATCTATTTTCAAGAATAAATCCCCAATAAATTTTGGGCTCGTATCCATCGTGTCCTTCGTCAAGGAATAATAATTCCTGCCGTGACAACATGGAAACGATATTTTGAATACCTGTATTTCCCACGGAATTCTAGAAGTCGTGCACAGATAATGAAGTTACACTTATGTCCAGAAGCAAAAGAAGGGGCCATTTCAGTATTTGCTCAATGGATCAGGGAAACTGGACGAAAAACCTGATCGAGATGGGGGTCATTGATCCAGAAGCTGCGACACAATACTTGTTACTTATTGTTTGGAATTATACAGTCTAATGGTAAATAAATACATTAAATATCACTGTTAAAATAAATATTACTTTCCTTGTGATGCTCAGTATAGTCTAATTCTATAGAAACAATTACGCCGCAGAAACGATTTCACTTTGGATTTAATCTTTTCTCTCGAATTTAATGGTTTAATGTCATCTGGCAAAGTGTTATAAAATAATGTTAATGTATTGTATGTGAATTTTTTTGTAATGAGCTGTTGATACTGTCATCTGATGAATATGATTTTTACGCAGTGTTATAGTAATAGACATCGGCATTTTCTGAAAATATTTTCCCGCCCTTAAAGCAAGTCATTTTTGACAAAACCCACTGATTCGTAAATCAACAGACAAGGTAATGGTAAAATTCCTAGATTAATGAAGAGACGCTTACAAGAATCACGTGCGTTTGGTTCTCACGCTTAATGTTTTTTGATACGACGTAAACCAGCCAGCACAGCTTTTTTGACTCCCCGTCATTTCCCATTTGGCTGTTCTAACTGCAAGCAAGGCATGACAGAAGTGCGGAGAGTCGTTCGTAGTCGTTATAACACCACGTCGTCGCGTTAGTGACGTACGAGGGTGGCGTCCGGAAGAGACGTGCGGCGGCCGAACGATTCACCCCGAGGGAGCCAAACCGGTGCCTTGCCCATCTGCGAGGCGCCGAGCTGCAAGCTTTCTGCTAATTGCTCCAGTGCGACGGGTTTTGCCGTTCACACGTCCCGTTCCATCACACTCTCCTGAAGGGTTCATTATTCCTGCTGTCCTCTTTTTCTCGATCTCTCGCAACGTTTTGACCACTTTCGGGTCGTTTATATGCATTCATTGTACCGATTAATTATGCACCTTCTTTAATGGACGTGTAATAGCCGTTCGATTCGGTTAAAAATTCGCGTATATTCTACATGCAAAATGTGTTAGTGTTAATTAGTTCGTAGAATATTCGCATTCTGTTTCGTGATTCGTTTTCATTAATGGTGTCTCATTTTTGCGTCAGGATCGCCTTCGTATTTTTGAAACGTCTGAAAATTGAACAATTTTAGATGTGCGGTAACAAATAAGAAAAACTATTTCGTGATAAATAAAAGATAAATAATTAAAATATATCCATTTAGTTTATATCTCCATATCAATTTCTGACACACAAGATAATCGCAGTTTTTTTTATTTTTGCCAGAAACCACATGTTGGATTCTAAAGAGTGTACAGATTTCATCGACAAATGCCATTTTGGGAGTATTTTCAAACCAACTATTTTGAGAGAGATTAAAACTCTGTCAACCCCTATTTTATTTATGTCCTTGTATGGAAGTTAAGTGTTAAATTGCTAAGAGATGAGATACCTCTTTATCACCTAAGGATAGTCAACTTTTTTAAATTCACTCTTCTGGGCACTCTTGACGGTGGCACAGTCTAGCATTGTATTGTGTAAACTAAATTTTTATTTTTTTTACATTCCTTAAAATTGAAATAAAATAGAATATTACACATGATGATAAAAATACTTATGTACTCGATATAGTTACCTCGTGGTTTTTATCGTCGCTCGTTAGGTTCCTCCCATACATAGTTTTTTTCATCGTTTTGTGTAATATTTTTTTTTTTCGTATTTATGTAACGTTATCCAATTCTCTAAAAGAATACGTACGGGAGAGAGATCTCGATCTGTGACGTTTTCTTGAGAGACGGGAGACGTACTTCTACTCTTTTACTGTGCTAAGTTGAAGTATAAATAACGGTAGTAACGAGTGTTTCTGGCACAATTTGATAACAAAAAAACATTTGTTCCTGTGAAATGAAAATTATTTGCCAGGGCAAAGGAGCTACATATTTTGGCTCTTTTCTTTTACCGTGCCTCATGTGAAGGAATTTATTTGCTACCGTGAGAATATGGAAAACGATTATTGGATAGTGCTGCTGACAACTTAATTATATTCCCTAAATGTATATTTGAAAGTATTTAGTTATTAATAATTATAGCACTTTTGTGAATCATTTGTAGTATTAAAAAGTTCAAATCGTATAAATAACCTCACCAGTACTCTGTGATAACACGAAACATTTTTATTTCTTTATGTTTTTGAATGTGTTTCATGCAAATCATTCCATGTACCACTCTTCCTTTTATTTCCTTTTGGAGAAATAGTATGCGGGTAAATGATTAAAATTATTTAAACATTGTAAGGTAAATTCCTACGCAGTTTAATATTGCGTTCGTGTGAATCTGTTACGTAATGAATCATTTCACACTCTTTCTTTCTTTTGTGTAACGAATGGCATTGAACTACGTAAATGAGTCGCGGTAGTCATTTTTTAATCAACTCTTTTTTAACGAGGCTTGCGCCCTTCACATTGACTTCTGACGGCTTTGCGAGCAAATGGCTGTGTAGCCTTTAGAAGCCCGGAGCGACCACGTGCTCAAGTGCCTACGTGCACGCCCTCGTTGCGCCTACGTGCCTCTTCAAATCACCCGGTTTAGCCTGGCAAGGCTAGTTTTCTGGAATTCGCGTGGGTTGTTAAGTACTCGGCTTCGTGTGTGTCCCTTTTTATATTAAGCTGATCTGTTCGCTTTTCCAGAGTACTGAAATGTTGGTCGCCGTAGCGTGTGGGTCAGGGGGCCAGGCAGAATTACTCGTGGGGGCACTTTTTGCCCGCTTATTTAGTACTTTATGATTCTCGGGATTTGTCGTCTTTCTGCGGTGGGAGTCAAGGGGCTATGAGCGTGCTCAACTTTGGCAGGAAAAGATTAAGAAAGAAGCGAAAAGTGAGAAACAGACCTGTTTTAAACAATAGGCTAGCTAGTCCTGTAGGATATACATTGCAAACCAACATTATTTGCGTCTAACATTCGAATGTCGCTTGGTAACGCCGTCAGTGCTGACCTAGCGACGGGCAATGGCAGCAACTTTGCGGATTTTTATTTATTTTATGTCAAAAAATAGTTAAAAGTGCGTATGACGTGCTATGGGGAAAAGTGAATTGTGTGCACATTTTCAAAATTCTGTGATCCCTACACTAAGTCATATACTACTTGAATTTTGAAGAAAAAAAGCTCCCATGTAATAAAATCTATTTTCAAGGATAAATAAGCAATACATTTTGTGATGGGGTCATTGACCAGAAGCTGCGATACAATACTTGTACATATTGTTTAGAATTATACAGTCAATGGTAAATAATACATTAAATAACACTGTTAAAATAAATGTTACTTTCCTTGTGATGCTCAGTATAGTCTCTAATTGTATAGAAACAGTTACGCAGCAGAAACGATTTCACTTTGAATTTAAACTTTTCTATCGAATTTAATCGTTTTAGAAGTTTGGTAGTTGGTATAGTAGATAAATTAAGAGAGCGCTAATATTTTCTAAAATTATAAAATTTTATTTTAAAAAAATGGTATTGAGGACTATTAACAGTAATTTACAAAATTAGTATTGTAAGGTGTTACACGACGATGTTGTAGAATCTTCAACATCAAAACTGCAATTTAAATAAAATTTCCTCTTATTATATCCAGAGGTTTTCGAAGGGCTCTGACCCTTGCGAGTAGTTTAGACGTAGCCCCGAGTATAAAGCATGTGTCATGCTCAAAAACATTTGGAAGGGCGGAGCTGGGCCCGCCCGGATTCTCCATGAGCCTACGGCCTTGTTTGTTATGTGTAGTCGATGTAACAGAATACCGCTCTTCCGCTGGGTGCAGTCGTGGCGACGCCCACCGTTGTTTCACGCCCATTCGCTTGTCAGCCAGTCAGTGAAACATTACAAATTAATAATAGACTGCGCCAGTCAAAGGGATACGACGGTTGCAGTAAGAATTAGGTTGGCAGCATGCATGCCTGTTGTAAAATGTGAACAGAACAACAAAAGTACATTCATTAGAAAGAAAGAAAAAAACATTTTGTTCTTGAACATGGTGGTGAAGGTTTGTGGAGGATTTTTAAATTCTCAATGTTATGTCAAGATTATGTGCCATTTATTTATGTTTGTTCTTTTACATTTTTGTAAATATTTGTATACGCGTAAGGGGGAGCTGGATGATTCCAATAAAGAATTCGATTATGTAGAGGTGACCCCTTATATCACGTTCTTCTAAAGTTCTCGTGTGCACTGATTCTTTTGCAGTGTCCAGGCAGGAACTGATCGCACAACATTAAACAAAATTACTTTTCGTTTCAGAAGTGTTTTCCTCTAGCTCGCCTACCTTTTCTTATGTACTTTATTTATCCCATCCCGACACTTTAAATGCTAGACACTGTCTAGGTATCTAGCCTAGACATTATCTCAGTTAAATTGCTAGATCAAATTCACCAGCAGTCAGTAGGATAATTCTAACGGCCGTCTACTCTGATCGGTAGTTTTTCGTGATTTCTCTGATCCGGCGAATGCAGAGCAATACCCTAACAAACGCGCCACGGATCGCACGCGTTCTTTCCTTCCTCTTCCTTGACATATTCTCACCCTTTACTTACACACACTTACAATTACATGAACTATACTATCATACTGTCAAGAGGTCAGTCGGGAGCTTATAGCTTGTCCTGACAGGGGCAGTGACTACGTAGTAGAAGATACCTGGATGGGGAAAACTATAAAAGCCGATCTCGCCATTTAATAGTACGATCACTGTCACCTCCCTTGATAAAAATATGCATCACATGTACGGGAGTAATGAACATAGCAGTTATCGCACCCGGAAACACGAGATAATCAATCAACGTGTCTCGTGAATCTCGAACCCTGTCTCATCATCACGGATCTCTGACGCTTGATGGAGATTTTCTCGGTGAATGGGGATGGGGGAAATATAGACATACGAGATGGGGAAACGGCTGGGGTTCGGTTCTTAGAATGAAAACGAATAAATGGGAAGGGAATGATCACGCGTGTGTATGTCCTGTTTGCCAAGGAACTGGTTCGGCATTCACCTGGAATTGATCAGAGGAAACCACTAGACGAACACTAAGAGCACCCAAACTAGAATGCTCTTCCAGACGGTGGTCACCGATCCCACTATGACGCTGGTGTAGATAATAAACGTACGACGGGTGGGACTGAAAGCAAGGGCCTCTGTACGAAACGTAGCTTGCGGCCTCGCCTCCACCTGACGCAATGGCAACCGGTGCTCGTTTGCCGGCTTCCTGCCTGAAGCGGCGCGCGTCGCCCCGTGGGCCTGCGCCGGCCCGCGCTCCTGGCTCTGCCGCTGGCGCTGCCGCGTCGTGGTCGTTCCGAGCGGGCGCGCACGCGGACTCGCGGGCCCAGCCTCCTCCGCCACGCGCACACTGCCCCCGCGCAGCCAACTCCACGCGCACAAACGGCCCAACGCGCGCAAACGTGCACAAACGCCACACAAACGCACACAAACGCACACAAACGCACACAAACGCACACAAACGCACACAAACGCGCACAAACGCGCACAAACGCGTCAAACTAGAGCATGACACTCAGCAATGGTCGATTCAATGGTTCTGCGCAATTGGTTGAAATTACTAGGGACTGTCAAAAATTAATGCTTCCAATTTTGTGTACTTAAATACAATTAGTTACGTGAAATTAATTTGGTTCTATTCATGAAACTTTCTACAATCCACCGAAGTAGTAACTTTCTGCGCCAACATGTGGCAGCACAGCAGTAGTTTGAAAAATGCCCGACATTGATGTTCGTAAGAGATCGTGTTGTGTGATTGAATTCTTGAGTGCAGCAGGTGAAATGACCATTCGCAAACGGCTGTTGCCATTGCAGCGTTTTTGGCTGCGACATCGTACGGTTAAGAGTCTGGGCGGTGACTGGTTTACGACTCTACCTAGATAGCTATTAAGAATTCTGCCGTTGCCTGGATGAAAAGTTTAGCGGTCGGCTGAGATGACGGTTTTCTGTGATTTCTCCAATCCTTATCTTACGAATGCTGGAGCAGTATCTTGACAAACGAGCGGACCGCGCGCTATCTTTCTTTCCTCACCCTTGTCATCTCCTGTAACCCCTTCCACACACACACACACACACACACACACACACACACACACACACACATAAATACACACATCGATACATATACGCGCTGCACCACCACACATAACTGAAAACCGAAATAATCAGTCAAGTCCTAAAGACAAAAGCGCTGGGAGAGGCTACCGCACAGCATCGTGTGCATCCTCATGAGTTTGTTTGACAGTGACATTGCGTCTTAACAACTCTGGGTAACATTTAGCAATATTATTGCGTAGGAATAAAATGTCATTTGGTTTTTTCACTTTCGTTGGCAGCTTCTTCCTTTCAAAATTAGAAACTATTTATGTATTCTACATATTATCGACAGTTGGTGATGTTAGGACATCCGCGCCACATTGGTGACCTGTTACAATGACTCATTTACCAAGACCACAAAGTAACTCAATGAACACCGCACGATAAACGCACGAAGGCGCGATGAGAGAAAGAAAGCAAGAACACTTCGCGGGCAAACTTTTCAAACAACCCTACAAGCACCTGCTTGAGTGGATCCTAGCAAGCGTATAATCTAATCTGGCATTATTGCGCTACCGCTGTCACACAATAGGTTCGAATAATATACAGACACGTCATTTTGAGAAGATATAGAATATTCGCAAACAGTCGCACATAGATATTCGTCTGTTTAATGACGTCTGCCATAAACGTGCATTCCCTAGAAACATAACGTGAAGACATAAACTTGGTGCCCTGTTACTCAATGGTATCATTCAGAACGGTAAAAAGAAACGCAAATATGAACATAAGCGTGAAACTCCGCCATTTCAAAGCCTTTACTTAAGCTGTACACTCGTAGACAACCGGGATAAGGAAAGATATTAGACGAAGAATGTGTGTTCAGTGGCGATATGTGGCACACCGTCACAACACAACTGAGTCCTGTCTTACTTCGAACCCACAGCCTTGGGGTATCGCATACCAGGACGCAGAAACTCATCCCTCGCAGTGAGAAGAATGTTTAAGACAATGAGAGGACAGGCGAGACGGTTGAAAGCAGGGAAAGCAAGACTATAAGTAATGAGGAATGAAATTAGGGAAGGGGAATTCACAAAATTGTTTTGTTTTCGTCAAGAAAACCTGTACCTAATTGCCTCTTAATGGAATTTCAATACTGGATTTTGGCACAGAGTGAAACAAGGTAGCGTAAACGTTAAGCGCCAACTTGGGAGCCTGTGTACTTGAGCGACCTCTTTCATTATGTTAGAGGAATATCGGAATGCAATATTCCACACGGTTTATTGGTCCATGAAGCGAGTTCGATAAACATTACGCTAATGAAAGTTGTTCCGGCTTGTGGCTGCAGTGTGAGCTGGTGTCAATGAACTCCCGTCACAAGCTAAAAAAAGGACACACTATATTGTAAGTGCAAGCCTAGAGAACGTGCTATCTTGAGAATTTCAGGATAGTACTACAATTCGAGGCGGCTAACATTAACGAAATTCTTTAGAAGAAAAACTACTCATTTCGAGAAACTAGGTCGAATACAGTCGCGGTCTGGAGGAGAATTGTAGTGGGTGGCTACTCTGATCGGTAGTTTTTCGTAGTTTCTCCGATCAACACCAGGCAAATGCCGGAGTAGTACCCTAACAAACGGGCCACGGACCGCGCTTGATCTTTCCTTCCTCTTCCTTGTCCTATCCTCACCCCTCACACACACACACACACACACACACACATACACACATACATGCAATACACAACCACACATGCTGGAAGACCGGTCGGGGACTTAGAACTTGTTCTGGCTGGGGCGGTACCCCGCGGGTGGGAGATACCTGGTTGGGAAACATTCGCTAGTGGTCGGTAGGTCGCCGCTGGATCTCGCCATAACACCTCGAAAGAAGATAATCGCCACCTCCGGATGAAAAACATGCACTACGTTTATTGTAATAATGACCTCAGCTGTTGACGCGCGCGGAATCAGTAATCAATCAATTAATCGATAAACGTTAAATTGCCACCTGGTATTCTCATAGTGGTTGAAGCTATTTAGTGCAACAACACTAATATTTCAGGGAATTGCTACCGCTTTGATCGATTGATTTTTTCGTGTTTCCGGGCACGTGAACGGCTATGGTCATTAGTCTTGTAAGTGTAGTGCACATTTTTATCACGGGAGGTGGCGGCGATTTCCCCCCAGCCGGGACAAGCTCTAAGCTTCCGACTATTCTTCTGACATATGTGGTAGTGTAGTGCATGTAAGTGTAAGTAAAGCGTAAGGATAGGCCAAGAAAGAAGGAAAGATCGTGAGCAGTCCGAGGCCCGTTTGGTAGGGTACTGCTCCGGCATTCGACGTATGTGGAATGGAGAAACCACGGAAAACGACCGATCACATCACCCGGCCACTTGAAATCTCCTCCAGACTAAATTCGACCTAGCTCACAAGCTAGTGTCGAAAATCCTGCCGCCTTCGGGACTCGAACCTCGGACTTCCCTATCAGAGGCACCACAGTGAAACGAGTTGATGCCCTGAATCACCTAAGCCGGTAGTTACCGCGAACGCGATAGCGGGAGAAGGAATTGTTGCCCCTCAGATCGCGAGCCGTGGCACTGCGGCCGACGGCGGGGCAGAGACTGCTGGGCGGCGTCGGACGCGGGCGGGGGCGGGGAAGGTGGCCTTGGCGGAGGCGACGCCGCGTCTGCGACCGTCGCCCGCGCGGCCCGGCGCGGAGCGGTGGTGCAGCGGAAGGTCGCTCGAGCAGCCGCAGCAGCTGCCGACGTGCGGGCGGAGGACGGAGGGGCGGGGCGGGGTGGGGGTGGGGGGAGGAGGAATGCCGCTGGGAGATGTGGCGTAACGCGCTACGTTCCACGCTCTTCCGCGGTCGACTTCCACACGCCGTCGTCACCGCGTGCACACACGCACGAGCGCGCCCTCGTACTCGCGTTCGCCTGCTGGGTTAAGGCGGCTCCTCACATTCGGTATTCGGCGAACACCGAGCAACCGCTCGCGAATCCAGAGTAGTGTGGATGAGTTGCTTGCTATTTGCCGAATGACGAACATTCGGGGTTCGCCCTACCCACTGCGTGTCGGTCTTTTGGACACATCAAAGGGAGCGAACATTCGCCGTACACGTCAGCCGCTCGGGATTGGGCGAGTACTAGTTCGCTGCTCGACGAATGCCGAATGTGTGGAGCCGTCTTTAGGAAGAACGCGGCCGAATGCAGAATGTCCATAAAGTTACCTGACACACTGCAGCAGAACACAAAGGACGATAACTCATAATTTTAGGTAATTGCCAGTTGCACGAAATCAAAGACAAAGCTACTACAAAACTATTTATATAATAATTTTAGTCTAATTGTAGGCGTACACAAACTGCTAATATTATTTATTTTTATTAATATTTATTAATTAAAAAAATAAATAACAAACTATAACTCTTAGATCGTGAAGTAAATGAAGCCAATTCATTAATTTTGAACTACAGAAAAGCAAAAATACCTATTTGCAAGGAGTATACATTTAATAATGTTTTATTTGTTAATCAAGACCTTGAATAAAGTGCTCGTCAACTTTTGCTGAAAATGAGGCGTCTCAAGAAATTCAAACCTTTAGATTTGCCTCACAGATTTTGAACTATAGTTTTATGTATAATCAACTATATTAATGCAGAGATACTACTATCTTCTTCAACCACTGTTAATTATTTAGTAAAAAAAATATATTCATCGTTCTGATGTACGAACAGATTATAAATAAACGTTTAATTATAAAAAGCTTTAGCAGAAAAAGTTCTCAAGTTTCAAACTCACCCGCACGAATACACACTATTGCACGACAATGAACGCCTAATAATTTTGTGTTGCCTAATAATGCTGTTGTGTGTCAGATTTATGAAAATAATGCACAGGGAATGTAGCTGGGAAAAGTGTGTTAAATTTATTACACTATTTTTTAGCGATCATATTCGAGTTCGATTGGGTTGGATCGATATGGATTGTGATATAATTAATTGGAGGAGATCGCATTGGTTTGACTGTCTAGTCAGATGGAATTGAATTGGGTTGGATCACCTTGAATTGGATTGGATCGGATCGAATGGAATGAAATTGGGACTGGTTGTATCGGAATGGTTCCGATCGTTTTGGATTGGGTCTGCTGTTCTAGTGATTGAGGTCTTGTCATCCTTTGATTGGGGTCTACTCGTCTTGGATTGGCGTCTGGTTGTTTTGGAATTGTTGATTAACTGTAAAATATTAATTATTGGCGGCTCAAGTCATTAAAGCTAGTAGGACACCAGGTTAAAAGCCCCAGTAAGACTGACGAGTCAGTGGCTATAATTGTGTGCATTAGGAAAATAAAAGTGATGGGATAAAAGAGAGAAAAAAGAACTCTAATGAAAACTATCACAACTTTGTAAGTGTACAGCTTGTTGGAATGTAATTGGATTCTGACTCATCGTTCAAATTTTTCACAGCTAAGTTTGGCAAGCAATAATCATAAAGTTGGCCGTGAAATCTTATAGAGCTTTATAGTTAATGTCGATGTAAGACGTTGCTATTTTAGATGGTTTGAGAGTATGTATTGCCTGTTACGTCACAAAATTAACTTCTGATGTAATGTGCGTGTACAAACAAGAGCTCTATGGGATTGTGGTATGCTATGTCTTCAGTGGCAGGTTTTGCAGCTGACAAATTCCGCAGAAAGAATTCCCATTCAGGAATGTTGCCCCATGTGGGTCCTCTTTTATACGTTTTTAAGTCGAGATGTCATCGCCATTTATAACCATGTAACGTTTTATGTTCTGAGTTTGGATCATTAGAGGGAGAACAAGCCAACGCTCTATAACAAGCACATTAAAGTAGAAAAATTAAATATTTCTGTGCATTATTTCTGCGGTCATTTTCTTATTGTCTTATGTAGTAAAAGTAAATTTCTTCTTTTCCCCATTGCCTAAAAATGGCCATACTCATTATTTTGATAGTTGTATTACATTTTATTTCGTGTGTTCCGGAAAATGTGCATTTTTAAGAAATTGCTCAAAAATCGTACTGATGGAAAACGTAGTGTTTGTGCCAGGGTTTGACCGACATGAGCTTTTTCTATATTCCAGATGTTTTTCGTTGAAATCGTGAACACCTATTCAGGAAATATACATTTTCGCGCTCTCAGATATGTCCGGAAATGTGTTAAATTACTAATGCATCGTAGTAAAGATGACCATACGAAGGAATTTTACCATTTTCTGAGTTCTTTTTATGCCTCAAGTTATTTTTCAGAGCTCCTTTCGTGAATTCCATCTTGTACCTCCTTGTTTTCAATTCAGAAATTAGTACGTCTTAAAATTTGTTTCCCTGCGGAATTCTCATAGAATTACGCGTTCGGTGCATTTTTCTTGACTAATATAATGTTCTTTAAATATTTTCTAGAATTTGCTAACATTTTCTGATGTGAATCTAACTTCAAATCTTGCAACTATAGTGGTCCTAATCTTGCAACAAAACGCGTATAGCATGAACAAATACCGAAGATGACAAATAACTTAAAAAGAAAATAAATATAATAATTATATTGCTCTTTTTTCGTGGGGAATATTGAAAAAGACGTTTTGCATATTATAACTTCCAAAATAGACGTCAATGGCTGTGTAACTAAGCAGTGAAACTTTGGTGTGGTACAATTACCTCCATTGAAATGGTTCTTAAGGTTTCACTGCAGACCATGAAATAAAATATCTACGGGTTCTGAATTAATGAGCCTGTGAGATAAAAAATATTAATAATAATAATAATATTTAGAGAGAGAGTAGAGACTGTATTATTTATTAATGGAACATTCATCGGCTTTCCAGACAAAATAAACAATGGAAATACTTTATGAAAAAATGTTCATGGTACTCTCAATGTAGATCCAAATAAATGTGTAGCTCACTGGGCAGAGTTAAACGGATAACCCTGTGGCATCTGCGAACAGACCATCTGTAACTCCTGCGCCAGATCCTCAAGAGTGAATTAAAAGCTTACAATGGAAAGCTTGCTGCTTAACGACCTAAGCTGCGAGAAGCTCCTCGTGACGGAACAAAGAGCGGGAGCTAATGAAGATGCAAGGAATGCTCTCGGTTTTTCGCACGATAACACTCGGCGTTCCGGAAGCTATAAACGCCTTAAATGGGCTAGGTATGGAATAAGGTATTACGCAACGATTACATTGTGATTGAAATGAACTTGGCGACGTTGGAAAATTTTGCGACACAGTCAGAGGAACTTGTGTTAACATCGTGTACTTTTTTTTTTATCATAAATACCAACTTATGTTTCATCTTCATCGTCTCCGTCATCATTATCATTCGGATCTTGAGCTGATATCCGCGAACTCAGAATTCTGCCGGAGTGGAACGGGAGAGGTGGTACAGGGTACCAACTAATATCACTGCAGTGCTTCTGACCGAGAAGTCCTGGGTTCGAGTCCCGACAGTGGCAGGATTCTCGCCACTGTCTAGGACGAATTTAGTCGCTGTCTGGAGGAGAATTCTGTCGGCTGCTCTGATCGGTAGTTTCCCGTGTTTTCTCTGATCAATACCAGCCGAATACCGGAATAGTACTACACTAACAAACGGGCCACGGTCCGCGTGTCATCTTTCCTTCATCTTCCTTGTCCTATCTTCATCCCGCATTTACACACACATTAACGTGCACTGCACCACCGTAAATGCCGGGAGACCGTTCGGGAGCTTAGTGCTTGTCCCGACTGTAGTTGTGCACCTTTGGTGGGAGATTCCTGGTAGCTGACGGTTCTCTGCTAGCTGACGGTAGGTCGGCGCCGGATCTTGCCATCCAGCAAGCGAAGATCACAGCCACCTCACGAGGAAAAACATGCCCTATACCTACGGGACTAATAACATTAGCAGTTGGCGCGCCCGTAATCACTAACAAATCAATCAATCAATCAATCAATCAATCAATCAATCAGTCATGGAAGGAGGTGCTGGGGACAGGATGGAGAAGGAAAGGTCCGCAACTGGTACGTAGCTCGCCGTTTTAAGGAACTGATCCGGTATCCCATGGATTTAGTCGGAGGAAACCAGAGAAAGCACTGATCAGGACAGCCAGCATCGACTGGATACTCATCTAGGCAGGACCGAGTTAAGTTGCTGCAGTCAAAAAGCCTTGAAATGTTGGAAATCAAACACGGCTTCCAGTCTTTGAGTACGCTTCAGTTACGGACTCGAAATACAGCTGCTAACGCGCCAACTTGGTTTTCTGGAAGTATTGAATTTCGTGTAAAACAGCATTTTGAAATCTAACATATAGTAATACATTTCTCAAAACATTCTATGTCAGCTGATGCTGTCTTCCCCTAATTTATTCTTTTACTGGCCTGTCGATTACTTGATTAGTGTTTTCGGACGCGTCAACTGCTAAGATCCTTAGTCCCGTGAGGTTAATGCATGTTTTTATTTATCGCGGGAGGTGACGATCAACTTCCCCCACTGGATGGCGAAATCCGGTGCCGACCTACAGGATCCGTCGACATGCGGTGTTTTCCCCAAACAGGTATCTCTCAACACCGGTTGCCTGTTGATATTCTCTTTCTCAGAATGTTTTGGGTGTTTTATGACGTAGAAATATACCAGGCATTTAAATCGACAGTATGGTGAATTTGGTAAATTAGGAAGGTTGCATGCGTCATGAGGAGCCTGAGATTGCGCTGATGAACAGATTTATAAATTAGTTAACTGAAATTACGTTGTTAAAGCGAAGAAATATTTTGTTTTCTTTGCTTGAGACCTTGCTTCGAAAATGCTCTTTGTCAGCCTGGGGGAAACTCTGGTCGTTGGCGCGAAAGTTCCTATGAAAAAGAAAAACTTCTTAAAGAACGCTCAGTTACAATCCATAATTATTCGAATGACCTCATTAGTCTCGTTTTGAAAAAAGCTCAAGACGCAGTCCTCAGCAGTTAAGTCATGGCGAGTATCGTCTGAGACTGTAAAGGAATCTTGTTAGTGGAATTCTTGACAGCGTCGCTTAGAGCCCCAAACACTGTGCGTGCACAAATCATGTATGGAAAACATGTGTTTTCGTACCCTCTGAAAACTTAAAAAAACTGAAAATGAAATGGAATTTAAAGAAATATTTTTTAAAAAACACTCAATTGAAAGAATTAATTTTGAAGAATAAATTTTTAAGAAAAAACTGTAGCTTTAATAATTTTCTGTGGAAGATGGAAAAACTTTGAAATATTGCAATTTTCAGAAATTCAACGGTAATTCAATGCCAATGTATTTGACTAACTATTACGTATTTAAAATTGCAGTTGGCTTTATTATGAACAAAAAATAAAGGAAACATTTGAAGACCTTTTCTTTTTAATTATTTCGATGTCTTCATGAAGTGATTCATGTAAAGTGTCCAACACCCCTAAAAAAAATTTCCGATTTGCAGGGCATTGTGTTCGGTCAGAATCATGTGTTCGTTTGCGCTAGTTTTGCTCCTAAACACAGGGGCGGATGGACGTTATGAAAACATCCTTTTTAGATATCAGAGACTTCTAAAACAATTCTGTTGAAATCTCGACATCGATGATATTTAGCATTGTTAGACAACTTTCTCTATTGTACTTGAGTAAAATGTATTTAATAGTATAGGAGAAAGGAAGAGATATTTATATTGGCTCTCGGGTTGATAACTTCTTTCTTCTGTTACCTATTAGAGGCGTGCGAAAACAATATGTTAGAATAGAGCCCGGAAGACTGGTAAACTGCCATTTGTTGTTATTATTTTATGACTTTTTTCAATAGGAATCACTTTATTGTACTTCTATAGTTGATTTAGTAGATTTTCTTTTTGCCTATTTTATTTTCTGATGCAAATTTTTTCCATTTTGTTTTATTTTTGCCTGGCAACAATCTCAATTAAATTGGATATATACTTGCAACTCTGGACAACATGAAGGCACTTTATCTTTCTGTGTAAGCAGTGGCTTTGTTAAAAATCTAAATGAAAAAGATGATACCAGTCAAGGCTTTTGAGTTTTTTCATTGATAGTGTTTGTTCGCTCACGAGGACTGCCATCCTACTTTTGAGAATGGTCTCCAAACCATTTTAAGGACAACTCTCTGTTTATGCAATATTCTTCCCTGAGCGGGCGATTACGCAGGTACGAGAACGAAAAATATAATTCCGTTTTCACTCTGCCATTTCAGAATTGAAAAGGGAGTCCACAGTAACATTTTAAAGAGACGCGCCATCGTGGGTAAAACAAATTCTTAGCCATCATCCCGGATCACAGTATGGAATCAAGCTTATAAAGAATTTTTTTTCTAACACGTTAAGTTTTAATGTAAACTTTAGAGTTAGAATAAAAATATGATTTATGTTAATTATTATTATTTTTTACAATAATTCATTTTAAATTTGATTTTTTATTGTTTACATGCCTTTTTGCACCCCAACATTAGCTATAATAAATGCCTTTTTGAATGCCTATTTTAGTGAAAATAAATGCCATTTTGTCTGTCTTTCTAGGTCAAATAAATGCCTGAACTTCCGATCTCTAGTTATGACATACTCTGAATTCAATTTTGTGTAGAAGTGACTGTTATTTCAAAGGATTCAAGTGTATAAAAGAGGAAAACGTTTTAACATTGGTTACTGTTTTCAAATCATAAAATACTCAATTAGAAACTAAAATGGTGTTCGAATGTTAGTTCCTCCTATGAATATCAATTCTAAATATTATACAAATCAACTTTGATTGGTATTTCTTCTTCATTATTTTATACACTTTGATTTTACTTCGTCTTTAAGAGTGAACATGATATTTCTTGCGACGAAAACAATGAGAAAACCAGGCAGTTTCTCCACATCACGCAAATAAAGAATCAAAAATGTCATATTCAAGATTAATTATTGCTTTTGAAAATGTTTTTTTTTTCTGTTATTGCGATTCGGATCAAGATTACGCAATGTATTTCACTTCATACAAAAATGTAGCCCTTTTACGACCGTACTGTTTCACAAAATTTCATTATATACATTGCGAGGAAAATTGCAGAATTAATAGGGCTTTAAACAACCGTCTGGGACGCCCCCTATTCACACGATGACATCACGAAGAGAAAGTATGTATTCGGCGGGCCTCGGAGACGCGCGTGCAAAAGCGAAATCCGGTATTTTCCCGCCCGTTTCGCGCTCATGGACTGAAGTAATAATAATTGGCTTAGTTGCGCGGGCCAAAGGGCGTGGTGCGTGCGGAGGGGAAGTGAGCGAGGGCATGGAAGGGCCGGGGGAGAGGGGAAGGGAGTCCGCGGGCGCCGCACCGTGCCGTGCCCCGCCCCGCTGCTTCTGAGCCAATTAAAACATCAAAGGCCGCAAAGTGGCTGGAAGCGCCCAGGTGCTGTGTTTCGCCACCGCCGCCGCCTCGCTACCTCGCCTCCAACTGCCGCAACCACTGCATCTGCCGCGGCCGCCACCGCAACTGCCCGCCCTCCCCCCCCGCCCCGCCACTGCCCACCCCACCCCACCCCATCCGCCGCTCCCCGCCCCGCCCTGCTCGCCCATGCCCCGACGAGGTTCAAACGCTGTTTTCTGTGGACGCTGCTCCTCACTCTTTTCTTCTAGTGCCTTTTCTGCCTTTGTTGAAACGCCGCGTACGTTGCAATGCGTTTTGCAGAAACTGCCGCTTTCCGATGTCTACTTCCGGGTCTGCTTGCTTTGAGCTGTTCCTGGAGCCTCTCCGCTGTCTTCGTCGGTGTTCTTACCGTCATCCCCGGTTACTGCCTCTTCGTCATCCCCTCCGCATCTCTTTTGTTCCGTCTGAGTCGACGTTTACGCTGTCACGTTTCCCCTATTTCAGTCGTTTCTGCGCTATTCCTGCCACCACGTGTGTCGCAGTCCCTTGCCTTGGCTTTCCGCTGACCCCGGCGCCTTAGTCTCTTCCGCGACTCTTCTGACACAGCTGCGTTTCTGCGCTTCCTGCCATTTCTACGCTCTCCCCACACTTCCTCTCTCTCCCCGTCATTTTCCTCTTTTCCCTATCAGTTTTAGTATCTCCACACCATTTTTGCACTCTCCCTGTCATTTCCTCGCCCCCCCCCACAATTCTCCACTCTCTCCGCCATTTCTTCAATATCCCTATCAATTCTTCCATATCTTCACCATTTCTTCACCCTCCCCGCTATTTCGTCTCTCTCCCCGCTATTTCGTCTCTCTCCCGCTATTTCTTTTCTCTCCCGCTATTTCTTTGCTCTCCTGCTATTTCTTTGCTCTCCCGCTATTTCTTTGCTCTCCCCGCTATTTCTTTGCTCTCCCGCTATTTCGTTACTTCCCCCTATTTCTTTACTCTCCCGCTATTTCTTTACTCTCCCGCTATTTCATTACTCTCCCGCTATTTCTTTACTCTCCCGCTATTTCTTCACTCTTCCTGCTATTTCTTCACTCTCCTGCCATTTCTTCAGTCTCCCTGCCATTTCTCTGCTCTCCTTGCACGTGCCCGCTCTCCCCTCCATTCATCCGCTTTCCTGGCACTTCTCCGCTCTCCCTGCTGCCTCTTCTCGGTTTCCTCTGCCGCTGCTGTTCGCATATGTAACATTTTTTTATTTCTCAAAAATTTTGTAATTTTTAATGGCAAAATACTTCTATGAAATATATTACTATGGTTGGATCAAAGATAAGGTGAAAGAATTAGAGTATACAAATCCAAATCACAGAGTAATCAATCGTCGATACGCAAATACTAGTTGGTTCTATTTCTACATAAACGTTTCAAACTCTCCTTATTCTGCCTGGTCTGTTCTAGGCTTTATGGTGTTTGACTTATTTCTTGCATCAGAGTAACATAAAATAAATTGCTTTACCTATGTCTACATGCAAGAACACAGGAATATATAGGTAAACCATTTCATAACTAAATTTATAATATTTAATTCCAATAAAGACACATTTCTTGTAAACGTGTTGTGTCTTTACTCTTGTACAGTTTTTCTATTTTATTACTTTTATTATAATCTTCATATTTAAAACACTAAGGATATTCGTTTAGAAAGCAATTTGGACTTTCTACTAAACCATATTATGTTATTTTTGCGTTCAATGAAAAGTAGTGTTATGGCTTGCTGTTATTGATAGGTTTTATTGCATTAACACTAAATTTTCATAAAAGCGTAAAATTAATAGCATGGACGCTATTCTTCCGTCGTTTGTTCATTACGTCATTTCCAAGACCAACTACAATACCTACTAATAAAAAACAAGGATATCATTGCACCACGAGGTTGTAGGTAGCTAAGCAATGATCGTGAATATTATGAGTTTAAAGATTATTTTTAAATGCGAGGTTTAGCGAGTTTGTGCAAATAAACACAACGTCCAACAATCGTCAGTCACATGTGCGGCTTTTCAGTTGTTACAATTACGTAATGCATTGCATGTTTTTAGGGGAAGGTGGATGGCAGAATATCCTAGAATATCCACTACAGCATTCATGTACAGATACTCCAATTAACTTTTCAGAAACCTGTTTAACTGTATGTCCACAAAGAATAGTGCCTGTGTTGTTCGTGAATTAGTAAACCTCCCTTATTTCATCAGTTTTGGGTAATAACGACATGAAACAATAATTTTGGGATTTTCGATTTTCCGTATATTGCATGTGTTGTACTTTTCGGTTGAAACGTTTCTACAGTTCTTCGTTTTGAATTCAGCTTGTTAATATTAAAACGACATGAAAGCAGATACATCTGAGTGTTCAGGGATTCAAGAACGATTGAGGATTTCGATTGGAGCAAAGTTAGAGGTTATTCCAACTGCTATTAAATGTTTTTTTTTTATTCTCGCGGACGCAGACGTACACCAGTGCGGTCGCCACTACGTCGAGGCAATCCTGCTGCAGTCCTAACAAGCATCGTGTGAGCCATGTGAGGCTCGGTGCACCGTGGGGTCGGGTTTCGTGAAACAATTGGGACCGAGCCTCCAAATCTCCGCGCCAGCACATACAAAAGGGAACGCTGACAGAGACGGATGCATCCTGGATTTTACGTTCCGTGACGTTGGCCGCCTTGTTACTCGGGTCGTCTCGTCGCTCTCCACGCGGCTCGAGTTTATGTAGTGTATCTGTGCCGGCGAGCACTCCAGATCTCTGGGAAACAGCGTTTGTTTGGAGAACTGGTGTCCTTTGCTTGGTCTCGGGTGATTGGCCCGGATTCACTTGTGCGGGCCATACGACGCAGCTGGCGGGGAAAATGGGGTTAGAATCTCATTGGAAGTACCAAGAATACATAATGTCAGAAGACAGGATTTTTCAAGAGAGTGTTGTATTAAATATGCATCGTACTGTATCTAATTAGTTTTATTGCATTTCTAAATATGTTTGGTTTATTATTATTATTATTATTATTATTATTATTATTATTATTATTATTATTATTATGATCATCATCATCAATAAATATATTAAAAAAGGATTTATTACCAAGTATTTAAAACTTTTTTTTTACGCACTAGAGCATGCCTCTATTCATTTCAGTTTATAGGTTTATTTTCGATTACAAGATTAATTTAGTAATGATAGAAACACGACATTTTAAATAAATAAGTGAAAGATAACCTCAAATTTATGTGGATTGTAGGTAATGAAATATATAAATGTAATTGCTATGTTCAGTAGAAATCACATATCGTCGAATGGATTGAAATAACCGAAAATACATGAAACTTTCATTTCAAGTAAGAAAACATTTAACCCTCAGTTAAGGACCAAACCTTGCTGCATCTTCAAAAAACGTTTATGATATCGTCGAAGATGCTCTAAAATTTGATTAGCGCTCTGGTGCGAATGTTTTCTACTTTTGATTACAATACGTACTAAGAAGCTAAGAATGTACCAGCTTTCTTAATACCCTTTCCCCATTATTGTAATGAATCAACTTACACAAACAGTAACGAAAAACCCATCTTAACGGTCAGCGTCCGTTTGAGGATTTTATGAAACAAATGAGCTGACGCTAAAGATGGCGTATGAGTTCCCCTACTACGATACACAATAAAGGTATTTTTATTTATAAGTTATTTTCTTATAAGTAGTATTACGAAATATGTGTGACGGCCGTGTACCGTTTAATGTAACGAGTTAAAGACGTTAATAGCAAAAACTGTGGTGAGTACCTGACGGTTGTATTTTTGTGAACACAATAACCGATAAGTGGGCTTGTTGCTAAAAAAACGAAGAGGCACTGAACGTCCACCATTCCCTTTTTACAACGTTACTTACTCGGTAGCACTCTAGCGATGATTTAAGTACAGTTTACTAGTAGAAGTTTGTTCACCCGTACGACAGTTGTGACAGAATATCTGAATATCCGCACTGAAAACAACCCTCCGTGTCCTGTCTGATGGAAGAGCAGTTAGGTGACCGCCCAGAGCACCTGCACTACTTAATGACTGTACTTTCTGGTGGATAGTCCCATTCTATTATTGTGGCCGAAATTGTAGCGCTAATCATCTAAAGTGTACGAATTGGCTCCCTTTTCACCGGAGGGTCCCAGGATTCAGATACTCCTTAATTCCGGCGACCTCGGCCTGCCAGAGTGTCAGTTTGCAAATAGTAGCCCTCCCCAAATCATCTTTCCACCATTCCTTCAAAATCCTTCCCCTATTTGAATTATTCACCCTAAATTATTTATTCACTATTTCATTTATTCTTCTTGTGCTTTTCATGGATTTGAGAGGGGTGCCTGATCCGGCAACCATCTTCTCCTCGGATGACTGTTGTTCCTACGACCGGTTGGTTTATACTCTCTTGCGAATTGGAGTATTTTACTACTACGCAAACGTCTCAGATTACAACACCAATTTATTTTATTATCTTAAATCATCTTCTCTTGGATAATTATCTGCAACTCATCGAATATATCATCATTTCTAATCTTGTGTTCTAATGAGCACCAGTGCAAATGTATAAATACATATAGAAAACTTTTTAAGTTGCGCTCGTTAAAGGTGGCAACTAATATGATTTCGTGGAAAGCGAAGAATGGGAAGTCATTTTTCTTGTACACGATATCGAAACAAAACAAGAACGTCAAAGGGGGACTTTGTCAGAATCGGACATTTGAATGGGAGCTCGTGCTCGTTTCCACTACCGACTCAGGAAAGAAATGAGCGCCGTTTTAAGAGGGTTCGCTGTCTTCGGTGCGCTCTGTCCCTCCCCGCCGCGGATTCCCCTCCTCTCTACTCCACGCCCCGCCCCTTCCAGGCCCGCGCCTCATCTTGCCCTTCCCTCCCCGCCCGCCCCGCTCCCTGGCCCGACTGGCCCTGCTCCGCTCGCTCCACACATTTGCTCCGATGCGCCGCAGGCTGAACACTGAGCCAATTAAAACATCAAACGGCGCACACTGCCACAAAGCGCGCCCTGTCGGATTTCGCAACGGGTTTTCCTGTTCTCTCCTATTTTTCCTCCTCCTCCTCCTCCTCCCCCTTTCCTTCCTCCTCCTCGTCTTCCGCTTCCCCCTCCTCTTCTTCCGCTTCCCCTTCCCTTTCTTCCGTTTCCCCCTCTTCCCTTTCCGGTTCTTCTTCCCCATCTTCCGCTCCTCCTCTTTCCTTCCTCCTCCTCTTCCTCTTCCGCTCCCCTCTTCCCCTTCCGCTCCCCTCTTCCCCTTCCGCTCCCTCCTCTTCCCCTTCCGCTCCCTCCTCTTCCCTTCCGCTACCTCCTCTTCCCTCCGCTCCTTCCTCTTCCCCTTCCTCTCCCTTCTCTTTCCCTTCCGCTGCCTCCTCTTCCTCCGCTCCTTCCTCTTCCCCTTCCGCTCCCTCCTTTTCCCCTTCCGCTTCCCTCTCCTCGTCTTCTTCCACTTCTCCCTCTTCTTCCGCTTTCTTCCTTTCCGACTCTACTTTATTTCCTTTCTTGTTCTTCCCATTTCCTTTCCATACCATCTACCTCTATCTCTTTTTTCCCCTGTCTTCCTCCTCTTCTGGTATCTCCTTGTTCTATCACTCATTCTCATTTTCGTTGACTTTTCCTGACTGCTCCTACTGACTGCTACTGACTGCTCTTACTCCTCTTCTGCTTTACCTTTTGTAATCTAATACACCTGTCACCACTTTACATTCCTTTTGTTCTTTTCGAGACTCTGTTTCCTCCAGTTCTTCCGTCGTTCTTTTTCCCGGGCAATGCTATCTCCGCATTACTTATTTGGCTGGACCAATAAACTCCGGTCTACCGCTAGTAAATGTAAATAATGCGTGTGTATTTAAAAAGAAATCTTAATTAGAAGAAATTCTTTTGAATGAAATTTACTCGTGGAATCGTGTAATATATTTTGAAAACGGTAAACCGTTAATTAGAATGTATTCGTTCTTATTCCTTTTTGTGCACATATATGTATAATTTGAAAATATGTTTGAGAAAAATGTACGAAATTAATTTTCTTTAGGCCTATGTGCCATTATGAGTTTGCTTTCACAACTCTGCCACTTCAATTTTTAAAAGGGCTCTGCCTTCTCTTAAGTTTTTACTTTTTAAATTATATTATTAATTAAGTTAATATTAAACTAAGTATGTTTATTGCTACAAAAATAAATTTAATCATTGGAGAAAAAAATGAAGACTCCCTTTCAACGTGATTCGTCAGCGAAACTCCACCTTAGAACGCTACCTCGTCACCGCTTCATCCGTCAGAGCTTCTACCATCAAACTTCAACATCACCGTTTCAACCACCACCGCTTCAGCCATCACTGCTTCAAGCATTACCGCTTCAACTATCATCACTACATTTATCGCCACTTCCATCGCCACTACCACCCTTTCAGTCACCGCCATACATAAATACCAATGCAAGAGCCCTGGCTCATTCCACAGCTACGACCAACTCCACCATCGTACGCACCACACGCAGCGACGGCAACTGTCTTCGCTGCTGCGGTGGATTCTTTGCGGACGTTTGTTCAGTTTGATTCAAACCCAGCGCGAGGCGGTGACAGGGGAGAGGGCGGGGCGGCGGAATCCCGCGTCGCTCCACTGCGGTGCACCACCGCTGCCCCGCCGCCCCCCCCCGCCCCCCCCCCGCCGCCCCCGCCGCCCCCGCCCCCCCCCCCCCCCGCCCGCCACCCGCCCGCCCCCCCGCCGCCCCCGCCACCCGCCGCCGCCGCCCCCCCGCCGCCCTCCGCCCGCCGCCCCGCCCGCCTGTCGCCCGCCCGCTCGCCCCGCGCGCCCGCCGCCCCCGCCGCCCTGCCACCCGCCGCCACCGCCGCCCCCCGCGCCACCCGCGCCGCCGCCACCCGCGCCACGCCCGCTGCCACCCGCGCCACCTGCCGCCACCCGCTGCCGCCATCCCCGCCGCCACCCCGCCGCCACCCCGCCGCCACCTCGCCGCCACCTCGCCGCCACCTGCCGCCACCCCCGCCACCCCGCCGCCACCCCGCCACCCCGCCGCCACCCGCCGCACCCCGCCGCCACCCGCCGACACCCCGCCGACACCGCCGCCACCCCGCCGCCACCGCCGACACCGCCGCCACCCCGCCGCCACCCGCTGCCACCCCCGCCACCCGCCGCCACCCCGCCGCCACCCGCCGCCACCCCGCGCCACCCGCCGCCACCCCGCCGCCACCCCCGCCCTTCCGCCCCGCCGCCCCGCCGCCCTTGCCGCCCACCGCCGCCATCCGCCGCCGCCATCCGCCCTGGGGGCCTTTGGCGCTCAGCGCCACGTGAAAGTGGCAGTTTTGCTCCTTTCGTATACAGCGGAGCCTACTCCGAAAGCGGTGCTTCCCTCTTCCCGAGTTTAATTCACCGGTGAGGTTCAACGGGCAAGTGAGCCGGCCGTCAAAGGAGGGGAAGGAAGGAAATATAAAAAATGAAAAAAAATCAAATTTCATTATCATTAACCTCATATTTAGATCTTCTTTACATTAGTCTGGAATTTTAATCTATGCCTAGCTTGTTTACTATACATTTTTATTGTAGGTTACGATAGTTGTTGATGATAGACTCACAATTAAGTAGATAACAACATTTCATTGCGCATTATGTTTGAGTTCTTAACTTTGTTCATTCTGAATCTGTAGCTTATTTTAAAAATAAGGAGTAAAGTATCCATTTGTATGGTTTGAATTGCGCCAATTTTACTTTTACCCAATATGACAAACTTGAATTAAATCATCCTTTGTTTCTATCATTATTGGATTGTATGAGCTTTTTTAACGTGCTTCTTGAGGAACTTACCTTGATGTTTTGAAACATCGAATACTGCGTGATTAAGTATTATCGAAATTATTTTTCGCTTGTGCCCTTTGAGTCTACGTGTAATTCTAATTTATTTAAAATGCCTTTCATTACCTTATTCCCTTAATAACGGCGTTGTCGTTCAATTAGGCTGGAAATAATATGATCCACGGAAAAGTAACGTTAAAAAAAAAAGTTTTCATCTTCCGATATTTTTGTTGTCCTATATTTTTTTCCGTTTCATTAGAATCTGAGATCTTTCCTTTCATAACCTTTCTTATTTGGGATTATGGGAAGGACTGATCAATCTCTCTCATAATTGTCATCTTGTAGATACATTCTGCGTATCGAGACGAACCAAAGATTCCATTTTAAAAGGTGCAGTAGTTCGATAGGTGGCTGCGTGTTAAATTTCTTCATCCTTTACTGCCATCACAAAATGGTCTTTCTCTTTTAACGATAAAAATATAGAAAAGCAGAACGGAAAAGACCATCAGAAGGCACAAGTTCTTATCTACGTCACTGGATTAATTTATTTATCTATTCCGACCCGTTAGCGCAACGAACGTACGCTCGCCCTGACTGAAGATGCGTAATAAGCCATTATTAGTGCTGTGGTTTCATTATAGGTCTCATTTGAATATATAATGTATGCGTGCTCATGTGTATAAAGAGATGCATAATGGACCAATTTGGTCTAATTCGGTGCAGTGTGTATATACTGCATGAGGAATGTGAACATATCTCGATTAGTCACCAGTTGCTTGACGTTCTAAATTGCTCGTACAAGATTACCACTTTCGCATCGCAAAGGAATTACGTGACATAATATCGGCTGTTTCTCTCGTAAAATGTAGCCTTGCTGACAAAATGATATTTATTATTCTCCAAATAAGGATGTGTGATATGAACTTGCCAAACTTTATAAAATATTTACTTTACAGGCATGATGAAGAATGATCATAATTAGCAGTTCGAGCAACACTGCATTAACATTGCTAATACCTAGTCCCCCAAATCTTAAATTATTTTCATTTTCAATGTAAGTGTGAGAGGAAATAAAAATAAAAGCATAATAGCGTATGACTTGACTAGTAATAAAGGGCCTATTGCTGCTACACATAAAGTTCAGATTATTTGCTAATATTTCGAAATAAATAAAAATTAACGGATTTAAAGATACTTCATTAACGTCTTCTATTAGTGTCAGAATAATTAATTTTAAAATAATAATACAGTGTACCACGAATTCACTTCCATGACCTGTGGTAGTATTTCTATTATCTTCAAATTTAGAACACTAAGGGTTTTTGCTTATAAAGCAATTTGAGCTTTTTACTGAACTAATTATCGTTGTGTGTGTGTGTGTGTGTGTGTGCTTTAAACGGAAGGTTGTGGGCCACAGATCGCTTGGTATTAGTATTAACCAGTTATATAGTATGAACAGCACATTTTTGGGGCATTTTTGATTTTACATATACTACATGTACAAATATTATACTTTTCTGTTGAAACCTCTCCACAAAATTGTCCGTTGTAATCGCAAGGGCTCGGCTGCTTTACTCATGAGAGGCCTAAGACTATGCACGAGTTTACATAAGATTTATTTTTAACTGCCTGTGCACGTTCTGATTGAAATGAAAGGTTATCTAGGTCACCATTTGGGCAATGGGTAATTTTTAGAAACAATGTCATGCATGAATTTCTTGAAATAAAATTCTTGAATACTAACTAAAACAAACGGGTTCGTAAACAGTGAATACCTGTGACTTGCATGATAATTCTCCGCACATGATTACTCGCAGACACACATGAGCACACATATTTTTGTACAGCTTCAATACGCACGCCCTCTTAAAAGAGCGCCTAGCCAATTACACGCTCGGTCAGCGCGGGCCGCAAAGGGGGGCGCTAGGCTTTCGCGAGGGCTGCGGCGGCCGGCGCCGAGAGCGGAGGCTGTGCGCGGCAGGTGACCGACAGCACGGGAGGGCGGCGCGGCAGCGTCAGGGAGCACGGATGCTCAGGCGGGAGTGGAGACGAGTCGGCTAGCAGCGGCGGCACGAGCTAAGTTAGCTGCCATAGTAAATTGAAACATTCGTGTTAACACCGTCAAGTGCTGTCATTATTTTCTTCTCTCTTCATATTTTCAGTTCACTTTATATTGTGAAATATATTGTGATAAGTTCGATTGTGAAAAATGGAGATAGATGGTGCGTTGTTAGGCATATTTTCTGTGCGATTTCTGAATGGCACATGTCGATAATATGTCACATTGGACGGAAAAAATCGCCCTCTCAAAGGCCTTGTTGATAAAAGTGTCGGAGCGAGCTTCGAGTCTGTGTTATTCATTGTCCATTGGAATCACTGCATTATCGCGATATCGTCGTTGACCCCATCCTCGCCATTCTCACATCTTTACTTCGCAAAGGCCGACCTCGAGGTGGAGGTGGTGAGGCGCAGTGTTTTCGGTTGAGGAGATCTCTCACAATCGCCCCCACCACCGCACTTTCCGTCCCCGCAGCCCAGGCTACCCCCTCTACCTCCGCCGCCCCAGCAACTCTCGACATCCCCATCGCCCTCTCCTCTCTGAACGCCTTCGCTCCGCCAACACTCCCCTTGCCTCCCCCCCCCCCCTCCCCCCCCCTTCACGCCATCCTTTCTCTCACCGTCCCCGCTTCCCTCTCCGACGCCCCCCCCCGCCCCTCCGCCACCCTCGCTGCCCCCGCCATCCTCACCACCCTCGCTAGTCCCGCCGCCCCCACTATTCTCGTCTGATATCACTGTCTCTGCCACCGTCGCCGCCCTTTCTCTGCGCCGCCCGCGCGTCGCGCGTGCAGAGGCTTTTCCGCGCTTCACTTTGTGAGCGCCGCGCTCACCACTGCTGCTCCGAAAGGCTGGCAAACGATTTGAACATGTTCCGTGGCTAGCAATGAAGTAGAAAATGGAAGTCCGCCTTTGTAGGGAAATTTGTAGAAGAGTTTGGTGTTCTTATATTACCTGCTAGTGTAGTTTGGACATTCATACCAGGAAACTGTGGGTTTCTTTGGAGATTTCAACTTATATTAATATTTGTGTACGAAGATAGATGCATTGATTTATAATTAATCCTTTTCTTCTGTAATAAAAGTGTTTTATTCGTCTTAAAAATGTCCATATTTGCAATGGTATATAGCATTTTTTTTCATAAATACAGATAATATGTGCTTTATCGCCGTTTGGATGAATTTTCGGCCGTTCTGTTTCGGTTGCTAATATTTTCTATCTTAAACGTATGATTGCTTGTTTCTGGTGTGTTACAGGATGAGATATTTCCCTCGGTTGTTTCAAATAACTGAATAGTTAGAAGTGATGTGAAATGACTAATGATTGCCGTCATATTCATATTATTCTACTTTAGAGGTGCTTTTGAGGCTTAACACCCGCTCGTCGTAATGTTCGTTGACGAGCAGAGGGCGGCATTCAGAAACGAAGTTACAAGCATTCGTTCTAAACTAGGATTGTCGCCCTTTTTACTGAGTTTGGGTAGGATTTAGAAATCATCTGCCACCTGTGGAAATACCTTTTAAAAACAAAATTTCACAAGTGTACGGTTGTCATGGCTCAGTGACATAAATTGCCATTAAAGCGTCTCTGGGAAGTCATAGGGTTCCAGACCTGACGGCGGCGAGTGTAGGACTCGTTTGTATAGCTAGATAGAACGAGAGAGCATTCTAGTATTCGACTGCTCTGATCGGTAGATTCCATGAGTTCTCCGATCAATAGTTGGCAAATCCCGAAGCAGGACTACGCTAACAAATGGCACATAGACCGCACGCAATCTTTCCTTCCTCATCTTGGTGCTCTCCCCTTCATTTACGCTCATATGCTCAATTACACTTACTTGCACTTTACTCCTACAATCGTCGGAAGACCCCTCGTAAGTTCAGATTTCCCGATTGGGGTGGCGCCACCGCGTATTGGGAGATACCTGGAGGTTGATTGATTGATCTCATGTTTCCGAGCGTATCAACTACTTTGGACATTCATCCTGAAAGTGTAGTGCATATTTTTTTATCACGGGAGATGGCGGTGTTCTTATCCCGCTGCATGACGAGATCTGGCGCCGACCAACACGTCGGTGTGCAGAGTTTTACTCATACAGGTATCTCCCTCCAGTAGGAACAAGCTCCGAGTACCTGACTGCTCTCTCGGCATGTGTGATAATGTAGTACATTTAAGTATAAGAGTACTAAGTGTGTGGAAGTAAAGGGTGAATATAGGACAAGGAAGAGGAAGGAAAGATCTCCTGTGATCGCATGCCCCATTTGTTAGGGTACTGCGCCGTATGGATCCGGGATTCGCCTGATAATCTTCGGAGGAACCACAGAAAACTACCGATCAGAGCAGCCAGTCGATAGAATTGTCCAGACAGCGGCTAATGACGTAAATCGTAATTCGTAGCTAATGTCGTTGGACTGGATCCCTGGAACCTCCGTATCATAGACGCTGCAGTGGCAACAGATGTTGTTCCCCTGAGTTGGGCGTTAGGGAGGGGGCAGGCGGGGGCGGCGAGCGTGAAATGGAGGTGCCGCGCGTGCGCATCCGTCGGTAGATCGTCCTCTTCCGCCGCAGGTGAGGGCGAGGGCGAGGGCGTGGGCGTGGGCGATGCGTCGCGCGCCGCTGCGCCCCCTGGGTGGCCCAAGGGCGCCCCGCCCACCTGCCCCGAAAGCAGAAAGTGGTGGAGCTCGACGCCTTCGCGCGGATGAAAAGCACGGTGCATTTGGCTCGCTTCTCGCATTCCCCTCGTCTTCCCCCAAATGCATCATCTCCTATATAATTTCAGTAATGTAGATACGTTTTGCGGCTCTCACACGCAACCAAAGTTTCGACGCTTCTGGATTCTACCCCACCTGTTCGAAGCCTGTAGAATCGGTAACTGTATGTGAAATTAAACGAATTACTTGATATTCTACGCGATTGAATTTCACTGATGTTCCTCTCTGCTCGGTTATAACGTTACAATACACCCTTGTCAATACAAACTATTATTATTTATTGTTATTAATTACGAGGAGACATATAGAACAAATGACGTAGGATAAGAGGGTCTTGGAGAAAAAGATATATTACAGGCGTAATATGGAAATGAAAAAATAGGGAAGAGGATGGGGTGTAACATGTAAAAGTTCTCGCACGGGTACTCTAGTAATTCGGGCATTAGCATGTTGCTACAAACGTGTGAGATTTTGAAGAATTTCTCGTCAAATCATTTGTATTGGTGTCAGTTCCCTGCCAGTTAAAGGAATAAACAATTTTGCTCCTCTTAAGATTGTTTATTTTCGAAGCCCGCAGTTTTAGGAGTGTTTGTCGCTTTTTTACGCAAGGAAGAGAGATTGTTAGATTACAGACTATTAAGATACAGATTATTAACAGAAAAAAGGGAATTCAAAATTTTCTAGTAAAAGTGGCACAGAGAAAGTACTTCGGCATTGTCATATGAATAGAGAAATAAGACGCAGAGAAATAAGACGAAATAAGATAATTTTTAAAAAGAAATTTTATGAAGTATTATTGTTTACTTTTGAATGTCTTGCTGTGATAATCAACGAGCTTTAAGGCAAATGTTTTACAGGTCTACGACTATAATGACTATTTCACTCTGTCTGTCCGCGTCATAAGTAACCAATGCTAAGCAAGAATCTATTCAAATTCAACCAATCCAGATGTCTATCGCCATGCGATTATCACTTTGTTTACCTTTGCACTCCGCTTTAATTACATTGTTTATCCTTTTAAGATTAAGATAGCAATTGTTTTAGGTCCATAATAACTAGTGAGCCTCAAGATAATATTAAAATGTATAGTTTTCGTAATGTTTAAAATTCTGAAATAGAATATATTATTAAAGATTAAGTGACGAAAAGGCAAAAGAAACAGAGAAAGTGTGTGGAAGCAATTTCAAGGATTTTGTAAAGAAAGAAAATACAAATGGGCAGCACAACTACAAACGAAGAAATTACACATATTTTAGGCAATTAAAATGCGAAGATTAGATGATGAAGAGTACAAAGAATGTTATCAAAATTATGTGGAACGTTACCACACAATTATTCAGAAAATACTTTAATGAGTACACACGTGTGTTCAATTCATTCGAAATTGACAATCCCGCTGCTAATTCAGCTTGTACATCTTCCATTTCAAATACTTCCACGTAATAGCCAGACATGGAAAATTGAAGTTCCTACAATTTTAAATATTTTGTTTTTAATAAATGTTTTGTAAGTAGCTTCGTTATAATTGTTGTTCGAAAGTTTTATTACCATAAAATTGGAACACATTTGAAATCATATTCTACATTAAACTGTTATTCATATTTTACTTGATTATAAGTTATTCCAGGAGGTAGTGATTACTCGGAACTGAATGAAAGTTTCACATATTCCGATAGCAATTCTGAGTAATATTTCTGTTTCTCGTCATTCCTGTGTTTTTAATTATGCAATCGAATCATGTAGTGTATTAATTCGTGAAATAGTCACATTAAATATCACTGGAAGTGCTGTG
Organism: Teleogryllus oceanicus; assembly: GCA_964035755.1. NCBI lineage: Eukaryota > Metazoa > Arthropoda > Insecta > Orthoptera > Gryllidae > Teleogryllus > Teleogryllus oceanicus. The sequence continues at coordinate 63,774,901 of CAXIVR010000005.1, read as the reverse complement.
ATAGCCAGGTAAATTCACAACTCGCTATGCGAGTCGTGAATTACCGGCTACCTATCACTTCTCGTGATATTACTTATGATAATAATATTAATCATAATTATACTATAATAATTGTACTAGGATAGTATTATAAGTAATTATATAACTTAATTATATTTAAAATAATTAATGATAAATAGAAGAAGATTGCAATGTGTCACAAAATGACTGAAACCTTAAATTTACATTTCAACTTCCATGTCAGGTTGCATCAATAAACTGTCAAATATACGCGCATGTATGATGGTGTACTCATCCAATAACAGTGAATCGTATTCCACGTTTATGAATTAATCACTCAAAAACGCCCCAGAGAAGACAAACCGTCCGTAGAAAGGTTCTTAATGGGACAAGAAAAATGAAAATTATTATTACTTTCTTTTATAAGCTACGTATGAGAAATGTCATTTAACAAAATCATATATCTTACTTTCGGGCTTTATTAATTTTGTGAATACAAATAATGTTGGTTGATCTGTGGAAATGCGTCTTGCGTAACACAGTGATGGTGTCATAACCTTTTTTACTTTTCATGAAAATGTTGTTTATGCTATGCGATGCGTTTTCATTAGGGTGTTTGTTCTGCAGGAGCGGTAACAGTGGCAGCCTTTTGGTCGCACAGTGCGACCACATCTACCACTTTTTTCACAAAAACACTCCAACTTTCTTTCGCAAAACCAGCGATCTACCTCTCTCTCATTGAGGTACTTCGAATTTTTTTCTACTTTCTTCCTACGGAGTGGAGAGAAAGTTATGTAATGCTGCGCGAAAAAAACAGCGAATTTTCGGCAGAAAAACTTATTTTAGGGCCCTGCTTATGATACAGTGCACAAATCCAGTTGCTAAATTTAGAAAAAAATCGTCTATCACGTGGTGTAGCCAGAATCCATGTTTTGTGGATCTTTGATACTGGGAAAATCGAATGACAGACCGGGAGTATCTCAGTGCATCAACTGATGTCACTGCAGCGCTTCTGACCGGGAGGCCCTAGGTTCGAGTCCTGACGGCGGCAGGATTTTCGACACTAGCTTTTTAGCTAGGTCGAATTCAGTCGCTGTCTGGAGGAGAATTCTAGCGGCCGGCTGCTCCGATCTGTAGTTTTCCGTGGTTTCTCCGATCAACACCAGGCGAATGCCGGAGCAGTACCCTACCAAGCGGGCCACGGGCCGCGCGCGATCTGTCCTTCCTCTTCCTTGTCCTCTCCTCTCCCCTTACACACACACTTACGCTAACTTGCACTACACTACCACATATTCCGGGAGACCGGTCACGAGCTTAGAGCTTGTCCCGGCTGGGGCGGTGCCCCGCTGGTGGGAGAGTCCTGGTTAGCGGGAAACCCCACTAGCCGACGGTAGGTCGGCGCCGGATCTCGCCAACCAGTGGGGAAAGATCACCGCCATCTCCGGAGAAAAACATGCACTACACTAACGGGACTAATGACCAAAGCAGTTGACGCGCCCGGAAACACGAAAAAACCAACCAACCAATCGAATGACGGCAAAACGTCTCTGTCCGATTGTGAACAACGCTGCCAGCAAAACCGTTCAGCCGAGTTTCTCCAAAATTGATATTCCTCAATCAATCTGGCTAATGTGGCGATCCTTTAAATTTGAAACGGATATTAAAATTTTGGAGGGTACTTTACGTGAAGCCCCTGAGACATTTTCCAAAATTTTCCAAAAAATGGCTCTATCGTTTTTTAATAAAATTTGTTGTTGGATAGTGTGAATGACGTTTAAGAAAATGATGCAGATCTCAGGTTCGTTAAAAACCATGATTTTTCGAAAATGGCAAAAGTTTAAATTGTTTTCGGAGTCTTCCTACAACTAAAATATTAAAGATAAGATTTTTTTTCTCTTATTGAAATCTATTCCTTAAAGATAGATTTAGATGTAAGGTCAAGTACAAATTTGATTAGTTTTCGTGTAATTGTGCGTGAAAATGCGTCCTGTTCTAGCACTACTAGTTTGTTACTGAGGCAGGCCTGATGCCCTGAGCATCGCCACATAAAATACGGCATCGTTGATTGACTGATTGATTGATTGACCAGGGAAGTTGGGAGTTATTTATTGGGTGACAAAAATTTCGGCGCACATTGCCAGAGACTGCCAACCCGCTACGGAGGAGAAAACTTGCCCTACCAGGACGATATCCCTGGGGAAACCATGATGGTGACGCTCTTAGTGTTGAACGCGCCCGCCTCTCCGTGTTTCAAAATTTCGTTCGCATTATCGTGCGCTGTGCATCTAAAGTATAAAACGTTGTATTTTATGCATACATTATTGTGCGGCAAACTAATTTCAGCATGTTAGAGTGCACAATGCAATTCTTTCGTAAGGCAGTTTCATGAGCCTCAGACACTTCGTATTGCTAGGATAATATTTCTTAGACAATTTCAAAACAGCGGCGACTTTTACATTTCTTTTTACAGAAATGACTTCATCGTAGATAAAAGATGTCCATGTCGCTGGTTCGACGTCAATATTCAATCGCTTTACATTTTCAAACTTCGTATTGTCACAGCATTGAACATGAACGCTGAAAATATTTCCGCAATCATTAATAACTTTAAACATAATGTTTTGAATTCTTTTTAAGTTGAGGGGAAAAAGTCATTATGCCGCCAATTATCATTAGCGTTTAAAGGTGAAAGGAAATCCAAAGGCTCGAGGTTTTAAATGCTAAAAAATATAGAAAAGGTGAATATACATCTACTGGAATTCTCCTTCTTGTGTTGAACATGATATGAGTGGATACTTGCCCTAGACGTTTCAGTAAAAAGTAATGTGGTATTTGCTAAAAATGCATGCCTCTATATCAAATTTTTGTTAATGATAAGTCCTTATGAATATTGATTTAACGCTACTTATAACTTTAGTCATTGTATTGAATTTAACGACGTATTGTCAATGTACAAGATAAAGCTAATCTCGAGACATTTTTATTGGTCGGGTATTATAATATCTTAAAGGTTCACTTGTAGGTTGCTTTGTTGAATTTATAAATTAATTTACTGCTAACTGCATTAGCAGAACAATGTTGCACGTGGTAGAAGCATCCTGTTTGCCAGGAATTTAGCTGCATTTACGCATCTCAGAGCTTTTCTTTATGCACATCGCAACGCGCAAAGCTCGTTAAATAATGCATGGGTTGAAGGAGATGCAGTGATTACGCATTCAGCGCTAGTTGTAGAATGAGAATTACGTCAAACTCTACGTTTTAAAGACAGCCACGCTTACTCATCATTGACACGTGACTTTCCGTGTTGTGCAAGTATATAACCAGCATTTCCAACAAAGCATGTTCCTCCAGCGTATGCCTGCAAGTTTAATACTTACGTTAAGTCTTCCAAGTTCCATTCCTTTCAATTTTCTTTTTTTTTTTTTTTTCTTATTTTTATTTATCCTCATCGCTAATTTTTTTTCTTGTAACGAGCCTGATATTATTTAAATGTTTTTACACATTTTCTTTGATATCAATAGATTTTGTTTAGTAGTGTTTTTATATCTTTGAACATCTGAAGTATTGTGAAACACTTCTTTGTGGACATTCAACAAATTATGCAAAAGAAATATTAGAAGTCATATAAGTAATGGACACGACCCGACAATGAGGTCAGGTCTAGAAAACGTGTTTGTATAGAATATTCTCACAGTTGTTGAATGATTGTAATAGTAGTAGTAAATGTATAAAACAGAGAGCCAATTACTTCTTGTAATATTGCCTTTTCGTGGCGAACATATCGATGATGGGCAAATGTTGGAGAAGGGCTTTATGGTGCTAACCGCCGCATGTCGCTCGTATTCTTCCGTGTGTTGGAACCTACTAAAAATGTTTGATTCACTAACATTTCAAATGAACTGCCAGTCCGATTTAACTTCGCACGCCAATTTAGGGGCCGTCCATAAATTGCGTAATGAAAATTGGCGGTATTTTGAATACCCTTTCTCTCCCCTGTAACGCACGCTTGATTCCCCCTCTAATACTTACGTAACTCTTGCGACCCCCCCCCCCCAATAAAGTGAGTGAAAATCAATTATAAAGCAGAAACGAGTTGTATTTGTTATAAACTAAAATGTATGATAATTAAAGTTACAAATAGTTGATGAGGCGGACTGCCCATAACAATAAGATTAAGGCCAATTTTTGAACGAAGGACGAAGTGCAAGAGAATTTCTGAGAAACCGAGCAAACGCCGTCGTGAATGATGCATGAGCCCAGAGTCTACTGCGCTCATTAAATTGGATGCTACAATGCAATGTCGTTCAGTTTTGACTAGTTTATTCATAACCTAACTGAAATAATCAATACATCATTGATGAAAAAATATTTATAAATAAATAATCAATAAAAGCAACAGGTATAATAATAATTAATAAAAGTATTTTACAGCAAATGTTAAAAAAAAGTTGAAAAAAATATGACCCTTACGTAACATTAAACTATGGCCCTCCCTTCCCCTATGTAACGCTGCCTCAAACCCCTCCCCCTTTCTTTACCGTGAAGTATTTATGGACGACCCGTTATCACGCCACACCTTGCTCCGCCATCACGAGAAGGGGTCACGATTCGAGTCCGGGCGCGGGCGTCGACACGCGGGAGCCGCGTGGTCCAGCGAGAGCGTCGGCCGGCGTCTGGTGAATGGCCGGTGCCCCGCCCCCGCCCCCGCCAAGCAGCCCCGTGCTGCGACGCGCGCCCGAGCGCGACGCCTCGCTGCGCCGCGCGGAGCTCGAGGCAACGCCACCGCCGCCGGCGGGGGCGGGGGAGGTGATCGAAGCGGAGCGGGAGGGAAGTGGGAGATGGAGCGGGGGAGGTGAGTGACCAGAAGGAGAGTGGAGGCTGAGGAGTAGGGACGACGAGGGATGGAAACGAGACAGTAGAACGAGGTGAAGGGCTGAGCGGGGGGCTGAGCGGGGGGCTGAGCGGGGGCTGAGCGGGGGCTGAGCGGGGGGCTGAGCGGGGGGCTGAGCGGGGGGCTGAGCGGGGGGCTGAGCGGGGGCTGAGCGGGGGCTGAGCGGGGGCTGAGCGGGCGGCTGAGCGGTGGCGGCTGAGCGGGCGGCTGAGCGGGCGGCTGAGCGGGCGGCTGAGCGGGCGGCTGAGCGGGGGCTGAGCGGGCGACTGAGCGGGGCGGAGAGGAAGCGGGAGCGGAGGAGGGCGTAGGTTGCACAGTGGCCAAGCGGTGCTTTGGAGGGGCAGGGGCGGATGCAAAGGTACGGAGAGCGGGGCGGAGAGAGTGGGGTGTGGCGAGGGGGAAAGGGAAGGGGCGGGCGCCAGTGATGACGTGTCGGATCGGCATCCGCGCGCCGCGATCTACCGCCCCCGCCCCGGCTGGCGCCCACGCGCTCTCGCCGCCCGACTGGAATCGCCCCCTGGCGCACCCGCGGCTCTCACAGGTGGCCACCGCTGCCCCCGCACGCCGCCACACTGCGCTCTCTCCGGAGCGCACTGCCGTCGCCACCGCCCAGGCGCGGGCGTCTTCAGACTTTGGTTTTTCTAATCTGGCCGATGACACTTCATCAGCTGTGACGGTGTCATCCAATCGAGAGCTACAACGTAACAGGGGGACGTCACTGTGATAAGGTTTAAGCTCCCGATTGGACGAAAGCGTAACGCCTGTCTACTGTCATCGGCCAGGTCTCAGAAACCCAAGTATAGAACCTATAATACCACCTTCCGTTGCGAGCCACGCTAACTAACTCCCGGTTATCATCAAGATGTAGTAAGACTCATATTATCACTGCATGATAACCGAGAGATTTTAGGGAGTTGAATAATCACGGCGTAGCGTTACAGCAATCGTTGGCAATATTGATATTCTCGTTGATTTCCTCTAAAGTACGTAATATTGTTTAACGGTATGCTGCATAAAATCTTCCTAATATTCCTGAGACTAATGATACCTTTCAAACTTCCATGGCTCATGTACAGTGTTCATTTCAAATGTATCGATGTTCGATCGCGTTCGATTCCCGAAAGGGCGAAGAAATTTATTGCGTTCCCTATGCATTAACCTGTCGCAGAGTGCACTGGGACTGTAGATCGAGTGGAGGAGTAGCTAGTTTCTCGGAAGGGCTGGAGCAGATGTTTCAAATAGAGGTTCATCTGCCAAACGTGAAATCAGGAATTTAATTTTATAAGTATGCATTACATTATAAATTAAGATTTAATCAGCGAAGAAATTATTCACCATTTTATACCATCTAGGTTCTCTTTCTTCTTTCATTACTTTACTTGCAGTCCCTACAACATTTTCTAAATGTTCTCATAAAAATGGCTCAAAATACTTTGATGTAACTAAGTTCTCCGGTAGCGCATAGAACGCTTAAAAGTTTCTTTCTTTTTCGATTTCCTGAGTTTTCGAAATTTGTAAAAGTTTAATTTTTGCGGCGTCTTCAGCTACATAAGATTTTTTCTGAATGAAGTCAGGGATTCCAAGGTTGATCTTAAAATAAGGTCATACAAAATTTTCCAAAATTCTGAATACTTTCGTGTAATTTTGCGTCAGACATGGAATTATTAAACAATTATTTTGTCAAAATTTTTTCTCTTGTATGTATACGTCGATTAAAACATTAAATCTATTGACCCTTGGTCAACTGTGACGCTGATCCAATCGGGAGCTTCAACGTCACCATAGTGATAGGTGACGATCAAGCTCCAGCGTCACAGCTGGTATATGATAATGAACTTAATTTTTTAGTCGAAGTATAGCAATGGTTCATTTTTTGGAATTTCATTTCGACGAACTCTGTAATTTTAAAATTGTAAAAAAAACACTGTGAAAGTACATTATTGGTGTTGGACATTTTTTTCGTCAAGAATATCCGTTTTAAAAATTCAGACTGTTAAATTAGTTCATGTACAATTGTTTGAAAAAAGTTGGGTAGTTTTCGCCTAATTTCTGCTTGAGATTATTGCAATATATACTTTTTTTTAAAAGGCTCTCAATTTTTCTGTTTTTTTTGTTTGTTTTTGTTTCTGGGGATAGAAAAAAACGGTGCAGGTGCCATATTCGTTGAACTCTCTAATTTTTCGACATTTGCAAAAGTTATAAATGATGCCAGAAAGTATGTGCTGTTGTAGTACTTTTAGTTTATCGCCAGATAATTCAATGTATTTTTGAACAGGAACCCCAATAAATTGTTCCTAATACAGAATATGAAACTCAAACCCAGAACACATCAAGAAAAGCCGGGGTTTCATCCTAGTCACCAGTGATACTTGTCTTATTGTGACTGTGGCGTACTACATTTCTTCAGTAATTAGTTGTTTATTATTAGTTTATTTCATTTATTTTTCTGTTATAGTTCTTACTTAATTTGTTTTTCCTTATCTTTGAAATGCAAAATTTCTCAATCAACCTTCTTTCGTATCGGAAATGAAGGTTCTGTGATAAAAAAATTTAAAAGTTAGTGGAATACTTGTCCATGACGAATTATTCCTTTGTCATATTATTTTCATTTGTCATCACCTTCGTGAGATTCTTGTACTTTGTGGTTGATTTAAATGTGACAATGATACATGTGTTGACTGATGGTTCTTAAATTTGAGAGATGGCTGTTTGTAAGCGTTTCTAAAAATTCTAATTACATACTCATTTCATCATAATCATCTCTATATCTGGCGCCTTCGCATACCAAGCATCCCAGGGGGCGGCGTGTCCGAAAGAAACAAATGACCCTAGTTTGTCTTTTACATGCCACAGCGTTCACCGAAATAGCCAATTCCGTGAATCGTTAGCATCCTGTTCTTTTTGCGGCACCAAACCGCGGTTCATTAAACACGTCTGCAGTAAACGAGTTTTGTGCGAACTCTGTGTTATACTGTTTCTTATTTGTCGAACATTGTTATCGGCGAAGTCGAATTGAAACACATCACCTTTTTAATTTGATATCATCAGAGTGCACTAGAATTGAAGTCGATAATGTTCTTTCGTTTCCGACATTTTTAACGATCAAAACCGATTCATTTCGAAGACTGCATTATCTTTAACACCTTCTCCTCTTCGTTACCTTGTTTGTGCCTTTTTGTATTCCATTACGTTCATTTTGAACCCTAATTAATATAATTTACGAGACGACCGAATCCCGGATAGAATGTCCCACGAAAAAGGAAGAGGAATGCTCGGAACGGGTCCACATGAAAGAGTCGGGCTGCGGCCCGGCGGCGATGAAGGCCGATTGGGAATTACAGGGCTCGTTATCTGGGATCCCGCTTCGCTTGGAGCTGATTGGCGGCGTGGCGCGGCAGGCGCCTGCGTTGCAGCGGCCGCTGGCCACAGCACGGCGCCCCGCGCTGGGCGCCCCACGATGCACGAGGCGAATGCCTGCTCAATGCTCGCGAATGCGAATATGTTCCTCAAATCATTCTTTTTCTCCTTAATATTCATCATCTTCTTCTCCGCAATATTTATCATCTTCTTCTCCTTAATCTGCATCTTCATCTTCACCTAATTCTCCTCCTCCTCCTCCTCCTCCTCCTCCTCCTTCTTCTTCTTCTTCTTCTTCTTCTTCTTCTTCTTCTTCTTTCCCTTCTTCTTCTTCTTCTTTTCATTTTCTTTACCTTTCCATTTCACCTTCAACTTCTTAACCTTCTATCTAATTAACCGTCACTTTCTTTATCTTCTTCACTTTCTTGCCCTTCTTGCCTTCATCACTTTCTTATTTCCTTTCATAATCTTTTCTCCCCCCTTTTCCCCTTTTCGCCTTTTTTTCATCTTCATCACCTTTGTTTCTTCCTTCGTGTTCTTGCTTTCTGCATTTTTTCCTTCCATTTTTACTATCGGTCTCATTTTTCTTTTCTTTCTTTCATTCTTCTCCTCTTTCCCCATCCTCTGCTTCATCGGACACAGGCTGAGCTACGTTCAGTCAGCATTGCCACGCTCTGCAGCGACTCTGAACGAGAGGATCTAGGTGCGAGTCCTGACGATGAAGGATTCTTTACTCTGTCTAATAGCTACATAACTAGGACAGTTCAGACTTTGCCTAGAGGACAATTCTAGACTTCTGCTGCAATGATCGGTAGTTATCAAAACCAGTCAAATATCGCAGCAGTACCCTTACAAAACTGCCACACATCGCGTCCGATCTTTCCCTTTCTCTTGCCACGTCTTCGCTTCTTCCATTACTCACACACACATGTATTACACTATCACAGACGTCGGGAACCTAGAGCATGTCTCAGCTGGGACAGTAACAGGAGCGGTGGTTGAGTACAACTGATGTCACTGCAGTGCCTCTGACCCGGAGGTCCTAGGTTCGAGTACCGACAGTGGCAAGATTTACAACACTAGTTTTTTCAGCTAGGTCAAATTCAGTCGCTGTCTGGAGGAGAAACCTAGCGGCCGGCTGCTCTGATCGGTAGTTTTTCGTGGTTTCTCCGATCAACACCAGGTGAATGCCGGAGCAGTACCCTAAGAAACGGACGGCGGACCGCGCGGGATCTTTCCTTCCTCTTCCTTGTCCTATCCTCACCCATTACACACACACTTACACTAACATGCGCTACACTACCGCACATGCCGGGAGACCGGTCGGGGACTTAGAACTTGTCCCCGCTGGAGCGGTGCCCCACTTGTCGAAGATACCTGGTTGGGGTATACCCCGCTAGTCGACGGTAGGTCGGCGCCGGATCTCGCCATCCAGTGAGGGAAGATCACCGCCCCCTCCTGATGAAACATGCGCTACACTTACGGGACTAAAGACCTCGGTAGTTGACGTCCCCGGAATCACTAACAATCCATCAGGCAATCTCAGCTGTTGGTGCGCCTCTGGGGGAAGATACATGGAAGGGGAAACTCCCATAAGTCGCCGTGTGTAGGTCACCATCCAACGCAGGAGGAACACAGCCACCTCCCTCGGTAAAAACATTCACTGCGTTAACGGGACTAATAATCATAGCAGTTGACGTGCCCAGATACAACTGTTCATTGTGACATTAGACTTGTTCCACTTTCACAATCTATTCACTTTTCATTGATTTTCCAATGTGCATTTTATGACATGAATGTTGAAGAGAGAACTACATCAGGGAAGGTTGCACTTCAGGAATTGGGCGCGACATGGGAGTGTCAATACTTGGGCTCATATACTTGCAGGCGATTTCATATCATTTCAACTAATAGTCATAGAAGGTTTCACGTTGCCCGTGTTGGGATTGTCAAGAATCTCCGGTACAAGGGACGCGAAGTTGCTAGAGTCAGAGCGTTTACTATTCTGCATGATGTACCGTGTAGAAACTTGTTTTCTTATATTTTGTAGCACATCTCACCGTTAACTGTCATTCTATTCGGTGATTGTACCACCTTGTCGAAGAGAGAGTTACGTACGGGTATGTTCGCTGCCGCCCTTGCCTATTCTCTGCCAGTGACATCTGACAGCGACCTTGTCACACAGCTCTTGTCCTACCTATAAACGTCTTTCCAAATGATCGGAGAATCCGACTGAGACGCGATGAGAGCTCTTTCTTAAATGAAAACCGTACAGAGGACAAAACTATATCTGTTAATTTCGAGTTCTGACAATACGGCGCGGAAAGTTTCAGGCATATTTCTTACATCACAAGATACGGGGGCACCACCAGAGCGTGAATCCATCAAAATGTGAGAAGCGAATAATTTTTATTAAATATATAAATAAATACGAAGTTCATTTTTTAAAGTTGTAGGGGTTTGATATTGAGCCAATGTTAGATTCAAGGATCAAATTGTCACTCTTAAGTTGTCGTTCGAGCATAGCGCCTCTGACAGGTTTCCTCTAGAGTGATTCGTTTCCCCTTCTCTTTGCCCAGTCGATATATTCTCTTTATTCTGTCACCTATCAGACAGAATGATTACGAATACCCTCAGTGATATTCGTAATCATTGATCTTAAACAACTCCTGTGAGGACAACCCGACAGTGAAGAATAGGTTAAGGAACACTCGACCATTTGACCACCATTAACCTCTTGCTCAAAATCCAATGCAGATGACACACGTTTCCGCCACTCTTCATAATAACAGATAAATATTGCTATTTCATTAAACTGTGTGATTAAGCTCATTTATTGGAATTGTAGAAATTGAATATTGCGGAATAACGGGACTTAATGAGAATAACAGGTTTCACTACTTCATTTTAAAATATTTAAAATATTGTATATTTTGAGGCTGAAGATTCACTTCAAACACATTAATCGAATTAGTGGACTTTCGACAATTTGATCAGAATTGTTTGTTGAAAGATTCTCCAATTAACAATTAGATTCTCTAGAAATGATCAATTGTAGTACTCAATTCAGTCAAAGAAACATGATTACTTCAATGTGCACTGGACTCATTGACTAGACCGTGACTAACTCATGGAACTAGAACTGATTGAGACTGACTCATTGACGGACTGAGACTCGTTCAGACTGACTCATTCGACTGACTCATTCGACTGACTCGATTCAGACTGACTCATTCGGACTGGACTCAGTTCAGACTGACTCAGTTCGACTGAACTCATTCAGACTGACTCGTTCAGACTGACTCATTCGACTGACTCATGACTGACTCATTCAGACTGACTCCTCAGACTGACCATTCAGACTGACTCATTCGACTGGACTCATTCGACTGAGACTCATTCAGACTGACTCATTCAGACTGACTCATTGACTGACTCATTCAGACTGAGTCTCATTCAGACTGGTCTCATTCGACTGAGTCTCATTCAGACTGGTCTCGTTCGACTGTCTCATTGACTGCTCATTCGGACTGAGTCTCAGTTCAGACTGGTCTCATTCGACTGGTCTCATTCAGACTGATCTCATTCGACTGGTCTCTTCGACTGACTCATTGACTGTCTCATTCAGACTGACTCATTCAGACTGGTCTCATTCAGACTGACTCATGACTGTCTCATTCGACTGGTCTCATTCGACTGTCTCATTCGACTGTCTCATTCGGACTGATCTCATTCGACTGTCTCATTCAGACTGGTCTCATTCAGACTGGTCTCAGTTCAGACTGGTCTCATTCAGACTGGTCTCATTCAGACTGTCTCTTAGACTGGTCTCAGTTCAGACTGGTCTCGTTCGGACTGGTCTCGTTCGGACTGGTCTCAGTTCGACTGGTCTCATTCGGACTGGACTCGGTTCGGACTGGACTCGTTCGGACTGGACTCGGTTCGGACTGGACTCGTTGGAGCTGGTTTCGTATCTTCTTCGCCTGCATAGTCGCTGAGCTGCATCCTCTGATGCCATCGCCATCCACGTGCACCTCAGTCGGCGGCCGCCTCCGTCCACCCCATCTGCCCCGCCGCCACCGCCACCGCCTTCGCTGCCGCTGGGCCTCTCATTTTCCGGCCGACTGCTCCCCGACCATAAACGCCGCCGTTCTGAAGAGTGGCCAGCGGCGGCCAGAGGTGGGGGAGGGGGGAGGGGGAAGCGGCTGGGCCCCGCGTCAGTGCCGCCTGCTGAGACGCCGCTCCGTTGAGGCGCCCACGGCAGAGACGTCGCGTCCCAGCGGAGCTCGCCGGCTGAGCTCAGGGACAGCGTTGCCGTTGCCTCTGCAACGACACTGATCGCGAGGTCTTAGGGTTCGAGTCTCGACTTTGGCGGATTTTCGACACCAGCTGTATAGTTAGATCGAATTCAGCCGCCGGCCGGAGGAAAATATTTGTGGACGGCTTCTCTGATACGTAGTTTTCCATGCTTGCCTCTATCCATTCCAGACGAGTCTCGAAGCAGTGCCTTAATAAATGGGCCATGGACCGCGTGGTTTTCCTTGTACACAACACTTACGCATATATGCACTTCATTACTACATATGTCGGGAGTTTAGAGTTTGCCTCAGCTGCGGCGATACCCCGCGGGTGGGAGATATATCAGCGAAAATCTTATTATTTTTTATTTCTATATAATTTCATAATTTATTTTGTTTCTTTGTGACAAAGACATAATTTGCAACCTCATCTAATTTTAAAATCACCCAATGATAGTAAAGAACATTGTGTGTTGAGGGTTGTGGTCCAGTGGCATTTAATGAAATACTAAAGCGAGAGTTGTATACCGGCGTATGTAATTGAAATGTTAATTTTCTTCCCTTCTACAACAGCAAATTTTATTGGCTTTCTTCCCTTGAGTTCACTTCACGTAAGGATCCGTAATTCTCCTCGTGACATCGCTCCATCGTCACCCAACCGTCATAATGTTATTTGTGAGCGTGACGAACAATGTAATCATTTGCATGACTTTACTATTGTTCTCAGCGTCCATATGGGAAACACGTTTACAGTCACCCACCTCCAAGAGACACGGTTGACGTCGTTACAAGTGTTTCTTATTTCATAGAAGCGCTGGTCAAGGACGCGTCTCATGGACATTTAAGAACAAGAAACATTCGTTTAAAGTCGAAGGATAAACGACAGAAGGTCAAATTGAGTTTCAAATAAATGACAGCAATTTCTCGAATTTTCTTATTTAAAATGATATGTAATCGCACTATTTTTTTCACAAAGTTTTTATTTCAAATATGAAGTACGGTTTTGATTAATATCATTTTATAAAATGGTATTTATTTAGTTTTATCAACAAAAATTATGACTAATTCCTTTTTTATTTTTGTAACTTAATTGCGTATAATACAACATGAAATATTTCATTAAAATAATAGTAGTACCGAAAAGGGAGCTTCAGTGATGTATTTATCATTGATTTGCAGACTAACATAGGCATGCAAACGGAGGGGAGGAAGTCGTGAACGTCCTGAAAATTTGCTAAAGGGTTCCTATCCATATCTAATAAGAGATTTTATTGCTGAAAATATTTCAATTCCTGTTCTTCTCCTTTTTTACCGTCAATTTGTGGAATTTGTTATTCGACATTTCGTGAAGAGATTCCCCAAGCTATCTGGCAACCCAATCAACATAAAATCAGTTGTATTTGTTAATTGTAGCATTAAAGTTATAATTTCATTGTCCTTGTAGAGTTTTATTTTTGTACTAGTGTACAAAATATGTAATCTATACTAATATATAAAGACAAAAATGTGTTGTCTTACGGCGCGGTAATCTCTCAATTTACTGAACCAATGCCGATGAAACGTTTGTGCTAGTATGTTATATTTTTAAGATATGTTTAATAATGTTATATTATTAAATATTTTAATGTGTTTTTGTAGTTGCCCCCGTCTTTTTTTAGGTCGTAAATGCCTACGTAGCCTAATCTCAAGCTTAAAAATTTGATGAAAAAAAATTACAAGAAACAGAAGTCAGCTCAAAAGAGCATGATGTGAAAATAAAATACAATAACCGCTTAGGACCAAATCAATAAAAAGCAATTAGTCGTGAAATTGAAACAAAACATTCAAATTTTATCTAAGATTGTAAATGATAGAAATTAGGGTTTGGTTACATTACATTGATGCAATTTGTTATGGTAGAGATTGAAAGAAAGTCGTTTAAATTCAATAATTGCCATACAAATGATTGTTGTTCGTCAAATAAAAACGCGTACTGAGATAATTAAATAATGCTGGAAATTTTGCTGTTTAAAGAGAAGGAAGGCACATACATTTTTTTCAAAACAGTAAAGCCTAATAGTAAATACTTTTTAACTCTGACGTGGAAGACAAATACACAACTATACGTTGTGTGTCAGGTCGTAAGATAGTGTGAACAAAACTCAAAGATAACGGGAACTTAGGAACGTTTAAGTCAAAACTCAAGCAATCGTTATGAACTGACAGGCCAGGCGCTGAAAATTTATTGTTGAGGCAAGGAGTAGACCATTTAAAATCAAAATTATGAAAATAAATAAGCTAGAGGAAAGAGTGATTTTCATAGAAGCTGGTAAGGACTTGCACTATGGAGGGCTTTCAGTCACAATCATGAAGCCCTAAGTTATTACACGATGCTGAAAATTTTAATTCAACCATCAATGCTCGGTGTTCAAAACTTAAACCATCAACACAAAATTCAAGATTCTTGTGGTAATTGGATAGTTCCATCTGTTGAAAATAAGAAAAATATGTAAAAGTGGGCAGTCATGTTTTTTATCTGATTAGTTGGATCAATCATCAATCAATACAAACTTTTTATTTTCTCGCCCTTACGGTGTTTCGTAAGCAGAGAAAGTTATGGCGCCAGAAAACGGTGAATTTTCGGCAGAAAAACCCATATTTAGCATTTAAAATCATTTGATTCCATGTTGAATATTCAACAATCATCGCCAGATCCATTAATAGAGTAGTTGCTTCTGGAGCGTTAATGGGAAGTAAGTACAGTTTTAGTTAGGTGTCATCGTAATTATTCTCTTTTCATCATCTTTCATCTTAAAGTGAGGCGAACGAAGATTATTTATCAAACGTATAGACAGTGAGGAGTAGAGGACCCTACCTTCTGGGACACCAAAACAAAGTCGGCGGATGAGAGTATTTACCACTTTGGCCTTTGATTATAACAATGTAGATTGAGTTTTCTCTGTAAAATACAGCATCAACCAGCTAGTAGCTCCTCTAGGACGAAAAGTTGTTTATGTAAATTGTGCAAGAGGCAAGAGTGATTCAATGTATCAAAGGCCTTGTGAAAGTCGTGCAAGTAAAGAGCTGAGACCAAGCCGTTGTTACAGATTGATGAGCTTGATCTAAAAATAAAGGGAATAGCACTCGTAAAGCTGTGGTCACCATGTTGGCCAGATCGAAGCATCGGAAACATCGAAAAGTCACTTAATGAAGTTTTAAATATATTCTTCAGCAACCTTTTCCAAGAACTTTGATGTAAAAGAGATTTGAGTATTACGTCGAAGATCAGGGAAGGTGGTAGATTCACAGTCGCAGATATGGGTGTCTCCGACCCTTGCTCACCTTATTGGAATTGTCTTGACTCACACGTTTCTTTAACCATGCGATATGGGAAGCAGTGTGGAAGGTGTAATAACTTGTTAAAAATCTGATCAGAAGCAGTCGTTAACAGTTTCAAAAAATTAACAGCACTTTAGTATGTCTAGATCTTCACCGTGTCCTGTAACATTTTCAACTAGAGATAATACGAATGATATTTCGTACTCAACAGAAAATGCCTCCTGGTGTAATAAAAGTTTCCTCGCATCACACGGAATTTATTAGGCTAGGCAAGCACCGCGGCGTTACGATCCCGCTTCCGCTCCAGTTTCCCCTCCCTCAACAGCCAGCCCCGCACCAACCTACACTCTCGCACCCAGCCCCGCTCCTGTCCCCCATCTCCGTGCTCAGTTCCGCTCCCACCTCGTCTCCCACCCCACTCTTAACCCTGTTTTTAGCCCTGTTTCAGCCCCGTTCCTACTCCCCTCCCAGCCCCGCTCCCAGCCCCCCCCCAGCCCCGCTCCCAGCCCGCTCCCAGCCCCCTCCCAGCCCCGCTCCCAGCCCTCCCAGCCCCACTCCCAGCCCGCTCCCAGCTCCGCTCCAGCCCGCTCCTAGCCCCCTCCCAGCCCCGCTCCCAGCCCTGCTCCTAGCCCTGCTTCCCCCTCCAGCCCTCCCAGCCCCGCTCCCAGCCCGCTCCCGTCAGCCCCGCCCTCAGCCCCCCAGCCTTCCCAGCCCGCTCCCAGCACTGCTCCCAGCCCGCCCCAGCCCCGCTCCCAGCCCCGCCCCAGCCCGCTCCAGCCCGCTCCCAGCCCCGCTCCCAGCCCCGCTCCCAGCCCCGCTCCCAGCCCGCTCAGCGTCCCAGCCCTCTCCCAGCCCCGCTCCAGCCCGCCTCCCAGCCCCACCCCTCCAGCCCCGCCCCAGCCTCTGCCCCCAGCCCCGCCTCCCAGCCCCGCTCCCAGCACCCGCTCCCAGCCCGCCCCATCCGCCCCAGCCCGCTCCCAGCCCGCTCCCAGCCCCGCTCCAGCCCGCTCCCAGCCCCGCTCCCAGCCCCGCTCCCAGCCCCTCCCAGCCCGCTCCCAGCCCCGCTCCAGCCCGCTCCCAGCCCCGCTCCCAGCCCGCTCCCAGCCCTGCCCACTCCCGCCCCAGCCCTGCTCCCAGCCCGCTCCCAGCCCGCTCACCCAGTCCCCGCTCCCAGCCCGCTTCCAGCCCCCTCACAGCCCAGCTCCACCAGCCCGCCTCACCCAGCCCCGCTCACAGCCCGCTCCAGCCCCGCTCCAGCCCCGCTCCCAGCCCGCTCCAGCCCCGCTCACAGCCCCGCTCACAGCCCCGCTCCAGCCCTGCCCAGCCCGCTCACGCCCCCTGCTCGCCTCCCCTCTCCCCCCCCGCCTCCGCTCCCGCCCCTCCCCATCCCCGCCTCCGCTCCTGCCTCCCACCGCCTACTCGCCGCGCTGCGGCAGAGGCAAGGCAGAACGCTTTCCCAGGAGTCACGCTGGGTGGTCTGCCTGCGTCTGTGATTTCAGCTCGCATTGCTCTGCTTCTCAGAGTGAGATTCCTCGTGTATATGAGACGAAAGTCACACATGGTGAAGAAACTGCTGTCTCATCCAACGGGGTCCTCAGATTTTTCTGTTTGTCATCGGAGGTGCTAACCAAATAAGTTCAGCGTTGCGGTTGGTAAAGGGAAACATATTTTTTTGGAAATAGTTTCCTTTCCCGCGGTATATGCTTTGTTCATAACGAAAATGTGGCAGACAGAATAACAATAGCCTGAAGTTTACTTATAGGTATTCTACGCAACATTCGGACTTAATTTGTTGAAAGCTGTTACCACCTTAACAACTGTAAGTTTTCGTAAGTCGTTTTGCAAACAGTGCGGTGATTGGGGTGCATTAATAGTGCAATGGAAATAAATTGGGTGAAACTAGTAGAAATTGTGAGAGGCGAAAAGAGATGTTTAGAGCGCTGTAATATTGTTTGTCCAGGAATGTCTTAATACCCAAATGTTTATATTTATATACTTTCCGTTCAGTTCAAGAAACTCAGCTTTCAACCTTGTTTGGTCTTTATCAGAAAATCTCTTCTTTAGTTTTTCAAATGGCTGAACTCGCAATAACCTGAAGCGTCACTGGAATAATTACCATACAACTTCTGGACTGAGAAACTGAATAGCCTACCAGATATATGTACGCAGAAATTCCGTGGAGAATATTTGTTGTATCTCGTAAATATTATTTAAAACAAGTATAATTATAATGGCATTAAAATCGATAAAATCATCGAAAAAACATTGAAAATTACGGAAAAAGTTAAAAATGACTTATTTGCCGAAATCGATAAAAAATTCAAAAAATGACATAAAAATGGGTAATTTCTTTTTGTCATAACATAAAATAAATTTCTAATATAAACGGCATTGTTCTGAAGTGAAACGAAAAAAAATTACATTTCATTAAAATCCGCGCCCTTTAAATAACCATTTTAATACATTTATTTTTGTCACACGTATAACATATTATTCTGAAAGCGCAGCTGTGTTGAACCAAATTATAATAAATCGTAATTTAGATACAATAAATATTGAACATTTTTGTACTTGACGCAGATCAAAAATGCTATATTGTGCCTTATATAATGCTAGGTAATGAAGGTATATATAATGCTATATTATACCTTCGTAATCAACCAGGTTTAGTTTCGGTTAAAACCTGATACTAAACTTCTGAGGTAATAAAACTTTTAGTCTAGTCCTGAGAACTGCATTTCCTTCTAGTTCATTTCATTTATTTATTAGATTAAATAAATTAAGCATATGTACGAAACCAGTCGTAATAAAAGGAGTGTCGTTTCACTGAGCGTTTCTTTACATTTTGGATTGTTTCGTTCATTATAAGTGAGCCTTTATGATAAATTTCACGCTAGGTGCTGTGACCAAATATTGCCACCAACAAGACCGTTAACACTACGGTGACAAGAAAACAAATACAAAACAAAAAACAACAATGCTTCATTATTTCTTGAAGTGACTCATTTTGTGTGTATCCGCAAGACTGTAGCCTATAGCACTCACTTCCATCTTTCATTTTACGATCCTCCATATAAGGCAACGAGGGCTCGATGATGTATTAGTATGTTGGCTCCTTTCGGTTTAAGGTCTTCTTCACGTGGGTTGCATTGTGTGTAATTTGAGAAAATATCATCGCACTACGAGTAAACAATTCGTGGTTTAGCTGGCTTCTACTTCTCTTTTTGGATTTACTACTTGCTATTCATAAGTTCATGAGGAAATAGAGGATTCTGAGGAGCCTGTGACTTCTTCCTACAAACGTAGTCATTTTCCTCTTATTTTAGACAACTCCAAGATTTTGAAACAAATTCATTCGAGCGTCAAAAGTTGTAAACCTGAAATAATTCGAAATAATGAGGACAATATAAAGCACGTACTACGGGACGAAACCTTATGGTTAATTGTTGGGACTTCGGAATAAGAAGAGCAAACCAGTTTGGTGAAAGGAAAATATGAAGGGAACCCAACACATCGGAACAACCTATGCGTTTGGAAGTTAAGTAAAACGAATAAGATTTGTTGACAGGATTTGTAAGGTAAGATGGTAAAAGATGCTCCCTCCTGGAGAATAACACAAGGCGTGATTTATTTCTATTTTGTGAAACCTCACGATCGCGATCAAAATCATGATCAGAATCAAGTCTTTCCGACGTTTATACAAACCTTACACCTGAAAAAGGTAAATCCGATGTCCTCATCCTCAGTAAAAAACAACAACAAATATTTGAACGCAACAAATAATGTTCCTCCCTACAAGATGGTGCGGAGCGGTGTGAAAATCAACAGTTATTTATATTCCTGTATTTCCATGACAAGACACATTTGGTGGCTCTGGTGACTCCCAGCACTTCTTGCTTTCCGAATCTCTGACGCTTGTCGGAGATTTCCTGACGAGATGGGCTATACGAGAGTGAATGGTCGATCCTAAGGTTAGGAATGAGGACGGGGTAGGGCAGGAAGCATCGCGAACGCACTGTGTCTCGTAGTTTAGGATGCTGGCATTCACTTGGGAGTGATCAGTGAAACCACGGAAATCACTGATCAGATCAGGTGGCTCTCAAGTTACATTCCTACAGCCGCCATAAACACATCGGTGTTAATCTCAAGTAAATATTGGGCACCGTTCCGTGATCGAATCTGCAACCTTCCAGTCACTTTAATTAATAATATCGCCGGCGATGTTGATACCTTCTATTAATTTGAGAAAAGGTGTTGTCAGGTATCAATATTTGTATTCTAAATATCTTTTTAATCACGTAGAATCCTCATGAGAGCTAATCTTGCAGCGTCTGGGTGAAAAACGAAGTTCCGTCTCTTCTAGTCACTGATAAGGTCGATCACAAAGTCGTTGTCTTTACTCTCGTCGCTACCGATGTTTTGGAATAAATATATGCAAGACTAAAATAGAAGAAAAACACAAATTTCATTATGAAGACGAATTCCTGTATTTCATATACAAATTAATCACTCTTCTTTCCAATATGTAAAACACATACCATAACAATAAGACAAATAACAACATTAGAAATAATAATATTCCAAATTACTAAAATATCCCTAATGAAAGTAAAAGGTTTTCAAAATTCACAATTTCTCCATTCATTTGAATTCCTCGCAGCTTCGAAGTCCCGTTTTTTCTTTGTCATGCTCGTGCATTTCTGTAAACCACTGTTAATAATTCATGTTTTAAGCGTACTTCTGCGTACACGTTGTAGATGCAATTTTCTGTTCTTTAGGCATCAAAGACGTTTTCTAAACACAAATTTAAAATCAGAAACCACTTCCACGTAAGAACTCCATAATAACCAATGCCCACTTCCAATACTAGCCATCATATAACGCACAAAATTACTTCGTGACAAAAATTAAAAAAAAATACATGTATTCAAAATTATCGCCGTAGTAAAACGCGAGCCTGATGTCTCGTCGCGTTCAGTCTTCAGAGAAGAACATCGCTGTTCCTCTGTCATTAAACAACCGACAGTCATTTTTAGCTTTTCAAATTAATCACATCCCATTCTGAAAGCGAAACGATTACTATTATTACTTTTTCTAATTGTTTTTAAAGACATTTAAAGGCGTTTGTTTTTATATTATTTTATATGTTGTGTTTATAAGTAACTAAACAGTTATTTACACTTTTAATTTTTTTCTTTAAACATTCGCGCCTTCATCTCTGGTGTTTACACACTCGCCTAATAGCGTTCCTTTACTAATATTGATATATTTTGAAATGATATGCAATCACATCCGTATCACTGTAAGAAGAAAAGATCTTTCATTTTTTGGGCATTATTGCTTCATTACATTTGAACTTACACCAAAACAGAGACACGAACATATAATTTGTAATTAATTGATTTAGCACGTTGAACGTGAATCCACAGCTTACGTTGAACATTATAATGTATAAATTTGCTATTGTTTCTTTTAATATTATGTACAGGTTTTGGGATATAATATATAATGAATAAAATATTATACGAATAAAAGTTAATCATCATAGTTAGTACTACAAGTATTTAAATGATAATGTGTATTTAGGGGCGTAGTTCATTGTTTGCGTTACATTTTTACAAGTTACAATTTAGAACGCGCTGCAAAGTTACATGTTACAATTTACAATGCGTTACAAAGTTACGCGTTACAATTTTAGAAGTGAAACAATTCATTAGAAGTCGGCCCGGTGGCCGAGATCGCTAAGGTAGTAGTGTCGTAGTGATCTCGGACCGAAGGGTCGCGGGTTCGAGTCACGCCTCGGGCATGGTTGTATTTGGTTTCGTCCTTAACCCCTTATCATCCTCATATCGTTTCATCTTCATAGTTACCATAACGTTAACACCAATAGTGGTCGCTAATGGCCTAGATGTTGATGCGATCTTAAATAACCAATTAAAAAAAATCATTAGAAGTGACAACATTGAACGCGCTGCTGATTATTATTTCGGATTTAAACTCTTCTTTTTACGATTCAAATTAACTCTGCATTCAAGCCAAAACATAAGAGTACACATATGGCGTTAAAATGATCCCGTGAAGTTGTGATGTATCACATGATTGTTGTTTGATCAAAGAAATATCTTGCTGGTAGTGTTTTCATCTAGGGCTAGTTTTCATTATTCGCGCGCTTACAGCCTTTGCAAGGGAATGAAATAATTTTCGTGCCCTAAGTGTAAATACACGTCGCCTGCATTTTACTCTTGTGCAAAGGAAGGGTTTCTCCGCGCAGTCTCTTCCTCCTTTTTATCTTCCTCTTAACTAATTTTAGAAGGCCGTGTGTGGAGCGTTTTATCATATTCCCGAAATACGCTTCCCAACGCAGCGGGCTCCCCGGTGCTCCTGTTATCGGCCATTAGCAGGGAAGTACTCTCATTAGCTTCAGTGGCAGCCATTCAGATACCCCAGGGAAGAAGGGACTTCTGGAGAGCGTGAAAGTAGCCTCCTTGTGTTCTGGAATAGCAGAACCCCTCCCCTCCCTCCTCAATTTGTAATACGCGTTGCCAGTTCAACTACTGGGAAAGTGTTCTAAACCTGTATGAGCTAGTGAATAGATTTTCTTCTCGATGCCTGAGGCGAGTTGTAAACTAATATAGACATGACTAATAGTTTATTGCACAATACGAGGACACTTCAATTGATGTGTTATCCGAATAGTTGATATGGCAGAAAGGGGCTTTTTTATTTCTATTTTTATTATTATTATTATTATTATTATTTTATTATTATTATTTTTTTTTTTTATTATTATTATTATTATTATTATTATTATTATTATTATTATTTTATTTACCGAAGTATTGCAGTGATGTCGCGTTAGACAACTGATGAAGGCTTTCTGGATCAAAAATTAACTAGTTAGAATGTATATAAAACTCCTCTTGTTTTTTTATTGATTTTTTTTGTTTTACAGAGATAATGTAAATCGTTGTTTATTGGAATTACTAACCATCTATAACCAGTTGTGATGGTTAGCAATACTGGGTTTATAATTTATCTGTTTATAAAATTTATTATACTTCTATGTAGTATTTTTAGTATGTGGCCTGTTTTTAACAATAATTTTTAAATTTACAATGGAAATTTTTGTGAACGTACAAAAATAAAAAACCAAAAAAAAAAAAAATTTAGATGAAATAGGTATATTTCCATAGACAAATAAATGTCCCATAAATAAATTCATACTTAATTTACATAGCAAACAGTTTTAATGCAATATTTTAGTTAACTTATTTATATCATTGTTATGTTTTAAAATACAAATCTTTATTTTGTGTTTGACTATTCAAGGACTTCTATTTTTCAGAGTTATCGATAGTTGATTATACACTTGAACCAGTGAACACCAATGATATTCATATTATATTTATGAATTTTTTAAAAAAATTGATTAATGGTTTCGCTACGTGAACTGTAATTGTGAAATATTTCATCAGTTAAATTATTTCCGCTTTTGCTATAGAATATTTGTAGTACTTTATATACAAAGGGATGTTGCAATGATTAAATGTTTAATTGTTTATAAAAAGAAATTGAAGAATCAGTCTTTTTTTACAGATATACGGATAATTTTTTTTGGTTATTCTTAGTTTCTTAATGTACGTCTTGAATGTGCCTCCCCATATTTGGATTCGATATTGGAGTTTTGTATTTTGAATATATAATATATATACTTGTAATTCTTAGTAAATATAAAATTGAAATATTGTTTGATTTGTATTTGTGGTTTTCAAATTGGATTTTGAATTTCTCATATAGAATATTTAACTCCTAACGTTGAAGGTTTACGAGAATTAACGAGCATCAATCACTTCATTCACAGTACAATGGACCTCATTCATTAAAAGTGAACGTGTCTAGGAACTACAAGTCTCTTTTATTTCACGATCGTTTGTGTTATAGTCGTTAAATGTTCACTTTAATGATTCACTGCTGTGAACAGGTATTGACTGCGGTATTATCTGAGATCTGATCTAAGATGTACTAAATGAGATTGCAGATATGGGCAAAATAACTTAAGGCAAAATGTGAAATTACCGAGTTTTTTGCGGTGCCTCTGACCGGGAGGTCTTGGGTCGAGTCTCGACAGTAGCAAGATTTACGACACTAGCTAGGTCGAATTCAGTGGCTGTCTGGAACAGATTTCTAGCGGCCGCCTGCTCTGATCGATATTTTTCCGTGGTTCCTCCGATCAACACCAGACAAATGCCGGAGTAGTACCCACGGACCTCGCGCGATCTTCCTTTCTCTTCCTTATCCTATCCTCTCCCCTTACACACACACTTACTGTAACTTGCACTACACTACCACATATGCAGGGAGACCGATTGGGGGCTTGTCCCGGCTGGGGCAGCTGGTGGGAGATACCTGGTTGCAGGAAACCCCATGAGCCGACAGCGGGGGAAGATCGCCGCCTACACCTGATGAAAAAACTTGCCCCACACTTACGGAACTAATGACCCCCCAGTAGTTGACGTGCCGGGAACCACTAACAACCAACCGAGTTTTTGTCAAGTTCTTCTATAAAAATTCGAAACCTCAAATAAGGTTTGATTTTTCGAGCCCTATTTCGTTTTTTTTTTTACTTCATGGAGTTGCAAATATAATCATCTGTTAGTGTGAGTTTGACGTTGAATTGTGATGGTGATTTACGTATATCTTGGTGCTGAAGCTTCAAATGAAAAGACATCTTGTGAGAGAAGTTCTTGATTAAGAGGTCTATTACAGTTTGAGACGTATCATTGGTCATGTTCGTTTTAAAGCATTGCCATTCATTCCGACATACATTACATCCACTCTACAAACTGCGCTCGTAGAAAAGCATGCATTTCTCTAATAATGAAATAAAAAGACTAGATTTATCCACTTCTTCGTTACCAGGGTCTGGCAATAAGAGATTTTCTGCCGTAAATTCCTGGCATTTTTCGCGCGGCATTATACAACTTTCTTTTCATAAGACGTTCCATTTAAGGAAAAGGTAAAAAAAAACGTGCGAGGAGCAAGAAAATTTTTAATTTGGTAAAAGGTAATTTGTATTTCGAATGTGTGAGAAATGTTCGGATCGTTCATCATATTAAGTCATTCTCTTCTGGCAGGTATTATATATTTGATTTCGTTACAATCTTACTATTGTAGTTGTTTGGTTTTCAATTGATATTTTACAGTTTCACGTTTCCGGAACTCATGTCTTCTTTTTACTTACCTGTCGTCCAGCCAATCAAAGTGACTATTTTAATGTGTCCATTTATCTCAAAAAATAATTTTGTATACCAGCATTACAAACATTTTCTATTGCAAGAATTTGTTCATAAATGGGTCTTTTACGGCACAAATACGTATGACGTATTAGATTTCACTGCACGAATAATTGCGCCATCACACATTCAACCAATCGCAGCGAGAGAATCTTGGGGATGTAGCGGTGAAC
Source organism: Teleogryllus oceanicus (assembly GCA_964035755.1). Lineage (NCBI taxonomy): Eukaryota > Metazoa > Arthropoda > Insecta > Orthoptera > Gryllidae > Teleogryllus > Teleogryllus oceanicus. The sequence continues at coordinate 63,749,571 of CAXIVR010000005.1, read as the reverse complement.
AGGACAGCCGACCACCGTTTTCTCGCACAGATGTCAAATACCCGAGACGTCATAAGAAAGTTGTTTCGCGAAATTAAGTTTAATTCTCTTAAAAATGTATAATTATGTAATATAAAAAAAAGTATGCAACTCGTTTATTTGCATTGGTACAAACTTGAAAACATCTTCTGAACGTCGCTCGTTTTCAAAACATGTACTCATGCGATAAAGTTTAACATTATAAACTAATTGCATAAACTACTATTTTCAATGTAAGGAGAAAATGCGTAATAATCATCTTAATGCAGTTTTCAGTCAACAAACTCCATAATTTCGAAATTATACTAGCATTTTGGAGATCGTAATGTAAAAGACGGACATTAAATTGTGTACTGACGAACGCATGTTACTTGCCAATTATAATGTGTTAAAATGTTTCAAAAGACGATGAGGAACACTGTAAGGTGACAAATTTGTGTAACGTGAGAATTTTATTGTATGTTTCACGCTATTAATAATCTACACTTCATTTATTTATTATTACATTTTTCGTTTAGTTAACTAAATATTCTCATTAATTTCGTGAAAAATCGTAGATTATCTCTATGTTAATAGCACGATCGTAAATTATCTCTATGTTAATAGCAAGCATGCAATTAAAATTCCACCGTGCAATTAAAAAGGCACACGTACCAATCACAATTCAGAAAAAGGAGCCAAATCGTTTTAAGAAACTATAATTCAGACGTAACTAAAGGTACTTGCAATCGGCCATGAAACATGAACAGGAATGTTCATCACATATTACGTACCTACTACAACAACAACAACAAAAACAACAACAACAGCAACAACAACAACTACATATAAAGAACGAATGAATAAAACTAAATTGGAGAAGTAAACGTTAAGCTAGCTGACTTATGAAAGAATATTTAACGTGAATAAATTAAATGTTTTACATGTACAACTAGGACTTACGATTACGCATGTAATACATGTAAACGTCAGTTTACAGTATTTACCAGCACGCTATAACAAAACCGTGTCAGAACGACTAGTTTTCCTCCCAGTTTGTGTACCTGTTGAATTCTCTTTCATACCGATCATTACTTTTCGTATGACGTAATGTTTTCATGACTTAGCTTCTTCTAATATTTTATCTGCCATATCTTCAGTACCTTCCATATGCAAATATTTCTTGCAAACAAACACAATGCAACGCCCTGTAAGATGGAAACTTTTCAGAAGCAATGTGACGTCATCTAACACGTGCCTCGAATTGTTAAGATGTGCTTGAATTTCTCAGAATTTAAATTATTTTTAAATGGAAACGAAAAAATATTGAACTTAACATGTGTATAAAGCGCTATTAGTGCACTCGTGGTATAATTTTACACTATTATATTATGTTATATTATCCGTATATTAATGGCATAAATTATATCACAACTTTCTTACTATATTACCTACCTCCAGGCTGACATATTTCGATGTACGGACTACCTTTAAACCTTCCAATGAAGACAAAAATGTGCCTTCCGCTAAGACCCTTTCAAAAATGACGCATTGCGTTCGTAACTAATTTTATAAGTTAGTAAATGTCTAATATAATTTAGGAACATTCCTGAGAGAACTGGCGGGGTTGAAAACTCAGCAGTGGCACAATTATTGGGGATATTTTTGCGGATAGTAAAAAAAGGCGTATTCAATAAAAGTACATCGGGGTATTTCATGAATCGCGAAACATCATCTTCCAATTTGGGCATATTTTTCAGAATTTTTAAATTGAAAATTTTTGTTATTACGTAATTATTTCCTTACGTTCCTTTTTCGTGTTTACAACGAACACGCAAGTGCTTCACTTAGTAAATGCGAGAGAGAGCGAGAGAGAGAGAGCGAGAGAGAGTGAGAGAGAGTGAGAGCGTGAGAGAGTGCGAGAGCGCGAGAGAGAGTGAGAGGGCGGGAGAGGGAGTGAGAGGGCGAGAGAGAGGAGAGGAGAGGCGAGAGAGAGGGAGTGAGAGGGCGAGAGAGAGGGAGTGAGAGGGCGAGAGAGAGGAGTGAGAGGGCGAGAGAGAGGAGTGAGAGGGCGAGAGAGAGGAGGAGAGGGCGAGAGAGAGGAGGAGAGGGCGAGAGTGAGGGAGAGAGGCGAGAGTGAGGAGAGAGGGCGAGAGGAGGGGAGGAGAGAGGGCGAGAGAGGAGGGAGAGAGGGGAGAGAGAGAGGCGAGAGAGAGGGAGAGAGGAGAGGGCGAGAGAAGGAAGGGAGAGGAGAGGAGAGCGAGAGAGAGAGTGAGAGGGCGAGAGAGAGAGAGTGTGAGAGGGCGAGAGAGAGTGAGAGGGCGAGAGAGAGAGTGTGAGAGGCAGAGAGAGAGGTGAGAGGCGAGAGAGAGAGGAGAGGGAGAGAGAGAGGTGAGAGGGCGAGAGAGAGTGTGAGAGGGCGAGAGAGAGATGGAGAGGGCGAGAGAGAGAGTGTGAGAGGGGGAGAGGAGAGAGAGGTGAGAGGGCAGAGAGAGAGAGGTGAGAGGGCGAGAGAGAGGAGTGTGAGAGGGCGAGAGAGAGGAGAGGGGAGAGAGAGAGGGGAGAGGCGAGAGAGAGTGTGAGAGGGCGAGAGAGAGAGGAGGGCGAGGAGAGAGTGAGAGGCAGAGAGAGTGTGAGAGGGCGAGAGAGAGAGGTGGAGAGGGCAGGGTTGCGAGAGAGATTGAGAGGCGAGAGAGAGGGTGAGAGGCAGAGAGGGAGCGAGAGAGGTGGAAAAAGGTGCAGAGAGAGGAGAGAGAGAGGGAAGTTAACACTACATATTACAAAACGGTGTATTTTACATTAGTACATCGCAAAGAGAGAGAGAGACCGAGACAAAGCGAAACGAGGGTTTTCTGTCGAAAAATTAACACTTCCTCTTGCATTTTTACAAGACTTTCTCTATAGTATATAATAGTATACGAGAAAGTTAACACTACATATTACAAAACGGTGTATTTTACATTAGTACATCGCAAAGCAGTTTCCATCCCAATATGTCGGTGTGAAAAGATAAAGACGACCTGCATTCCTAATAATCCGGGATGTCATTGACCCCCTTGGGCTCCATCGCTGGCATCCCGATCGGTCGCGACGCGTCGCGGCAAGTGCGTGGAACGTGGACGGCGGGCGCAGCCGGTGTGAAAGGCGGCGGCGGAGTGCGGTGCCTGGCCGGGCCGGGCCGGGACGGCCCATAAAGCGTCTGGGAGGCGTGGGCGCGCGCGGCCAAAGGGGGCGGGGCCGGGCGGGGCGGGGCGGAGAGGGGAGGGCGGGCAGAGCAGGTAGCGGACGCACCTGCCGCCGCGCGCCGCCGACGCCCCGCCACGCGCCGACCGCGCCGCACCCATCCGCCCGCCCGACACCACCGCGCGGCCAGCACGGGATTCATAAACGGCCCCAATGGTCGCCCCCCCTCCCCCTTCACCCCCTCACATCCCGCAACCCCTACGCCTTCACCGGTGGGCCCGCGGCCAAGGCGCCAATATTCTCAGCCAGCATTCTCTCTTTTTACCGTGTCTCTTTTCTTCTTTTTGCTTCTTGATACATCCTCTATACCTCTCTCCATCTTTCGGGTTCTCCGCTTTTCCTTTCCTTTCTCCTTTTACTTCGGCTTGTTAAGTTTATTATCTGCACAGTTTATATTGTCAAGGCGCCTACTCATAATACACTTAATAATAATAATAATAATAATAATAATAATAACAACAATTATAATAATAACACGGAAATAGGTCGAGTAACGCAATATTTGAACCAACCAAACAACAAGAAATTAGCCAAGAAAATTAAGAAAACACTTGCAAAGATCAGAAAACGTGAATCAAGAAAACACAAGAACCAGGAACATAACACCATTGATTCAAATTTAATAGCTGAACATTTAGATGAATTGAAACAGAAACTTGCAGCTAAATCACAAAGACTGAGACGATACAAAGAAGCTTTCATCAGAATGAAAAAGTGTTCTATCAACAACTCAGACAAAATTGCAATTTCCAACAAGAGAACAACGGTGCACCAGATCAACAAAATTTAGAACAGTTCTGGTCAAACATTTGGTCAGAAACTAGTCATCACAATAGTGAGGCACACTGGATTAAGGACGAAATTAATAATGTTCAAAATATAGATCCAATGTTATATCAAGAGATCACAGTAAAGGACGTCAGCACCGCAATTGCAAAAACCCACAACTGGAAAGCTCCGGGTCCAGAACATATTCACAATTTCTGGTACAAGCAGTTTACAACGCTTCACTATAAGTTGGCCCAGTGCTTCACACAAGTCATTAACAGCCCAGAAAACATGCCTTTATTTCTAACCAAAGGCATTACATACATGAAACCCAAAAGTAGAGACACACAGAACCCATCTCAATACCGCCCAATCTCTTGCCTTCCCACAATGTACAAAATTTTGACTTCATGCATTACAAATAAAATCCAAGATTATATTGAGGACAGAGAAATAATGGCAGAACAACAGAAAGGTTGCAGTCGATTACATAAAGGATGTAAAGAACAACTTCTAACAGATATGGTCATTCTCCAACAAGCACATAAAAACCATAGAAACTTGCACCTGGCATACATTGACTACAAGAAAGTATTTGATAGCGTTCCTCACAGTTGGCTTATTGAAGTTCTCCGCATATACAAAATTAACGAAACCATCATCAACTTCCTGAACATATCATGATTCATTGAGAACAACATTGTCCTTAAGGCAGCAGAGTTAACAATCTCAACAAAAGAGATCAGAATTATGCGGGAATCTTCCAAGGAGATTCTTTAAGCCCATTGTTGTTCTGTCTGGCTCTAAATCCCTATCAACACAACTTAACAGTACTCACTATGGCTTCCAAATTCGTAAAAATAAGATGACTATCCACACCATATCACATCTGATGTATATGGATGACATTAAACTTTACAGCTCAACAGAAAGACAGCTTCAACATCTCCTTGAAATAACACGAACTTTTTCTGAAGACATTCATATGAGTTTTGGTATTGACAAATGTAAGACCCTTCACGTAGACAAAACTGGAAAGTTACAGAAGATAGACAGTACACTCAGTGATCAAACGACAATTCAGGCAATGGGCGATGAAGAAATATATAAGTATTTAGGATTGATCAAGCAGCAATCACAGACAACAAGGCAATCAAACAATCTCTAACAAAACTGTACAAATCAAGAGTCACTGCACCTTGAAAACCAAATTAACAGGTAATAACATGATAAAAGCAATCAACACATTTGCAGTACCAGTATACACGTACTCATTTGGAATTATACCATGGAGCGACACAGACCTCGAAGACATCCAGAGACTTACCGCACAATTTTGACAAAATTCAGACATCACCATCCAAATAGCGCAATAGAACGAGTGACACTCCCACGAAGTGAGGGAGGAAGAGGCCTAATAGATCTAAAGAACTTGTGTTACAAACAAATCCATTCATTAAGGAACTTGTATTATGAGAAACAGGCAACCTCAGAACTACACGCTGCAATAGTTCAAGTAGATACTAAATTAACCCTCTTAACCTTAACAACAAACAGCTGGACATTTCTCTGCGGGTTACAGACAATAACTGCAAAATAGACACGTGGTCAAGAAAGGAACTCCATGGACGCCATGCAAATGATCCCAAGCAACCTCACGTACACCCAAAAGCCCCAAACACTAGGCTAAATACGGTAATCTGTTTGGCGAAACAGAGGGTTCATGGTCGCATACAGGGTCAAGTGATCAACACTAAAAGTTACAGGAAGCATATCCTCAAACAAACAATAGATGACAAATGTAGAAAATGCCATACAACAGTTGAGAGCATACAGCACATCACATCAGGATGCAAATTAATGGCTCATACAGATTACACCTATAGGCACAATCAAGTTGCAAATATCATTCACCAGAAACTGGCAGCGAAATCCAACCTACAAGAAATGACCTGCCCATATTACAAATATGTTCCTGTAACTGTACTTGAAAATTCAAACTTTAAGTTGTACTATGACAGAGAAATTATTACAGATAAAACTATTCACCATAACAGACCAGACATAACTTTTGTAGACAAACGGCAAAAGATTGGCTTCCTGATTGACATAACTGTTCCACAAACAGCTAATCTCAAACAGCAACTGAAGTCAAGGCACTATGGCATCTCCAAAAAGTTCATATTGTTCCTCTGGTCATTTCGTGCACAGGAGTTATACCAAATAACATCCATAAAAATCTGGAACTTATTCAAATACCAAAATATACCTATAAAATTATGCAAAATCGATCGTCTTAAACACATGCAGGATTGTTCGAAAATTCCTAAATTGCGACGAAACATGAATTGACCTGTGTCTTAGTTATTAACCCGACACAAAGTCAAATAAAAATCCGGTGAATACGAGAAAAACAATGTATAATAATAATAATAAATAATAATAATAATAATAATAATAATAATAATAATAACTAGAGAGAACCGTCAAATTTGATGGTGAGATCTGAGATAAATGTAAAATACTGTGCCCAGACTAATGTTTACAATACGTTGCATTGTTTGGATCTTCAGGGTACAATGAAGATATTCTGTGATGTGGAGTTCCCAAAATTTTGAACACGCATGGCCCATAACCAGGTGGCAATGTAATATCGGCACCAAATTACACAAAAGAAAGAGCACTATTACACTGACAGTTATTATTTCTAAAGATGTTTGATGTGTCATCATCTCCTATAAGCAACTCAAAGGTAAACGTATTGCTCGAAGGTAAACTTATTTTCCAATTTAAGCAACACAGAGTAAACTGGTTTGCAGAATTTCTCTCACAAAGGAAGTACAAATCAGAACAAAACTGACATTTCATAGAAAACGACCCTACAGAAAACGAAATGACCTCACTATCACGACACCTACGCTGACTTTCTCTTTCCCTGCGTCCAGTTAATGTACGTTTGCGACTTTTGGGGCGAGGGAAAGGATTCGAATTCTGACACAACCTGTGAACAACTTTACTACTTCAGTACAACTGAGCAAAACTCACTGTCTGAATGTTCTCTACAAAGTACACCACAAAAGCAAATACATGCAAACTGTCAACACCACAATGAAATTATTACACTGAAACAAAACCTTGACGAATTGTAAACAAATCTCAAAATAAAGCTTCAAGCAACGCCACCATGAAGCAGCCACTCTTTTGAAAAAAAAACAATTGACTATTGATAAACGTACTATTAAAGAATGATTTAAGTAATTAATTTACACCATAAATGTTGATGAATCAACACAAACAATATATGATGACACGTCTAGGGATCACATTCTTTCATTTAAAGGAAAAAGTACTACAATCCGTTCAGTAGAAGTTCTACACGAAGTCACGGCAGAATACCTTATTTTTTAAAATATTGTTATTATTATTATTATTATTATTATTATTATTATTATTATTATTATTATAAAATAATAATAATAATAAAATACATAAGTACATGTATTTATCACTGTATTATCAGCCTACATGACCTGTCTGAGGGTTTTCTTTCGTCACACAATTATGGAAACAACGATTTTATTTTAGAAAGCTACAAATTCGTGTACGCTCCGAATGGACTGGGCCGCCTAGCAGAAACGTCGAGGAGCCACTGAAGGACGTTAGTAATAATAATATTAATAATAGTAATAGTAATAAATAATAATAATAATAATAATAATAATAATAATAACAACAACCTTGCGATTTTATTGTATTCTCTTGTATTGTTATACTTAAAAGTTGAAATATTACTTATTGTTACATATTCTCAGTACGGCGCGCCGCTGACCTCTTTCCTTGGATTCATTTTATTTCATGAGTACAATTTTTTCGTTTCTAATATTACAAACCTCCTCATCCTCGTATTATGATCTGTTTGTTTTTATCTTCTTCCTGTGTTTCCTTTGTTTCCATTTAAAATAATCTTGCTGGAGAATATGCGTAAAAGTTGGTAGCATTGTTATGGGAGTAGATTCGAGGTGGAACAATGAATCTTTGAAACACACGTTCCTGAGTTATTGAGCGTTCTTCTGTTCATACCAAACATTTCTATCTAAACATGATATAGTTCTGAATTTCGTTGAATGTAATAGAAATATGTTAGAGATACATCTCTGCGATGTTACATAAGAATTTGTTGGAGTTTGATCTTTAATCATGGCTTGATTCTAATCAGAAGGAGCTGGCATTTACACTAATGATATACGGCAACAATAATGACGTAAAACATTCCTTCACTTTATTTTTGGCACTGCCACTTCAAGAAAGAACTGTAACTTATACTCCCATTCGAATTTTAAATTGTTTATGTAAATCACAAAAAGGAAACAATTTGTATTTTGACCTTTAGAATATTCAATAATATTTTTGTGAACCACAAAAGAAAGATTGTTTTTCAAATATTTTTTTAAAGTAATACATGAAGAAGTGCAAAATGGTTAATCTGGAGGACATATTGAATTTATTTTTTGTCTATGAGAAGAAAACAATATGACAATTGCAACTCTTATCAATCAACAAGAGAGACTTCTTCCTTAGTTTGTGAATCAGTATTTTAGGGGCTCATTTATTGTGCTCTTAGAACACACCCGGTCAAGAATGTTTATGTGGATGGCATAACTGATAGCCATTGAATGAAATGTGAATGAATAGCTAGTATCTGATAAAATGCGTGAGAACAAATTTCTCTGGCCGTAGGCTGTGAATCATTCGCACGGTATCAGATGCCGCAAGTCGATAACGTATGCATTTGTTATTCAAATGCGTACTGAGAAATTACGACCTGCATCTAATGAAAGTTTATGGAGTTAAATACTTATATGGATCTCCGCTGTTAGCACACTTCTACCCTTTCGTTTCGCAGTTTGTCGCCACTTCCTGCGCACACCCATCTGTGTTTGACGTGGGTCGGAATTTGTCTGCTAGACCTACTTCTTCCCCGTTCTCGCCTTAAATCACATTTCCTTTTTTTTATTATTTACTGAATTCACTGCTTTTATCTGTACTTTATTACTGTACAAGTTTGTCATCTGATATTTCATGTTTTGTCATTTTACTTCTTGGTTACAGTTATTCCCATTAATTTTTACAAGACTACCTATGTTCGATAAATTATTTTTCATACTATTTTTCTTGTTTCTATTATTTTTGCAAGTTTCTTTTCTGCCTTCTCGCTCTCACTTTCTTAATTCATTTCAGTTTACTATCGAATATTTTTTTCTCAGTTGTCTATTCACGTTCCTTTATCTCTCTTCTTCTGTCCTTTCCGCCTGTTTTGTCTGTTTTCCCTTTTGTTTCTGTTTTCTCATATTTTCTTTGCAGTTTCGTTTAGGCCTGACCTTTTGGGTACATATGTGTTGCGAAAGAAAAACAACATCATAAAGTTACAGCGTTTGACACAATCAATGTGATCAATTCACAAGCCACAAATTGCAAATGGATTTTCTTCCTAAAAGTGTATGTCCTCCGAATACAAACACGTTTGTGCCGAGGAGTTTATTTATTTATTTATTTATTTTATCGCGGCCTGATATTTTTTTGACCGGTTGTGTAGGCGGGTCCCCGTGTGTGCCGACCTTCGCCCCGTCGTGTGGCGACCCGCCACCTCCCTTCCCCTTCCCCTACCCCTCCCCTCCCACCCCTCCTCCCTTCGCCTTCTCGAGCAGAGAAGGCTAGGTGCGTGGGAAGCGGGAAATGGAGGCGAACAGTGGGGCGGATGGGTGAAGATGTGTCACGTACTGAAAAACTTGTAACTGCAATAAATGTGGAGATACAACTGGAGAATAAACATCATTTTTTTCGCTTCTGATTTTCATCTGTTCTTTAATATATAAAAAATGATCAAATCCAATAGACATTATGTTATTGTTATCCTATATTTTCGTGTTTTTGTTGGTTTTAATTTTAAAAAAATTTTTTAAAAAAAGATGGATAGATAGATTTATTAAAGTTCGCTTGTAGCTAATCATTCGATGGATAGATTGAAATTTGTTTTATTAAACATACACCCAAACCGAAAAAAATATTGATTTCATTGATATAGGCGTAACAGTACAACGATAATAAATAATATTAACGTGAATTATTAGCATGATGCATTAGAGGAGGTTTGAATTATTATAGATGGCTAGATTGGTTCAAAATTTCACACCAAAAAATTTCTGAGATCGAGAAAAATCATTGGAGGAAAGAAGGTAATTTTTTGTCATTCAGAATAGCCCCACCTTCTTTTGGTTTTAGTCTATTGCATTTAGTTTATTGCAATACAATGCATTCCGTTGGCATAATTGCCGGGTGAAGTGAGCTGGGCAAGGACGGAGCCAGGTATTCAGCTAGGAGGAGAATGCTAAAACCTCCCGGGTGGCACATTCTTAGCGAGCTGGCTTTCTATGCGCGAGGGTCCGGGTTCCCGCTGGAAGAGGAATTTGCTGCTTCAGCTAAATTGACGTAGTTGCTGGGGCAGTAGGGAAGCTGCTGGAGATAGTGGTGCTGAGTAAAGGCATTGTTTCCCATTTACACGCTTCCTTCCGTTGATTTTCTGAGCTTTAGCGAACGTGCGCATTTGGTTTAGGGTATAAGGAAGTTTCAGCACCGGACGTTAAGGTGATATCCTTGAACTCTGATCATCACATTTCATCACATGACTAATAAACGTTATATGATCGTAAAGAACATCGTTCGGATGAGCTTGAGCAATTGCGAGATTACATTACACATTATAACAAAATGAGCATTTCAAGCGTTGGAGAAAGAAATTGCAGAATGTATCAAGGAGTCAAGACAACAGGGAAGGAATTTGTAGTACGGTACGAGTGAAAAGGAAACAAATCTTTATCGTGCAGACGTTTTAGATTTTCTGGCTCTTTGCATTGACTTTAAATCGGCGTTTCTAAATTGGCAATCTGGAATTTTAAATTGGCAATTCTTAAGAATATAGGAGGAATTAATACTCGTTATGAGCAAAAGATTAAGCTATCTGGAAGTAATGATCTCTACTTTTTCACATTTTTACCTGACACCTTTCGAACATTTTCCATAATTCTTGTCGGAATTAGTAAGGATTAGTGAGGCTACTGCCTCACATATGAGAATCAGTTAATCAGAGTTAGAAAAATCCAACGGGTCCTATTAATCGGCAATTTTTCCATTTGTAAGGCGACTTTAGGAACTCGCACAGACGTGCACTGTTTATAAAAAGGATAAGGTTGTGCCTTAGACCTAAGGTATAAGTTCAAGGTCCGTTACGTGACTATTACTGCACACTACCGTTCGTGCCATGTTAAAATCCCCTATTTTTGCTGTAAAAGGTGTCACTCTTACAGCAGATTGGCGCTTCGGAACATTCTCACTTGGTGAACAGTGGTGGTTTTCTCGGATACTACAAAACTTGGTCGAATTCAGCCGCTGTCTATTGCAGAATTCTAGCAGTCGGCAGCTCTCCGTCTTTTTTTCCGATCAATACCAGACGAATGCCGGAACAGTACCCCAACAAACGGACACGGAGTGCGCGCGATCTTTCCTTCCTCTTCCTTGTCCTACCCTCATGTGTTGTTAGGAAATGAAAATATAGATACTTGGTACGAGTGTATCAACTCTTAGAAGAACAAAAATCGATTAATGTAATGGGTTGCTATGGAGGGGAGTTTTGTTAGAGACTGGCTAGAGTTCGTAAGAAATGGATGCTTGAAATGAAGCCCGCATATTTGAACTGATATTCGTGTTTAAATACCCAACTACAGCGTCTTTAATAGTTGAGAAGATTGACGAAACCTTGAGAGTGAGGAGAAGGGACAGGGACGTGAGGTAAGCGGAAAGCAACGGCAGCTGAGATTATTGAAAATACTCGGATTACGGGCGTCTACGGGAGCATACACGGTTGCAGAACGGAAGTTCATTAGGTGGAATCAGGTCGAACCACCACTTTTATGGATGGCCTTGATTGAGTGAACGATGACTAGGGGGGCGGGTGTTAATGATATGTCATTTTTTTTTTCATTTTAGAAGAAAGCCTTTTAGAATAGACATTAATTTTATGTTTTGACAAAAAGGAATGCTCATTCTTATATCGTGTTATTGTTTCCGTCTTATAAGTACGACTTCTAGGTAATTTTTATCATTTTCCGTCATTTTTAAAGCATTTTTTGCTGATTTTATTGATTTTTACTATCATTTTGATGGTACTTGCTCCAAATAATATTTACGAGATACAACAAATGTTCTCCATAGAATTCCTGAGGAACCTACTCGATTTCTTCGCTTAGAAATTGTAATGTCAGCCGTTGTATGTAATCTAAGCTTCCTGGGACGTCTATCAGCGCCATTGTCGGTTCTGCTAATTTTGCGGTATTTTAAGACAGACATTTCCTAGTAGAGAGCGGTCCAGACCAAAAGTTTGCAAGCTGAATTCATTTGAACGAAAGGAAGAAGCCTCGCTTACATCAGTAACATATCCAATAGCTTGTGTTGTTTATCTGAACTGTTATTGACAAAAAATGTAATTTTTCTTTGCTTTTAGGGCATTTTAAAAACATTTTAATAGCATTTTATTGATAATTTTTGGCGATATTTTACCTCATTAAAATCCGCCCCTAATAATGACAATGGCTTTATTTTATTTTTTTTGTCCGCCTGTTATCACGACGTGCCCCACTGTGCGTAGGGTGGCGCGGCGGGCGCTGCCGGCCGGCCGGCCGGCCGCAAAAGGAGCGTGCCTTAACGGGCCCCGCTAATTCCTCGCGTGCTGGCCGTCGCGCCGGCCGGGCCGCCCGCCGTAAAGACGCGCGGCGCATGCTAAGCGCGGGGGCGCCCTCTAATGAAGAGCTTTGCTTTTATTTCGAGCTTTTACGTCGCTCGCGCCGCGCGGCGCCAGCGCCTCGCCGCCTTTATTTGCGAGTGGCGTGGCGCGGGCCATGAGCCTCCCCTCCGCGTTGAACTCGCTGCTGGGCGGTGGGGAGACGCTCCCTCGCGCCGTGTTTTTGCCCGACCTGTTTCTTTCTCTGTTGTTTCTTGGCTGTTGTCCTGTTTGTTTCCCTCGTCTGTATCCTGTCTCTCGTTATTTTTTTTTCTACCACTTGCGTTACCTTGTATTGTCCTTATTTTGCTTATTCGTGGTTTTGCAGATTTTTGTTGTTTGCTTGTGTTTGTGTGCTCTCCTCTTCACCTACTCCGATGATGAGTTTGTTGCCCAATTTTTCTTAATGGCCTTTTTATCCCTTTATTATTTTCTTGCTCTTTCCTCTAATTTCTGGATTCAGGTTGTTGTATGGCTTTTGTGTTCCGAGCTATAATTTGTTCATTCTTTTACATGGTCGCAAAATTAACTTAGGAAGAAGCATCCAGACATATATATGTCTGGATGCTTTCTGATATATATTGCTCTGTACTTGATCCCTTCTTTACTTTCGTTTTCGCTTTTAGAAGGAATGAAAGGAAAGAAATTATAGCTACGAAATTAACCCAATACTGTTACTCTTGCATAAGAATTTCGGGGTCTGAGAATGAAAAGCTTCTACATCAGTGCGAGGACATTTTATAGTATAGTACTTTGAAAGTTTAGAGATGTTTAATAAAGGTATGTAAAATGCGAATGGAACTATGCCATTTTACTGTTTTTATTCATTGATTGATTGATGGCTTTATTGATTCCGGACGCGTCAACTGCTAAGTTCCATAATTCTGTTAAGTGTTGGCATGCCTTATCGCGCAAGGTGGTGGTGACCTTCCCTCACTGGATGGCGAGATCCGACGCCGACCTACGTCGGTTTGTAGGGATTTTCTCCAACCTGGCATCTCTCACCGCGAGGCACCACCCTAGCCGACGCAAGCTCTAAGCTCCTGACTGGCCTCCTGGGATATGTGATAGTGTAGTGTATGTGTGTGTGTGTGTAAGTAGGAGTGAGGATAGAACAAGGAAGAGGAAGGAAAGATCGCATGCGGTCTATGGTTTGAAGCCCAGGCTACTGCTCCGGCATTTGTCTAATGCTGACTGGAGATACCACAGAAACATTTCAGTAAGAGCAGAAAGGCGCTGTAATTATCCTCCAGATAGCACCTGAATTCGACCTAGCTATATAGGTAGTGTCGAAAATGCTGCTACCGCTGGTACTCGATTCTTGGGACTTCCCGGTCAGAGACACAGCAGTGGCATCGCTTGATGCTCTGAGCTACCGTTGCTGGCGAAAACTGTTTTAATATGTTGTAGATATGACAATAGAGTAATCATAAGTGCAAAACATCCTTTTCCCCAAAGGAGTCGGATAGAACCTTGACATTTCGAAGCCACGATTTCTCTCTCCCTCTCTGTACTTCTCTCTTTGTGGATTCTCGAATGTGGAACACTTCTCCGAATAATTCTGTAATACGTTATTACCTCCGTTTTTCTTGCGTGTGGAGCATCTGCATGTGGAAAGGTGCGCTGCATAAACGTTCTTAATTTTTCCCCTCGAAGGGTTAGACTTCCACTAAATTGCCGCTCCTAAACGCTCGGGGTTGTGGGTAGAGAAAGTCGTCCGAGATCCCGAAGGTATTTATTCCAGTGTGGGAGCGCACCATAAATCACGTCACGCTGATTCTAGCTATTTTGAAACCTCCCCGGGCTTCGTCATGGATCATCACGTTTGGGGAGAGGCGACTTGAAGATGCCGTTGCGTGAGATGTGAGCCGTCTTCACAAACAACCAGGGACGTTCTGTGAACAAACTTCTTATTTTCGTATCGTTTCGAAACAAACTGACATGGCGTTACCTGTAGCTATCCAAAGTATCCAAAGCTATTGTGGCAGGACTATATTGAAAGAAAGAGTGGAAAAATGGAAGTAAACATTTACTTATTGAATATTGGATGTGTTGAATGATAGATTCAGCCAACGCACTTTGAAATCTCTTTCAATTTACGATCGTATTGGGCAGCGTGTCGATGTTCTTACTCACTACCAGTCTCTCCTCGTCGTGCAAAATTCTTATGATATCTGATGTTAACTGTTGGTTACTCGAAAATGTCCATATTGCTATTTAGTTGTATTTTGCTAAAAACTTGCACTTGGAAAAGAAATCTATTTACTTCAATATTTACGTTCATTTATTTGAATCTAAGGACCCAAATATCACTTTTATTGGAAAACTTTGGCCAATAGTTTCCTTTGACACTGGAACCACGAACTTGTTTAATCTCATTTTCCGAAAAGTCTTTACAAGTAGAATTTACATAATTCTTTTACTAAAAATAATGAGAAGTATTTAAAATTTTAGCAGCCATTGATGGCGCAAGGAGTAGGATGAAACAACGTGACGTCTGCGAGGCGAAGCCTTTGTGAAGGGACCCATAGTCTCTCAAACAGGCCCCTCAAACTTCACTGCGCAGATTTTAAGCCTGTCGTCGCCGCGTGGTTATGCATTGTTCCACTTGAAAGTGCACGGGGCTCTTCATGTACCGCTCTTCTTTCGCATGATTCGCCTTGCAGCTGAACGCTGCTGTGTTCATTATGTGGTTGTGGCGTGTTTGGTTCTTCACACGTGATACACTAACATCGTCATCCATTACATAATCATTCATCTATGGTCATTTAGCTCTTCTCCTTACCCGATCTTTCATACGCTCTCAGAAATTTCTGCATTACTTCAATATAAATATACGTTAAAGTAGTTATCAAGAACGGACATTAAATTTAATGTATTCATATTCATGAGAATGTGAATGACTGACTGAATGATTTCATGGACTGGTATTTATGAACATATGAATGCTGAGAGACAGGGAATTTGGGAGAAGCTCTACATTACATATAATCGATTTTAATTTAAGCATTAAGTTTAATGTACACATATATTAAACTCTTTTTAATGTACAAGGTATATGAGTTCCTTGCACATTAAATCATTAATCTGATTAAATTTAATGCCCTTCTGATACTGCACAGTGGGACAGGAAGTCGTAAGTCTCCTTCCTCACCTAGGCTCAGGAATGAGTGTGCGACTTATCGCATCACATATTCTAATCCTATAGTATTGATAAAAGCCCTTGTTTGAGCTGATACTTATTTACAGCCAACGCGTTCCTACATGCTGTATGCAAGCAGTTAGAGACCAAGACAGGTATCGAGTATGATGTAACAGCGTAGACGATTATTTCACAAATGCAAACACAATCCACTTAATCAGGAATCAGTTTAATCTAGTATTGACACAAACACATTCAATTCAACTATGCTATTGTTGTTGTGAGTAATAGATACTTTTCATCGTAGCTTTCGTTGTACTTGTAGCTTTCGCTGGCGCTCCCAGTGAATGGAGCAGTCACCTTCGGAGCGGCGGTGGCGGGCACGGGCGCGGGGGCGCGGGCGGGGACGGGGGCGGGGGCGGGGTCGAGGGAGGCGGCGTAACGAACTGTTTGCCGACGCG
Source organism: Teleogryllus oceanicus (assembly GCA_964035755.1). Lineage (NCBI taxonomy): Eukaryota > Metazoa > Arthropoda > Insecta > Orthoptera > Gryllidae > Teleogryllus > Teleogryllus oceanicus. The sequence continues at coordinate 63,733,130 of CAXIVR010000005.1, read as the reverse complement.
CGGCTGCGGGGGCCGAGGCGCGCCCCGCCGTGGACAAACACTGGCTGGCCCCGCCCCGCTCGCGCCCGCGCCCTGCCCCTCGACCCGACCGCCTTTGCATGGGCCACCCCCGTCCCCGCTTCCGCCCTCGCTCTCGCCGCTCCTCTGGACGCCGCCCCGCTGCAGCTTTGCCCTACGGCCGTTGTCATCGCTGTCACCAACACCATTGTGTATGGGGATGTCATTAGCACGGCTTCTTGCGACGTGGTTTGTCCGATCAGTCCCTGGTGAATGCCGGGGCAGTTCCTTAACAAACGGGCCACGGACCGCGCGCTTTCCTTCCTCATCAGTGTCGCCTCTTCTCCCCTTACAGACATGTACTGCACTACACGTGGTGGGAGAACAGTCGAGAGTTTAGGGGAACTGTTAGGGGTAACCTCCAGGATCCGAGCTGAGGCGGTGCCCCGCTCGGGGGTATACCTGCAGAGGGAACCTCCACGAGCCGACATGTAGGTTGGCGCTGTATCCCACATTTTATTCGGGGAAGAACATGACCACCTCCCATCTATAACATGCAATACACTTACAGGACTAATAACCGTATCAATTGACGTGTCCGGAAACGTAAAATAATCATAACGAATTAATTTTGTGTCGTCATAGCCATAACGTTGACGTTTGGTCGCGGCCGGATTTCGTGTGCCATGGAGCTCAATACTCGGTAATTGCCGTCAATAGCCACAACAAAATTGCCTGTCGTTGCTTTACCCGCCTTAATCATTTCTTCATTTTCATTTTACTTCCTTTCATTTACTTCTCAACCATTCCCTAACATCTCCCATCCATTTTCGGGCGTCATTCCCTGCAGCTCGGTCTCCTGCGACACAGCTGTCGTTGTCATATCAGTCACCAATGTCGTCGTGTCATCAACAGCTCTTCTTGGACTATATACACTATAACGGTACCAGTTGACAGAATCACATCAACTTCCCCTTGGTTATCATCATCAGTACTTCCATCATCACTATTACCTCTTCACTCCTACTTTCTCATCATTCGGTCATCCCTGTCCCTCCTCACCATTTCTCTCCTCTTGATGCGTCTGCAGCGGTTCGGTTGTCAGTATTGTCATATGACAAGCAGATCGGAGAAGATGCACTCATCCACAAAAGTAATTTAAATTACGAATTGTTAGACACCATAGTCACAGTGACTGTTGTTGAATAATAAACTTAGGAATAATTGACGAGAGACATATGTAAACCATAAAGAATCCAGAATACAAACGTTGTAACAACAATATTGAAGTACTTTATTCAAGCAGTTTGTTGAATGTTGAATAGCACTGCATCCGACAAGCTAGTCATCAGTGTCACCAACACCTTCTCCTGCGCAGTTATCATCACTCCCGTCATGTCATCAGTTCGGTGTCGGCTAGATTCAAGTAGCAAGTGGAGTTCAATAGCTACTTCTATTGTCACTGGAGTCAGCGTTGCCTTCATCATTACTTCTGCCTTCGCCATTCCTTCACCATTACCATTACCTGATAGATTCGTCTCTAAACCTCACTGGCGCTCTGCTGCCGGCGACACTTCTCAATGACATTAATAGTTTACTTCTTTTCTTCCGATACACGTTTAGGGACCAGAATCTCGTACTTCCACGAAACCCTGGACAACGCACGGTGAGGCCGACCTCTCGCTGAAAGTTAGAGCAGCTAGTGACAGTCATTGATTGATTGATATTTCCGGGCACGACAATTACTAATATAATTATTTCGTAATTGTAGTGAAATTTTTAATATAGGAGGTGACGGTGTTTCTCCCTCGCTAGAACATGAAACTCAGCGTCGAATCACACGTCGACTTGCGGGAATTTCCCCACCTCCCCAGCTGGAATGAACTCCAGGTTCTCCGGACATGTGCGGGAGTGTAGTGTTTGTGTCTACTTTTATAGGGAAAATGAGGGACAGAGATAAGCTGGAAAGATCATACGGAGTCCGCGGCCCGTTTGTAAGGGTTACTGCTTCTGCATTTGTCTGAAAAATATAGGAGAAACCACGGAAAATCACCGGTCAGAACAGCCGACCGCAAGAAGTTTCCCCCAGATAGCTGCTGAATTCGATCTAGTGATCTAGCTAGTGTCGTCCCCTCCCTCCCGCTGAGACTAGGACCTTGAGGCATCCCCGGTCAGAGTCGCTGCAGTGACAACAGACGTGTTCCTGAACCAACTCATTTGGTGGATCGGCTGTGTTGTAACTCCTCCAACTTCGTAGATCAGGTGTCGTAGAAGGATAATAAGACAGACACACACAGGTTGTCTGACCCAAAGATTTGACACATATTTATTTATGTCGACGCGATGAATTCGAATGTGAAGCCAGAAATGCGTCACCACCCTCTGTTTTTTCAAAAATCGAAAAAGAAAACACCGTGAAATTTGCAATCTACAATTTCAAGATGTTTTTTCTCAATAAAAAAAAACAGGTGGGGGCGGCGCAATTCTTGTTTTAGATTCGGGTTTAACGCGTCGACATACATAGAGAAACATGTGTCCAGTTTTTGGGTCTGACATTTTTTTTGGTGTGTGTATGTCTGTGCCTGTATAATCATGATTTTGATCTTCCCTACAGGTAGGCTTTCCGGCCATAGATAAATGAAGATTAATGGTTAGATGAATGAGTGAAGGTGTTTTTGTTATTCTTATTGTTGTTGTGGTTGATGATAATGTTGTTGTTATAATTTGAATGAAGCAAAAATGGTGGAATGGGAGGCGGGCAAACCGGAGATTCCCTACTGCTTTGTCAACTACAAATTCCTCAAGAATTGACTGGAATTTGAAGCAATGTGAATGGTCATCCTAAGTGAGACGGCATATTGACCCTCAAAATAAGAGTCAACATTTTTTAAATTTGTAAGCTGTTGTTGTTATTATTATTATTATTATTATTATTATTATTAATATTATTATTACAACTATACATTACATACGTACTTTCTATATTGTTAGGCCATAAGCCTTTAAACCGTTAGAAACCTACCCCTACATTATTCTTGGTTATGAAACCCTGATATCTATTCCAGATGGTCTCTCCATCGCATAAAACCCGAAGAAAATAGATTGTAAGGTTCGGCTCAGGAAATAAAACCTAAAGGGGAAAAATATTTGTCGTCAAATGACGAACACGCACTGACCCTTCCACCACCCTCCAGTTACATAAGGCTCGTTCTAATGAATGAAGAGAATTCAATCATTAGACAACATAAAACAAACATATAAATGCTTAGGAATTCTGCTGCCCGTAAATTAACATACAGCGTAAACACAATTAAATGTCAATTATAATTTATGTTGCAATAACATACGTTGAAAAGTTAATGGAAGTTATTAGACAGATTCCGCTTTTCCCTTTAGAATTTTTCAGAGCATTCTTCTTAGTCAATAATATTAGCAGAGTTAGTATTCTCATTTGAAAATTGTACTCGCAATTATTGGTATATTGGTTTAACATATTTAATTTATGGTATTCTTGAAATCATAAAACCATCACTTGCAATTTCGAATACATGTTAGTGCGGGGTCAGACTGAAACCTATTTTAAAAAATATTCAGTAATTAATTTCAATTAAAACAGACTGCCCTATTTACGCCTATCAAGACCACGTAATATCGAGTGAACGAAGAAAGGACATTTCAGTGCATAATGATGACGCGACTATAAACTACTGCCCTGTTGCAGTAGTGAACCGATTCCATTTCCATGCCACTTTCCTTCGCAATAAAGTTGTGGTTGTTAGCCCTTCTTCCGCAGTTAGCTTCATTGCCTCGCAACACTCGCCAATTGAAAGTCCGGTCATGACGCCCGTGCATGGCGACCTAATTCATGGGACGGTTGACATTAATGTGTCGGAGTCCATTTGCACACTCGTGTGACGTCAATAGGAAGCAAAAATGTTCTGTTGTGGGCGTGACGTCACATTGTTACGACACTTGCAATTGTGGATGCTATCCAAGGAGTACGTGAGATGCTTAGGTGATTGTCACAGAACCGGAAGAGCGAGGAAGAAAGGGAAGTTTCAAGGGCGCGGTACTATTCCACGCGCGGCTTTATTAAGGAGGTTGTTGATTTTGGACTTACATTATTTACATACTAACGTCGTTAGGTCAATTGACCCGCAGTCAACGCGTGTTTGAAACCGACAAAATGCATGAATATCGATGCCGGCAATATTATATGTAAAGTGACATTCCTTTCTGGGCACTATCCATATCCAATCTCACTCGTAGACTGTAATCTGGTGTGAACGAAAGCTTCGCGGCAGATTTTTTTATTTTATTTTTTTTTTTGTTCTCTTAAGATTATATCTTAACATGTGACATCTCTGTTAATGCTACATTTTTCGTTCTTATCACATCCACTTCCACTACATCCACTTTTATTGCATGTACAACCAAGATTGCTTGCAACACTTTCGCCGTTTGGTCATTCACTGTTTCTGGTTAAGGACATTTTCATATATCTGGTTATCAATAGTAATAGTGGTGGCGGCGGCGGCTGTTGTATTGCTTGGCTGATAGTGTTGGGGTGATGTGGGGAGAGGGGAAAGAAGCAGAGCGGAACAGGAATGGTCTGGCGGGGCACAACAGAACGGGGTGAGGTGTGGTGAGGCGAAACAAGCGAGGCTGGACGAAGAGAAGCGAGGCTGGACGAAGAGAAGCGATGCTGGACGAAGAGAAGCGATGCTGGACGAAGAGAAGCGATGCTGGACGAAGAGAAGCGAGCTGGACGAAGAGAAGCGAGCGACGAAGAGAAGCGAGCTGGACGAAGAGAAGCGATGCTGGACGAAGAGAAGCGAGCTGGACGAAGAGAAGCGAGGCGGGCCGAAGCGAGGCGGGACGATGCGAGGCATAACGGGGCGGGACGCGACCTAGCGGAGGGCGTGGCGGGGCGAAACGGAGTGCGGGGGGCCGGTATGGCGGGGTATTGGAAGGGGGGGGAAGGGGGGGTGGCATGACGTGTGTGGCAAGACGAACCAAGCTTGACACGTCGGGATGGCACAGCGGGGCGAAGCAAGGCGTGGCAAGATTAAGCGAAGCATGGTGTGGCGTGGCAGGGCGAGGCGAAGCGAGTCCTGGCTTGACGTGGCTGGATATCCGAGTCGTGGTGTGGTGTGACGTAGCTTGGCTTGATAAGGCGAAGCTAGGCGTGGCGGGGAGGTAAATGACGTGCGGGAATTGGGGGGAATTGTCAAAACTTGACAAGGCGAAGTTGCGGCCACTTGGTGGTGGTGTGATGGTGGGAACAGGAGGGGGCGTGACTGGAAGGGAGTGGTGGGGCTCAACAGGAAGTGGTGACCGGGGGGGGGGGGGGGGAATGCAGAGTAGAAACGGAACGCAGCTAGGTGGAGCGGGTGGTGCGCGGCGGAGCGGCCGTGAAGGGAGGCGAGGGAGCGTGGTTGGAGAGGAGCGTGGCGGCCGGGCGCGAGCGGCCGCGGGCTCGTCGCAGGCCACCTGCGCACTGACGTCACTGCGCCAGCATCCCGTCAGGAGTCGGAAGGAAAAAGGTCGCTGCTCGGACGCTGCCTCCGCCTCTGCCGCCGTTCCCCCCTTCCCGCCGTCGGCATCGCAGTCTCCGTCGCGGTCGCCGTCTCCATCGTCGTTGCCGTCGCCGTCGGCGTGGCCGTTGCTGTTGCCGTCGCCGTTGCCATCGCCATCACCACCGCGGTCACAGTCTCCGCCACCGTCGCCACCGCGATCGTCATCACGGGCAGGCAGCGTGACGCGGGGCGGCGAGCGCAAAGGACGCTGGGCACACTCTTCGAACGGTCGCTTGGCCATTCCGTGTGCCGTGGACAGCGCGCGATCTTTTCTTCCTCATTCTTGAACACTTGATCTTTTCTACCTCTTCCTTGTCCTATCCTCACGCCTTACACACACTAACACTAACATGCACTACACTACCACACGTGCCGGGAAGGAGCTTAGAGGTTTTCTCGGCTGGGGGTGGTGCCCCGTTGGTGGGATATACCTGGTTGGGGAAAACCCCGCTAGCCGACTGTAGATCGCCGCCAGATCTCGCCATCCAGCGGGGGAAGACCATCTCTACCTCCCGAGCAAGAAAAAACAACAACAAAACACACGCATTTCACGTACGGGACTAATCACCATAGTAGTTAAGGCGCCCGGAATCACTAACAATGAATGAACCAATCAATCAATCAAAAATCCTCCGCTTCTGACAAATTCTTCTGTAGACTCTTGAACACTACCGATTGATCATCGGTGAGGACCACTACGAGGCACATGAGTATACGCGAAGCAACAAGCCTCAATGAGATTCAAGTCGCGACGTTTCGGGTGTGGTGCTGACTCGGGACGGGCTTTACATACACATTCTGGATTCTTCGTACGCCATTTAATTTCCAACCAAGGATATTTTTTAGTAATGCCCGGGTACTTGGTTTTGATCAATTATGTCACCCCCGAAATGGACAGAAATTACAAGAATTTTTTTAATTGGTCACCTGTATGTTCTCAGCGTTGCAGGTAAATTTCCACTTCCATATTTGCCACCAGCGAGTACAACAAGGTTTTCAGTAATATTTATCCATTTTAGAGGTGTTCCCCGACAAAATTAATATGCGATTTTACTAGAACGGACATTGTCATTGGGATTTAATTCTTTTACTTGGTTTTAGCAGTAGTACAACGTGGCCACATTTGCTCGCCCTTCGAAAGTGGAAACTCATCCGGACCCGCTCTGGCGGTTGAGAGGCATGTGACCTACCACATACCCATTGTAGTGCGCATGATATTATTAATATTGCTGTGAGCGATAGTGTATGAAGTTTTCAGTCCCCTACCGAATCATTCTATTCCCCGTGCTCCAAGTGTGAAGGAGTTTTGTACGAGAAACTTCAAACACACTGTAGTATGGATACAAAATTTACTGAATAACTTTGCAGAGTTTTCTATTTTTAGTAATTTTCGTACTTTTTTGTATTCCGGAAAGATCAGATGGTTGCGAAAACCGTCTGCTAAACAAAGGGACACAGGCTGCTCTGGTTTTCTTCCTTTCCCAATCTGTCTTCCTCTCCAAGCCTACGTGGGGGCGGTGATAGGATAATCCTTGACACCAACGTCCCGTCCCCCTTATCCCAGAAACAGACTGCGGTACCTCAACGGCCTCATCGCAACATCTTGACGCATCGTTAACTGAGTGGCTCTAGCGTTCGAGTCTCGATGGTGGCGGATTGTCGACACTACCTAGATAGCTTGGTAAAATCCAACCACTATCTGAAGGAGAATTTTAGCAGCCGGCCGCTCTGACTGGTAATTTTGTGGGTTTTCTCCGATTAATCTTAGACGAATGTCGATGCAGTACCGTGACAAACGAGTCACTGACCACACGATTTTTTTTCCTTCCACATCTTTATTCTCTCTCCTCTTCTACACACACACACACACACACATAAACACACATACACACTTACATGCACTAAACTATCACATACGTCTGGAAACCAGTCGGGAGTTTAGAGTTTGCCTAGACTGAGGCAGTTACCTATTGGGGGATTCGTAGAGAGAAAAACCAGCAAGCTGACGTGAAGGTCGGTGCCGATCTCTCTTTTCAGCGCGGGGCAACAGCTCAACCTTCCGGGATATAACATACGGGACTAAGCTCACTAACTCACTCTCCTCCAAGTATCTTCCCCAGCGAGGCACCATCCCAGTCGGTAGGAGCTCTACAACCCCGACTGCTCTCCCAACATCTGTGGTAGTGTGGTATATGTCAATGGTAGTAAGGGGAAGCGGAGGAGACTAGGAAGAGGAAGCAAAGATCACGCGTGTTCCATAACCTGTTTGCCAGAGTTCTGCTCCGGCATTCACCTGGTGTGATTAGAGAAACCACGCAAAACTGCCGATCATAGCAGCCCAGAGTTGGAATTCTCCTTCAGACAACGGCTAAATTTCAGTCATCTACGTACTCTTATCTAGTCGAATTCGAAGACTCCTGTATTATCTCGTAGGCCCTACCATTCGAGACAACGATGCCACCAGAGACGTCATGAAGGAACGGACCGGGAGCGATAGCTCAGTGCATCAACTGATGTCACTGCAGCACCTTTGACGGGGAGGTCCTACTCGACACCTGCAGGATTTTCGACACTAGCCCTTCAGCTAGGTCGAATTCGGTCGCTCTCTAAGAGAATCTAGCGGGCGGCTGCTCTTATCGGTAGTTTTCCGAGGTTTCTCCAATCATTACCGAGCGAATGCCGGAGCAGTGCACTAATAAACGGGCCACGGACCGCGCGCGAACTTTCCTTCCTCTTCCTCGTTCTAACCTCACCACTTACACACACTTAGACTAACATGCACTACACTAGCACATTCTGGGAGACCGGTCGGGAGCTTAGAACTTGTCCCGGCTGGGGCGGTGTCCCGCTGGTGGGAAGAGTCCTGGTCAGGGGGAAATCCCGCTAACAGACGGTAGGTCGGCGCCGGATCTCGCCATCCAGCGGGGAAGATCACCGCCATCCCCCGAGGAAAAACACCCACTACACTTACGAGACCAAATCTGTTGACGCGCCCGGAATCACTAATGAACCCACCGACAAACGAAGGAACGTGGCGCGGCAGCGCGACTGGGGGCTCGCGTATACGACGCGTAGCCACGCAGCGCGTCGTCGTCCCCACGCAGTCTGCGCGTCGCGGGCGTGTCGGCACGGCACCGCACGGCGCGGCGCACGGTGCGCGGCGGAGGAGCAACGACCCGCGTGCGGCCTTGCCCCGTGCGCGGCCTTGGCGTGGACGCGGAGACAATGGCAGGGCGGCACGGGGCGACCGGACGGCGCGGGACAGCCGGCCGCCTTCGGGGAACTAATTGTTCCCCATCGGGACGTCAACGCCGCTTCCACGAGGTGCTCGCTCCCAGCGACGCTCGTGCGGCCCACCGTGCGGGAACGGCGCACGCACTTTCTCTGATGGAACAGGTTCTGCGTTGAATGTTGCTCGGTGGTTGTCGTTGTAACGTTTTGGGTTTGTTGACGTCGCCTGGGTGCTTGGAATATTAGCATGATGTGACACCATCGCTGGAAATATCTGCGTTGGTTCCGGTGGGCTCCCAACTCTTTAAGAATCGTTGCCAGGTATCGCTCTTAAAATTTTATTTGTTACTTTTGTTTACATTTTTACAACGAATTATTATTCCTTTCACTATTAATATATCATAGTTTATTTTGTATTCATTAGAATTATATTATAATATATTGCTTATTCGCGGATTTCTCTGGTACGTTTATATAACAGTTGCCTACATTTTGCCAAACAGGCAATACTTGCAATTTATATTAGTTGTCGTATTGGAGAATATTCTTTACTACGCGATGAGTATTTAGATGCCACGTATGTGGAGGACTTGTATACCTCCTGCATTTATTTATTTATCCTTTTTGTTTATTTTTCGAAAAAGTTTTACAAAAGATCCAGTGGTTATGATCATTCCAAAGAACTCAAAGTAATCAAGACGTTTAGCTTTTTAATTAATATAATATTTAATTAAATTGTATTAGTATTATCTATATATTTCTAGTTTCACTTAAAAATAATATCCTTAGTATTATTATTAGTTGTGGGATTGTTATTAACATTTTAATTTTTATTTTGGGCCTATTCGATGAACGAAATGAAGTTATTTGCAGAATGTTGAAATGTAACTTAAAACGAAAAATTGCGAAACGAAATGCAAATTAAGTCCAATATAAACGGCCTATCTGGAAAATAAAAATCAAAATGTCAATTTCGAAAGACTTTATCAGTTTACCAGAACAAAGTGTGTCTTTGTCTAGCTCAATGCCTTTAATAAACTTAGAAGAAGAAGGGTCATCTGTCTTAGATACTTTTATTTTCATTCAATTTCTTTTTCTTAAAAATAATTATCCATTAAACTAGGTGAGATATTGCCCGAATAAATGGATATGAATGATTCATCGATGAACTTCCGATTGATCGTAGTCTCTGTAATGTCTTCATTATGTTTATTTCACACTGAGCATTTAACTTCTGGCTACGAATGTCATCAGAGGTTGTTCCTGTGATAATAGAATTTTTTTGCAATTAGTTATTCTTAAGCTTTATCGCATGAGTAAATGTTTTGAAAAAAGAGCGAAGTTAGGAGCGAGTTTTTAAATTTGTATGAACATTAAATTTGTACGTATAAATAAACTTTATAAACGAGTTGCTTACGCTAGTTTTTTACTTATAAGAGAATCAAACTTAATTTTGCGAAACAACTTTCTTGTGACGTTTGGGGGGCTAGACGTCGGTGCGGGAAAACTGTGGTCGACTGTTCCGTTCACCGCTACCTCCCCAGATTTCTCTTGCGATTGGTTGAATGTGTGTTGCGCAATCATTCGTGCCGTGAAATCTAATACGTCATAATTTGTGCCTAAAAAGGCTCTTTTATGAACGATTTCTTGCAACAGAAAAGGTCGTTTATAATACTGGAATACAAAAAAGATTTTTCGTCTAACAGTTAAAATATTCCACTTGACCTATTTCGTTTTATAAATTAGCTAGGATTTATAAGAAATCGTTCGTGAACACAGAATATCAAATTTCTCAGAAAGGTTTTTAATGGAGTGTTTTGAGAGCATCTTCGATCGGATATTCTGAGACTTGAAATAAGATCTCGTTGATTTCAATCTGCGAACAAGCTTTGCGGCATCAGTATCTTCGGATCATCTTGCATTTCTCTGAAGTTTATATTACCAGTTTCTTGGAAATCCTGCAGAAAATGCTATTGGATGTTCTTGAGACAGTTTTCCGTAAGTGACACATGTTCACCGTATGTCGCTCATACCCCAAGTACGGGAATTTAACTAGGCCCAAGCATTAGGACACCGTTAGCTAGTCGGCGAAGTCGGACAATCAACCCCAAATGCCAAATACATACAGTATTAAATATAACGAGCTACATCACTGTCATATTCCTCGGATATACATGTACGATGTATCTTGCTAGTATGTGGTGGACATATTCTGTCGCCCTCCCAAGAACTCTTGCGATACTCTATGCGTGAGTGCATATCGGAAGTTGGCCATTAATCTATCATTTTCGATTCCGCGAGCTGTCAACATAATTTGTATTTAAAAAATGGTAGTAGTATGGTTGGAGAACGTCTAATCTAATTAATAATTGCACCGATTGTATGTAATAAAATCGTAAATGCTCTTTTATGAGAAACGAAATTGTAAAAGCAGAGGTAGTCGAATTCATTAAATAGCACCTAGTTGTAAAAAAGGTTCCGTTTTTTAATTATTCCGAAATGATTGAAGATTATTAAAATATGGCACATTTAGATGATATTTGATCCTTCTTGTTATGACAATTTGATGGATTTTTGACATTGAGCTTGTCCGCGCTGGTCGGAGATACCTAGTTGGGACCTATCCCCCCCCCCGCAATCTGACGTGTAGGTCGGTGCCGATTCTCACAATCCAGATGGGGAAGAACAAGACCACTTATCATGATAAAATCGTGAACTTCACTTGTGCGAATTTTTATCATGTCCGTTGACGCTCCCAGAAATACAAAGTAATCAATGAATCAATCGATCCAAAATTTTCTCAGGGACCAACAGTGGTTCGCCAAGCAGTGGTTGGCGAGCGTGTGTGCGAGAGCGTGTACGGGGATCATCGTAAGCAGTAAGAACTGCTTGTGTGTGTGTGTGTGTGTGTGTGTGTGTGATGACGGCACCTGACACTCCATTTATTACTTGCAGGGAGTGGCCGGAAACGCCATCCAAGGTCACTTCTTTGGCTGCTTACGCTAATTATTGCAGCACAGTGTGTTTGCGCAAACGACCACCATTCGCTCCGACGTCACGGGAAAGCAATTATGTAAATACGTTTTCAGTATTTAAGGACTTATTTTAAATTTTTAAATGTTCTTAGTTGCGTCTGGGAAATCAATTTAATCGAAGTCAAGTTTTAATCTCATCCAAAGACGAACATTGGACAAGATGTTTTGATATAGAAATCAATACAGTGAAGGATTTCAAACTTCTGAAAATATTTGTCTTGCAAGACATCTCTAGGTATTACCAGACGTAGAAATACATTTTTCCAAATCATTAACTCGCTGTAGTAAGATACGTTCTTATTTTTGAAATGATTGTATTATCTCCAAGGTTGCGAATATTTCAAATTGACAGTCTATTCGTCGTTTAGGTCAATATTGCTAGAATAATTTGAATTCATTTGGTAAACCATAGTATTAAAATATAATCTGGTCGATCTTTCTAGACACATCGCAATTTTAAGCGATCCCAGTCTGTTGTCCGAAGGGGACAAACTTATGCCCTACACTACCACACATGTCGGGAGCTTGGAGCTTATCCCGGCTGTCTGTCTCCCGCTGGCGGGAGATACCGAGTGGGTTATCGAGTGTAGGACGGTGTTGGTCTGAGAGGGAAAAACACCACCACCGTCCGCGATTAAAAAACGGAACTACATTTACGGGAATAATGACTACAGCACTTGACGCGCCCGAAAACTTGAAATAATCAACAGAAGGGGCAGAACGCGGGACTGGAAACCAACGCTTTGGACCTGTTACCTACCTCATAAAGGAGTTATCTTCTTTAAAAAGAAGTCGAACATTACTTGTGCACGCCGTAAAGAGGCATTTGCTAATCCGAGATCTAATCACGAGACACGATCACTGTGTCGAAGGATCAAGAGAACGCGCGAGCAAGCGCTCTCATTGCGGTGACTGCTACCGAGAGCGCCGGGGTTCAGACCCCGTCATACAAATCGGGCCGAACAATCGCGGAAGACGGGAGCAGCGGCGGGAGCGGAGCGGTCAGCGAAAGCGGCACGGCGGCGGCGGCGGCGGCGGCGGCGGCGGCGGCGGGCCTTATAAGGCCTCGTGCAGCCGCGACCTGGCAGGCGGTGGCGGCCGCGGCGCGCGGTGCCCCTGCGCCCTCGATGGCCCAAACGGGCGCAGACGCGGCCGCGGGCCGCCGCCATCGTCACCCCTGCCGTCAACGCTACCCCCACCGCGACCTTCACCGTCACGGCCACCGCGACCGTCACCGTCACCGCCACCGCCGTCACAGCCGTCACAGCCGTCACCGCCGTCACCGCCGCCACCGCCGCCATCGCCGCCACCGCCGCCACCGCCGCCATCACCGCCGCCACCTCCGCCATCGCCTCCGCACCGCCTCCGTCACCGCCTCCTCTGCCATCATCACCACCGCCGTCACCGCCGCCACCGCCGCCACCGCCGCCACCGCCGCCATCACCGCCGCCACCTTCGCCAACGCCTCCGCCAACGCCTCCGTCAACGCCCCCGCCACACCGCCTCCGTCACCGCCTCCGTCACCGCCTCCGTCACCGCCTCCGTCAACGTCTCCGCCAACGCTTCCGCCAACGCCTCCGTCACCGCTTCCTCTGCCATCATCACCACCGCCGCCACAGCCGCCGCACCCACACCACCGCCGCCGCCTCTGCCGCCGTCGCCGCCGCCACCACCACCATCATCACCACCTCCACCACCACCACCACCACCACCACCGCAGCCATGCTATCGTCCAGACGGCGGTCAATCAAACTACTAAAGAGTTTTTGCAAAGAAAATAGCACAGCAGACTAAGCATTAAACTTCGCCCAGAGTGAAGGGAGATATCATACATGTCACGGCTCAAGTTCGAAATACGGCTAAAGGCGGCTCCACACATTTGTTAATCGGCGAGTAAGCTCGCATAGAGAGCAACTGCTCGCCGAATCCCACGTGGTGTGGTTGAGTTGCTTGCTAATCGCCGTGTGGCAAACATTCGGTGCTCGCCCGACCCGTCGCGAGTCGGTTATTGGGACACATCAAAGGAAGCGAACATTCGCCGAACGTATCAGTTGTTCGGGATTGGAGGAGCAGTTGCTCGCGGGCTCGCTGCTCGGTGCTGAATGCTGAATGTGGGGAGTAGCCTTAATGTTATGAGTATGTGATTAAATCGTGCATTAACCAGACGATGTGGATAAATTTACATAAATGCTGATGAACGGATATTTTTGCACTTCATCCGGCTAATGCTGACATTAACAGCAGGTCGCTGGCTAAAATGAGGTGATTGTCCGATTGTGAGACGGTTTGTGTGTACGTAATCAGTATTTTGACTTAAAAATGCGTTGAAATTTCGCGTTCCGTAGAATCAAGGTTGTTTGTAAATCCCTAAGGTCGGAGCCTCAACACAAACACGGAAATACGTAGCAAAGCGTCAACAGGGGGATATAATGTGGTAAGTTTTGGTTAGGTGATATGTGTAAATTGAACTTTACCCTTGTGGAACTTGAAACTTCAGAACTGTCTCTCAATAGCCTTAGATACATCCTCCCAGAAATCTGGGCCCTGTTTATCATACATCACTGATTATTCCTCATCACTGTATCGTCCTATCATTCTGTATCGTTCTGGCATCGTAAAGGCAGTACCAGTTGTACTGTACGAGAGCGAGTCATGGGTATTGACGAGAAAGAAAGTAGTAATATACAAGCTTCCGAGTTGAGATTTCTAAGAGCAGTAAAAGTCTGTAGGCTCCTTGACCAGTTCAGGAACGAAAACATCCGAAAAGGTCTCAACATTTTCTCCATATTAGACAAAATTAAGGGGAAACATTCAGCGTGATCACACCTACAAAGGATGGAAGACGATAGGCTCACAAAATCGGCCTGCCATTATCGCCCAGCGGCAAAAAGAGATCCTGGTCGACCAAGGCAACGATGGAGTGAGGCCGGAACAGGCCTTCTGGCCTAAACCGTGAAAGGAAGAAGAAGAAGAAGAAGAAGAAGAAGACTATCGTTCTTGCCCTAGCCATCTCATGTTGGCTAATATACATCCGTCTAAAGACCGAAGTTGTCTTCAAAGCTGTCACTTCTTCGAACTTTATTCATCCACTCTGGATAATGTAAAATAGTGCCCGAGTTCATTGCGTCCGTGCAGTAAACACACCCACCAACAACGAAAACACTTCGTCACGGGACGGAAAACCAACTCAAACTTCCAATAAATCAGCCGCAAGAGCGTAGACGTGGTCTGTGCAGACCGCTAGGCGACCTGTGGCAGCCACACCCCAGCCGCTACCTGCCTCTTGACCCCGTCCATTGTTCCTTCAGCGCCCCCTGGATTTCTTTCCAGCGCTCGCGAGCCGGCGAGCTGCTCCGTCGGTTTATGAACGTTTCTGAAGCCTTGAGACCAGTCGGTGCTGTGGCGCGAACCAGGTTCAGTGTATGTAGTATACATGTTGTGTAGTATGCCGAACGTACGGATGTCCAAGTGCTTTGAATGTGAGTGTGAATATGCGAACACAAGATGGAGGGAAAAAATGGAAAGAAAAATTGTAGAAAATTCAAGACGTTTTTTAAGTATCACAGAAGTTTCGTACCATGGGTCAGGTCGGATCAAATCCTATGATCCATAACTTTTTTTGTGAAAATGAAATAACGACGTACAAGATACGCTCCATTAATTATGCGCATTAAATGACTTCGTAAATGACCTAGTACGTCGTAGGGTATCGGAATATACTGTATACAAATTGTTGTAATTTTTGATGATGAGTGTTTTGTCCATTTGCCTTATTGGGAAGACGGTAAAATAATTTAAAATGCACATGTAATGGATTAGAAGATGCAAGAAATATGCTTAATTTTTGTTTTGTTTGTTGATTAAACGTGAAGGGTCCTTTTCTGAACTGTGTATTTTCTGTACATACCCTGAACCGCCCGGAAGCTTTTTTATTAACACAATGAAAATTTACAATCTATTTAAATTGAAATAATAAGTAAATATGATAATTCAAAATAAATGATCAATGAAACCGCCGGAAGCTCGTAAAGTTTTCTCGCGGTTTCTGTACAGACACTATATCGTGTCAATCAAGTTTCAGCAGCAACATCGTTGTACGCCAGTGAAACCGAAATTGAAGAACAGAACCTAGAAAATTTAATTACTCGTGTACATAAATATTTTGTCAGATTTATCGCTGCGTGCATTGGTATATTTCTTTTACTCATATTGTATCATAGTGGTAATAAATTAAATACTCTACCTTAATTTAACATTTGTATCATTTTACAATATTGCCTCTTATTTTGACTTGATGGTTAAATATACTGCACTTGTGTCTACCGTCACAAATCTATGAATAATTCCACTTCACGCTCCTCGGCCCCTGGATTTATTGGGAAATTTCCAAAGATCTCGTGCTTTTGCATTTGTTACTTGTTCACCGTTGTTGTTTTGTTTTCTACTTCTAGCAGTATTGCTACTTTGTTTTTAATAAACTTTTGTATTTTAATGTCATACTTCTAAGAAATAAATGGAATTCAGTATCCTTTTTTCGTTTCTTTGGCAAGATTTCATTAAAATTCTGATTCTTGAAGTTACTGTACAGTAGTTTGTAGTGTTTTATATTTTCTCCGTGATACTGTCTTCTACATTGGATTACTGAATAAAACGATGATAAATCTTGATGTTCACTGAAATTCAAACTTTCTCATTTCCTCAACTTTCTCAAATTCATCATTCTGACTACGAAAGTCGCGGTACCCTTGAAAGAGATTTTCAGGCTGTGACCTCCGATGTAGAGACAGTGCTCCAATGGACAACTTCAGTGAATTTAAACGTAGGATCTGAACACGTGTCATTGACATGTACACTTAATTACGTTCAATTTAAAAAAATCATTACCTGTGTATTGGTTATTCGCGATAGAGACGGTACGAAGAAGGAATTGAAAATCCATGCGCTAAGTTGTCGCTTCCATTTCGAAAAAGCGGAGGATGAATATTTTTCGTTTCCGCCCCTATTTCTCGCACACACATGTTTGTCAATCTATGTCTAAAACTAGACAAAAAATGTCTATGCAGAGCTTTGCACTTTAACCATACAGAACCAAATTTAAGATATTCAAGAATTCTTCTAATGTTTCTAATGATGCAACGATTGAAAAAAAAAATTAAAGATGTGATAGCCATGAAAATTAAATTGTTAGTAGTGATGTGTCCAAATGCTACGTTTTCATTCAACACATTACCAGTACATTCATGCACTTCAACATTTAAAACTGTACACCATCCCTGAGAGTATATCATGAATTTCAAAAATCTTTAAAGCCCTTCAAAACACAACAGAATGCTTCTTGTGTGGCTTCACGGAATTCTTCGGTTGCTTGCCTTCTTGTTGCCCCGAACCCTTCATTTTCTCGTGTACACATACTTACTCGTGCCGGGCCGTCTGACATGTTTTTGCTTGTGTTTACAGGTGAGTGGTTGAGGCCATGCCGCCAGGGCAGACATTTGCAGCCGAGCACGCGACCGTGAGTACAAAAGAAACCGCTGTCTGAGCGCAACTCTTTGCCAGCGCGAGACCACTTGCAGTCAGTTGTGCCAATTTACGGATTTTCTCCCTAAATTTAGGGATTTGACTTAGTGAAGAGATACAACAGTGTTTTCTCCATAGGTTTAGCTTTAGATATGAATGAATTAGAGTGGGGAGTTGCAAGTGTGACTCCCTTCCACCTAGACTTACGTCGGGATTCGCATTGAAGTGGAAAAATGTAAGGCAGCTTGCCTCAGCCCGTCAGGCTTTGCGTGGGATTTTAATTAAAGGGGAGATACAAGGTTTTTTTTTCCTGCCCCGTGTTTATCGACGAATATTCCAGGATAGTCACGAAAATGATACTTCCATCTCCTATGAAGTTTCCAAATATTTAATACTTATTTTAATATGAAAACGAAATTGTGAGAAACGAACGAGAGAGGAATAATGAAATGGATATTCCTTGATGGTTATAATAATATATTGTGTTCTAAACGTTTTTATAATAAATAAAAATGTTTAATAGTATTAATTATTGAAGTATTTATATTAATTTTTATTATTAACTTAAAATATTTTCATTGCTCCTATTTCGAATCGCATGGAAAATACAAATACTTGCATTATATTTTTAAGACGTGCGTGAAACTGGTTTATCGTATTTTTTTCTGATCTTCATTTAGTGTTGTTATTCTCTCAAGAGAGAATCTACAGGAAACTTATTTGTTTGTGTATGCATTTAACTTCGATTTTTTTAAATCATCACTGATGGTTGGTTTCGAAAAACGTAAAAAGCGTATCGATTATAAATTGTTGATGTCTACGGGGAACGTACTTCAAACAATGGTGTAGCATGTCATTTGAATTATTTATTTTGTAATTGATTACTTCAGCTTGCAATTTAGTTGCATTCAGAGATTAGCCTTTTCCCCCTATAATTAATGTGATCATTAATACAAAAATTTTTTAAAAAAAATTTTAAAAAAATAGTAATGTCACTTTCCTCGTAAAATATTTTCGAAAAAACTATTAAACACTTACGTAAAGTTAATTCTATCAATATGGATAACTACAAAAATGTAACATTTGGAATGAGGTATGTGTGTTATTGATACGTTGTAGCAACATCGGTCAACTATTGATGGTTGAGAGGAATTTTGAGAGAAAATGTATACTAATAAAAGTGAATTCAACGACGTGTAACCGACATCGATACCACAAAAAGTAGCGTATGAATAGATATGAATTTTTTACAGGCTCTTTTCCAGGATTGTCGCAGTGCCCTAGAAAAGTGTGAGAAAGATTAACAAAACCCAAATGCGGAAAATAAATAATTTAAATAATATGTTTGCAGATGCACCGTGACCATTTTTCGCCTCTCACTTGGAGCACGTGGTTCCTAACACATTCTACCAGGGCCCAGTAGTGCTGAGGCGAAATTAATACCTAATTTATTCGCTAGAAGCAGTAGCTGCGCATAAGATAACAAAATGCCATCTAATAGCAATGTGTTGTTAAATAAAGTGAAAGAAAATCATTGTATTTTATTAAAATTTGAACTAATTACATTAAAAATAATAATCTTAAACACTATGGTTTATATACAATTGACTTTTTCCCTCATTCACAAGGATTGAATATGAAGAAAGCCCGGGCAATGCTGGGTATGTTGCTAGTGATAAACAAGTTGGTGGATTTGCGACGAAGAACTTGGCAACACTGCTTGCAGTGCTTTGACGTGCAGCGCGCTTCTTTTTTCGTTGCCCTGCCGGGCAGTGTTTGCTTTTCTGGAGCTTTGCTGTTCGTTTCGTGACGTTTGTATGTGATTGTTTCGAATCCGAGTCTCTCTTCTTTCGGGATGAATAAGTAGTTGTTCACGAAACTGAAAACACACGACAAAGATTAGTATTTCATAAGAGGTAGTCATTGTAGCAAACGAAGTGTTTAATTTAGCAGTTTATATTCAGACGTCAAGTTTGCAAGTGCATAGCACTGGTATATAAGAGCCTAATGTTGTAAGTCATTTGTTTATGTAGTTCATTTCGAATATAAATTCGAGACCTCCTTCCACAACAAAAGATGAACTGTCAAACAAAAAATGGTCAAGAAATATGACAGTTGGTTAAAAAATAAAACAGATGCCACATATCAAAGGAATTGAGTTTGTACTAACAAGAATTAAGACAGCCGTTTCTTTAATTCTAACATGAAAAATATGAGATGTTACATGGCATTTTGCGAACATAGAGGCCAAATGAATACTGCAAATCCAATATCCATGCAACTTAAAGCACTTTTTTGAGAATAAATGCCCCACGTGAAAAGTCTTCAGAAAACTAGAGGTAACGCTCAGCGATATAACTGACATTATCTTTCTCCAACCTTTCATCTGTTTGATGAAGATTGATGTTCGTTGCTATTCCAAAAAAGGTGGAGATGTCTTATGACTAGCAAACAACGAATGGTAATTTTGTGAGTTGCCAGAAGCTGTGTACTTCAACGCAAAGAGCAAAAAGTGCAAAAAGTATGCATGCATGAAGGAGAAGAACAATTTCGCCAACCATTACACATTGTTACCTTCAATGAAATGCAAAGCTTCACAGGCAGAGTGCGAATTTTATGCGTAATTTTATTGCCCACGAGAAAATGGTTACACAAAAGCAAAGCAACGATGTGATTTTATACTTTCTTCTTATACTCATTCTAAGACACGTTGAAAAAAATAAGTCTTCTAACCAATCTTTTGAGGCGAAGAATTAGAGGTGATTGTGAATTATATTTGAGTGAGATTTGGTTTTCGTTAGGGTCTCTGTTTTCCAGATATTTCAGTTAGTGACTTGAAGATGTTTGTTTAATAACTATACATTTCTTAATCCTAAATAAAGTTTACCTGACTGGTTCTGCTAGGAAGTAAGCTAGCTTCCAAAGAATGTTGCACAACGTTCGATTTTTGGAGTATCGTTGTCGAGCACTCTCTCTTCAAATTCTATTTGTGTATCGGCTGCGCATCTCGGGCGAGAAACCGCTGATACCTTTTCTTGCCCCTACGATGGGGAGACCTGATTTTTACTGAATCTTTTGTACTTAATTATATAACCATTTCAAAAATTAATCATTGACTGGCTTCATGAAAGATCCGTTTATTCAATTTTTTCTACGTTGAAACTTAGACAAATACTGGGAATAGAAAAACATTTTTTCAATGATACAATAATTTTAAAAAATCATCATAAAAATAAGTATATTTATGTAAACAATAATATAAAATATTAAAATGACTTAAAGCAAATAGTACCTAAGAATATATGAGTGAGTACAGAAGTAGTGCTTTCCAGGTTAAAAATGCAATTACTAATTATGTCAGTATTTAAGTTTGCCAACATTTTATGAAAATAATTAAATTATTTCTGTAATGGAGGAACACTATGGTCTTTTTAGATATGGTAAAAACAATACGGTTATTCATACTCACAAAAATTTAGAAAAGTAAATGAACAGTTTTTTTGTTGCTGGAAACAGAGATCCACTGCAATGGCTTATGGGCGGTATTTGTTGCAACTGCAACGTTGCTGCTCGCGAAGTCCTGGAGAAGGAGAAGGCAGATTTTCTAGCTACATAGCTAGGTACTAGATACATAGCTAGAGGGAATTCAAAAATTGTTTCTAAAATAATTCTATCAACCTCCTCTGGTCAATATTGGTTCATTGACTCCGATCAATACCAGGCCGAATGCTGGACAGTACTTTAAGAAACGGACTACAGACCGCGCGCGATCTTCCTTTTCATCTCAACACACACTTACACACACTTCCATGCACTTCAATCCCAACCATGTCGAAAGCTTACCCCTTGTCTCGACTGGGGTAGTGTCGCACTGAAGGAGATATTTGGAGGGGGATACGAACGGGCGTTGAATCTTACTTCCAGCGGAGCAGGAACACCGCCACCTTTCGGAATGCATGCACTACATTCACGAAACCAATCATAGCAGTCGACGCGATCGGAAACACTACATCTTCAAATAATCAAAAATCGGAAATTAAGTAAGAGGGAAGTCATCCTGAAACAAACTTGTACTTTTCTTAGTACAATCTAACTTATTTCACCCTCGATAAAAATCAAATCGACAATCAAACCCCGACAGCGGCGCGCAGGGCGGGAATGGCATGTGGCAGCGTCGGCCTCCAAAGCCAGCTCCGCGCCCGCAATCTCCTGCTTCCAGGTATCTAATCGCCCGCGACTGGCTTGTCTCGCGCGCGATGGCGACTCAGATATGCAGAAATGTCGCCGGGCCGCCCCGGGCGCGCGCCGGGAATTTTAAAGCCCTAAAATCAATATTGGAAGTGCGCAGGGGGGGGGGTGAGTGCCGGCGGTGAGTGCCTCCTTTACGAGGCCGCGCCGCGGGTGATGGGGCTGGCTGCGAAGCGGGCCCCGCCCTGCACCTGCCACGCCACCGGGAGTCGATTCCGCGCCGCGCCGACGCCCGACCAGTGCTCCCGAACTGTTGTTTGCCGGGACGAAATGGCTTGATTGGTTAATTACTCTTTGATTTTACTATAGTGGCCGATGACATTAGGTCAATGTTTCATCTCCTGCCTTATAAAATGAATATTTTTAAATCATTCGCAAACGTCCATCTCAATGGGGCTCGTGGCCACAGACATGTGTTTACCATTATTAAAAAGGTTCATTGGCTAAGGCAGGAGGTGTAACTGATCTAATGTCATCGGCCAATATAGAAAAAATGAAGTATATAATATGTTTCCTGGCCGCCATAGACATTAGACCGAGCGAAGTGGCTCAGGTTCAATGCGTTGACTTCGCATTCAGGAGGCTCCGGTTCAATCCCTGGGCCGCCCGTCTTGACCGGGGTTTTTGTGGTTTGCCTCGGTCGTTTAGACGAATGCGGGGATGGTTCTACTGAAATCCCACGACCGCAAAACCGGCGTCACTAGCCGAATTCCTTAACTACGTGAAGTTACGAAGTTTAAGCGAATTTGAGACATCGCGTATTCCTGGTTGGGGACCGACCGGGAATCCTGGGCGTTCCAACGGCGCCGATTGTTTGATTGATTCTTTCGTTTTTCCGGGCGTGTCAACTGCTTTGGTCATTAGTCCAAAGTTTAGTTAGTGTAGTGCATTTTTTTTCTCGGGAGGTAGCCGTGATCTTCCCCTCTGGATGGCGAGATCCGGCGCAGATGTATCGTCGGCTAGTGAGGTTTCCCCCTAACCAGGACTCTCCCACCAGCGGGGCACCGCCCCAGCCGGGACAAGCTCTAAGCTCCCGACCGGTCTCCTGGAATACGTGAATGTTAGTGTGTGTGTGCAAGGGGAGAGGACAGGACAAGGAAGAGGAAGGAAAGATCGCGGTCCATGGCCCGTTTGTTAGGGTACTGCTCCGGTATTCGCGTGGTGTAGATCGGAGAAACCACGGAAAACTATAGATCAGAGCAGCCGGCCTCTATTCTCATCCAGATAGCGACTGAATTCGATCTAGCTGAAAAGCTAGTGTCGAAAATCCTGTCGCCGTCAGGACTCGAACTTAGGGCCTCCCGGTCAGAGGCGCTGCAATGTTATCAGTTGCACTGAGCTACCGTTCCCGGTCCGAGGTGAATTGCCTTCTACGGGGCATATAATAGCTAAATACAGATAAAAAATAGTCATTAGACCTGTTAACTACGGTGCATGTTATATCCCGCGAGATGGCAGTGTTCATCCCGCGTTGAAACGCGAGATCTAGCTGACAGTGGAGATTTCCCTTTCAGGTATCATCCCCAGCGGGACACCGCCATAGCTGGGTAAGCACTAAGCCCTTGTCCGTAAGTGTGATAGTGAAGTGCATGAACCTGCAAATGTGAAACGGTAGAGGAGGGAGACAACGGTGAGGAAGGAAAGCGTGCGCGCAGACCGTGTCCTGTTTGTTAGGGTACTGATCCGGCATTTGCCTGTTTTTGATGTGAGGAACCATGAAAACTACCAATCAGATAAGCCGACCGCTAGAATTCTCCTCCAGACAGGCTCTGAATTTGACCTAAATGTCCAAAATTCTGTATTTTCGGGATTCGAAGTCTAGAACCTCCTGCTCAGAGACATTGCAGTGCAAACATTTGTTGCCTCGAAACATCTCAGCCGGACCCACTGCTCGGCCCGTTGACACTCCGCTTGGGGCGAAAAGGAGTTGCAGAGAATGAGAAGCCGCCGAAATCGTTCACGTGACGAGAATGTGCTATTGCATGTAATTTCGAGTTGCTCTCGGCGGTTGCTTCTCTCTTGTAGAGCAAAGAGCTTTTACCGCGTCCTGTTCACCAATTTGCAGCGCGGATCGGCGGACATAACTATCCCAGTCCGCTGGGATGTGAGTCGGCTTTGTGCAAAGATATGCTAATGTCCGTCTGCATAAACTGTTTGGACATCGTGTCATATGTAGTTTCATCATAATAACTGCTATGGTTATGCCGCGTGACGCGTAACAGCTTCTTCTGTATCCTTAGGTCAAACTCAAAGACCCAAATACTTCAGTATAAATGTCTCTCAAACTTTAGTCCATAAACCTACCACTACACGAATTATAAGAATTAAAATCCACTTGGTACCTTTTGGAATGTTCAATATTTCCATCTCATATTTCCGATGAATATAAATATTATCCTTCCTAATAATTTTGACTCGTAATTTAACTATAAGAGTTACTAGATTTTTTTTCTAGAAGTATTTCAAAGAAAATATTTCATGACCTTTGATCAAAGCGTTGTACTTTAATATATTATAATCTTTAAATTTTAATAATCATTGGCTCATTATAAACAGCTGTGATATGTTTCCTAATAAGAATCATTAGAACACAAATTTTCTACTAACCCATGACCTTATATTCACTACTATCAGCGTTAGACACTACCCCCTGGATTAATTGTTAAATTTAATCGTGAATCATACAATGGAAATTTTACAAAATGGATAAAACGTACTTATTTCTATTGTAAAAAAGAATACACTTTAGATTAGTTGTAATCGTCTTTTTCCCCAATCTCGTATTGTAATAAAATGTTTTAGGATTCTTATTGGATAATTAATTATTCTTTAATTTTCCTTCTTCATCTTTTGTAATAGTCTTTTAATTTGTGAAATACTGAATGAAAATAAATAAACAAACAATAAATTGAAACTTGTGGCCGCAAGGATTATCAATTTTCAAAGAATTTTGAAAGACAAGAAATCATGTCTTCCTGTCACATTAATATGAAAAGAATTGATTTTTTTGACATTTCAAGATATATCATCAATCAAATCAGTAATCGAATTTTAACTCAATAATTTAATAGTGTTAATTCATGTCCTAATTTGTTTAATGCCATCAATGATTTATTAAAATGTTTCATTGTAAATTGAAAAAAATTCTCAGGAGATTGGGGAGAAAGTGGGATACGATACATTGCATCGACATACTGTCATTTCGAAAGTCATTCGGAAATTTTTCGGAATATATTTTGCATATTATTGTCTTAAAAGCGACATTTTAAACTACTTGTCAGCAACATGCTCCAAGTGTATAGCATTCAGTATTGCAGTTTGTGCTTCATGTATTGCGCTTGAGGTAATACAGATTTATGGAACGAATAACTACTTCATGTTCGCGAGTGCTGTATCTCGGATTAGAAAAAAAACTGTAATGATGTGCAGGAGACATCACGTTGTCTTTTGTTTTCTATAATCTTTATATTCTCACTAGTAAGAACTCTATACTGAGAATGTTGCAATCGTTTCTTGGAGCAAATTTAAATTGCCTAACATTCATTTGCTTCAAAATTTCCACTTTAGTGACACTCAGGAGGAAACATGTTAGGTTGAAACCTATTTCAGCTAACGTGTAGACTACATAATTTTGTTTTTATGACCTCCCCTACGCCGTGCCGAGAGTGTGAATTAAAGTGTGTTATAACGATCTTTCTCTGTTACGGCCTATTTTTATTCCCGTCCTTCGTCTGCTGAGTGACTAGCACTTAATACGCTTCGTGTTCGGGAAGTTGTCTAAACTGGCTGACCTTCGAGGGGTATTCGGAAGTTTCTCTCACTGTTCAGCCGGCGGCTGGACCGGTACTTCGGAGGTACACCTTTAGGCACTCGCTGTACTACTCACGTTGTTCACTCTTTCCCCCTTCCCCTTCCGCACTGATCACACACACACACACACACACAACACACACACACACACACACACACACACACACCTTCCACGCTTCCTGAATGTGCAAGCGTCGTCGTGGGTCCATATGCCACATGATCTCCCTCGTCGCTCCTTATAAGTCTGACTTCTCCCAAGAGAAAATGAAGGCAATGTAGTTGATCCTTGAACCGGGAACTTGGAACGTTCCCAGTGAGAGGAAGTTTGACTCATCACATTTCATTGATTTTTTGAGGAGACGCAGGAAGATTATTTATTTCGGATGATAGATGAATTGTCATACATTATTAGTTATTATTATTATTATTATTATTATTATTATTATTGGTTGTCGGGCATGGGGATAAGCCAGATGTTCTTCCTTTCTTTGTTTCTTTCTTATTATTCCTTTCTCTTCTCTTCTTACTTCTTTTTCTTCTCCTTTTCATATTTTTATCCTTGTCCCCACTAATGTTAACGAGACTTACCATTTGCTGCGGTTGCCGCAACATGGAGCGTGTGACGTGTAAATGTCAATCAGGGTGATAACGATTCAAAGTGCTCATCTAAATTTATTATACGATTATGATATCTCTCTATGATAGGATATGTAGTAGATGCTAGTCCGGAAGCGGAGCATACATGGACAAATCTTGATTGGTGGCAAGATTCTCGACCGGCTCAATAGCTCGCTCGAGGTTTACTACTGCCTGGGTAAACATTCTAGATGTCGGTTGAGCTCACAGGTCCTTTCATTGGCTTTCAGTGATCAATTCCAGGCGGATACCGAAACAGTACCGTAGCCAAGGAACTACGGACCGCGTGCGATCCGTCCTTTTCCTTCTCGTCGTTATTATCCTTGGGGCGAGGATTTGACCGATCCCCCATCCAAGAACGACCCAACACCATTGCTTCTAGAAAATGCGTTGCCCAGCCTCGTAGATCCTGGAAGTATCTAAGAACTGGAACACCCTCCTAAGATACTAAATATGCATCATGGCCAAACCTGAAGTGATGTTGAAGGATTGATTGATTGAATGATTTTTTCGTGTTTTTGGGCGCGTCAACTGCCTCTGGCATTAGTCCCGTTAGTGTAGTGCATGTTGTTTTCTCGGGAGATGGCGGTGATCTTCCCCCGCCGGATGGCGAGATCCGGCGCCGACCTACCGTCGGCTAGTGGGTTTCCCAGGACTCTCCCACCAGCGGGCATCGCCCCAGTCGGGACAAGCTCTAAGCTCCCGACCGGTCTCCCAGAATATATGGTAGTGTAGTGCATGTTAGTGTAAGGTTGATGTTCATATAGATTTAAAATCGGCGATGAAGCGATGGAGAGAGCCAGAGGACACTAGACAACTCCGAGAGAACTTGCTGCCAACCCTCTCTGCCCTTCGCAAATTGCAGATGAATCGACCGGGATGTGAACTCCTGAACCCAGAGATGAGCGGCCTCGAAGTGGCAAAGCCCTAAACAGTCACATTCCAGTAAGGTGGGTGTCAGAGGAACGGGGCCCGGCGTAGTTCTTTACAAATATCTTTGATTAGGTAAGAAATTACTTAAGTCATCTTTTTTAGGACTTTTCTGGTGACTTGCAGGAGCGAAAATGCTGCTGAACAAAATCACAAGAAATGGTTTTCCCAAAAAGTAGCACGCATCCTTCTCAAGAACAATAAATAAAATGCTCACCTATAACACTTCACTAACTTTAACATTAAACAAAACTGTCTTTACAAATACTTCTATAACAAAAAATGTATAGTACAATTCTTAACATACCGAGAATATCAAAAACATTTCTTTTCCATAACGCGAAATGTTATCAGTAAATGGCGAGCGTCTTCTTTCTTGGTGCCTTGAAATCGCATGACGTCATCTATTTCGTAAGCAGTGGCGTACTGAGTGTTAGAACAGTCCGTACAAGCATTATGAGAATAGGC
The DNA here is from genome assembly GCA_964035755.1 of Teleogryllus oceanicus. NCBI lineage: Eukaryota > Metazoa > Arthropoda > Insecta > Orthoptera > Gryllidae > Teleogryllus > Teleogryllus oceanicus. The sequence goes on along the minus strand of CAXIVR010000005.1, from coordinate 63,705,679 downwards.
GAAAAAAACATTATCAAATATTTTCATTTGCCAGTCAAAATCGAAACTGCTCCAATGTTTCTGGATTTCCGAGTTCTTGGTTATCTATCTTGGTAGCGCGACATGGCTAGAGGCTGCGTAGTTTTCTTTCCATTTACGTAGGCATTTGAAATTTGTAATATTGATTATTACAATTTTTCTATAGACATATCTTCAGATAGTTTCGTCGCTCAACGCTAGTGGGATATGTACACAAAAAATCGAAAAGGTTCCCATGTATAATCGCTTCGTGGAAACTTCGGCCATGTCTTACAATCATACCTGTTGATAATTGGGTCAAAATATATTTTTTTTTGTATCTATATATGAAGAGTTTTGTACAATAGGGGTAACATAAAGGATGTTGTAGTACTTCAAAAAAAGGGCATTGCTCTCTGTGTCCGTAGGGAAAGGACACAGAACAAAAGTATTCAAAATACAATGGCCTTTTCATACCTCGAAAATTAAAATTATTTAGAACAAACGTGCAGAAAATGATTATAGTATATTGCAAAATTATTGTATTACGAGTTATTAAAGATAAACACTTTTGTTTTAATTATATTGAATTTTTTTCTGTGGTCAGGCGTTGAAACCCTTCTCCCATTGGGGAACCGGAATAGTATAAGGACGAGACCGTTAAAATCTTCTCCTCCTCCTCCTCCTCCTCCTTCTTCTTCTTCTTCTTCTTCTTCTTCTTCTTCTTCTTCTTCTTGTTATTATTACCAATATTGTCATCACTCTCTCCTAGCCAGGTTTTCTACAGTAATCACTGACTCTTTTCGAAGTGGGATTTCCTATATTTTCTAAAAGGGGGCGCAAGAATTACTCATCGGAATTGTAACAACTTGTACAGACTGAAGAAAGTAGCCGATTGACTTGGTCTCGTATCAACTCGCCCTATTTCTCTCACAGATCAGTGCCTCTCTAAAACGCCTGTTCTTTTACGAAAATATAATATCAAGTTGTTCTTTGAATCTCATTACAGTTTACTGTTTCCTCGATTATTCATACTCGGGTTATTAAAAAATTCTGCAACTCGAAAGAATGTTTTTGTAAGTTTTGAATGTATGGCGAGGGGATTCGAATAAATCTCAAAAACGAACGTTCCATAATTTCTCACTTGAAATCCCAATTTAACAGTCTCTTCTCTAAGCGACGGTGTATTAGATTGTTCTGCATTTTCTATTGAATTTTAAACGTTTTACATAAAAATAACGTACTTCCCAGATCCTCCTCAATGGCTGGAAAACACAAGTCGTTCCTCTGTCTCCATCGAACCACACGAGAAAAGCGCATATTCACAATTGCTAGACTCCCAATTTGAAGCCACTTCGAAGCTAATTAGAGAAGTTGTCCAAAATGCTGCTCTTCACGACCATTTCCCCGCCGTTTATCTCCTCAGAAGTTCGCCCTGCGCGACTACCAGTCGACGAGCTCAGCTTTTGAACCTTTGGCGCAATTGAAAGGGCTCTGAAAGGGTGGGTCCTTGTGGAAGACTGCGGCTCACAAGAGGCGTAAATGCGCAAATAGCCCTGCACTCGGGGAAGGCTTATGTCATTTTGACCACGATTTTTTTGAATTTAAAACTGTCAGTGCAGCTAAAATAGCCGGCCTTGGAGGAGTAGGGGCGTGAAGCAACTGCCAAGAATTGGAAGTTGCGAATCCCATTTCATGGGTAAGCATTGGTGTTTTTACCATAAGATTGTGGCGTGATTGGCTTCTCATACCATTACGTAACACGAATTCAGTTTTAGGAAAATGATTTATTAGAAAAAAGTGAATTAACATCACATTTCTTTTGCAAATGAAGCTTTCGTGTTTGTGCTCATTGTCTTTGAGATCATTTTCTCACTTAAAAGTCTTTATTCTAGCAATATTTAATATGATTATCCAAAAACTTCTCTGTCTATTGATTATACACAATAAATCGCAAAACATAATTAAGGAAACGCAACGAAGTACACCATTGTATTTTCACTAAGTAAATACTACACCAAATCATATTGACTGTAATATAGAAAGATATCTTTAAAAAGTATATGTGACGCAATACTGCAAACCGCGAAAAGCAAGCAATTTTTTTTACATTAACATGGAGCACTTTTAACTTCACATAATTTGTTTGTAGGAAGAATAACTAGTAACAATGGTAACAATTAAGTTTCCTAGCCACATACCTTACAACAATAAACTATGTATTCAAGAAATGAAATTGATTGTAATAATGAGAACAAGCACTGTATATAACTGATGAAACAGCCACCCGATTAACTGGTCACGTATAATGGGCACTTTGTCGTGACACCGATTGATTTACCCACAGGACACATGTAAATATTTTATCTATTAAACGGATACCTGACTCGTGGTCAGTGATCAGCTACCTTTTGTAGATTAGCCTGTAGCAGATGTCAATAGCATCTTGACGAATTTGGATTTTGATCTGTAAAGCTAGAAGAAGCTGAAGATCGGTGGAGATTACTGCAGATTCAAGATTTTCATGGATGGATTGAAATTTTCTCTGGGGGTGCATTGCAACTGGAAATGTAATTGGGAGTCAAGTCAACGAACAGAAAGAAACAATCAGCGATGTGAAATCAGCAAATGTTGGAAATTGAAAGATTTTGCATACGAGTTTCAGTGCAATCGTTCAAAAAAATCGGACGATACTTTGTACTTGTATAATTAAAAATTTTGTGAACTAAAAAGTAGATAACTTATTGAAAACAAAAGTAGATCATCTGCCCGCTTCTCAACACCCCTATTATGCGGCCACCTCACCCGCGGTCAGGTGGCCGTATATGAGTGATGGTGAAGGGTCAGGTATTTTTACGGGCCGTTTTTCTTCGGAACCAGTAGTAACCGCTTAAGACAGGTTTCACAATATCTCTTCATCATTCACCCATTCACCATTCAGGTTTACCATGTAAGGTTTCATACAATGGAAAGTAATGGTTAACTACCATTGACGTCAATGGCCAGGAAAAATATCAACAACGCGCGAGTTTCTTCATTCCTCTACTCTCAATTTTGACTTTTATCATCATCATCATCATCATCTTACAATGATGAAATTAATAAGATACACGAACAAAATTATTTACATATAATAAAATCTAAGAAAAATACCGGCCTACGTACTTCTGAAAGTCGTTTAAGTTCCTTTCTTTTAAAATAATTCATTTAAACGATCGGTGTTTTTTAAGAGGAAATCAATTGAACGAGAATAGCTTCGTAGACTGTAGCTGCTTCTCATTAAGGCCCAAAACACCAACTTCTAGAAATTGGCTGGCGTCATCGCTGTTGTGTTCTCAAGTAATTGGTGAGAAAACTCCTAATTGGTGCAGCGAGTTACTCAAGAAAGCTAAAAACGACGGCGTCTGACGTCAGCCTTCTCCAGTTTCGAGTAAAATTTAAGAACTCGCTGAAATTGGTGTTAAGGCCCATACCATTTGTACACAAGTTTATGTGGTTACATTCATAAATTTTAATTGAGCAATGCTTCTGAATATGAAATTACTTGGTTGTGGGTGTGGTTTCACTTATATGATGGTTGTTTTCATCCGTTATCGTAAGCTTCTAATTTAGCAACACACAGAGAACGTGTTATTTTGTCTGTGACGGGTCGACTAGGAGTGTTGACTTGCAGTCTTGACGTTATAAATAACATTCTTGGAAAATCTGACCAAGTTCCCAGTTGAAGGAGGTCAATGTAGAATTGCATCGTTTAAATACTCGCTCAACGAAATGAACCACTTTAGCTTCCATTGACTCTTCTCTTAGGAAAATTAAATTTTGAAAATCAAGTACGTTGTTTTAGATTTTCCTGTGAAGAAAAAGAAATACTGCATTTTTCGAAGATTTTTAATATATCCGCTTTTTGTATGAATGGTATCGTATTCCTAGGTGATGGTTTGATAATTGTGTAACATATTATATCATCAGTTGTTATCAAAAAACTGAAATATTTATTATCTTATTTTTGTGTACGAAACCTTGTGCATTTCGGAGTAATACCATTAAAATTTTTGTCCCTCCTATAAGCGCCTTTTGAGTAATTTGACGTAACTTATCTTCTATAGAAATGTTATTATTATATTATACTGGGTACCGAAATAACATTTGAAGAAGCGATATCGGATCATTACGCAAGGTGCATTCAATATTATACACTTTAAATGAACTCAAAAATTTTACACTTAATATTCCGTATAATATTTTAACGTCGTTCTGAAGTGCTAGGAAGTATTATATTCACTTTTTGTTTTGTGGATATAAGACTACATAAATTAAATATAAATCCGTATAAATTAAAATAAGACTACAAACATGGCAATATAAAAATTCAAAATGTATATATTGTAATGGAACGTCTTGCCTACTTATCCCAAATCTGTATGTAACCGCACTACGTTGCGGCGACAATACGTAATAAAACGACTATACCTTGAATCTCTACTCATATAAAATCTATACAAATTTATGCCCTGCTAACTTTTGCCTCCTTTATCTAAAACTGTGCCCGTTACTTAGCTACTCCTTCAATGTTATAAAACTATTGAGCGTGAGGCTGTGGTTGGCCTGTACAGGAGCCTAACGAGATACTTGGACACTTGGGCGTAGGTCACTGTTTAATACAAAATCACGAAATCATATCATATGGCTTACTGTCGAACCAAATACGTCCGGCATTATTTATTCTTTTCTGGTTTTCACTTCTCCACACTCGCTGGAGACATAACAACAAAAACATACACAAATGCAATACAATAAACAACAAAACACAATACCTGAAATACATAAAATCACATTCACACTTGAATGCGCATCCCCTATTCTGTCTGAATATAGCCTATTATTATTTCCGCAAAACTTGGTCTTGTACATTAAAACCTAGTCTGTTCTTTCTTCCCATTTATCTGAACTATTAAATTACGCAAAGTTATTGCACTTTCCTTTCGTAGAAATCGGCCATCCGCGTAACGCCATTGTTCCATGTCACCTCCGTAGTATACACGTAGCATCCATTAATTCATCTCCCACAGCATCCATCCATTTCACACACGTTTGTTAACGACAAATTTACTTTAAATGAAGAATATCCCTGATTAAAACTACTCACTAATTACTATACTAGTTTCTGTTAACTGCGACCGACAATATGGCGACAGTGTTCCGCGAACACTGTTTTGTGAAATATATAAATATCTCTTCCACGTTTTATCTTTCCATTAACTCGACAGTTACTAAACACGATATATTTCACTCTATTCACAAACTGAACGCAATTTTCTATTAAAATAAAAATTTTTTGCGGAGCGTTTCAACATGCATCCGTATTCAAGCTACTTCGACCGCGCTCCTCCACGTCATTGTTGTGTCCGGATCGTCAGCTCTTTTTTCTTTTAACATCACACGATCGCTGTTGCTTCTCCTACAAAATATTACATCATTTAATTTAATTCACATTTTCTGTTCTGGCGTAGCCCTCGAAGTTTCCCAACGTTGCGACTGTTACCATAATTTTCTAAATGATTTATTCTGTTGGTTCTTAAAGTTTTGTTTGTATTGCTTCACGCGTTCTCTTAATTTTCGCCACAAACACCTTTTGATTTACTGAACCTTAAAGCACAACAATGGCTATCATGTCTGTTTACAAGCTGGAATTTATACTATACAAAAATGTTCATATCTTTCGAACGCGTGATGCGATTTCCTTCAAATAACTTGCAAACGACTTCGCTACATGAACGCTACTGCCCTATCTTGTCCCAATTGTGAATTTGTCGCGTTTTCCGTTTACTTCAAAACTATGCTACGCGACATCGCCTTCATCTGTTTTACAGTTCATGTTAATGTTATGCATTTTCTATTTATTCTTTGACTTGTGCCTTATTCTTGGGGAATCATGGAATATTACAATATATTGTGTTCTGGCGTTGGTATTTACCTCATTTATTGATAATAATGGATTATTGAGTTACCATAATCTCGGCATTTTGAAGTTTTTCAGTCAGTGTACCAAAATTGTGGGTATTGCTTCCAAATATCATTCAATCGAAAATAGGCCGCACTTTGAGATAATCCATATCTAGTAGTACTTAAATTTCCTTAAAAATATTTTCGTGAATCTCAGACGTTTCGCTGTATTCGCATTGTGATTCATTTAACGTAAGAATGCACATGTCCGCGATGCTTTCTTCATTGTGATATTCGCCCATGGGCAAGCCTGCCTCGTTCTTGTAAATCTATCTCGTTCCCATTAATTTCATAGGTCTACATTCGATTGCGACCGATTTACAGCCGGACGATGCCGGCTCGTCCAACCTGGTACCGGATGAGGTGCCTCAATATATGAATTGATGTCACATGATCGGGAGGTGTAGGGTTTGATTCCCTAGGTTGCAGGATTTTCACCACTAGCGAGATAGCTAGAATGAAAATACCAAAAACAACTTTATCGATTTGAATTTAGCTCAGAGACATCTTTTAGGTTTGAGGATCTTTTACATGCAGTAAATCTACTACATAGGACAGCCTGCTTCACTTCCCCTTCGAAGGAAGACATACGAAGGATTTTTTCGCCCTTAAAAATCCACGGCTTCGTTCGAGTTTGAACCCGCAAACTTGGGTACAACTGTCCAGTACGTTAATTACTGGTGGGCGTCGTGCGGACCCACTGTGCGGCGTTGCGCACCCGGCCGTGCTTTCGGCCTCGGGGAACGCGCGGGCGGGCGCGGGGGGCCGCGAGGGGGCGTGCTCGGGACACGTGGCACGCGGGGGGCCGTGCTCGCGCGCGCGCGCTCGCCCGGGGGCGTCGTCGCGGCGTCGCGTCGTGGCCCTGACGTGCGCTCCCCCCCCCCCTCCCTTTAGTCTCGGCTTTCAGCCCCCGCCGCGACCCACAGCCCCTGCCCACCGCGCGCGCGTGAGCGATCACGAGTGCACCTCGGCGTTTTGGTGGGAAAAACACGCGATTTACGTGTGTAAAATAGGCTTGCCGCTGTTCAGGTTGCGGGAATAACGGTAGAACATTCGACTTCTAAAAAATCTTGAATAAAAAAAATTCTTCTTTTTTCCCTTTTTTGCTATAATTTTCATATTTTTGCGCCATCGCAATGCCCAATTCCCGTAAATTATTCCTGCAAAATCTGTATATTGTTTCTGCTTCGATTGTTTCAGGGAACAGTTTCGACACTTTCTTCCGATACATTTTTTTCTCGCTAAACGATGGGTGAGCAATAGGTGCTTTTGTTTCCCTTGCACTTTCCGTCCTTTAAAAAATTAGGGGGCTGTGCAAACCCCCCTTCCTCTCCATTCCGCCTGGAGGCTTGTGGCCACGTGCGTCTACAACAGCAGCCGCAGCCCCACCGGCGAACACAGGCCCCTTCCTTCGGGCGGCGCGCCGCCTCCGCCGCCATCACCGCCCTCTCAACTGCCACTGCCGACGGCGAAACTGACACTGCTATTAGCACCATGCTGTATTGACATTGTAGCTGTCACTATTTCCTTCAATACCATCTTGCATTCCCAACTGCCTTCAGCGAACCCAGTCCCTGTCACCATTCTCACTAGGATCGTTCCCATTACCACTCCATCCAGGATTATTCCTGCGAGGATTATCAATCCTACCAGCAGTTCATCATTGCTTCAGTCACGTGACTGCCTTAATCGGCGACGCTTTCGACGCCACATCGCCAGAGGGCTGCTGAATTCTTAAAAGAAAATGAATTAGAACTAATTTTGGGGCAACACTTTCTTAACAAAAAATCACATTCAAATTTTTTAATTTTCAGAAATATAGTCGATAACATTCGTGTATAGTAGTGTCATACCAATGAAAATCAACCCAAATGTTAATTTATTGTTCATATGAGAATCCACGAATATGATTGTTTCTTTTAGATAGAAAATGATTAATTCTTGATGAAACTTTCTATGGAATGCATATTTTAAATTCCTCCAACAACAATAAAACAATACTGCAACATATCTCCATCATTACAACAAAACAATACTACGACTTCCACAACTACTACCATTCCACGACTATTCACCCACATGGGCAGCAGAACTGCCAAAAAGGCCTACCTTCCGTCCACAATCGCCACAACTTCAAATACCAGAATTGCCGCCACCATTACTAATAGGCACTGTTACATCCGAGCAAGCACAGACAGGAACTATTCATCTTGGGAACGGTTCTTCCGGTAGCGCGCCACAAATTCCAACAGACGCGCCGCCGGCACTCGCTCAGCAGCTGCTGCAACAGATCGCCTGTTTAGTCAAGTAACTTCTTGGGTCGAACATATATATTTTTAAGAGACATACTTTTAACACAGGCATAGTTGTGTGAAACCATTTCGATCATCTAAAAAAATCCTCTTTCAGAATGAGATCTTAGAAACATAAAACATACTTCAGAAAAAGCTCTTGTTCAGTTTGAAGAATCTTTATGGCTTTTGGACAATCAATAAATATTCACTTTTAAAAAAGAAAAAAAGTAACAGAAAATTATAAACACACTTGTGTTAGAAAGAAGAAAAATGTTTTATCACATTTTTACGCGCACATAACCCCACCTTTGTCCTTTCTCGACCGCAACCACCTCCCAAATGAGTACGCTCGCAACCGCCGCCGGGGCGGACCCGCAGCCGCTGCGCCCCGGGCCCCGAGGCCACAATGGAGGTAAACACCGTCGAGGGGCGACGCGGCGGCGCCTTTGAAGCTGCGGCGGAGGCGGCCGCGCAGATGCAGATGTCACCCGCGACGCAGCGGCGCGGCGGGGTGGCGGCGCGGTGAGCGAGGAGGCAGGGGCGGGGAGTGGGTGGAGGGGTAGTGAGGTGGTGGGGAGCGGGCGGCTCTCATGCAGATGGTACCTCCAACGCAAGGGGGAGGGTGGGTACGAAGATGTTATAATAATAATAATAATTATAATAATAATATAATAATAAAATAATAATAATAAAATAATAATAAAATAATAATAAAGTAATAATAATAAAATATTATTATTATTATTATTATTATTATAAATTTTATTTGGCGTTATTGGGTTGGTAGTCAGACTTCGCCGGCCAGCTACAGGTGTCCCCATGCCTGGGCCTAGTTAAATTCCCATGCGTGGGGGTAAGAGCGACATGAGGCGAACGTGACGTATTCTCTTCACCGTAACTAGCAAGGGCCGCCTGCTTGAGCTTTTCTTAGCTACAGAAACTGGGTCGATTTTAAAGGAAAGCTACACATCTATTTTTGCCTCGACTGGGAATCGAACCCGGGACCACAGCACGGGAAGCTAGTACGCTGCCCATGCGCGATCTCAGAGGTATGATGATGATGATGATGATGATGATGATAATAATAATAATAATAATAATAATAATAATAATAATAATAATAATAATAATAATAATAAAAGGAGCCATACCGAAAACCATGCATCAAAGTCTCAAGGAATTAGATCTTCCTCAAAACCTATGGAAGCTTAAGCAGAAGGTTACGATCATCTCAACAACTAGAATCGGCAGGAAATTTGTGGGAAATCATCGGGCATTGTTAGATTAAAAATTATAACCGTAATTTATACTGCGATTACATTAATCTGTGTAATATATATATATATATATATATATATATATATATATATAGCCACCATAGATTAATTGTTTAGTGATTCCGGCGCGACAACTGCGAAAGTTATTAGTCCCATAAGTGTAGTGCAGTTGTGGCGGTTATCTTCCTCGGCTGGATGGTGAGGACGGCGCCGATCTTCTCTTGGGCTAGCGGGGTTTCGGCATCTCCCACCAGCGGTGCACCGCCCCAGCCGGGACAAAGTTCTAAACTCCCGATCAGTCTCCTAACATGTATGATGCATGTAAGTGTGTCTATATATAAGTAATGGGTGAGGATAGAACAAGGAAAGGGAAGGAAAGACCGCGCGCGATCGAAGGCCCATGTGTTTGGGTACCGGTCCGGTATTCGCCTCGTTTTGATCGGAGAAAACACATTAAAACACCGATCAGAGCAGCCAGCAACTAGAATTCTCCTAGAAGGCTTAATAGAGGCAAGGCTCAGGCCTTAGGGCCTGCTATTCCTCCTAAACACGTAGTTGAACATACATTTACACACAGTTGACACATTCAAGAGGGACAAGCTGTTTACTTACCACTGGGAGTGCGCAAAGAAGAGAAAAAATGTGCAGAAGAAACACAAATGAAGAGAATGAAGAAAAATCCGAATGAGAAAGAAGAAAGAATTTAGAAGAGGGGAACCTTAAAGGGAAGGCAAGAAACGTAAGCGATTAAGACTTAAGCAAAACAGAAAAAGAATAAACACACACAATTAGAATGGCGACCTATTAACAGTGCTGGAATTAGTTCAGCGTAAAGGCATAATAGGATCTCGGACAGGTAGAAGCGAGAACTGGGCGAATGCGGGCGTAGTGGGGACGGGACGGGAAACGACGGGGGCGGGAATGAAATGGGCGGCTGCGCATATATCATGGGCAACGCAGCGCGGACCGAGGTGGGTTGGGGCCGGAGCGGGGAAGAGACGGGGTGATGCAAAGTTCCGCGGGAGCGGGGGCGGGGTGGGTATCAACGCCCTCTTTGCGAATGGTGGCAGGCGAAAACGGGGTCCCATTGGTGGCAGGCGGGGACGGGTGGGTATCAACGCCCTCTGCGAATGGTGGCAGGCGGAAACGGGGTCCCATTGGTGGCAGGCGGGGGCGGGGTGGGTATCAACGCCCTCTTTGCGAATGGTGGCAGGCGAAAACGGGGTCTCAGCGGTTCGGAAAGGTCGCAAGATGTTCTGATCCTGGAAAGCTAAAAGTTACGCAGAGAGCGAATTAGGAAATCTACACATCGTCCCGAAATTTTTTTTTTACTTGTTAAAAGAATAAAATAGGCAAAATAATAATACAAAGGTAAACTTCTTGAAAAATAAGTTATTTCAATGTTCTTTATTATTTTTTTTTTAATTTTACCTTTGTATTATTCATTCACTTCTTTTGCCTATTTTATTCTTTATACCGCTGTTCCTCTTTATGTTAATCATTCACTTTTCCTTTTGTTAGAGACCCACTGAGGATGGGAAAATAATGTTCCCAAAAGGTACTTTTGGCCAAAAGATAAATATATATTATTTATTTTTACTATTGTGGTTTGATTATCCCCATACCTATAATTATCTAAAAGTATTGTATTCTGGTCTCTCACGTAAAATTATTTTATAAGGTGTAAATTATTGTAGTAGCACTGCCGGGTCGTTGCGTTCTTTGTCTGGACTGAACATGTATTATGCCTTAATGAAGGAGACATTTTCTGATGGAAAACATCAGAAACATTATCGTGTTTAGTTTTGCATTTCACTGCAGCGAACGATCGACACTCGCTCACTTTTTGTATACATTTTATATTCCACCGTAATGACGTTTCCATGAATTACCCATCCTCCGTGTCATTCTTCTTATAATCATTAGTTTCATTACACAGTCCTGCTCACTTGCGTATCTCGGAAAACCACCCCCTCAAACCGAACTTAGATGCAAGTGTGTCGGAAATTATCATTTCCTTGCGTGAATATAATATTTAAGATAAAATGCCTTATGAGGATTATTACGCCAGAATCTGCAGCTCCTTGACTAGTAACTACTTGTTTGGATGAATGACCTTAGAATACCAAAAATTGCAGGACGTCAGCGGTGCCTAATAGCGTTTTTCGGAGTTGGTATGCTGGACACATTAAGGCCGGGAAGCTCAGAACTTTCGTCAAACCTCCGTTTTCAGAGTTTCTTCACCGGTGTCTGAAGATCCCGGAATTTCGTTATTTTTGAATATCTTGTTGGTCCACTCTGGAAACATGTTGTGGACACATCACCTACTCAAGCCAGCTCCTCTTCAACGAAGGCGAGATCTGGCACGCTATCATCCAACCGCTGGTCTGTATGGATCTTGATATTCCAGAGAATTTATTATTATTATTATTATTATTATTATTATTATTATTATTATTATTATTATTGGCATATCGGCCATTTCTGACCATGCTACCCCATTAACGTGTGTCTCTTTTAGGATCAACCTTTGTATCCGTCGGTACGACAAAGTTGTTACGCTTTGAAGTGTGAATTGAAGGTTGTCACGCCTTGAAGGTGATAGGATGATGGTGAGGTGTGAAGGGACAATCTCAAATACCACCATGCCTACGCAGGACTCGAACATGCAGCCTCCTCGGCGCAGATGACGGCCGCCGCAACCGTCTGCGCCACTGGGCCGGCTATTATTATTATTATTATTATTATTATTATTATTATTATTATTATTATTATTACTATTGTTGATGTTAATTTAGTCGCAAACAAAAGCTGGTCTTCACCTTGAACGAAATTATTCCCTCCACCGCAACGTAGTTTACTGAATTGATTTCGGAACGCGCTCCCTTCTCCCAACCCCCGCTGCCCCTCGTGCTGCCGGGAAACCTCCAGAATTTTCCCCGCGCGCCTCCCCCAGACGCAGATGCGCGGAACCAATTGGCAATATGTGCACTCGCGCAAACTTAATTTAGCCCCCTAACGTCCGCTCTTCTCGTCAACATATTGGGCGGCACGCGGGCGCCCTTTTGTCATCTTGATCCAGAGCTTTCTTTTTCCCTCTCTCTCCCTCCCACCCCATTCTCCTCATCCATGCATCTCTCTCTTTCTCCCCGACAAACAGAAGCACGTGCGAGGGGTCCTCGATTGGCCCCAATCTTAAGCACAGCTCAGGAGGCGGGGACGGCGCGGCGTTTCACAAAGTCCGTTTTTGTGGAAAGCGTATTTCCGTAGATTACCGTCGACTCAGTGTTCCGAAAGAATTACGCTCAATGTGGACAAATGAGGCCGTGCAATCAGCCGTATTAGTTTAGCTGCCTGACAACAGGATATTCGTGTTTGCTGACGCACGGAACTGGCTTTTATTGGATAAAGGGCGTATGTTATGTGACGTTGAATATGAATTGAATGTAGCAATAGATTAATGTGCGAAGGCTCGAATGTGAGATGACAATTTTCTGGGTATTTCTTTCTGCAAGGATAACCTTGCAGGATCGCGTAATTGTGTAATTTTTGTAAATGATTCAAATAGTCCAATGTATTGTCCCGACCGAGAACCGAACATGTGTTTTTTGGCTCACTATCAGTTCCCAGATCAGGGATCTAATCCCAATCAATGCAATTAATGTGATGAATGATTCAAACAGTTTAAAATAAAATATGTTAGCCTCTAATCAGAACAGATCTAGAGCCACTTAATGTGTAGTTATTTTTCTGATGTACTAGCATTAGCGTTTCCAACACAGTACAAAGTATTGACAACTAAACAATGGTGTAACATTTTTTACCCAAACATTAACACAAAGTTCATTATTTGCATTGTGGGCAATACTTGACGAGTAGATAAGTGAAAGAAAAAGTGGAGATTCTGCTAGAAGATGTGATAACGGTTACAAAACGTTTTAAAGAATCATGAAAAAATATAATTTCCCCCCCCCCAAAATATAGTTTTAGTTAGGTTTGTTTGCAATGTTAAGGTTTGAAATAGTGTTAACATTGGCATAAGCTCCTCCCAAAAAATTAAGTTCCTTAAGATGGGGAACCGCGATGGCACATTGGCGAGGCACTAGCTTCCTAACCCGAAGGAGGATCGAGGCTCGCATCCCGGCTTAGGCTGGGATGTTTATCTGGTGATTTCAGAGCGGTTCTAAGATCGACTCATAGCGTTTTCCATTCGTTGCACTGAAACCACCCTGGTGCAGGGCAGAAATGTCATCGCTCCGGAACAGTGCTGCCCCACACGCGTGAAGGGCAGCTACGAATGAAACGGATTCCGGAACTGAGTCTGTGCTTGTGCGCTACGCAGTGAAATTATACACAGCTGTTCTTGGTCAGTCACACTGATGAAACTCGAAAATAATAATTTTGAATTATGATCGTCGTTATAATTTTTATGAAGATCGTTTGGTAATTTTTACTTAATTCATAAATTATTTATGTGTGATTTCTTTGTTTAAAAACTAGTAAAACTTCAAATGCGTTTGAGTCGTAATTTCATTTTTCGAGATTTGCCAGTGATCGATAGAGTAGACAAGATTTTGAACCGAAAGGCTTCTGTAGAATTGTATGATGACTGAAAACAATAAAAATATTTACATGATCATTTCCGCTGGTATATGTATGGACGTGCGAGAAACATTTCTTGGCATATATATTTGAATGATTTTGTAAAGGTCACTATTTTTATTTCCACTTTATATCGCGTTTCGAAATTGAGACGTACCTAAAACACGTCAGTTTCTAAATACCACTGGATTTGTTAATATGAAGTTATTCAAGGTTAAATTTCGAAAACACAATCTGATTTGCCGAACTTCGTGCAAATCACAAACATTATTTTAAGACATTTCTTGCAAAACATAATATACTCCATCATTCGAAGTACCTCGTGACAGAAGATCCAATTGCCTTCACAATTTCACCATCACATTTCTAAATCAGCATGGATAACTTCCGCACCTAACCTCACAATGACCCGGTGCACTGGCCTGCACTGACGCGATCGTCAGTGCAGTTTAGGGCGCCCCGAGTGCGCCCTGGGTCCGTGTCGATGTGCGAATGGAACACGCAGTTCTTTGCATTGGTACGCCCTAGCGGTCGAATGGAACACGAAAGCTGCACTGAGTGCGCACTGGGTGCGCACTAGTGCGGCGAATGGAAAACGCTATCAGTATCCTTTCCAAGCGAGTATCAGGCTCTTTCCTAGGAGTAAAGGCGGTCAGAGCGTTGTGCTCGCCACACAAAGGTATCCCTGTGCCGACGGCGACGAGTAGGTGAAGCCCTATCTTCACCGCCTCTGTGGGCCACATCGGCCTGTGTGCATTTGCACAGGGATACCTTTACTTTTTTTTAAAATACTGGAGGGAAATACCAGCAAATTAATGAGAAATAATTTTCATACCGTCACGTAGAAGTTTCTAATTTTCTCAGTATTTTAAGTTGTTTCATATATTCTTACTCCATTTCTAACTGAGGATCGTGCATAATAATACATCTGCCTTGGTGTGTCTCCCCAGAGTAAACGCATTATAAATTCCAGTACCTGGGCAATGCGTTACTGTCCGTAAAATCAGGTCACTATTAAATACAAGAATTAGGGGCACGAAGACACGAGCCTTGTGCGTTGATTCACAGCAATGTTCGATCGTTCTGTCAAGTGGACGCGAGCACGGAGGTCTTTTGCCAGGGCAGACGTCCAAGGCGGGCTGCGCGAGCCCCACCTGGCGTTGCAACTTGCCGTTGAGGCTAGGGTTGCCAACAATGGTTGAAAAAGAAATAATGGTTCATGTAAAAGAGAGGACACTCGATAAGCGAAAAAATAAAAGAAAAAGAGAAGAAAAAAGTACGCATCAACATACAACACATTTCATTTTATTAATATTTAATTTAGACGAACATAACCTCTATTTCTTTCTTCATTATTTGCGATTGAAGTGAAAAGATTCGTTCACAAAATGCAGATGAAGATGGTTTCAGCGTCTTTTTTTTTATTTTAGTCGCTAGAAGAATCACTATGATGCATGCGTGTGTCAGCGTTCAGAAACAGGATATTCATGTTTTTACTCTAAATTGAACAATAAACGATACAACGTAGCAGATGTTAGTCACGTGATAAAATACGTTACAACAATAGTTAAAAATTTACTACAAGGAGGACATTTAAAATACAAAGGGGAGTGAGGGGACAATTGATGCCAATGGAAGACTGTCCTCCCAAATGAAGGACGGTTGGCAGCCCTAGTTGAGGCTGAGGTGGGCGAAAATACGGAATACGTGACGCACGAACCGAGAGAAGGGACAGACGGAGCGAGGGAAGACATGACTCGTCGGCGGCACATGCGAAAACAAGACGAAGCTGAAGGGAATGCAGACACAGGGAGTGTCACGTTGAAGGCGGTGATGGATGCGAAAATTTTCTCTGGGGAAGCAATAACAAGCTTAAGTTAGGAGCACGTGTGCGGACGGCGAACAAAATTGGCAGCTTAAGGTAATTGAACGTTTATTTGTGTTTTTCTTTGAAGTACAACGGACAAAATGATAATTCTGGTAACGTTTACGATCATGACACAGCTAAATTTTCACGTACCAATATTCTCAATACAATTATTAAAATATTATCTAATAATAAGTAGCTCACTGCATCAACTGATGTCGGGAAACTCCGTTAGCTGACGGTAGGTCGGCACCGGATCTCGCCATCCAGCGGGGAAGATCACCGTCATCTCCGAGAGAAAATGCATCACATTACGGACTAATAACCAAAGCAGTTGACGCGCTCGGAAACACGAAAAACAATCACTCAATCAATCTTATAATAAAAGCCAGCCTGAATGGCCGAAGTGTCTAAGAGCATGTACAGACTCAGCGCTTCGGGCCGAAGGGTCGCAGATTCGAGTTCCGCCTTAGGCATTGTTGGTCCCATGTCCCTCATGTATTTGTTGCTCCAGAGGGCCACACGTTCTGTTTACCTCAGATCAGAGGAGCCCGCAAGTATGTTGATGTTTATGTATGGGACATTATGCGTCCCATCAGTGCGTAAAATGTAACTGGCTGTCGGCTGGATATAAGCTAGTAAAAAAATGTAATAATAAAAACAATATAATAATGAAATAACAAAATAACAACATTAAGTAGAATAAACTTAAAAATTCTGAGAATAACATAAATTACAATATGCCTATCGAATAAATTGTCACGGCATTTTCTTTGCTAGCTTAGTGCATTCATTATCAAAGTTTATTATGAAAAGTAACTTATTACAATAACTACACAAGTAGATAAGTTAAACTTACAGTCATATACATTTGAGCATTATGTAGCAAAATAATAATATGAATATCTGTAATCCGAAGGAAATAATTTTTTTGCCTGCAAAGTCTACCTACATCGGTCTTGAATATGTAGGATGAATTTGAGTTAACAAGTTCTGCAGAGTGAACGCATCTTTCGAAGGGGATTGAAAGAGTTTTTTCTGAAGGGAAGAGCCATAAGAGTGTATTGTAGCAATAAGACATTACGTGGCAGTATTTTATTTTGCAGTGGATTCGCAACCGGGTGTCTGAAGTGATACTGACGTGATGAAACTTCGGGTCTTGTAATAATTTTGAAATATAAGTAATCAAAAGTAATCTTGTACTATATTCATTTATATTATAAAAATATAATTCATAAGCATAAATGTAATTCAAAATAATATTTTGAATACATTTTTTGTGGCAACATTTAAAAATCCACATTTTGTTTTGATCCTGAATTAATTATACAATTCTTTGCGTCGTTAAATAAGTAGTTTAAATCATTTTTATTTATTTATGGACGAATAGAAAAATGTATTTTAAAAAAATTGGAAGCCACTTTGCATCGTGCACCCTAAGCTCGTCTCTACATCCACGTTGCAAAGCTCATCCTTAGGTTACTTATGTAATATTCTATTCCCTGATTGGATCAAGGGATGTTTCTGAACATCGTTGTTCTAAATTGAAACATCAATGTTATCATGCTAATATCATCGATGTTTTGAAAACTGCGAGTTTTTCTTGGAGCTATTGAAGTATTTCGAGTCAAAAATTTTATTATTTGTCCACATTTTATTTGAAAGTTATAGGGCTTTAAATTTTGGATTTGGTATGTTTCGAGATAAGAAAGTAGAAAAAGTTGGATGCAGGTGTAATTGAAAATCAAATAAATATCAAGGTCGACGTTTTTAGTAATATTCATTAACTTCATTAAATATATTTTCCTCTACTCCAGCTTAATTTTTTGCAGGGCAAAGTGAAGGGAATTTGGAATATTTTGCCATTAAACAAGAACTTGGACGACCTGGAGTGAACGAAATTTGGACGTTTTTGCGAAAAATAATATTGTATTTAGCTTCTGACAACTTCGAAACTGTGCTGGGGTTATTCAAAATAATGAAAGTGATTGTGACTTAACATTTTTAATTGAGGAGCGTTTTTTTTTCAAAACCCGTTAAACACAAAAGAAATTCAATACAGGTTCATATCATTTAGGCATCGTTTGGTCCGTTTGTATCATCCCTCACATTGAGTTTTATAAAACTCAACAACTTCTATAGAAAACTATTGCTTTAAGCATTCAAAATCACAAGATTTTAGAAAAATCCATATATATATATATATATATATATATATATATATATATATATATATAATCGAAAAATCGATATATATATATATATATATATATATATATAGTATATATATATATGTGTGTGTGTGTGTGTGTGTATTTTCTCTGCATTTGCTTTATGAAAACTTATCGTTTGCATTTAACGAGTTTTGAAAAGGCGGTCCTCTCTCGGATATCGTGGTCGATGTTTCGAGTTCGCGGGTGAGGGCTGAGTGGGGTCGGTATCAGGTGTGGAGGCGCGAGGTACGGATCGGCGGCTGTGGCGGTTGCGGGGGCGGGGGCTGGCCGGGCGCCGCTGCCGCCGGATGCTGGGCTTCGCTTGCCGCGCCGCTCCGCGCCGGCGAATATAGCCCCGCAGGAAACAGGTGCGCCCCCTCGCCCCGCCCCCTCCCTTTCTCCTCGCCCCGCGGCTCCCTCTCGCGCCGCCCCGCGCCGCAGATGGCCCACGGCGTGGGCGGGGCGGCTGGCAGCGGCATCCGGCGCGAGCGACGAGCGGCCCAGGAGGAGGAGGAGGCTGTCGGCACACCGCCCCGCGAAGCACACGCCCTCACCTACACTCCAATTTATTTAACGTGTCGCCTCAAGGCCACGAGCTGGACGAAGAAGGGGGCACTGACATCCAATCGGGAGCTTCGTTACGATTTAAATGTTTGGTTTGGAGCTACCGATTGGATGACAATGTGCACCTCTCTGTCTAGCTCGTGTCCTTGAGGCGCGACGTAAAATAAATTGAAGTATAGGCTCAACGCTGGACTAACGCAAAGGTTCTCAGACTTACGCGTTGTACTCAGACTTAAACATTGCTGCACTTCAAGGTCATGAGCTAGGAGAGGGGGATATTGCTATCCAACCGGGGGCTCCAATACGAAAAACTTAAGTCCTAACGAAGCTCCGGGTTTGATGACAGTGTTCCCCTCTCCTTCCAGCTCGTGACCTGGAAGTCCAGGCATGTTTAAATCGGAATATTA
The DNA here is from genome assembly GCA_964035755.1 of Teleogryllus oceanicus. Classification (NCBI taxonomy): domain Eukaryota; kingdom Metazoa; phylum Arthropoda; class Insecta; order Orthoptera; family Gryllidae; genus Teleogryllus; species Teleogryllus oceanicus. The sequence goes on along the minus strand of CAXIVR010000005.1, from coordinate 63,686,455 downwards.
ACTTCGGTTTTTATAACATGGGTGCGTGAGGGATTTTGTCTTCACGATGGAATATGGCACGGCTTTTAGCGTTTTTCTCGTCATGCCGCTAGATGTCGCTTGATCTGCACCACTGCTTGATACGGTCGCGATCGTGCAACATCTGCCGGCACGACCGAGAAAGACGCAAAACCGTGTCATATTCCATCGTGAAGATAAGTCACTCACGCGCCATGTTATAAAAACCGAAGTATAAGCTGATTCCACTCGATACGTCTTTTCGGCTTAAAATTGTGAGCGGTTGAAGTTGAAAGATACACGTACAACTAGACGCATATGTTCATGTCCACACCGAACCTCATTGTCCTTCAATGGATCTGACGACATGATTAAGATTTGAATGCCTATACTCATAACCAGGCGAAAGAACTCTAGAAGAAAAGCATTGTGAGAAGAAAAATTTTAAGGAATCTAGAAATGCGTGAAGAACATTTTACTTTGAATTGTAATAGTCTTCAATAATATACTAGTTATACTTCTGGGAAACTAGTATTGTCAATACTTGCTTTTTCAATCAAACACTCAAACGTATATCTGGTGCTCTAAAAACTAAATGAGTCTTAAATAGGGCTAGAAATGCTCGCTAATTGTTTTGAAGGTTGCACACTTTTTGCTCTTTGGAAAAAACGCAGGATGAAGATGCAATTTGATTCCCGTCTCCTGCAGGGAGCCGTGCGCTATGGTACTCGTCTTTTCCGAGAAAAGACGCATACCCGAAACGCATGCACTACGTGCGCTATTGCATGCGTTAGACGCACGCCCAAAATTGAAGGAAAAGACGCTTGTGGATGCAGCTGAAGGGATACCTCAAGGATGTTGATGTTATTAAAACATCAATTTATTGAAGCCGGTGTTTTGTACTGTTGATGTTTTCTTCTCGATGTTTAACTTTATGATTTGAAAGAGAAGAGTATAGTAAAAAGCAAGAAAAAATATAATAATTTTCAGGTAGCCATTAATTCAATATTCTTCACATCAGAGTGACCAAGACGAAAATTAACTTAGTCTAGTATCCTTCGATAAATGTAATATATAATTTTTATATTATCCAATCAGATAATGAATGTTTTATTAACTACTAGACTTTTATCAGTTAAATCTCAATAAGAAATGAATAAACATGACCGCCGTTAAATTAAACGCCTCCCCTCGCGTGAACATGAGCATTAGAAGTTACTAAACCAGTTTTAACAACGTCGATGGCTTTGGGGGAAGTATTTTTTACATGGATGTTTTGATGTTTTGATTTTGAACATTGGTGTTTTGTTGGTAATGTCGCATACTTCAGATGCGTATTTCTGAGAATATGCAAAGGCAATGCAGGTGATGCCACATTAGGGAACAAAACCAATGTTGTAATAAGTAACTAATACTTAAAGTGAATATTTGTTTATTTATTATAGTCGCATCAACGGAATATTTTACATATTCTATATTTGTTTTAACATTGATTATATATACAGTACAGTGATTACAATAGCACTGAGATTATTTAAACATTTATAACTTGGCATTCAAAAGTGAAGATTGAAAACTACTGACAATGAACGAATCCAACTCTCTGTTCATGTTTGAACTTGCATTGATGTATATTTAATGTATAGATAAATTGCGCCGATTAAAGTTGTGTTCAATCAAATGATAAAATTCTTTTTGTAGTTGAACAATGCAGGTTCCACAAACAAACTTTTATGTGGCTCTCGAATTGCCTACACTAGACCTTTAGAGATCTGCGCTCTCTGTGTGTTTTATTTCAAAAGAAAATCCGTGAGTAACTGGTACTTAGGGTGACGAAAGGCGAAAATCCGTGTAAATCCGGTTTGAAAAGTCGGAGTTCCGCACGAGAGGAACCCATACACGCTGGCGATACGTGAGATTTTATCCGTCCATGTTAGCGCGACGCGTGTTTAACCTTACCTCGAGGTTCACTTCTTAAATTTCCTGTACCGGTCCGTTTGATTCGTATTGTTTGTAGCAGACCGCATACTTCAAGACGCAGCAGGCGTTGCGGTGCGTTCCGGCAGTAACATTGCTGGCCGTCAATGGCGTTCACCGGTCATCATGTTTCATCTCTCCGGCTTCTCCATTGGTCGGTTGGTCGGTTGGTTAGTTGGTTAGTGATTTCAGACGGGTCACCAACTTAGGTCATTAGTTCCGTGAGTGTAGTGCATGCTTTTTTCTCGGGAGATGGCGGTGATCTTCCCCCGCTGAATGGCGAGTCCCGGCGCCGACCTACCGTCAGCTATCAGGGCTTCCCACTAACTAGGACTCTCCCATTAGCGGGACACCACCCCAGTCGGGATAAGCTCTAATCTCCCGACTCGTCTCCCGGAATACGTGGTAGGGTAGTGCATGTAGTGTAAGTGCGCGTGTAAGGGGGAGAGGATAGGACAAGGAAGAGGAAGGAAAGATCGCGCGCGGTCTGTGGCCCGTTTGGTAGGGTACTGCTCCGGCTCCGGCGTCTCCATGTCTTGATTGATGGATGGATGTTTCTGGGCACTTCAATTGTTTGGATCATTAGTCCCGTCAGTGCAGTGAATGTTTTATCGCGGGAGATGGTGATATACATCCTCCACTGCATTGGAATTGTTATTTTTTTGTAAATATTTTGTAATAGGCCATATTATATTTCGTGATGTTTTCGTCTTGTTATTTTTGAAATACTTTAGAACATTCATCTGGGATGGATGGTCCCCCACTCGATTGTGGTTTTCATCTAGATATCTAACCGGATTCCGAAGATATATCTTTTGTGTTCTTTTGGCAATAAATGTAGTTTTACCCCTTCTCAAATATAACACTTTGTGAGAATTGCTTACTTCGTTAATAATAATAATAATAATAACAATTGTTATTGTTGTTACATATTTCTTGTTATTCTTGTCATTATCTCTTTAGCTGACTTCCAATATTTCTCCTCCTATGATATGACTATAATTTGGACATTCATATGATATGGCAATTTGCGTCACACCGTGTGAAGTTAAAATAATATTTTTATACGTAATAAATGGTTGTATTTTTAGCGATTTCTGTGAATAGTTAATACAAAGGAAGGTTGAAACGGATGTTAGCACAAACGCTCGACGAATGAACACAAACACATTTCCTGAAATAATAGAAATAAACAATGTTTGAAAGAACTCGATGTTTAATTTCTAGGCTCTCTAGCGTGATGCCACTTCATTTCCGCCCATTGGTCATTGGAGTCGCTGCCTACGTTGCACACAGCCCGCTCTGCCCCTGGCGTGTCTAGCGCCCGCCTCCTGCCATCCCCCAGGGAGCAAACAAGCACCCTCCTATGGCTGCGGTCGCGGGGGAACCGTGGAACTGGGATTTTTGTGGCATGGACAGTGTCACTACGAGCGTGGTAATCGGTGTTGATGTGTTCAAGACGTTAGGCTCAAAAGCTGCTAATGTTTGAAGAGGGTGATGATCACTCTTAAGATACACCATGCGAGAAACATGCGCCTTTTTTGTTCAGAAAAGAGATGTTCATTCTTTTCATATTTAAAAATTCCGTATTTAAAGTATCTTTATAGTCGTTGAAGTAAAACTGGATGATTTAAGCTCGGTAAAAAAACAATTCCTTCCAGAAATCTAATAAACTGCTTAATATTTTCTAGAACATGGGAGTATGTCAAGATGAAATACATTACAACAGATGCACAGACTGGTCTATTTATTTTCTGACTGGTCTATTCATTTTAATGATAGTGTAATTCATTTTGTGAATGTGTTTTGTTTTTGTTTTAAAAAAGCGTTCTTCCATATTTTTACGTATATCAGGAGCTACCTGAAAATTCAAAAGTTGCAATATAATTTTTGTTATGAACATCATTTTTTTCTTACCTTAACGGAGAAAATTAAAATTATCTTTTGTATTATTTCTTCACAAAACATCATTGTTAGATTTTAAGTTTTAGTTCTCAAATTTACTCGGTTACATTGTGCCTTCCGTTTTAATTGGAGAGAAATTGCGTAATGTGATTTTGTCTCGAATTATGACCAAATGTGAGTTGGTGAAGAAAATACGTCTAGCCTCAACATTGCAAACAACTCGAACTCGTCCACGTGGGAATACTCGACTGTTTCTCCAAGCGTGGAGGAAATAGCCTTTAAAAATATAACACCACAATACATCATTATGATGTTACACTTTAACGACGAAAGTGTTATATTGTGCGTTGCATCACGTCCTAGAACTTACAACTTAGTCGACTTCTCTCGGCTTTCGTGTTCAACGCCAGACTACGAGCTACGAAGTATTCGGCGGCTATAATTCACACCCAAATGGGGGGAGATCCGTGTTTTTCGCTTGGAGTCACTCCACTTGCTGAATGTAGTGGTACACACAGAGGGTTTGGATCACGATCAAGAAGCTCACACGATGCATTTCAAAAGTTTCGGAGATGGTAGAGTTGCTTCCGTAAATGTCTCTTGTTGCTTTTGTAGTATTGGAGGATAATATTTTTGTTGTCTATTATTAGTTTTATTTATTCACTTGACGTCAAAATCAGTTGAAAACTCTTTGTGACGCACAATGGGGAAAAATTGTTTGTCGAAAATTGATAAGAAAATATTCTGTCCCTTATAATAAAACTATTTGCAAAGGCAAATCGGCTACCTTTTTTTACCTATCATACGTCATCGTTCCCTTCGTGAAAGATTCGTCTTACTTCCGCGAGTACATGGAGAATAAAGAATATATTCCAATACAAGGAGGATTAGTTAAATAACTATATTCTCCTGTGAACTCTAGAAAACATGCACGATAATGAAGCTACATTCATACTCAGAGGTAAAACAAGGGGCTATTTCAGCATTCGTTTTTCAAGGGTAAAGGAAACTGGAAGACAAAATTGATGAAGATAGGGGTTTTTGACCCACAAGCTGAGGTACTGCAATACTTGTTACATGGATATTTATTCTTTTAGAATTTTACAGTCCAAATGGAAACTAATACAATAAATATCCTGGTTAAAATCAATATTAAGTTTCCTTTTTATTACTCGGTAGAGTCTCTATTTATGTAGAAACACAGTCGACCCGGGTTATAGTGAACCCTCGGTTATGGTGAACTTAAGTCGCAGGTCCCGTTTCCCTTACATTACAAATAAGCGTAAGAAGATTCGCTTATAGTGAACCTGAACCTCGGCTGTAATGAACGTAGGAAATACAATGTCTTGGAAATTATTTCTCACCGAGTAAATATACCTATAAATCACCCTAAATTGCGATTCTGAGGCGGCTGGGGGCCTCGGTCCAAACTAGATAGCCTATCTACTTGGACCGAGGCCCCCAGTCGCCTCAGAATCGCTCTGAAGATGGTCGCAATGCGCCCGAAAAAGCTTTCTGCTGAAGTAAACAAATACGACAAAACAACGCCTCAATTTCATTTCGATGATGAAAATGTCGTGAACTCCCCACCATATCCTACCATTTCCGTGGTTTCTCCGATCAACACTAGGCGAATGCCGAAGCAGTATCCCAACAAACGGGTGACGGACCGCGCGCGATCTTTCCTAACTATTCCTTTTCCTATCCTCTCCCCTTACACATACTTACACTAATATGCACCACACTAACACACATACCAGGAGACCGGTTGGGAGCTTAGAGCTTGTTCCGGCTGGGGCGGTGCACCTCTAGTAGGAGATACTTGGTTTTGGGAAACCCTGCTAGTCGACCTTAGGTTGGCGCCGGATCTCGCCATCCAACGGGGGTACACCGCCACCTCCCGAAGAAAAAATCCACTACACTTAGGGTACTAATGACGTTTCCGAAATCACGAACAACTAACCAACCAACAAATCCTCTAATTGGAATGCCAACGAAAACTCACCGCTAAATCAATAAAGCAATACAAACTCTAACTTTTCTTTTTGGGGTATCGAGAAGAAGTCGACTTTAATGATTTGGCACAACGAAGAAATAGAGAGGTTCAAGGTTTTTTTTATGGGAGATTGCTTTAAATGAATAAAAGTGGGGTATTAATGGGGTGGTTTCAGTTATAGAGACTCGAAAACATTTGCAGTTCTTTGCAACCGTTTTCCTGCGTTAGTAATTTTCGTAAACCTTGTCGCACGTAACGCCTACCGATAGCATGACAGTTGTTGCGCGCATGTTGTGGGTGTAGTGAACATTGGAGACGATTTCTGCATTATAATTCAGTTTGAAGAGGGAGAAATACTGATCTTCGAGATATTCCATAGCGCGTGTTCCGCATGTGTGTGAATCTGTGTATGTGCAGTACTTAGGTAAATAACAAAAATACTTACCAATATTGGTTCGTTATGCATTTGATTCTATTACATCTTTGTTATTGAATGTGACGCATTTTTTCGAATGTTGATTGATACCGATATTTAATATTTCATGTACTTTTTAATTTATAATTTTTCTTATTACTACTCTGTTTCTAGTCTTCGAATATTTGTATTTTAATTTCGATTAATACATGTTCACGAATATTTTCAATTATTATTTATATTTGTTTTAAATTTCTCACACTCTCATTTCTTACTTCTAATGTTTTCTTTTTCTTTTTTATCGGCTCCATCGCGAGAATAAACGCGTACAAGTGGGCAGGTGACTCCCGGGCGTCGTTGCCTCCTCGAATTACGTGTAAACGAATGTCGCTTCTCTTATCGCGGGCGGGCGCGCGCTGCGCCACGCCGGCCCGACCACGCAGCTGGGCGAGTGGGTGGGCGGGCGCGGCGTGGGCGAGCGGGCGAGGGGCAGAGGAGCGCGGGCGAGTGGGCGGCGGGGAGCGGCCCGGGACGCACCGCACACAGCCACGAGAGCTCCTCCGCCCACGGGCGCCGCTGCCTGCGAACAGTGGGTCGGTTCTGCGATTAAAACAGTGACGTCACTATTGTGACGTTCAAGCTCCCAATTATATGACATTAAGTCCGTTGACAGTTCGTCAGCTGTGACGGTGTCATCCAATTGGGAACGTGAATGTCACTGTAAGGACGTCACTGTCGTGATATTGAAGCTCCAGTTTGGGTGACACCGTCACCGCCGACGAAGTGACAACGGATTAAATGTCATCTAATTGGGAGCTTGAACGTTACTATAGTGACGTCACTGTAGTGACTTTCAAGCTACCGATTCAATGAGTGCGTTACATCTAACGAAATGTCAACAGACATGAGACGTCATGTTTGAATTGAAGTATAGGGCTCTTGTTGTATCTGAGGCCGAATTTCACGAACTCGCAATGAAGCCCACGTAATTTTGCAATTTAATTAAAATTGAATTGAATGATGCCTTATTTTACGTGGCGAGACTCGAGCCATCAGACCTGCTCTTCCGTCTGACCATGCAAATTTCGCTACGTTCCTTCCGTCATCTAACGGAGAAACAAGGAATCACACGGGCGGCGAAACAGGCGATTTAAATTTAGCTCAGAGGCTTCTTTTAGGCTTGAGGATCTTTTATATGCAGTAAATCTACAACATGAAACACCCGGATTTACTTCCCCTCCGAAGGAAGGCGTACGAAGGATTCTCTCCTCCCTAGAAATCCACGTTTTTGATGGGGTTTGAACCTGCAAACTTGGGGATAAGAGCCCGATACGCCCGATTATTCCATCGAAAGCTCCAAATACCACGGAGACCTCCGCATTTTTATTCCATGGATAGAGGAAAATCCGGTAGTACGAAGTCGGAATAGAGCTTCCCCACTGTATAAATTCCAGATATACCATCCCCTGATTTTTTAGGAGAGATTCATCAACCACGAAGTAGAAGCAGAAGAAAATGGGAGAACGTTTAAAAGGAAGAAATGAAGAAAATTGAGTTTTTGGATAGCGACGATGCATTCCTGTTCGAAGGGTGTTAACATGACAGTAACGAAAAAAATTGCGTCCGGGGACAGATCTACTTGAGGAATACGATATGATACAATACGGTATGATGATGTTTGTATATTATAAGTACAAGTGAGATTATTTGAACTATCTGACACAGTGCCCTAGAACATACGGACACATTTTTCTGAGTGATTGGGTCACTTATGCGGTTCTTTCTTCCACTTCTACTACGAAGAGCTGAAGTATTGTAAAAAAATGCCATGAAATGATGTTTGATAAAGAAAATTATTTTTACTATGTTATACTTCTCTATCTATATATTTTGATTGTAAGCGACGCTACATTCAATGTGAAAATTGAGATGTGTATTGTTTTCGTGAGATAGTAAATTTGTTCTCGATAATTTATTTTGTCGACCACCAAATTAGAAAATTATAGGAAATGAAAGTGTAAAAATGTTGTGAATCCCATCTTAATAAAGTTTGAATTACTGTGTGTACATTACAATTGTACCATTCAATAGTATATACAAAAGGAGAATACACGCTACACTTGTGCAAAGTAATGTAAAATGTTTGGAATCGAGACTTACAATGCACAATTCCCCAAGACTTTACGCTAAGGATATTTATAATGGTTTTAAACCATAATACACAAAGGACAGATGACGATTTTGTATCGTATATAAGACACCATTGCCCCCAAAAGCCGTAAGCGAACTACTAGAGGAACAAGTAAAGACCTTCACCTAACAGATTTAAGACGAAAAAAATAGTTCTCAAATTTTACACGTTACACTGCAACATCGTGCGAAACCCGGAAACTATGATCCTAGATTTCTTTTGCCATAACCTAAACAATTAGACCTTTCTGGAAGTCGCACAATTTATATTTTTAGACCTTTCTGGAAGTCGCACAATTTATATTTTTGGAGGGTACCCTCACTCGTTAGCACAGGTTGTCACAAATGATTTTCATGATTGAGTTTCACGCAGCGTTTTCACTTTTTACTACATACTTACGTAAAGGGAAAAGATTGTACTGCTGTGACAAAAATAAGCGATTTTACGACAGAAAACTCATTTTGGGGTCTTGGTACCCACAAAGTCAATGAATCTTGTTCACTTGTAAAAATGTTATAAGTAGTAAATTACTTCCCCTAATACGTCGTTAACTCAGATTCTTAGTTTTGCGAATCCTTGATACCGAATTTTTTTTTGACAACTAAATGTCTATTTGTCTGTGGACATTGCTAGCGCCAACCGTTTAGACGCTTTTCTCTAAAATTGATAGTTCATGATCCATCTGAACATACTTAAGATCCTGCGGGTTGGAAATGGATATTTTGATTTTGGGTAACTTCAATTTGAAGTTTCATGATCGCTCAATATTTTCAAAATTTTCTCCACAATGGTCCGGAAACTTTTTCTTTGCTTTTTTGTTGTTGTATAGTGTGGAATGCACTTAAAAGTGTGCAGATCTCATTTTCGTTGAAACGTGTGAATTTTTGAAAATTGCAAAAAAATCATTGTACAAGTACAACATCGATGAAGGGGATTTTTTTCTTAAATGGAACCCATTGAAATTATTCCACTGAGCACATTTAGCACATTAGGAAAAAAGATGGAATTATTCAACTTACCTTCATCGGCCAGGTCACTGAATAATCTTTTCATAGCCAATTTTATATCAAATAGAAGAACGCTCCAGTTTATTGTGTCTTTCATTTTCATGAGATTCACCGTGTCATTTCAGCTGTTTTACGTCTGGGAGTACCGGGAGAGTTATCTCAGTGCACGAACTGATGTCACTACAGGGACTCTGACCGGGAGGTCCTACGTTCGAGTCCTGACGCCGACAGGATTTTCGACACTAGCGTTTCAGCTTGGTCAAATTCAGTAGCTGTCTGGAGGACAATTCTAGCGGTCGGCTGCTCTGATCGGTAGTTTTCCGTGGTTTCTCCGATCAACACCAGGCGAATGCCAGTGCAGTGCCCTACCCAACGGGCCAAGGACCGCGCGCGATCTTTCCTTCCTCTTCCTTGTTCTATCCCCTCCCCTTACACACACACACACTTACACTAACATGCATTACACTACCACATATTCGGGAGCTTAGAGCTTGTCCCAGCTGGGTCGGTGCCCCGCTGGTGGGAGAGTCCTGGTTAGGGGGAAACTCCGTTAACCGACGGTAGGTCGGTGCGGGATCTCGCCGTCCAATGGGGGCCATCACTGCCGTCTCCCGAGGAAAAACCATGCACTACACCTACGGGACTAATGACCTAAGACGTTGACGCGCCCGGAATCACTAACAACCAACCAACGTAAGAGTAATGACAACGTGGGAGTAATGACTGGAAGGAATTTTTTCTCGCAAATTGGCACAAGCTGGCGAGGGTTTGAGGCGCGGCCCCACTGCGCTGCCGTGGACCGCTTGTGAATGGGGCTGCGTGAAGAGCCCGGGGCTGAGGTGGCCTCCGCGCGCCAGATGGCCAGCCGGCCCGGCCCGGCCCGGCCTGCCTGCCCGCCGCCTGCCCCGCCATTCATATGCGCTGGCCACTCGGACGGGCGGCGCACCGGAGTGTTTGGACACATTCCGGAACAATAAAGCAGCGCTTCTTCTCAGCCGCAAACGGGCTGGTGTTGAAGGCCATTCATTTCGATCGCTACTGCCCTCCCTCCCCCATTCTTCCTACCTGGCGAAAATGTTTTGTGCGATTGGTATCACTACACTGGGGTTTTAGTAACGTGGCTGTTGACATTAGGTCATTTTTACACCTCCCGCCTTTCAAAATGGATCGTTTTATTTAATTTGTGAACGTCCATCTCCACGGGGCTGATGGCCTCAAACAAGTGCTTATCACTGGTATAAGTATTCATTTTATAAGGTAAGAGGTGTAAAAATGACCTAATGCTATCCGCCACGTTATGAAAACCCAAGTATAAGGAGCGGATTCTGCATATTTTTACCCGTTGCGTCAGGGACTAGTCAGTGCAATGTCTTGACATTTGGTTGGAATTGGATCCTGTGTAGATTAAAATGTTAGTGAATATTTAGTCGATTTTTCCTATTGGTGCTTATTAGTGCAATTATAAGCGCATATTTTGCATATTTCGTTAATATAGACTTATCTCCAAACGTTTCAACTTTTCATACAATCTATTTATTTCTGAGTATTCATTGATTAGAAAGAACTTGTCACAGTTTACGTTTTTTTTCTTTTCTGTAGATGATAAAACACGTGTTCAGAAGTAGGATATTTGATGTTATGTTTTTTTAAACCAGGAAGAAGAAATGCAACAAGACATACAGGGTACTGTACTAAGATGAATATTTACATCAACTATTTCTCCCGCGAACTAAGGTACATTGTATTATGTTTGCACAAAAATATATCTTTTCATTCCAAGCATTCTTCTCCTGAATTTTATCAAGAAAGGTTTATACAGGAAAGTATGTATTGTTTATTTTAATTACATATTAAAGTGCATATTTCAGAATTTTTAGCTCATAAATGCATATTTTTAAAAGAATATTCCAAGATTTTTTAAATAAAAATCCTCGCAGTATACTGTTATGACTTAAGAACATAATCTTAAATCCTAATAATAATTTATTACATAGAATTGTGCGCTCTTACGAGATTTTTTTTGATTTTCTATTTTTTCCTCACATTTTCATTTAGTGCTTTTTGATCAATGTTCAAACAATAACAAGGATCAGCAGGACGCAGTTCTATTACATTGAATACTTAAAAAATAACAATAATAAGGATAATAATAATGAATATAATAACGATAATTTACATTTCCCCATCTGGTCACAGTTGTAATTGTAGTGAAATTTAAAATATAACCGTCATAGGGACTTCTAAAGGCTGTTTGAAGGGTTGACTCTCTCGAAAGTTCAGATATTTGGAGTAACTTGGGTATACCGGAAGATCCGAGCATTCAATTTTGTGAGCAGTCAAACACAATTGCTAATAAATAATAATAACAAAAAATAAAAATAAATCGGTTCTCTGCGTGACCTTAAAATCTTGAAGTTGGAAAGGCGGGGTAGGAACAAGTCAGCAACTCAAGGACGTGCTTCCCGTTGCGGGAGGCACCAGCATCGTCAGGGATGAGCCGTCGCCGTAGCACAGATATATCGGCCATTGTGGAGCCCATATGGGAGGTGATGAGAGATGAGGAGGTGCACTTGGAACTGGAAATTACGGAGAAGTGACGAAAGAATTTGACAGGCAAATGAGCAATAAAAAGTGTTGAGCTGGTGCAACCGCTGCAGTTAAAGAAATGGAGGTTAGAAGTGAAATTTATAGAATGAAGAAAGAAACTAGTTCCTGTATTCTTAAATACTATATTTCTCGTATGCTCATGTTTCGCTTTGTCCTTTTGTTAGTATGAAAGGTAAGTGAGAATTCCCTGACTATCCCGGTCATGATTTTTGCTGTGCGATAAGTATTGAGTCCCTTTTACTAGGTGAATCATCCTTAATCTCACGTTTGTATTAAGTATTACGAATTTTCGTTGTTAAGCTGCGTTTTCCTTCTTTTTTAGGATCAACAAATGACTGATTGGTTTCATACCATACGAATAAAGGATTCAGTTATTAAACTATTATCTGCCAAATTGTTTGTTACTATGTAGTTACTGAGTTCGAATGGTATCACCGGGAGAGGTGGCTCAGTGCATCAACTGATGTCACTGCAGTTCCTCTGACCGAAGGGTCCTAGGTTCGAGCCCCAACGACGGCAGGACTTTCGACACTAGCTGGTTAGCTACGTCGAGTTGAGTCGCTGTCTGGAGGAGAATTCTACAGGCGGGCTAATCAGATAGTTCACTGTGGTTTCTCCGATCAACACTAGGCGAATGCCGGAGCAATACCCAAACGGGCCATGGATCGCGTGCGACCTTTCCTTCCTCTTCCTCGACCTTCATTAACACCCCCAAACGCACTAACATGCACTTCACTTCTACACATGCCGGGAGACCAATAGGGGGCTTAGAGCTTGTCAAGACTGGGGCGGTGCCCCGCTGGTGGGAGACACCTGGTTGAGAGAAAACTCCGCTAGTCGACGGTAAGTCGGCGCCGAATCTCGCCATCTCCCGCTAAAAAAACACTACACTTACGGAACTAGTGACCTCAAAAGACGACGCGCCTGGAATCACTACCAATTTATTAATCAATCGTATGGTACCATCCTTTTTTTTTACTAGTAATAATTAATACGCTTGTACCTTTCATATCCAAGTCAGAACTCTTCATAACTCTAATTTGGCATTTTGGTAGACTGATGATAGGGATGAGAAGGTGATTTTGACATTTGGGTAGGGATGGAATGACGGGAAATCGCGAAAACTATAATTCACTTGAGTTAGCCATTAGGTGCCCAAAGTGTCATTGTTTTAAATGCAATGATTCGTTTGTGTTGTTGGTAACTGGGAAAATATTAATTGTGACATTCAATTAAAAAATCTACTAGTATTGATTTTCTGGCTCAAGGTTTGCTCACTTTTCTCGTTCCATTCATTAGAAAAATGCCGAGAAAGGGCAATGTTACTAAATTAAGACTTATCGGGAGGAAATTTCCCATTGCTTTGAATGCTTTAGATGTTTTATAAACTAAAAATATTATCAATGCAATTCTTTTTCCAGTCGGTGATCGGCGAGATATACTACATTCATTATATAGTACATGAGAATTGCAATGCAAAATAGACGTTTAAATAACTAAATACGGGATTAATTTTGGTCTTAAAAGAAAGAACTAATTTGTTAAGGATTAACAAGAGCATAAGTTCAAATTACAATGTTCGGGTTTTCCTTTGCTTTTCAGTTTCTTGCATCACATTTCTTAATCTTCTGATGGATTTCATTTTTTCCTTCTGGCACCCATTAAACAGATAAACATGGCCATCCACTATACAATGAACTTTTATGTCAAGAGTGCTGCATGTACAAAGTGTGAATCAGGCATTCCTGTGAGGAAACAGTACTAAGTCGTTAACGGGAATGATGATAGACAGAGCCACCACGAGAGCTCGTAAAACGGAGATGTTGGAGGTCAAGGGAGTGCCGCATGGTTATAAAATGCAGTTGTCCCCGGGAACAAGGATTTCTTGTTCTCCAAATGGCGTGACGTAGCCCCATATGCTCATATTCAAATTAATTATGATCATTACTTTTTAATTTATAGGAAGTTCGGATATCGATTGAAATGTAAGCTTGAGTCGTTGACTTCATTGATCTTTTTATGTTTCAGCGATTAGAAAATTGGTGTTTATGAATCAATGATTTACTTTAACTGGATCTTCTTTAATGTTGAGGAAGAGGAGGAAACGTAACGAACAATAAACAGTTATCAATATTTTTCAATTGATCAATTTAAGAAGTCGGGTGTATTGGTGGAAACATTTTATTGCCCTTAATTTCCCATTCCCTAGTATTAATGAAATTTCCCCCATTCCTTTAAAAATGTTACATACATAGAGTATGCGTTAAAAAACAATATTCATTATAAGTTTCGATCGTGCAATTGATTAAATTATTTTAAACCTATTGGAGTAAATGTTTTGGAAATTTTTAAATTACATGTTCACCGTTTGTTTTTTAAAATTAAATTTTTTTATTAGGAATTGATTACTACAGAACTGTATTATTTATTTTTTTCTTGCAGATTTAAACTGTATATCATTTATTTACAGTAAGTATTGAAACACAATCTGTATTTGAAAACGTTTATAAAGTACAGGTTAAAGTTTGATAAGGCGTTATATAGACGAAAATAGCCACTACAAATTTGGAAATAAAAAACAACAACTTTGCATAATATCGTACTCATATTTGCATTAAAATTCAATTGCATAATTAACATCGGCAAGCAAACCATAATTCCACAGTAACTGGCTCATAATCCACAGAGAACTCTCTCGGATGATATAGAAAAATGATGGAAATCTGTAAGTTTTAAAAATTATTTCTGCAGGGCGGACTTTTCCTCCATGTTTAGTGACCTTTGTATTTCATTCCGGTAAAGAATTTTCCATTGATGACCAGTCATTCGTTGAATCGGGGGAAAATACGACCCCAAGGGTATCCCTCGCCGAGTGAGGGGAACGAAAGGCGAGAATTAACTGGCTCCCAGCCTTGCAGTTTGCCAACTTTTTAATGAGAGTTTGATTATTGCCAGTTCTTAAAATGAGAGTTTTTTTCTCATTCGTTTTCCAAACGTTTGTAAGGGGCCTTTTAAACATAATTTTATAACTTGTGAATTTTTACTTGCTTGCCTACTACGTACCTACGCAGTAAAGAGAAAATATTGCAATGCTCCTGGAGAAATCGGCGATTTTTTTCCGACAGAGAAAATCGTATTGTGAACGGTAGGGAAAAAGTGGATAAATCTCGTTCCTCTATGTGGTAAATTACTTCCTCTAACACGTTGTGTAGTCAGACGACACGTTTTGTAGGTTCCTGATATCGAAAAATTGATTGATGACACAACGTCTGTGTATTTTGTCTGTTCGTCCATGTTTGGTCAACGCTAGCGCCTAAACAATTCAAATGATTTTCTCTAAAATAGATATTCATCCATCAATCTGAATGAACTCGGGCCCCTGAGAGTTAACGGATATTTTAATTTGGGGGGCGGGGGTACTGTAAATGAAACTTCGACCACATTTTCAATTGTTTTTCAAAAATAGTTCCATTTGTTTTGATTAAACGTTGTTCTCGGATAGCGTAATAAATGCTTAAGAAATGTTGCTACATTCATTTTTGTTGAATTCTCCTAATATTCGAAAATTCATTTTTGCGGTGTCTTCCTATAACTACAGTATTGAAGATAGAGATAATTTTCCTGAATGGAATCTCCGTTCTTCGAAGTTGGATCTTGAAATTAAGTCCTGTACAGTTTTTGAAAATATGGGTCGGTTTCACGTAGTTTTGTGTCACATGTAGGCAATTTTTAAACAAATTATTTTCTCAAAAATGTCTCCAGATTGTTTGTTTTAATTTGTACGTAGGAAAGAAAGGTAAAAAAAGTGGTGCTGGTACATTTTTCAGGGAACTCTCCGAATTTTCAAAAATTGCACAACAACGCCATTGCAAAAGTACAAAATTGATGATAGATATGTTTTAGAACCGATTTTATTTACGAAAAAGATTAGATCTTTAAATGAGGTCATGTACGAGTTTTTGAAAAGTCGAGCAGTTTTTGTGTAATTTTTGCTGGATATTATTGCCATTTATAAAAAATCTCGAAAACGGCTGCAATTTTTAAAATTTGTTTATTAGAATATTTTCCCTCTACAGTTATACATGATGAGTCTTATGTTAGATAAGCATTTTTTAGTAATTTTGATTTATTTTTGGTTACTAGTGTTTAACGGATATTTTGATCGGATAGCAGTCCCTCACACAAGGTCACGCAGCGTTCCCCCTGCTAACGTGCGCTCGGGCAAGGAAAGCTGAGCACAAAAGAATCAAAAGACAAAAAATGTTTATCTAACATATAACAATATTAATATCATTGGATTCGTCTTTTTACGCTCGTCGTGATAGATTAAACAATATGCTTAGTTCTATTTTAAAAAACAAAAACAAAATTGCCTCAATATCTCGTAAAATACAAGTTATAAAATAGAAATGAATACATGTATCATTTAGCTCCATTCTCTCATGCACTTCCGTGAAAACTGCAGTGCTATTTCTTCGACCGTTCAAAAACTGCAGGAAGCGTAAAAATTACGTGACTAGCCCTGGGTATACAGTTATAACCCTGATTGTTGCTAATTATCATTTAGTGCTGATATATACCTGAAGAAGAGGACGTGTTTGTCCGTGAAACGTATCTGTGTTGTGTTTCACTGAAAAGTGTAACATGAAATGAACCATATTACGCCCTAAATCGAATAATTTGACTGAAATAATTAAAATACAAAATTCCTTTAAATGTGTTTAAGATTGTCAATGAAATATATAACTCTCACAACACAGTAAGATATGAGGAGTAAAATAAACTGGGCGCATTAGGAACGTACTATAATTAATATGAACTAGATTTCTGTAATGTAGTTTTCTTGAAACAGGACGTAGTCGTTTCAGTGGTATTGCAATTGAATTCACAGTTACATAATTCAAACATTATTAACTTTTACGATGTACGACTGCAAAGCGAGGGTAGATGCATGGACGCATGGGATTTTTTATAGTATCTTATAACGTGAGTTAAGTAAGGAAGATTTAGAACTTCATGAAATTTCTATCAAGAGAAACAATGGAACCAAAAGGAAATGCCATTTCTATTATTTTTAATGTTTGTAACAGCAATCTAATGAATTTACTACACAAGGCATTTTGATCTGACCGACGTCATTTTAAAGACAAATGGAGTTTTCGCTGCCTTCTATTCTCCTTACGTTACAAAGCTCATTTCTCGACTTGGCGTTCAGTGGCATATTTCACTTCGCAAAACGGTGCCCACGCGTCGGCACGGCGCCTTGAGAAAGCCTCCGCCTCCATAAAAATACAAAACGGAGCAAACAGGAAAAGGAGCAAGAAAAAATACGAGAAGATGAAGGGGCCAGGGTGTTTGTTGGCGGGCATCCGCCCATACGTCACGGCAGCGGCACGGTGTCGGTGGGGGCGGTGGTAGTGGCACTGGTGGTGGTGGCGGCCGAGGTAGCGATGATGGTGGTGGTGGAAGCGATGGATGTGGCGGCCAAAGTGGTGGGGATAGTCACATTGAAAAGATAAAATAACGACGACAACAACAACAACAACAATAATAATAATAATAATAATAATAATAATAATAATAATAATAATAATAATAATACTTTAATTGTGGCGAGGGTCAGGTGAGAGTAATGGCGATGGTGGATATGGGGAGGGTTGAAGAGGTGGTTCTGATACTACCCGAAGTATACGGTGAAAACTTAAAGAGATCAACTAGAAGTCGCGGAGCAAAGAAAAAATAAATGAAAAGAAAAAGAAAAAAAATAAAAAAAAAAGGAAACGTGTATCTAAAGAAATATTAGCGCGCAGGGAAGGAAAAGGCTGGGAGAAAATGGAAGATGTTATAACAACACTTTAATTAAAAACTGTATGAGGGAAGAGCGTAGAAGTAAAGAGCCCAAAATTACCACAAAATGTATTGGAGTAAAAATACCACAATTGTATTGGTAGAAAAAAGTTTCCGAGGATGAGACAATTCAAAATAGATATGCAGTTTTTGTAACAATTGTAGTAAGTTGTTGTTGTTGTTATTATTATTATTATTATTATTATTATTATTATTATTATTTGTTACTAATGTTTATTGATGTTGTTATAAAACTGATCATCTTCTATTAATAATAACGTTAAAAATAGTAATTTTAAATATTTAGTAGCCGACCTGGATGGCCGAGGTGGCTAAGAGCGAGTACCGACTCAGCGCTTCGGTCCGAAGGGTCGCGGGTTCGAGTCCCGCCTTGGGCATGGTTGTTTGTCCCTTGTCTTTGTATGTATGTGTTGTCGCGGAGGGCCTCGCGTTCTGCTGACCCCAGATCAGAGGAGCCCGAAAGTGTGTTGGTGTCTAGTGTATGGTCGAATATGCATCCCATCTGGACGCAAAGGGTAACCGGCTGTCGGCTGGATAAAAACCCTAGAAAGAAGTAGAAATATTTAGTTCCTTGGACAAAAACTGGATTTTCAACGACAAAATTAATGATATGTCGAAAAGGTAACAATGATTGATTTCATTTTTGTCTTGCAATATACTGCAACTAGGTAGTGAACAATTGAGACTTTCACGATAGAGGGTCAGTGAGGAATGGAAAAACAGAATAATGCAGGCATAGTACAGACAGGGACGGGAATGTCCACCTCTGAGGGCATGCGGGGGCGCCACCTCGCAAAATCAGGTCCATGTTGGTCGGGGAGAAGGAGCGAAGGGGGCTGGGCGGGAGGAGCGGAGCGAGGTGGGCGCAGCGCAGCGGGCGGGAGCGGGCAGGGCGGGCGGGCGAGGTCGGGGCGGCGGGCGCGGCGGGCGGGCGAAGCGGTGCAGGGTGGAGCGCAGCGCAGCGGGCCGGGGCGGGGCGGGACACAGGTCGTCGCCGGCGCCAGCGCAGCCCGTAAATTGGGCGCCGCGCCCATTAGCCACTTCATTCTGCTGCAGCTCGGCTTTAAACACCCCGTCCGCGCCCGCTTCAGCCGCCGCCGCCACCGCCTCGCGCTATAATTAAGATATTTATGGGCGGCGACGCGGAGAGACGCGAAGCCAAGCGAGGCGCGGCCAGGCCACGGGGGAAGGAGGAGGAGCGCGGGCGAAGAGAAAAAGGTGAATATGACGCGGCACGGCGACACAGGAGGGGACAAGTCAGGCGGAGAGATGAGAAGATGAACCGGTAGAGATCCGCAACGTGAAGTGAACCTGAACGTTTGTGGCGGGCAGAATGTGCCTCCGAGCGCGTGTCTGCTAACGTGGGGATGTAGACGCTGCTGTAGTGAGGATGTGGGATAGGCTATCTGGGAGATGTGTGTGTGGGGGAGAGTATGTGTGTGAGAGTGTGTGTGGGGAGGGGTGTGTGTGGGAGGAGGGTGTGTGGGGGGAGGGAGTGTGTGTGGGGAGGAGGTGTGTGTGGGGGGAGGATGTGGGGAGGGAGTGTGTGGGGAGGGAGGTGTGTGGGAGGAGTGTGTGTGTGGGGACTGTGTGTGTGGGAGGGTGTTGTGGGAGTAGTGTGTGTGGAGAGTGTGTGTAGGATTGTGTGGGGAGATTGTGTGTGGAGAGTGTCTAACCAATGTCTTGTAAAGACGTTAGGCAAGGACGACTGGCTAGACGGGATTCACGTAATGTAGACACAATAAGGTAAGGACGCAAGTGCGAGCGGGACTCTTCATGCTGGCTTGCACCTCCGGTTGTAAATCTATCTCCGGTTCATTTTTCCATCGATGGAGAAGGTTATGGAAACAATGCGAATGGGTCAGATTCATAACCAACGCAAGCCAAGTTCGAAGCCGCGCTTTATCTTGAATGGACCACATTATGATTAAAAAAAGTGGAAGCGACACAATCTTTCACGAACGTCTGTAGATCTCCCTCCGTCCTATCGTAGCGTCCCATTAACAAGTGATTACGAACGCCTGAATGGAGCACGGGTGAATATATCTCCAAATGTCGAAGGACACATTGCCAATGCAGTGTTGGCTAGCTCTCTGAAGACATCACTGTGAATCCCAGTTACCAGACATCTTTCAATAATTTGTACAACTCCAAAGTACACAAATTGGAAAAGTGTTCTCTTTTTATTCAACATAAATTACTTAAAAAAATATTCAAAATATTTTTGAAATAATCATAATATATTTCTTTTTAAATATAACATTTAGACAAAACGAAATTTGGTGATATTTCTGAAAAATTGAAAGCAACTTCTTGTATGCTGATTGTTGCCTAAAACAGGATCTTACTAATTTTATCTTTGGGCACATTTTTATTTTGGTGGATGTGAGTATTTACTCGTTCACGAAGAAATGAGTCAGCTCTATGAACGCCTTTTCGCTGTTTTGAGTTGTAAAGTTGGAATCATAGGGCGTAGTTTGGCGTGATTCACGACATTCATTTCGCTAACTGTGCAGAAAATTGAGAATTGGTATGTTCTCTAGGAAGTAATTCAGCCTTGTGCTGATGTTTATTTTTGTCTCGTTGCTGTGTCATCATTACTCATTGAATATACTCAGCTCGTGCTTTGACGAATCACGAGAGTCGAAGCTTTCTTTGTTGAAACGTGCTTATGACTTGCCCACAAAAATCACTTGAGATATCCAAAATCCTTTGTCCATTTGATAATCACTCATATTATTTTATTGAGAGGCGTTATGACGCATCATTTTATGTTGTATCATAAGTTGATAAAATTATCCATTTTGTATTTGTCTAGAAAACGTCCCATAACATTCTCCGTCTGATGTCAGATATAAGGGAAGAAACCAAGAAAACGACAAACAGGGTTTTACAAATATTGTATCGATGAAAACTCAGAACCCTATATAGTAACTGCAAATAGCATGAAGTGTTTCTGTTTGTATTCGGATTACCGTGTTCCTGTTTTCTTTCTTCTTCGGTTTTTATCCAGCCGACAGCCGGTTACCCTTTGCGTCCCGATGGGACGCATATTAGACACCAACACACTTGCGGGCTCCTCTGATCTGGGGTCAGCAGAACGCGAGGCCCTCCGCGACAACACATACATACAAATACAAGAGACAAACAACCATGCCCAAGGCGGGTCTCGAACCCGCGACCCTTCAGACCGAAGCGCTGAGTCGGTACTCGCTCAGCCACCTCGGCCATCCAGGTCGGCTGTTCCTGTTTTCACATAAATGAATCAAGTTTCTGTGCGTTTAGACTTCCAGTGACATGTTGTCAGCATGTGATGGAACATGTTTCGGCCTCGTCATTAGAGATGGTGTCACCACCATGTCCGAAGGATAAATATAGCAACATCGCAAAAAGGAAAAACGTCTGCGACATGTTGTGGCAACAATCGTGTTTTAACAGGTTCGAAACGTTATACCAGAGGTTTCCAGAAGGTAGTATACGTACCTCTCCTGGTAGACAAAGGCAATTTAGGAAATACGTGAATAAGTGCAGGATAAACGTATACTGAAATACGTAACCTAAAGTTAAAGTGAATATTGAAAATTAATGGTATTGAACAAATGCAATTCAGTCAGTGTAGGTTTGAACTTGGATAGATTCATGTTTTGTAACATAAACTCCACTGATTTGAGCTATGTTCATTCAGTTACGGTACTCAGTATTTGAACAATGCAGTCACTACACGTAAAACATTTTGAAGGCCTCGAATTGTCTATGTATATTATATTAGGCATTTAGAACCCTACGTCTCCTATTTCTACGTATTATTTGGAAAGAAAATATCAGAGTTACGGGTATTTGAAGATGCAAAAGATGTAAATATAAATGCCCTTATATATTTTAAGTGGTACTCGGAGACATAAAGACTGAGAACTTCTGCCTTAAACAATTTTTGCCTGCCCTTAATTGATTTCAATTTAAAATAATTACGTTTTCACATAATTGTTTTTCCAAGATATTTTGAGCCCTCTTTATCGAAATACAAGATAGTACAATAACCATTAAGAACTCAATATCTGTATTTATTACAAGAAAATACAAAACAGTTATAAAGTACATTGCTATTATACAATACAATACGACGTTTGACCTGGAACACATTGCAATCGATTTTCTCCGTACAAATGTCTCAGAATTCCAAATAGTCTCTTCATTGAACTTCAAGAAATATGGTTAAATGTAAGTTGGCTGGTTGTGACTTGTTTGCATCTTCCTATGAGTACCTTGATGGACTTTTTTCTGGATTCACTTATCTTTTAACCACAACACATTTCTATTACACTTGTATACTGACACTTATGTTTCATAATTTATCGCTTATTTTTTCATCTTTCTCCCTTACTTCAGTGACGAAATCTATCTGTGAATACCATTGCGAAACACTTTTTATTGCGTCTCATGCTCTTTGAAGGAATGCTCCTGTTTCCGCTTGACAGATTTGATACTACAGTGCACAGCGTAGTGTATCACGTTTCGAAATACGTGGAAGTGTCGTGGATTATTAGTGACGTTTTGGACATGTTTGGCGGCTGTAGGCACAGTATTTCAAAGCTCATTATGTCAAGGAAGATTGGAAGACGATGTAAGGAACGGAGGCAGCAAGCGGGAACACTTCATTAAGCCTGGAGTTCTGTGACTGGAATATCCTGAATGAAGAATCATTTGGTGGTGGGGAAGACGAAGCAAAACATGACGATGACACTTCCTACATTAGAAATTCCAAATGGCTGAACGGTTTTCTATTTGGGTGTTCTAAAGTGCGCATTAAGAGACTTCGGAATGCTATTCGCGAACGGGTTTGGCGATTAGCTGCTTAAAGGGTTTCGTGTTGGCCTCAAGAGTTGGCAACTTTTTCGATAGAACCTTGTGATGTGTCACAAACATCGTTGTTCTTGTCCGGTGGAAAACAACTTTTAAGAGTCCAAGATTATGTCCGTAAATCTATTTAATATTCGTTGCAGTTTGTAAGTTTTAGTAATAAAGGTACTGTTCACTGATTGCTGCAAGAAACGATGATTGTTTTCCACCGTTAATTTTGTAAGTTTTTATTCCTCAGAACTTTTTACATTTTTGAACCAGTTGCTGGATTTTGAGACAGATAGAAACACGTTATCTTTTTAACATAATTGTGATAGAAATTATGTAAAATTACTTAAAATTCGATACGATGGATTCTAACTAGGTAAAATGTTCGTTTGGGATTGAGCCCCAATTTAGTTATCTATAATGGTCAAATAACGGAGTACGTTGGTGAAAATGGTTTCTATCTAACAACGCTTTGATTGAATTAAGAAGCAACATCAAGAAAAACTACTACAAAGCTTATAGAAACGTCTGCAAAAGTACACTTCTTAAAACAGTATTTTACTTGTTCGCTACTGCTTACGCAGTGGAGCGAGTTAGTTATGTAATGCTGCGCGAAAAACACGGCGAATTTTGGACAGAAAACTTTTATTACAGGGCCCTGGTAACGAAATAGTCAGTTGTTAAATTTAGAAACAAATCCTCTAACACGTGGTGTAGCCAGAATTCATGTTTAGTTGGTGTTTGATACTGAAAAATGGATTGACGGCAAAACGTCTTTGTCCGTCTCTGAACAACGCTAGCGACTAAACCGTTCAGCCGATTGTCTCCAAAATTGATGTACCTCTGTCGATCTGGCTGATGACGCGGCCCCTTCAATTTGAAACCGATATTTCAATTTAAAAAATGACTGGAAAAGGTAACAAAAGACTTATTAGTCGAAATCAACAAAAAATGCAAAACCATGTTCTATAGAAATGGGTCATTTCCTTTTGTCATAACATAAAATGAATTTCTATACTAAACGGCATTGTTCTAAAGTGAAAAGAAAGAAAAAGATGGCATTTCATTAATATCCGCCCTCTACTTATTACCATCCTTAGAGCCAAAGCTGGCCCGATTATCTATCCTCTGATGGCCCATCCCACTGACTCAGAGTCTCTGACAAGCGTCAGAAATCTGGAAAAAAAGCGACATGCTGTGAATTCCTCAAGACGTGACATATGTCTTGGGTCAATATATCAGTTAATAAATAAAATAAAAAAATAAATGAATATATAAAATGAATAAAGCCGACCTGAAATGGCCGAGATGGCTAAGGGCGTGTTTCGTCTCAACGTTCCGTTCCGAAGGGTCACGGGTTTGAGTCCCGCCTTGGACTTGGTTGCTTGTCCCTTGACTCTCGTGTGCGTATTGTCGCGGAGGCCTCGTGTAACTGCTGGCTCCATTTTCAGAGAAACCCGCAAGTGTGTTGATGTTTGTTGTTTGGACGAAAATGCGACCCATCGGGGTTTAAAGAGTAACCGGCTGTCGGCTGGAGCAATGTACGCAGAAATGAAGGTTATGGTCTCAATGCTGAGAGAACTATCATTCCATCTACCAACATCGAATATCATCCATTCGTCCTAATCAACACCTCTCATCATCAATCCAATGGAGGCAATGGCACCTCCCCCACCCCAGTGTAATCACCTGACAAAGAAAATTGAGAACACGAAGGCCTACTCTCGAGGTCAGAATATGTCAGAATATGTTTTCAAGTTTAAAGTTTCGGAGTTGCTTACTATCATGATTCGAAAACTGGATATATTCTAGGATACGCATTGTGAGAAATTAGCTCCTTTTAATCAATATTTTACGTTTCTTAACTAAAGTTTTAGGAGTATTCAATTCTTAGGAGTATTCAATTTTTAAAAGTTTCACTTTCTTATCTCTAGTTTAACGTTGTCTTAAATTTAATGATAAATTAATAGACATTTTAACTGTTGTGGTGAGTTGGAAATCTTCAAATTGCTTATTGTGTAGGCCGTATCTGAATGCGTGACATTTACAAACAAAAGATGTAACTCATTTAACGAGCGTGTACTATTATAAAATATTAGTTATTATTTCTGTTATAAATCTCATGATGAATAGTATTGGTAGGAGTAATTATGAATTTTCACGACAGATTTTATTTCAGTATCTTTTAATAATATTGCAATTCAACAAAATACAGCAGTACTCCAAGGCAAGAGTATCCGTGGGGTACTCGCAAACTGCATTGTCTTACATTTTCCTAGTGGCTTTATTACTAGAAAACAAAAAATTATATTAACTTGTTTTGTAAAATGTATTTTGATCAACCATAATTTGTATTGATGAAACACTTTCTCCTCCATGCAAACGCACGATCGACAACTTTTTTGTTGTAACATATTTATTTTTATAATAGATCAAGCCAGCAGCTAGATACCCAATTACAGGCTTTCAAATACAATAACTCTAGTTTGTAATGGTGGCTAATTATTTCTTCCCAGAATGAGATATCGAGGAAATAGTCTGCAAATAAATCAATCTCATCAGCGCAACTAGCTGCGAAATTATTAACATGATCTATCATTTTATATAGAGGAGAGTTGAGAATAAACTTGCCTGTAGAAGTGAAGTTACACAGAGAGTTACTAAGAGCGTGGTGCATGCCATGGAACCAACAGTGAGACCTCATCATGAGTATGTGGACAAAAAATAATGTTACGAAGAATTTTACTAAAGGAAGAGATCATGAACAGCATCCTCCTATCAGCCAGGCTCTTAGTATTGAATTTATCGAAAAGAAATTGCTGATCAATGTCCCATTTCATATTATTTTCAATTTTTTCATAGCTTTTATGCGATTGGTTTTTGACTTTGTTTAAATTCTCAATACGAAACTTAAAAAAATTGTTTGCTTCGTACTAATGGATAGTCCGTATTTTTCACCAAATATCTTACAGGAAAGCAGAAACGTGCTTTATGAGAAGATGCACATTACATATGCACGTATTCGTAAATAACTTTTCGCAAGCAAGTCACATTTTTCTCTTGCTCGAGTCAATCTATCACGCAGCTGGAGCAGTCAGGTAATCCGATAGCGTGGCACGGGATTTCAATCTCACACGCTCTGCGAGAAAGGTGAAAAATCTCGTTACAAGCTCATCGCGTAGATAGTTATCGTAAATCTGAAAGGAGCGAGGCTATATAGTCCACGCTCCCAACGTTTTGGCAAAAAGCTCGTCACCTGTTTCCCCAGCAAACCTCGCGTCCGGCGCTGGACAACACCTGGCAGGATCTCCGAGACACCGACTGAACGTGTTAGATGTAAAAACTCAAGAGCCTCCGCATGTAGCTACAGATTCGTGTGCGATGGAAATTAGACCCGTGCAGAATCCGGTTTTGCCTCGCCCAAACTCGATGCCAACAGGGAAGACTTGTACGCACGTTTGAAATGAATCACTTATCCTGTCGCCGTGTAAATGAAACTGGTCGACTCAAACACGTTCTTAACTTAGGCCTGCTACAAGAATTGAGGATTCCGAAGTCGTAGGTCGCCTAATATAAGAGCTTAGCAAATCCACCTGGTTACGTAGGCTATAAGAAGCATTATGTCGTTCGCTGTAATGCTGACACAGATATACTTTTACAAGCTTACATTATTTGTCGTCTAGACACATTTAAGAAGGTTTCTTGCAAAAAAAGGGTAGTTAAACACGCCTACAGTATGAATTTGGATGAAGTTAAAAAAAAACAGTAAATCAAAATATCCAATAGTCTGTCCTATCCAAATAACTTTCTAATTTATATTTTGAATATAATATTATGTCAACAATATATCAATTATGCGTATGAAATTATTATGAATAATTGAAGACTATATTTTCTTTGTTTTCCATTTTCTTGTTTTTCTTTCTATTTTACTAGGAAAATGTAATTAATTAGCAACGTGTTCTTGTTATTATTTCTTTTTTGTCATATTTAGGCTCGAGTCATTTTCTGCAATATATTTCTTTCCACAGAAAAAATTCTCCGTTTGCGTGTAAGACGGTTTGATTAACTTTATTGTAGTTTAAGGCATCTATATCTTGCGGCATGCCTGTCAGAAAGTTTTGGAGCATTCGCGGTTACATTACTCAATCTCCGCCGCGTTAAATTTCAATCAATCTGTTCGTAAGAGTTTGCTCCCGTCGGTCAACTGCGTGAAATTCAAACGAGACGCATCCCGTTAAAAATAATCCGGTTCTATTCCGGGCGCCGCGGTGGCCGCGAAGGAAATGTCTAAAATCTCCGGGTGAAATTCCCGGAGCAGCGGCGGCGGCACAGGTGCCAACGCACCGGAAGCGGAAAGGGCGTGTGAGAGAAGGGAGAGAAAAGTTAGGAGAATATGTATTTAAAAAACATTGGTTTATTTATTAGGGTCGCATTAACAATGAGGTGTTGAGCGACCACATGATTAGTACAAAAGATTAAAGAATATTTGAAGTAGTCAAATGTTAAGAAATGTTATAAAAACAAAACAAAACATGTTCTAAGTACAAGTACTATTACAGAATGGTACAAAAATATGAACAATTATTTTTATATTAATACGTGATAACAGTATAATTGTATAAAATATAGAACTCAGTATTCAGCTTGATATAAAAAAACTTCTTGCTACAAACATCATATTCCTTGAAGTTTTATTTGATATTTCATAGATATTTTAATTAATATGAATATTATTTACATTTCGTTGTTCTTAACAAATTTTTCCATTAGAATAGACTATGTTCAATTGTAAATTTAAAGAGAACTGTCTTAATACGTCTTTGTTGAATGAAAAAATGAAATTGAGTGTCTGAGCCATAATAATTTATCCATTGTAATTTGTAGCTTGGAATATACACACCCAGTAAACAACCATAAAGTATTTTAAAGGTGTAAATTGCAGTAGCGGTTTTCGTGACGAAGAGCCTGACTGTGGGAACTGAACTGACTGCACTCTAGAGTTTGCAGGCCCAATTTACAGATTATTTTGACTTTTATTCTAAATTGACGGCTAAAAGAAATGATATAAAAATCAAATATTGTAATCGAACAGCTAAATGTTTTATCCTGAGTTTAATTTGCGGTAAGAGACCCGTTTTCACTCTCCAGTATATCGGCTGTACTTTTTTGTGAACTGTCTTTGTATACTTTTCAGTATTAATTATAGACTAATTTTTAAATACATTCCTTCTCTTGACTAAAATTGACGATTGTTGAGTTTGTTGCATTTACTGTGCACTAATAAAATGATGACAAATTTGAAGATACTTTTACAACAAAATAACAAATGCGCATTGCCGCCAATGCGAAAGTCGCTCGCATTCTAGGGCAATCTAGACATAATATTTTCTTGTCCAGACGATAATCACGTATCTAAATGAAGCACATGTAGAAACTAATTACATAACGTAATTTAATTACATAACATAATAAAAGTAGTGTATTATATTTGAAGTTGACGTTACTCTAATCATTTGGTATTCGTATTATTTTATACAAATTCTTCTTCTTCTTTCTAGGGTTTTTATCCAGTCGACAGCCGGTTACCCTTTGCGTCCATTCCACATCTAAGATCTGGGGTCAGCAGAACGCGAGGCTCGCGACAACACATACATACAAAGACAAAGGGACAAACAACCATGCCCAAGGCGGGACTCGAACCCGCGACCCTTCGGACCGAAGCGCTGAGTCGGTACTCGCTCTTAGCCACCTCGGCCATCCAGGTCGGCTTATACAAATTCTTACCGTGTAAATGCGGATGCCAGACATTTCCACGCGATCTCTAACGCCACGAAAGAGCACGCGACTTCCGAGCGGAGAAGAGCGTGGACCGCGAGGGCGTCGGTCGTTGCGGCGGCCGCCGTGCGTAGCCGCTAGAGGGGCCTCTCCGCAACTGTCTAGGCAAACACGCTCGCGCACACACTCGGAGGTACACAAGGCCGTAATGGTCCGAGTGCCTCCTCTGAGACCTAAGCTGCTACTCTGGCTGCGCGCCGCGGCCTTCGACTTCTGTGGGAGAGCGTAGGCTTCCGCGGCCGGTGTCAGTAGCTGCACTGAGGTTTTTACTTGGCTGCCGCTGACATTTGATCGGCTGTTACGGGGTTTGTCCAATCGGGATCTTACATGTCACTTCAGTGACGTCGTAATGGTGGCGTTCAGCCTTCCGATTGGATGACACCGTAACAGATGATAACCTTAAACACAGCCTGTGAAACGCAGATACTTGGCTCTCTGGTTCAGACAGTGCCAGAGTTTTGGCTGACGTTCTGCGACCTTCCTCTAGGCGAAATGCTCCTCAGGGCAGAATGCCCTGAGGAAATTCCGAGAATGGCGACCGAAACGCTGGCACCTGTGCCTAGGACGCGGCCTTTCCCAGACAGCCAAGAAGCTACCCTCGTCTTCGGTCATTCCTCGGCAGCCATTTCACATTATCGGCACTTTCTCTCGATTTTGAGGTGGTTAGAAAGGGACATTCGCTCTCAGAACCTATTTGAAACAATGAACCATTTCGTCTGTAATACCACATTTTACGTAATTGAGAGTAAAATTTAAGTTATTGTGTTTTGTGGAACAGCTTTAAATAATATCAAGTGCGGTTAACTCCTTTTCTTATACTAAAACGTCTTAATATAGATCGTAAAAATAGTTATTGTGTATGTTTGTGTTACATCACTCTGACACTAGGAAGTAATTTTACCCACCCTCTTCACACACAATTTTTTGAAGCCGAAAATCAGAAAAAAATATTAAGGACTCCAGTGCAATAGAGAGCATGTATATACTAGGTAGAGATTGAAAAGTTTTAAAAGCCTTTTAGAGGTAAAAGTTTGAAAAATCTATCACGGCGAGCCAGCTGAGAAAATCTAGTACTGTCTTGTGAAATAATTTTGAATGTAATAAAAAACTATCCTGGTTTACACTTTGTAGGTATAAGCTAATAATGTATTTATTTGTTAAACTACGCGTATTTGCGAATTATCACTTGTTTTCTTTGTTCCAGGTAAGGGCAGCCGAACAATGTAATTGGTCCGTGTGTAAGTGAAGTCCTTTTTGGTAGTGAGTACACAATGTTTTGCCTATTTATTTACTGAGACTTACTAATTGAGAAATCCTGTATTCAGTTGTATACTTTTTATTTTCATAATATATTCAAATTAAACCCTTAATTGGGAGATCGTCGTAAATAAGCACTGAAAGGTATTGATGACTTCGGTTTAATTCTTGAAAGATGTGGAAATCTATATATTTGCTCAAATTTTTACTTAATTGAATCCATGAATGGTTACATAGTTGCGCATTTAGCAACCAAAATACGAATATGTTTGGGTTGCTAAATGTGATGTTACTTATTATAATAATTGTCTATATTTATAATGAGAATAGTTTCATATGAACGGAATGCTCTCATATGTCATATTTAAATCATAGTTTTTGCTTCTTCCATACTTTAAGTTAATAGATTTTGATCGTAACATTCTCAAAAATGAGATAAAATGGTACAATCATATATCAAGAATGCCAATGCCGACTTCCATCCACAGATCTGAACTGTAGAATAGAAGGAAGAAGGGACATTGGTAGATCGAGAAGAAAAATGGGTGCTGGAACAGTCTCGTGACCTAAATCCTAACGGAAAGAGGAAGAAGATATTTATCTTACATAGTTTACTCTAGCAATTGTACTACTTACTTTGAGGAATATTTCGTCAAACATAATGCACGTACATTTACACAGAGGTTTTTCCTTACGAATTTATGTGTAAATTGAAAGAAAGTGAAACCATTTAAGTACGTGGACCAATCATTGTATTGTGCTTATGAATACTATGAATACCATCAGTCATGCAAGGAAACGATTTTTTTGAAAAACTAATCATTAATATCCCTTGAGAAACCATTCAAACTATATTTGGATAAGTAAAGTTAATTAAAGATTTACACTTTAGTCAATATTTTGAGTTAAAGGGAAAAAAGTTCGCAATGTCTAATATTATGAAGACTTTGGGTCAATGGGTCACGATATATTATAATCCTTATTACCTCTATAATGGATTATAGGATCCGCCGACTATACAGCGCAGCTGGGAATCTGAAATAGAATGATTCTATTCCTAATTCATTTCTGTTTGGATTGACTAAATGAAAGATCACTTTCTTTTCTAAAGAACAAAATTCAACAAAGTTTATTTTACGCTTTTAGCAAACAATTTAGTGAATTTACAATTTTTTAGGCCTTTGATCAAGATATCTTTCAATTTACAATTTATACCGCGGTTAACTTATCTTTTCTTCGTTGATGTCCCTCGTAGACTTCTCAGTCGAAATATCTTGCGAGCTTGCCGTAGTCCAAAGTTCCACGAAATCCTCTTCTGCCCCTATCCAAGCTGGTCTCAAACTATCAAAATTATCAGTCCCGATTACGTCCTATGACATAGTCCCGAACTCGATTACCACTCCCGACAAAGTTCCAATTTATACATCAATATTGCTTCCACATGAAAATATCTGCAATATCATTCACTGTCCTTAAAATTTCACTGATAACCCAATTCTATCTAGATTGTACTCGCCTCCTTCGTCCATACGATCAGTTCAGAAGCGCGTTTCCGAGCAGAATGAAATCTTCCTGCATGATTCATCCCTCGAAGACTTCGTATTAAACTACCTTCATTTTTTCATAACATTTGACCGTCCTTCTCTCACCCAGCCAATCCATACGTTTGTTATATTTTGGTGTAGCTGACCGTCTAAACTTCTTCGCCCAATCCCAAATTTTCTACTTTCGGCACCAAGCCATCTCTTAATGCATTTAGAAAAAACAAAAACTACATTGTTTATTCACGGTCGTTGCTAAGCTCTAGCTCTCGTGATATTTCGTAATGCATGTTCCACCATATTGTCTACAAATAAATGTTAGTTTATTTTAACGTGACATATCGGTATGTCACAACGTGATACCAAGGGGCGAGAGATATCAAGGAATCAGAGTTGTCAAGGAATCCGTGATATCTAGGAATCCGAGTTATCAAGGAAATCAAGGAATCCGAGATAGCAAGGAATCCACAATATCAAGGAATTCGAGATAACAATGAATCCGAGATACCAAGGAATCCAAGATATTAAGGCTGTAACTGCATTTTATCGAGACATACGCGGAGTGTAGTCCCCTCGGCTTCAAACTGTGACTGTGTATCCCCAGCCTCTTGAATGCCTATCAGCTTCTCACGGCTTTCGAGAGCCACACTCAGCCGGTTCATGTACACATCTCCCCACGGCTTGTAGCTGTCATCACCCACTACAACCAAGGCAGGGCCGGTTCTTCACAGGAAGCGCTTAATGGGTTACAGGGAAGACACCCTGCAAGCTATGCAGTGCGGAGGAGGAAAAAAACGAAGTGTCATCTTGAATATTCATTCAAATTTACACTACGAGCTTTATTAATTTATTCCTAATCAAGTTAGTTTTCATGTTTTGTCTCATCCATTCAATAATATGATAAATTGTTGTATAATAACACCCTTAGGAGGGTCAAACTTTTCATTGTATTGGAATTTATGATTTTTTAGGAAGATATCTCAAATATGGAATACTTTTAATTCATCCCTTTTTTGGAATACCTGTTTTCTAAATGAGTTGTGCTCCTTAGGAATTATTCTGTGTAGGGTGTTCAATTCATACACACACATTGAAAGTGACAAATTAGTGAATCTCTCACGTTTTCCCTTTTTTGACTAGACAATTTTGGAAGTTGTTACACGTGATTTAGGCAAGAGGATCTCCGTGCCATCTCTCGACAATGAAAATGATTTAACTTAAAATCATTTGTATTTATTATTTGCACAATTTAAGTTATTCATTCATTCCATTTGTAGTATGTTATCGTCACTGTCTGGTTTAATACGTCATATATCAATTAAAAAAACTCGTCGACCTGATTGGTTGAGGTGGCTAGAGTATGTGCAGGCTCAGCACTTCGGTCTCAAGGGTCGCGGGTTCGATTCCTGCAGTGGGCATGGTTGTGTGTCCCTTGTCCTTCGTGTATATGAGTTGTGGAGGGCCTTGTGAGTCTGCTGGCCGCAGACCGAGGAGCCCAGAAGTGTGTCAAGGGTTTGGTGTAAATGTTGATACGTATCTCCATGACGGTCATATTGGGAATTCAACGCGGATAGTCGAAATCTGCGTTCCCCGAAGCTGGAAAAAATCCTGGAAGGAAATTGATAATGATGATGATGATGATGATGATGATAATAATAATAATAATAATAATAATAATAATTATTATAATAATAACAATAATAAAACTCAGAGAAGAAGGGGGCACGGAAATCGAGTTGTCTCCCTCCTCTTGTTTTAGGCTGCCCACGCTTATGGTTGCAATACACATTGCCACCGAGCTTAAGTTGGAAACTATATGTTTAAGTCCCTTTTTAACCTAACCTAGCTTTTGAGACCCTGAAGGAACAAGATACAAGAGTAATGGTTTTTATACCTTTACAAACACAATGTAAGCTTTTTGGACGTTTATTTCATTGTTGGAGATAACCCCACTTCTTAGCAGTCATTGTCAGAAATATTTTAAGCTGCTACTCCCATAATTTTATTTTCACATAAAATAATCATGTATAAATCGTAGAACGTATGCAATTACGCCTATGGTATTTTATTTGTTTACAAAACTGTCACTATGAAATTACTCGCTGTTGAATACTTAATTTCATTTCAACGTGGTAATTGCGACACGCGAGTACATATTGTTCACATAATACGTTTCTCAACCCGTCTCCGCTGCTCAACAGCACTATTGGCTCCCTTTGTAAGCCTGTGCGATAGAACTTATACTGTGGGCTATTTGTTTTCGCGGGGAGGAAAAAACACACGCCCCCACGTGTGTGGGGCAGCCTCGCAGCGTTTTTCGTCGGGGCGGCTCCGGCCGGCCACGCCCCCGCCCGCGGGTGGGCGTCGCGGCCGCCCCCCGCTGGATGTAGCAGTCATCACCCACTAGAGCGTGGGCGTGCGCAACCCGCCCCGCCTCCGCTCCCATTCCCGCCGCCACCGCCGCACAGTGAGACTGCACCTACTTTTCTGAGAAATAAGAATGAAGGGTCACCCGAAGAGGTGTCTCAGGGCGTCAACTGATGTCACTGCAGTGCCTCTGACCGGGAGGTTCTAGGGTTTGAGTACAGACAGTGGCAGGATTTTCGACACTACCTAGATAGCTACGTCGAATTTAGTCGCCGCACAGTGAGACTGCACCTACTTTTCTGAGAAATAAGAATGAAGGGTCACCGGAAGAGGTGGCTCTGGGTATCAACTGATGTCACTGCAGTGCCTCTGACTGGGAGGTTCTAGCGTTTGAGTACCGACGGTGGCAGGATTTCGTCACTACCTAGATAGCTACGTCGAATTTAGTCGCCGCACAGTAAAGATCGCACCTACTTTTCTGAGAAATAAGAATGAAGGGTCACCCGAAGAGGTGTCTCAGGGCGTCAACTGATGTCACTGCAGTGCCTCTGACCGGGAGGTTCTAGGGTTTGAGTACAGACAGTGGCAGGATTTTCGAACTAGCTAGAAGCTAGATCGAATTTAGTCGCTGTCTGGGGTAGAATTCTAGCAGCCTGTTGCTCTAATCGGTAGTTTTGCGTCGTTTCCCCGATCAATACCAGGCGAATGCCGGAGCAGTATCTTAACGAACGGACCACGGACCGCGCGCATTCTTTCCTTTCTCATCCATTTTCTATCCTCACCCCTTACTTACACACTCCTAAACTTACATGTACTGCACTACCACACACGCCAGGAGAGCGGTCGGGGACTTTGAGGTTGTCCCGTGAGGGGTGGAGCCCCGCTGGTGGAAGCTATGTAATTGGACAAGCTTTGATAGCCGACGGGTAGGTCGGCGTTGGATCTCACCATCCACCTGCGGGAGATCACCACCACTTATAGGGAAAAACACATACACTATACTTACGGGACTAATGATCACCTCAGTTCTCGCGCCTGAAATCATTAATCAATCAATCAAGAATCAAGGGTTGATCTACATGAGGTCTGACAAAAAAATGTGACCTAGCCCCACCGTTCTAGGTAGACTCGACTCTACAGGGTAGACTAAGGGGTTGCCTGTGGTTCACGGGTTGCCTCCGGACCAAACGCAATACTTTAAGATCGATTGGAGAGTGAGATATTATGTACAAAGGGACGTAATACCTCCGTGAAACTCAATTTTTCAGGAAGACAATGCAGTCACTTTCAGACTTTTACATGTAGATAGGATTAAATGGTTTTCGGATACCGTTTATCGTGGAAAGAAATGCTCCCTTTAATCACAATACTTGTCAGCAGGATGTATAAACTTCTTAAGTAAATATTGATATGTAAAACTAGAAAACAAACGAAAGTGGCGATATGTCAATTTGGAAGGAAGCTCTTCATTTGTGTGAAGGCTAGGTTTGTAGAGGGAAGTGCTTTGGCCGCAGAGGGGTAATAATAAAGGGAGAGGAGAGATGGGAGGAAGTGATCCCGACGATGCTCAGACATTTGAGGGCCATGATGCCCTGAACTGAACTCGTTGGTCTGGCCTTTTGTACGTGCAGAGCGCGGAAAGACTCACGAAATCGGCACAAAGGATCGCGGATGCTTTCCCACTTAGGGCTCGGTTAGTTGTCCCTTTCTGACTTCTGTTGAAAAAAAATTGAGAAGGGAAAGAAAAAGCCAGCCGATACTAAATACTCACGTTGTTTAATAAATAATTTAAACGCTTGCTAGATTTGAATTTTAGGTTGAGGGTGATTCGCCGACAACTGAAGGTTATAATAGTGGAATATTTTAGATTCAAAATATTCCTAGAATTAAATTAATATTAGTTTTATTAGAATTAAGTTAATATTAGTAGTTAATATAATAAACTGTGTAACCACCTCGAGAGCGGCAAACGAGTACTTTTAATTCAAATCTACGAGTAAATAATCGTGAAATTGATCTTTGCCAAAAGAAATGGTGGACAAAGAAAAATAACTAGTCACTGTAACACATACTTTCTCGTATTAATTGTAACGTTTACATAGTAATACTTTTGCAAATTTTCTCCTACGAACACTTCAACCATCACTTGAAACATTGAAACGAAACGAAATTACACGAAAATTACTATTGTTGAGTAACGTTTGAAAAAGTCTACGTGAAATTATTGAAAGACCTAATATTGAAGGTGTTTAGAAATCTCTCGTTAATAACGTTGTTTGGTGAGGTTAGTGCATTTTTTACATTTTCAATTTTCGAAATTTTGCAGGTATTACTGGAAATATAACCTGTGACTTTTATTAGCGCACATCGTTTTTCTCGACAAGTCAGTCGCTCGGCTCCCCTCGGGATGTTCTTCCTCTGAAGAAAAAAGTCAATTCTGACCATGCATATACATCCTCGGGCTGCAGCGACCAATTAACTGTAAGAATTTCCTCCACATTCAATATTTCGCAAATTTAAAACTTGAAATTTCCGCCGGTTGACTATCCAACTCGAGCACTGTGCCTCTCCGTCTCTTCCCCATCCTCCGGTTCCTCCTCCTCCTCGTCATCACCCACCTCTCGAAATAGCGCCTGGGGCGTAAACACGGCCGCCGCCGCTGTCCCTCTTTCTCCTGCGCGCCCGCTCGCCCTCTCCGCGTCCCCTGTCCCTGTCGCGCCGCGGCCGCGTGGGCGGATCCTCTTTCGGTACAGCGGCTGTTGCGCGCGAAACCTCGCGCCAGTGCCCCTCCTCTCCCCCACGTTTCCCATCTCCTTGGTAATTCCACATCTGAAGTCGAAGAACATGGTTGATTGTGTAACGGTTAGCGTATTGAACCGTTATATCCTAGTTCCCGGGTTCAAACAGGATCGAAGCCCGGCGAAAAAACCCTTCGCGCCTTCCCTCGGAGGGAAAGTGAAGCCAGCTGTCCCATGTTGTAGATCTGCTGCATGTAATAGACCCTCAAACCTAAATGAAGCGTCTGAGCTAAATTCAAGTCGCCTGTTTTGTCGCCCCGCTAGTACCTTCTTTCTCCCCTTGTTCAGACGGAAGAACAGGCCTTATGGCCTGAGTCTCGCCACGTAAAATAAGTCATTATTGAATTCAATTGAATTAAAGGAACTCGTACGGTGATGTGCCGAATTGATCTTTAAAATTATATTTAAAAAATACAAATTTGTGAACGCCAGGTATCTTGAAAGGAAAGTATGTGAGTTGTTAAGGTATCAGAGCTACTGAAGTATCGATACATCTAAATGTCAAGATAAAACGGTGATCGCCGGACACTGTCCGAGATCCCATAGTGAGTAGGAGACTAGTTTTTGCGGTGATATCAGATACCCCAAAATACCTTCCGCTATCTCGATAAATCAGTATGTCGTGGCAACGATTCTATGGGCTAGAAGTGGATATAGATCTATTTGGTATGTCTTTTTGCAAATAATGGCTCATCAGTGTATATTATGTTTATTTAATTCTCAAAATTGTAAGTCGTAATATAATGTTTTCGTAGAAATTGAAAGCACCAAGTAGAAAAAGCAAACCATATGTCAGATGTGCTCTACAATTCACAAATACCCAGACACATTTCATTTCTTCTACTTCTCTTAAGAGTTGAAAGTATTGATCACTACATCGTTTCGGAGAATTACTGTCACAATTATTTTCTGAAGTTCTAAACAATAACAAAATTATTGTTTTAATTGCTTCTTATAGACTCTCATTTTCGTGTCTCAGCGACCACACAGCTCACTCTCTCCAAAAAAAAAAAAAAAAAATTATTCATGACCGGCAAGTGAACGCTGTACCTCCTGCATCTCTATTTCTCCGCCCTACCTCTCCCTCCGTGCCAGATCCTCTTTCGCTGCCCACGGCATCTCCTGCGTTTGGACAAGCTCTGGGTTGAGCGTAGGCTATTACGCTTGTTTGTTTTGAAACAAAGGAGCAGCATCACCCGTTACGGGGATCGTCGTCCGTATTTGCGGTCGAGGATTCAGGGGTAATACCCTGCAAAGGACATGCGACTGTTTAAAAGCTGCCGTGCTAGTCATTTGACCGCAAAACTTGCGAAAGATTTGGTGCGTATGTCAGAGAGTAAAAAGAAAATTATAGCGAGTTAATAGCGTCTAAATGGCGCGATAGAAATGATTAGAAAGAGACGTGTTTTGTGAGCAAACTTGTGGGGTGTAAAAACCTGTACACCGTAAAATTCAATGACTCTTTGAATGGTTTTGTGGTATTACGACCACTTGAGCTGCTGTTCGCGAAATTGCTTCTGAGGATTGAAAAATAATGCTTAATGTCGCTGCAGAGAACATACTAGTTGTGCGAAGTTGTTGAATTGGAGAACGTGTTTTTGTTTCATGGATAAGGTTGTTTATGTTTTGGCGGTAAAAGAACATTCATGTATTATATTCAAGTATCATATCTCATCAAAATAGATTTGGTTATATGGGATATCACTTTTATGCACAAAGTTTTATTCTATTCTTTGAATATGGAATATATTCACATTCAGGGGAATATAAAAATGCATAACTAAAACTCTAGCCATTGCAATGTTTGTTGGTATGTTTTGTGGTTTCAGTTTACAATTCATCGATCTTCATCATCGATTTAGTTAGATAAATGTTCATTTCAGAAAAAAAGGCTAATAAATTTTTCTCATTGTAAAACTGAGTTAAATGTCTGAAAACAACGTCAATGGTGTATACAAAAATAGTATCGTGGATTATCACGATATTATCATGTTTATAGGTTTTATCAACTCAGTATTTCGGTATATGAGGAAGAAATAGACTGTAATTCTATGCTATCAGAATTGCATAATAAATCCTTCTGAATTCTTTTTTTAATGAAGATTACACCAACTAATATTTCATTTTGCGAATCGAATTGATTTTCACCGCAAAATAAACAATTATAACGTGCTGTGATGGGAAAGAAACAGCAATACGCAACTCGATCCTACATAACTTTAATTTGTGAAGATAATAATTACCATTCGTTCATTTCAGTTCTTTTCTTTCGTCGAATCAGAAGGTTGTAATTTTAAATGGTAAAACGACAAACAAATCATTGAAAACTGTGTTGAATGTTCCATGAAGGTCTTAAATAACGGCATCGTAATTTTATTTTAAGGAGCATGTGAACTTTCTTTGCGGGTCTGGATATTTTTGGACGCAGCTCGTATGCGTGAAGACATTTTTGATGCGTTGCTCTGTGTCGCCCAGTTTTTTATGTGTATGCTGACTTGTCTGCCAGTTGGAGCTACTAAATGTTTATTTCGGTCAGTTTTACTTCACATGTCTGAAGTACTATGCGCTTTGTTATGATACCTGTATATGAAATTGTTGTTATGTATTATGTGAATATGAAAGTGCCCTCATTGAATATAACTTGCATTTTTTGAAAATTTTATTATTATTTCTCTGTAGTCATCATTACTCAAGTATTAAATTACAGACAAATTACCTTATATTACTATTTCATAAACTCTGGTTTTAGGATAACTCTACAATACTTCGAACTTGCAGACCGAAGGATATTATCTTTTATTAATGAGGATTAGAACGAAGATAATCTGTTTATTTTCCCTTATTTTATATTTACAGAAAAAAGCTGAAAAGATCCCTTTAATGTTCGCATTGCACAATATAACATTAACCGATATTTTTGGTGTTTTGGTCTCAAACACGTTTAGGCACAATATTATTTGGCAATTACTGGGTGATCTGACCAATTCCACAACTCAAATATCACATTTTCAAATGTCTACTTCTGGGGAAAATCGGGTTTTGGAAACCAATTAATAAAAAAAAAATTGGCCTTTTTAAAAATACAGGATTGCTAATCAATTTTAACTTAATGAATTTAATACTGTAGCCTAAGGATATTGAGAAAACTTGGAAAATTTCTTAACTGCGGTCAATATTGCTGGCTTTATCTTATCGGCCGTCAGAAAACTATTTAAGTAGGGTAGTGGAATTTACATTTTCGTCTTTGGAAGCGTAAAATTCTTTTTGTTATAACTCGCACATTTCGTATCTAGCGTTAACGTTCTGCTATTCGCGTTCCTCGTTAGTGATTACAGTAAAACAGGAAGAAGGCAGTGTTTCTTGCGTACACGTGATTTTCATTGGTGTTCAACGGCACTTCGCCGACGCAAGTAAGGGGTGAGGATAGGACAAGGTAGAGGAAGGAAAGTTGACGCGTGGTCCGAAGACCAGGCGGAAATGGAGAATCTTCACTTTGGATTTTTATTGATTAGGATTCCGGACGCGTCAATTGCTAAGGTCATTAGACCCGTAAGTGTAGTGCATGTTTCCATCGCGATAGAAGGCGATAGAACTACACTTGCTGAATTGTGAGATGCGGCGCCGACTTACCCGTTGGCTTGTGGGATTTTCCCCAAATAGGTATCTCCAACCGGCGAGGCACCGCCGCAGTCGAGACAAACCAAGTTCCCGACAGCCTCCCGATATGTGTGGTAGTGAAGTGAATATAAATGTGTGTAAGTACAGGGTAAGTATAGGTGAAGGAAGATGAAGGTAAAATTACGCGCGTCCCGTGGCTCGTTTGTTAGGCACTGCTCCTACATTCATGTGGTGTTGATATGAGAAACAAGGGGGGAAACCGATCAGAACAGCCTACCACTAGAATTCTCCTCCTGACAGCTGCTGAATTCGATCTAGCTAGTGCAGAATATCCTGCCACCGTCGGGACTCGAACCTAGAATCTCCCTGTCAGAGGCTCTGCAGTAACATCAGTTGATGTCCTGAGATGCCTCTCCCGGGGTCAATTTGGAAATATGTTCTTCAATTATTAGAAGTTAATAATCAAGTGCTGTGCCTACTTATGCATAAAAATCCCACCCCTGGGTGGGGCTATCTCGGTGGCGTGGGCGGAGGCAGGTTAGGCACAAAGCGCCAGGGCACCCTTGTGCGAAACGGTCGGTGGCGTGAGCCCGCGCTGTCGTAACTTCTATTTGTACTGGTGGCGCGCTCGTTTGGAGAGAAACAGTTGGACGGCGTTTGGGAAAACTAACGGATTGGCAGACCGTGGAGACGGGAGGGACGCCAGGTCGGCCGACCTAAGAGGCGCACCTCAGTCCATGGACCTGCGCATCAATGATGTACGTGTAAAATCGTAAAATTCTGAATTTAATCAATTGTTTGTTCTGAATTTGCTTTATTTGGCTTCCAATCTTAATAGAATGATCAACGAAGTATATCGATCCGAACTTCACTTTGAAACGTGTTAAATTTATTTTCGACTAATACAGAAAATTTGTGTATATTTTCAGTAATTATTAAATGAAATTAGTGTTGGATATTGGTTCATGTTTGCCTCAGTTGTTTTGAATTATTAGGGCGAGAAATGTCAATAGTCCCATTGCGTGTCAGGGCATGTTTTTTCTTGTACAGTGTGTTTTCATTGCGGGGGGTGGCGGTGATCTTCCCCGGCTGGATTATGAGATCCGGCGGCGACTTATCTGTCAGCTAGGAGGGTTTTTCCCAACAGTTATCTCCCACTCATAGTTCTGTTTTAGTAAAGGAAAAGTTATGCCAACTTCTGCAGATACACCTGCCACAATGTGTCTCCGGGGACTTGTGGCTAGTAGCTGTATTTAGGATTTCTGACGTTCGAGATTTTCTTGATCAGTGGAGGATTGGCAAATAAGAATGGAATATTAGCCCAACGCTTGGGCCTAAAGATGGGAAAAGGAGAACTGAATGAAACGCTAGCTGCGGCCCGCTGTTTAGTGCATTGCTCCGGCGTCCTTCTGGAAGGACTGGAGGACACCACAGACACGACCGATTTGAGCAACCGGCTTCTGTAATTACCATCCGGACAGTGGTAATGTTCGACCCAGTTCGAGTTGCCACCATTGTCACCTTTTCACAAAATTCGAACCTAGATCCTCCCGTTCTGGAAACGTACATTTGCGAATTTGCAATTACGAACGCTATCGCAGCCGGTTCCAATCAAACTTCTGAGCTGAAAAAGCATTCACACATTAGTGTTACGTGAGAGCAAAGAGATTGCAGCCGTTGGCACCGGAGCGAGGCCCGTTCGGCTTTGGACAGAAATGACTTCACGTGCGCAACCGTTCGACCAAAATGCAGCGCAGCTGACGACACTTGCAGTCTTTGGCACCGAGCGGCTTCACTGGATGGAGACACACCGAGGCTGCGCCAGGGAGAGAGTCCAATTAATTAAAAGAAGTGGCGGAGAGAAATAAAACAAGACGGTTCTGTGATTGTTACAGTAATTTGGCGTATGACTTACAGAACATCATTATATCTGTACATTTTCTGGAAATATGATATCTAATGGCGTGAGAAGTCCATGATCTGGTTTCTAAAAAGTTTATTACAAATGTAAGAGCTCTCTCCCCCACTCCCACTTTCTAATGCCTCTTTCAGTTTGGATTATCAGTGTCAAGACAACGATTACTCCGAGACCCTGAGAGAAAAGATACGGTGGGTGAGCTCCATTTCGTCCATGTATTATAAGCTTTCTTTTAATATCTACCACATCTAGGAGGCGCCTCACTAGGTTTCCTCAAACTGAAATAGAAATTATTTTTATTGTAATATTTTCATGGATTGTTAAGTGTAATGTAACTTGTAAAGCACTCAGTGCTGATCTTGAAATAATTAAATAAAAATAAACTCGCCCGTCAAAATATTTTCACGATATAGAGTTGGTATTGGTGATAGCGGTGGTGCACATTCGTGGATGCTAGATTGCTCTTCTCCCCCAAAGTACATCATAGTTTTTAACTGCTTTTGATGTTAAATAAAAAATAAACTGTTCGTTTTCGAGGACGGTAGGGATTTAGATTTTTGGTTTTTCTGTCGTGAATCTCTGATGGTAATCGGAAGATTGGTTGGCGTTCATTATGGCCGAATGTTTGGGCCAAGGTTCCGCCTCACTGGAAATCTAACCATTGATAAATATTTAAATTATTATGTACGCGTAGTATATATTACTTCAAGAAAGGGGTCCAAAACGTATTAGAAACTTACATGATGAGAAATGGAAAAAGAGTTTTTTCTCGAGCTCATCCTTGTAAGCCAAAGAAATATAGAATCATTCCGGTCATTCTTATCTTCCCTTTGATCTCTACGCCGCTCGGAGGTGAAATTCCTCCGTCGGAGATCAAAACTGCTTAGATGTTATGAAACAATCTAATAATTACAGTAAATAATGATTAAGTAAATACAAACAAATGTGATAGAATTTATATGTAATTTTTTAATTTTCCCAAAACAATCCCTCGCACATATTTCTCGAGATATCCAATTTTTAAACAACGATTTATAATCGTATGGATTAATGAACGTTACACATTCACATCACAAGTTACACATATTCCATCCAGCAAGTGTGTCATTTTACAAGGTTGGTCACACTGGCACCGTTCACCGCGCCATCTTGGTCTCTCCACGAATAGTCTCTCCTACGTGATCACCACTACACTTTTCCCGCTCTACTCCTTCCTTCTCTCCGTCCGCGCCGGCGGGGAAATTTTTCCCGTTACGAAACAAAACTCGAAGATTACCCCCGGCGGGCCCGCACATTAAGATAAGTAACACCACTTTACGAAGAACGTCCTTTGGCCACGTCGTCGTGACACATGGAGCTCCTTGAGCTTCCCAGGAGGAGAAGCACTGCGCAAAAAGACGCGGCCGCTGTCGCCTTCATTACTCCGAGTGCCCGGGCCGCGCAGTGGGGCAAGATTCTCGAAAACCCGGCCGAAATTTTGTTCGCTTCTCACTGATCACGTATCATAAGTAGATCCCAGTACTATGGAAAAATGCTGTTTCTTTTGTTAATATTCCATGACTTTCGACAAGGAATCGCTTAATTGTGCTTTTGGAATTATTTAGTAGAGTTTCATTTTGCCTTTTATTTATTTATTTATTTATTTATTTGCCCATTTTAGCTTTTGATGCCTGTTTTTGCCATTTTCCGACTTACATCAGTAAGTTCTTTTTTTTTTCTCCTGGCACCGATGTACATATACCCGCAAGCCTGAACAACACACAAGCACAGTTTTTTTGTCTTTCTATAGAAGCAGAGACTGTGCTAAAAATCTAAATGAAAAAAGAAGATGGAACCCATAGAGATTTTTGATTTTTTTCAATAATGCCGACAGTCTTTGTTCGCTCACGAGGAATTCCGTCTTACTTTTGATTATAGCCTCTGATCCTTTCTAAGGACAGC
The DNA here is from genome assembly GCA_964035755.1 of Teleogryllus oceanicus. Taxonomy (NCBI): domain Eukaryota; kingdom Metazoa; phylum Arthropoda; class Insecta; order Orthoptera; family Gryllidae; genus Teleogryllus; species Teleogryllus oceanicus. Next base: position 63,642,369 of record CAXIVR010000005.1, on the reverse strand, counting down.
TTCTTGAGTATGATGCACTCTCTTCAGTGCTGGCAATCAGACAAGGGCGAAGAACGAAAAATAAAATTCCGTTTTCCCTGATACCATTCGAAGATTCAAAAGAGAGTTTACGATATTATTTCGAAAAGACAGCGTCGCGAAAATAACAAATTCGCGGCCATCTTACCGCATAGTCATGTGGAATTGAGATTACCAAGAAAATAAGGTTTTCTTACACATAAAGTGCTAGTGTAAATTTTAGACATAATAAAAATGTGATTCACTTTAATTATTACTTTTTTACGATAATTCCTTTTAAATGTGATTTTTGATGGTTTGTTTTAGCTTTTTGCTCCCCTACTTTAGCTACAATAAATGCCTTTTATTCCTGCCTATTTTAATAAAATCAAATGTCTTTTTTTCCTGCCTATTTCTGGTAAAATAAAAAACTTCCGAGTTTTGTCATAAGAGAATAACCCTTCGACTCATGAAATCAATATCCATAGCGACTTAGAATTATTGTTATGCACCAATCAAGGCTGTATATCGACTGAGCTGGCTCAGCGCCAGTATTACAGCTGTCTTTGCAGAGACTCAGTTCGAGGATTCGAGTTCCGACGGTTGTGGGTTTTTGACACTAGCTATTCACGTCGGCACTTCACGTCATGACTCGTCTGTTGAAATCAGCCGGGAGTAAATTCGAGAGGTCGGGGGCTCTGATCGTTAGTTTTCCATGGTTCTCTGATCAAAACCAAACGAAAGCCGGAGCAGTACCATAAGAAAAGGGCCACAGACTGCGGGCGATCATTCCTTCCCCATTCTTGCCCTCTCCTCTCCCCTTACACACACGAATTTACGGTCACTTCATTTCACTACAATACCACACACTCCGGGAACTCACAACCTGTCCCATCTGTGACTTGGTTGAGGGAAACCCCACAAGCCAAAGTCTAGGTCGGCGGCAGAACTCAACGACGAAAGCTTGCTTCCTTTCGGAACATAATATGTACAGCATTTGCGAGAATAATCAGTTGACGCACTCAGAAGCAAAAAATTATCAAAAAACCGATGGTTTACTTCACTCTTGACGGAAGGTTTGTAATAGGATGATTGTGCTTCAAAACAAATCACTGTAATGTGTAAGAAAATATCATATATACTCCAGACAAGGCTGTGTATCTCAAAAATATTATGAATTTTTCTTGCAACATTTGCTTACGATCTCTTCACTGCCCTCACACATAATCAATCATAAGCTGCGATACATCTATCCTATGAGCTGGGATCTATCGATTTCTGTGTTATACATAATAGTATACTACGTTAAAGTCTGGAAAAGCATAGTTGAACTAATGGAAAATGAGTTTTGAAAAACATTAATATAATTAATACTTATTCGATAGTGTCGGGAAAGTTGCTCATTGTTGTGCTCTCTTATGGCAAGAAACTTGTTCATTGCAGGACGATTCGAATGTCGATTGAAAGCGTCGTGTAATGAATTTTTCTTGACACTCTGTCACCACCTCTTCACCATATATACCACCTAACTGCTGACCACGAAGAACCAAGGAGCCTTGCATTATATTAATATTTAAAGAATTAATTTTGTTTAACCTGTTATGGATCTCGTTTGTCAACGCATACAACGCTTTTCCTTGTGACACAAGCTACGTTTTCATTTAGCTTGAAACAAACTACTATCAGCAAGCCACATAACGAAGGTTCCGTATCAACATTTATTACGTTAGATTTCAAAACATTTGAAATATGCACTCATAATTTGATATTTTATTTAGAACTATTTGCATTAATTGTAATAGAACGATCTATTAAACGGTAACTGAACAAACTACTTGGCGATATGTTCCACTCATTTCGGAAAAGAATCGGACAAACTCGTTTCCTGTGACACTCCTTACCCCCTTTCGTACCTCGCCAGTCACAAAATTCCCTATATTCTTTCACATATCTATCTTTTGATTTCAAAGAAAGCATGTCAAAAGTTGGGGCTCTTACTCGATCAAATATATCGGGCGGATTTCCCATTATATCCAAATTACCTTCCATTTCAAGAACCATTACGTTGATCACATTATCGTTACAATTAAAGAAAATACAAGAACAACGATGAACAAGTATGTTGCCATGCTAATAGAGTAAATAATCGAATTATAACCACACTTCATGTCAGTGATATTATTTAATTCCAGAAAAACATGCATAAAAAAGTGTCTCGAATAAAATATAGTACATCACCCGGTTTTTCATGACTCGAAAGGATTCCCCGCCTCGGCTTCCCGGTCTCGACGAGTGAACTCTTCAGTCTCGTCACGGAAATGTCGACTTTCTTGCCTTATGATGTAAATTACTACTGGTACGTTTTGAAACTCTGTTGGCAGCAATTTCAGTCATGTAACAGTCGTATTAAACACCACAAATCTTGTTACGAGTACATACCGTTGTCCGAGCGCTACTCCTCAATTTGTCGCATATTTCCAATGTACTCCACGTATTACCAGTGATAACGTCTGATAATATCGGTTATCGAGCAAGACAGGATGGAATAACTTAACGTAACCTATCGTAACGTGGCAGAATACTTTTTGCATAGCGTGAAACTACATTGCACAAACCACTAATGTGCTATTGCCTACTAATGCTCCATCAGTGACCCCAAAGTGAACATTTAGCATTTTGTGATCGAAGAGGGTTGTGTATGGTTTTTTTATAGTTCACCGTTAACTATCGATAAAATCCCAGGAAGAATCTTGCAGTTACACATTTCCTACTCCATTTCTCGTGTTTTATTATGCATTTAGAGGTTAGCAAAATCGACGCAATTCATTGCAATTAGGCATATATTCCTTTAATGTAACTGACTCATTTATTATTATTATTATTATTATTATTATTATTATTATTATTATTAATGTTATTAATGTTGTTGTCGTTGTTGTTCAAAGGAGTCGATAAACCATGTTCATGAATATTTCATATTGTATTATTACAATTCCCGTTTGCGCAGTAGATTCAGGATGTACAAAATCTCTCTAAAGAAATATATCGTTACGTAACATCGGAAACTAACTTAGCCATATTTCGATTTGGCCGAAACGATGTATTATTTTAGCGATAAATAGCCCTTTTGTAAGGGAATCGCCAGCTTTGTTGGATGTATAATATTAATTTTTAGTATTAATGGTTATTTTTTGTATAATTTACTTCAGCCCTAATAGCGGTAAGATAAATATATAACGAGAACTTGAAAATTTTTGAACTTGTGGATTTGATGTTAGAAATACGTTTCATCGAGAAAGTCACATAATAAGCAGGGTAGGCTGCGCACAATAGAACCGGTGACGTCAAGAGGTACACATAACAACAAGCGTCTCAAGATATAAGATGTCTTCAAATCACTGATACCTCGCACATATCCATAGGCTGCAGAGTTTTCGAACATTTTTTGTGCGCATACGAAATTAGTAATATAGACAATCATACCAGGAAAGTTGGCTCTGTATATCAGCTGATGTCACTGTAGTGCCTCTAACCAGGAGGTCCTAGGGTTCGAGTCCCGACGTGGCATGATTTTCGATAGCTATGCCAAATTCAGCCACTGGCTGGTGGAGAATTCTAGCGACCGACTGCTCTGATAGATAGTTTTCCGTGGTTTGTCCGATCAACACTAAGCGATTGCCGGAGCAGAATCTTGAGAAACGGACCGCGGGCGATCTTTTACTTTTCTTCCTTTTCCTATTCTCACCCCTTACTTACACACACTTACATGAACTAAACTATCTCACAAACCTCAAGTCCAGTCGGAAGCCTAGTGCTTAGCTCGGTTGGTGCTCGGCTCGGCTTAACCCGTTGGTGGGATATACCTGATCGGGGAAAACCTCGCAAGTCGACGGGTAGGTCGGCACCGGATCTCACTTCCAGCGGGGGGAAAACACTGCAACCACCCTGAAAAAAGCATGCCCTGCAATGACATTACAAATGACCATGACATCGGGTGAGGTGGGGTCAGCGCATCAACTAATGTCACTACAGTGACTCTGACCGGGAGGTCCTAGGATTGAGTCCCGACAGTGGCAAGATTTTCGACACTAGCTTGTCAGCTAGATAGAATTTACTCACTGCCTGGATGAGAATTCTAGAGAACGGCTGCTCTGATCGGTAGTTTTCCGTTGTTTTTCCGATTAACAAAAGGCGAATGCCGGAGAAGTATCCTTACAAACGGGCCACGGACCGCGCGCGATCTTTCCACCTCTTCCTTGTCCTATCCTCTTCCCTTATACACACACGAACAAGCACTACACTACCACACATGCCGGGAGACGAGCCGGGAGCTTGGAGCTTGTCCCGGCTGGGGCGGTGCTTCGCTGGTAGGAGATACCTAGTTGAAGGAAATCCCGCTTGCCGACAGTAGGTGGATGCCGGATCGTGCCCTCCAGTGAGGGAATACCATCGCCATCTCCCGATGAGTAACTTGCACTACACTTACAGGACTAAAGACTTCCGTAGTTAACGTGCCCGGAATCACTAACAAGCAACCAAGCATTACCAAGGCAGTTGTCGCGCCCGGACTTACGAAATAATCAATCAATCTATCAATCGATCAATCAATCTCCAATATCGCCATCTCCCGATGACTAACATGCACTACACTTACAAGACTAAACACTTCCGTAGTTAACGTGCCCGGAATCACTAGCAAGCAACCAAGCATGACCAAGGCAGTTGTCGCGCCCGAACTCACGAAATAATCAATCAATCGATCAATCGATCAATCAATCAATCTCCAGCGGCGACCCACTGTGTGCGCTCGGCGGCGCGGGAAACCGCGCGCGACGGAAGGCGCCGCCGCCGCTCGTACGGCGTATTATTTCCGCGTAGTCATCGCGGGGTTGGAGCGGGATAGCGCGCCGCTTCTGGTAATGCAGAAATAACGACCCGCGCCCGCGCCCCGCCGCGCCGCGCCGCGCCGCGCCGCCTCCGCAAAAAAAGATTCCCAAAGCTACTTAACGAGCGGCGGCGCGGTCGCCCGACGGACCTCGGCGACTCCGCGTCACTCCGACTGTTTCCGTCCGGAGGAATGTGACGAGATGCACTGCACTTTCTGGGCTGGAACTCGATGGCGTTTTCTTTGGGTGTGCAAGTCGCGTGTCAACGCCCAAGCCAATGAAAATGGGCGGTGGTGATGGTGTAACGGTTAGCATATCGGGCTGTTATACACAAGTTTGCGGGTTCAAACCCGATCGATGCCGTGGATTTTTAAAGGCGGAAAAGTCCTTCGTACGCCTTTCTTCGGAGGGGAAGTAAAGCCGGCTGTCCCATGTTAGTAGATTTACTGCATGTAAAAGATCCTCAAGCCTAAATGAAGCCTCTGAGGTAAATTCAAATTGCCTGTTTCGGCGCCCAAGAAATAGCTTCTTTCTCCCTAGTAGGGAAAGGAGCGTAACGAAATTTGGAAGAGCAGGCCTCATGGCCTGAGTCGCGCTACCGGCGATTTTTAATAATAATTCATTCATTCGTTTTAAAAAATCAGTTTTTTCTTTGAGTTTATTTTGATTTTTTTCATTTATTCCGTGTACCTTGTGATCAGCGTCATAGATCGGCACCAGCTCGTCCATGTAACGAAGACAGTATGCGAGCGCAGTTCGGGCCGTTGGCGAATGTCTCCAACGTCTTGAGGACAGATCGGGTGGCGGTAGCGCATGCGCACGACGTCCCCACTCATGGGCGAAGCGTGCCAAGGCATTGGGAACTCGATTCAACAGCCTGCTAGTGAGCTTCTGTCCGTGATCGTGATATTCCCTTTCCGTGATGCATCCGTTAGCGATACTGATTAAATTAGTGTTATTTTTGATATGGATAGTGAAAAAGTGTTCAAAAGTTTTTAAAAATTGCTTTTTTCCCTTTTCGCATGGAGAAAAGAAACGAGTAATTATTGATGGGCGACCATGTCCCAACCTAATAATATTTCAGAATTTTATTTTTGAAACAACTGAAGAATAGGAAAACGCCGATTAAGTTTTTACTTTAAAATGTATTATTCCAATCTTTGTAATAGAATCTACAGCAACCTCCCCATTTTTAACCCTCCTAGCACCTCACACTTTAACCCTTTTTGACGTTAAATAAACAAATAATTACATAAATAAATAATTGAAACAATTTTAAAAATCTACAACATCCTCATTGTTGTTATTTTCCGACTACTTTCCCCCGTCCTTCCAGTTTTATAATTTCAAATATACGAGTACTAGGATTTTGTTTGTATAATTCAATTTTACTCTAAATATGTTTGCGAAAAGACTAGTGTTGCGTTTAACACTTTCCTTCACTGCCAACGACCTAGGTCCAGAGAGAGGAGACGCCACTGTCCGAACTGTGAGGGTTCGAAGGGTGATGGACAAAACGTGCCCGCGCGGGCTACTTGCCCGCGTGGGAAGACCGGCGCTCGTGCGAGCATGGGTAACTGCTCTTGACTCTTGTTATTTCTCCTCCCAATGAAGAAAGTGCATAGCTACAGCTACAGCGGCACGAGGAGGAGAATAGCGGCTTCATATGAAAAGATATTTGCTAGGTGTGTTCTATCAAAATACTGAGATTTTGAATTATGATTATACTATTCTTACGTACTTACTTACGTATTATTTTCTTATTATATTGTTCTATTTTTAGCATTTCATTGTTATTTTCTTTTCAAATTCTGTCTTGTACTAAAAATATTTTTGCCAAGGGGAAGGATTAACGAATTCATTGCGTGTTTTGTTTTGTGATGTTTTACTAAATCATTACATTATTTGTTGTGCATTGCAATGGTGTGAAATAAATTAACAAAATTCCATAAATTAACAGGTCTCGCTTATGGGCGGACAGCTCTTTAACAGTCAAGTGCATATCTATTAAACCTGAAGGTCGGGAGTTGTGCAATGATTACCCTCTAAAGTAAACACGATAACAAATGAAAATACTTGCGATGTAAAATGCAAAATGTCCTAATTTTACTTGCAATTGATACTTTGAAATCTGACTGATGTATTATTATATTGTAATGTATAATTTCTTTGCTTTAGTAGAAAAAATGGGAATTAATTTAGCTAATGTTGGGGCAATCACTGTCAACTGACTTCTCGAAAGACTCATGGATCAGGTATCCAATTACCACCATTCCGGAGCAATTTGTATTATCCCTTATCTGCCTAGTGTGCCCAAATGGGCACCCTATACGAAGCTGTAGATAGTTCAAACTTTTACCTTAAATTGTTGCTGTTTTACAATTAAAAGCTCATGTTTTCCATAATATCCTAAAAGATGTCAGCATGTGCATTTCAAAATTCTCAACAAAAAAAAATAATATTAAACGATTGTGTAATGAAATCTTCTAAAAAAATAATTCAGGCAGATAAATATTAAACCACATGTCAATTGCTCCGGACGCAGTGTCCACGAACTCGAAGCTATTTACCGCGCCCGCGACCTTCTTATGCCCCATGTACTGCCAAAGAAATATTCAGGCGTTAAAATTCGGCTAACTCTGATAATCAGTAGTGATCACACTACACGCGGTAAACTGCACCATTAATTCAGGTAACTGATCTTGCCTATCCGGATGACGCCGCGTCGAAGGCTGTGTTGCCGACGTTTCGACCATCTTTTCGTGGTCTTCCTCCTCAGGGCTGGTCTGGAGGCATACGACTGCACCAGTAATTCATATTCAAAACATTTCAAATTCGTGACATGTAATGGAACAGATTAAAATTCTCGCTATGAGCTACATTTCAAATGAGATATGTGCTATATGGCATTAGACATACTTTGTAAATGAAACACATTCCTTCATGCATTGCAAAAGTAAGGTTAGGTTAATGTTTGACAAACACTATCTGCAATTAATTTCATAAATTTCTTCTGCAATTTTCTGCCATAATTTCAGTGAATTGGATCGGTCTTTCAGAAAGCTATTTGTTCAACGAAACAAGTTTGTCTTTGTCAATCACGATTGGATGGAAAAATTTTAGTTTATTTGATCCAGTTTTTCGGACTTAGAAATTCGTCTAGTGCAACAGAAAGCTTTGCTCTCTAGTGTTTTAAATATTTGGTCGAAAACAACTCTGTTCTGCCGAAAGAAAATTCTGCACTTCGAAGCTTAGTGAATATTCTGAAGTAATTTTCGATGCTATTGAGAGATATAATTAATAAAATCATTTGTGTATGTATTATGGGTAAAGATCAAAATACGGCTAATGATAGAGTTCGGGTTAAATCGCCATTCGGGAAATTAGCCAGACAGTGTGGATAAGTCTGGATGAATTATGATGAACGGATTAATACGGGCAACCTGGGCTCGTTTTCAGCCACAGGGCACTGGCTGAAGTAAACGTTGTCCGAACGTGTGGCACCTTGTGTGTTAAGGCTGTTTTATGTAAATTCCGAACACCGGAGCCTCGTCTCCATCTCGGAAGTGCGTAGCGAAGCTAGGGTGAGGAGTCAACTGAGGTATAGTGAAGTTAGGTTTGATGGTATCGTGTAAACATAAATGGACGATTCTCACAGTGGCACTTGAAACTACAACAATGTCTTTTTCTAGAATTAGAAACTTCCCACTATCTGTCTGATTCCGGTTGATCACGTATCGGCTACTCTTTCTCATCGTAACATACTTCGCACATATACGCTACATAATATATAATACGCACATATAATAGCCACCTCGTGTTGGCTTCGTTGCTTCTTTATCCGGCTGACGCCTGAAGTAAGCTTTAAAGCTCTTCGTACTTCCGACGTTATCTATTCTATTTGGAAAATTTTAATATTTAGCCGCCAATACAGTAATTCAGCTCCTTATCTACAACATAAATAACTAAATTGACTGAAACCTTTTTCTGTTCATTCTAGTTATAAATGCAAGAATCAATTTGACGCAAAATGTATTATAACATTCTCGACTAATATTTTTTCGCTCTGCTCCTCCACAGATCGGTTTAAGAGTTTCGCGAAGAAGGAATTCTTAAAACATATTTTTGAATTAGTAACATGGGAGAGAACTTTTTCTCGAGCTATTCTGTGTTCGTCCGCGACTGGACGGCATGGAGTCAGATTTAAGGGGAAAATAATGATTTAACATTACGATTCTCTTCCGTGAGAAGTATGTCATACGATGTACAAATAAATCGTGGGACGGTCGTGTCGAGAACGTGGCGGGCGTGTAAGTTGTCCTGATGACGTAAACGTCGGTTCACTGACCTCTGATGACCCACCTCGGTGACACAAATGTAACCGTTCAGGCTGCGTTGCTTCCTCGGATTTCTTGGTCCTGCAGTTTCTCGACTCGGCGATGATTATTATTAACTTAACGGAGGAGGTGCTAGGTGCAGGCCAGCTTCAGTGACAGACACCATTGTCTTCGCAGCGGGGGGAGGTGCGTCCTCTCTATAAGTCCTGTATCTTTGCTCAAGATTTCTTCGCTGAATTCTTCAATATCTGTTCTTGTCGTTGTTCTACATTCAATCGATTTACAATTGCTTGAAGTCTCTGTAATTTTGAAAGTTTCGTTTTTTGTGCGTTTCTAAATATCTAACAAAACCAGTCACCTCTGTACAGTTTTCTTTCAATTTCTGCATTGGAAATTAGTAATAATGTCATTTAACAAGAGCAAGAACTACCCACAGTGATTTACTTTTCTTCTCTATATAATAGTATAGGGATGAAAAGCAGTATTGGAATCACTTCGAATACGATATCGAATTCCCTTATTTTATTAGTTCTCGATACTTAATGCTAATCATGAAACAATATTTTGGGAGTTTTGAATTTTCTGCTTAGTGTCCGAGCAAGTTTTAATCATTGATTCGTGTGGTTTGGATGTTTTCTGATAATTTCAATTGTTGATGCTTAAATGCAGTTGTAGATCTTTAAATGATGCCATGCATTTGTTTAAAAATCTGAGTAATTGTTGAGTAATAATTTTAAGGAGGAAAGTTTTGGTATGCCGTGCATTCTCACTGGGTTTGCATGTCTGTAGCACTGTTTCCTTACTGACGATTATATTTGAACCTTCTATGATAATGCACAACCAATAGATTCTTGGTTCTGCTCTCCATTCTTTAGTTTTCGGCGGAGATCTGGCTTTTCGATCTAGCGACATTAATATGCCTTGAGTTCAACTCCTATGGAGCAGTTTTGTCTACTCATTGGCTGGACGACAAAACGTTAATCTTTCTTGATCGGTGAAGTCAGTTGATCGCAGGTGACCCATATAAGCCCGAATAACTATCGATTGAGAGGACAGGTATGAATAATCCCCAAACACTTTCAAATGCTGGAACTCTAATTGATTTCACCGTTTTTCACTTTAAATATACCTTTTTGTGTATGCCCTTCTCATGAAGTTTCTTATGAATGTTGTTTAAAGGATTATCCAAATTTATTTACTTGCAGAGTGTAGAAGTGAAATATTTTGATTGCCGAAATTTGATATATGACATCTATTCACATCCATTCAGAAACGTGTTACAATTCCAATCAGTGAATAGAAAAATATTTTTTAGAGATTCATATTAAGGAACTTCATATTAAGATTAACATACCATGTTAATCAAGATCCGTAACTTAATCGTTACACACGTAATTATGAGAAGGGGAAAAATTAGTTTGGACAAGATAAGAGCATTTACTGCAGCTTACTGTGCTTTAGTGATAGTAAAATTTGCTAAAAATAATGTATCACGAATATACAGTATCTGAAGTACAACTATTAGATAAATTCAGCAATACATACAGTTCATTTTTAATTAATTACAATATAATACTATTTTTGAGGTACAAAAAAACTTTGTTTGTTTTTTTATAATAAAATTATTTATTATAACATGATTTCGTGAGAAACGAAGTGAGGCACTTCATGTAGATATTAGTATTTCCTATTGTGATATTTTTATAATATATAGATCTAAAAATAATTTCACTCAAAATTGTTGCGCCAATATTTTTCGTTCTGGATGGCAGTCACAAAACGTGTTGCTCTATATCAATAAGAAAGAGAAAAGAAAACTGGAAAGGCCAGCAGTAAAACGCAATTATCGTGAAGCTCTCCTTGCCACACATAATGAAGAAGACTCACAAAAAGCGTGTCGAGAATGAGGTTGATCATTAATTTAGCGAAATGTCGTAATGAAATGTACCGCAATATTAATTTATATGTTTCTTTGGATATACTTCTATATATTTTACTTAGGCAGTTTAATATTGCTGCAAATCCTGTAATTTATTACATGATATATACATTTACTGGAAACATAACGGAGTGCAAATGCTTTTTCTCGTGTTGAAATTCAAGAGCAGGAAATGTCTGATTAATTGCCTTGACTCGCGAAGTTTATTGCAGATCTTCGAACTCATTTACGGTAGCAAGGAAGTTCTTTGCAGTTCTCACGATGAAATTATACTTTTCTCATTCAGACCATCGTGGTTCCCAAAGCGGGCTACATTACTCATGCCAGTTACGTGCTCTTTTGGAAAAGTTCTCTTCTAGGACTGGAATAGCCCACTGACTCCTTGATCACGACCTGAATGTTACAGCCAACTGCACAATAAGGCATACAGTACATATACAATTAAATGTTTATATTTATTTTCTTATATTTTTTAAAATTTCTTGTTCATTGTTTGTAAAGTCAAAATTTTGAGTAGAGCTACTGTTTCTTTTGACGTTACAACACTTGGAAGAGCATTGACTCGTCTTTAAAGTATTAGTTAAGTAATTCAAAAATGGATATTTCATTAGGTTTTTTCCGTTCATGTTTGTTTATGAGAATAATGGATCCAACTTAAATGAACAAAGTTTTAAAAAAAAGCTGAAAGCTCATAACTTTGAAATGTTCATGTTAGTTTAAGCCAAGTTTGGAATGTAATTCGTTCTCTCATTCGGCATTCAGTTCCGAGTAGCGCAATCTATTTTTCCTGATTCCTGAACATTGAATGTTTTTCTATAACTACTGTAAGTGATATTCCAAAGTTGTTTAATAAAATATCCGAAAAATGCATATTGAGCTATCGAGTATTTATTAATTTAGAATATTCTAGCAACGATAAATGTTATCTAGACAAATGATTAACATCTTTTAAATATTATTAGCAACTTTTACAATTAAATCTTTAGCCTTTTAACATTCGTGTTAGGCTTTGAGAAATCATTGACAGCTTTGTTTTGATTTGCAACAAAACGACGTGAGGTTTGCAATTCCAATCTGTCTTTCTTCGCTACTTCAGAATGAATCTAACGAAGCTGATTCGTTCCAATTGACGTTTTGAGATTGCCGTCTATAAGCACGTGCCTTATCTCTTTTTGGATTAAATCAACTGAGAGTTTTTTTCGAAGGTGCTGAAACGTCACTGAAGAGGTCTTTTACATACCGCTCAAGCAAGGCATGCAGCACGAGATAAATCGCGACATTTTGGAGATAAATCGCGCAATTTGAGCCCCGCGCGGATTATTTGTTTTATGAGCAGCGCTGAGTCAATATTTCCTATTGTCGCCGGCGACCGACCGATTCCGAGCGGTCGGCGAACTCTGCAGTGCGGGTCGAGTCCTCGGTCACCGAGGAATTCGATGGGAATTTGATTAGCGCGGGAGTGCTCACGGCGTGGGGCGGCCGGGGCGGGCGGGGGCGGCCAATGGGCATGCGAGCATAATTTGCGCAAATTGGCGCTGCGCTTGTTACGTTGAGCTGAGGGGCGCTGAGCGCAGAGCGCTACAGACATTCCGATTCTACTGATTCGACTTCGGAATCGATTCTTTTCTTTCGATTCCTTTGCAGTTGCTATTAGGTTTCTTTGCTCTTGCACGAGGGCATAGTTGAAATATTCGTTTATGGTAACTGTACTTTCTTTTGATACTTTTTTAAACAAATTCTTGTATGACAAAGTTGAGATTCTTTGGATCATATCAATAGTTTTATCGATATTGTTGTACGGATAATTGATGCTTTTCCTGCCACTCGAAGCCTGTGACTATACTTTCATTGGATACTTTTTCCAAAATGGTAGTAGGTAACACGGTGTAAGAGAAGGTAATCATTTGAAAACGATTCCTTCGGGATTCGATCCCAGTGTTGATTGCGAAATTTCGATTCCTGTTTCGATTGCAGAATCGACTCTCTTAGAGAAGTCGAATGTCCCTACCGGGCGCGTTGGAAGGTGCTCGCGGCCTGGTGAGGCCATCTCGGCGCGGCGTGGACGTCGGCGCTCAATCAGCGGGCGCCGCCCGCGTCCCCATCGCTGTCTGGCCATCGCCCAACGCGCCAACGGCCTCGCACTTGCCTCCCGCAGAGGGGGAGGAAGGGAGGTCGGAAGAGTGGAAACGAAGAGGGCGAGGGAGGGAAAGATTGGAAGAGTGAAGAGAAGGGAGAGTTGACGGAGGGGAAAGAAAGTGATAGGAGATGAAGAGAGAGGGCGAGAGAGGGAGAGGAAGAGTGACGGTGAGAGAGGAAAAGAGAGGGGGAGAGGCAAATGGAAAGGAAGAAGATAAAGGCGAAAGGATAGAAATAACTAAAGAATTTCAAGTGTTCTTTCTTTTCTTGTTCTTCAGGGTGTCGGAACAGTAAAATGAGCATATTTAGTTCATTGATAACAAAATAAGACGTAAGGCTCTGAAATTATTTGCACGGCAGTTAATAACAAAAGGCTGAATTGGAATATATAAATAACTGATTCACTTTTACTTATCCGTTGCGATCAGAATATTTTGTTTTTCTTGACAAAGTTTTTAGAACGTAAGTAAATTTGGGGCAAGAATATCTAGCATATTATCTTATTCTCAGTGCCCAAGAATTACATGTATGTTATACTACTGCCAATGCCATATATGTCGAGTATAATTAACTGCACAAAGGTAAGTAATTTTTTGGCTTGAACTGTGTATTGAAGGAATAAAAAGCCTGCATTGACATTGAGAATATTTAAGTACATATTTATATCAACTCTAAAATTAACGTTCAATTGAATTGTATGATTTGTATTTTTTTCACATGTTCTTAAGTACTCAAGAGAAACTCTCCAGGGGAGGCAAGTAAATCTACAAAGTTAGTTTGCAGCTGTTTGCAGATGTTGGGGGAGAAGGGCACAAATGCTCAACGACCCATGAGTTTAACGAGCTCTTGTCACTGATATTTACTGCGAAATAACTTTTTTTCCTTGAAACATTAAGGGCAGAAAAGTACGCACTTCTCCTCAGCAAATGTTTAAGTTGCTGTCTAAAATGGTAATCAATTATTTTTAATGCTTTTACTACATTTACCCACCTAATTACCTAGCAGTTGAAAGAGTCGTATTAAGCTGTTTAAAATAATCTTAAACGGTGTATTTTTCACCTGATGGTTTCTGCAGTTGAGGGAGAGCCATTCAATTAAACTCAACTGAGTAGTACAGACGTGGATTACTTTTAGAATAAGTGTCCATTATGGAGAATGTATTCCTATATATTATTGAAGTATAAGAACGATTAATTATATTATTATTATTATTATTATTATTATTATTATTATTATTATTATATGTTAGAAGATTTATTGATAACAAAAAAAAATTACTTGAAAAATATAATGGAACATAAAATAATATTACATAAAATGCTCCAACAGATAATACAAAAAAGTAATAATGTAGAAGGTACTATACATCAAAAGAGCATAATGTTTAATATTACGTAAACGGTAACAGGTGTTTTTACTGCTATTAGTACGTTACTTGCTTGGATCATTTAATTTCGAACAGTGATCTTTGCAGGGATCTTGGCAAATGGGATTTAATTACCTCGGTGAACTTTTACATTTGTGCATTTTTTAAATTTTTCTATTTAAGATGGCATTAACTTCGAGCTCATTAGATACGTTATTATTTTTAACTTTATGGAATCTGTGTGAGTAGTCAGTTGTCAAGAGGTCGAATCTCTGCGTACGCTCGTCTTTCAACGCGTTCCTGCGTCACTATAGCGGCCAGAATTGGGAAGGAATGAGGATAGTGGGAGGGTTTAGGATACTCCAAAGGCATTGGACCAGCCTCTGTAAAACAGTCAAGCTCGTTTTGTCGGGACAAATTTCACATGAGACTGTCAGAGAATCGAACCCGGACCTTCCTGGTGAAAGGCAAGCAACTTTCACTCTGAGCCACGACTTGGCTTATTTGTGCATTTTTGTTGAGAACCTTTTTATGAATACACTGATCATAAGTTGAAATCTTCTCGAGTTAATTTAAAGCCGCGAAGAGTTGTGCAAGTTTCCATCGTGGGAGGTTGTGGTGATCTTCCTCCTCTGGCTGGCGAGATCCGGCGCCGACCTATGTCAGCTAGCGTGGTTACGTATCTCCCACCAGCGGGACATCACCCCAGCCGGGAGAAGCTCTAAGCTTCCGAATGGTCTCCCATCAAGAGGGCAGTGTTGTGCATGGGAGTGTCGGTGTACGTATGAGGTTAGGATAGAACAACGAATAGGAAGGAAAGATCGCGCGCGGTCCGTGACCAGTTTGTTAGGGTATTGTTCCGGCATTCACTTGGTGTTGAGAAAGGATCGGAGGAATCACGGGAAATTACCGATCACATGCCCTGAACTACCTAAGCAGCGCCCAGCAGAAACTCTGGCGGAGAACTACGGGTAAAAGTTCTAAAATTGTGGTGGACACATCTAGTCTTGGCGAACCTGAAGAATTAGGTCTTATAGATTCAATCCCATTATGCTAAGAAGACTGGTTTGCTTTCATTGAACGAATAAGTGAAATGTGGTGTGAGCTAGCGTATGAATGGTATACCAAATTTATTTATTTACTTATTCATTTATTTATTTACTTATTTATTAACGTATTTATTTAATTTATTTATTCATTCTATATCAAGCAGCATCACATAGTCGGACATTTGTTTTGAAGATCGACTCGAAAGAACATTTTTGCGACGTGGTGTGGGATAAGTAAATTATAATTGGATAACTATGTAGACCGGCATTTTATATTTATCAACTTGAGATATTGTTTTTGTCGTAGGTTGAGGTGCAAAATATTGTCAAACCCACTACCCCATCTAAACATTTGTTCCGATATTCGTCAAGAGTGAATATGTATCTATGATGGGGTTGGCGTAAAAAACATACTCGAATCCACATGCACATCGACATTTCTGATTCGAAATTAAGCTGGTAAAGAATATTTGTGACTTGCTACTTTGCGAGTAATGTCTGTTGTACTGTTTTTATGGAAGTTTGGACAGTTATAATTGAGAGTTCTTAGACATCTTAGATACTTCAGAGATTTCAATTTACGTAATATTTTTGTACTGTAGACCCACACTGATGAAAATGTGAACTATGTTCCTTTCTTTTAGTTACTTTCCATTTTATCACCATTTCAATATGTTTTTGGATTTTTAAGGCAAATGAATTGTTAGTCTCATCTTAAACCATATGCATATATTATATTTTTTACATTTCTTAGATTATCAAAATTGTTGCAGATGTTTAATTGACAGTGTTTTTACTCCTACAAGTATTCTCTCCTTACCTCATTTTATAGCAGATGCTAGTTTTCTTTCTTATTCGTACCTACATGTAAGTTGTTTATTACGGGAAAAACTGATTCACCCTATGTACCTGATCAAACCCTCTATTAACAGTTAAAACAGTATACATCATCAGTCTATCCCATCATCAGTCTATCCCATCATCAGTCTATCCCATCATCAGTCTATCCCATCATCAGTCTATCCCATCATCAGTCTATCCATCATCAGGTTATCCCATCATCAGGTTATCCCATCATCAGGTTATCCCATCATCAGGTTATCCCATCATCAGGTTATCCCATCATCAGGTTATCCCATCATCAGGTTATCCCATCATCAGGTTATCCATCATCAGTTTATCCCATCATCAGTTTATCCCATCATCAGTTTATCCCATCATCAGTTTATCCCATCATCAGTTTATCCCATCATCAGTCTATTCCATTTGGCCAGTTTAATATCGTTTGTGGCGTGTGCTGGCGCGCCCAACACAGTCAATCGCACAGTCCCGCCTACCGGGGTGTTTGATAGCGGCTGAAGTGGAGGGAGCGTTTGCGGCGCGGCTCGGCGAGCCACGCGCCCTGTAAATGAGAGCGCAGCAGACAGCTGCGCTGCTTTGGGCGTTCGCGGCCGCCCCTCGCGCTGAGATTGGGCGCACGACTCCATCAGCGCGCGCCCAAATACAGCGCGACGGCGCCCGCGTCCGCGATAGGGCGACCGCCGCGCCGGCCGGCGCGCTGCGGCGGCGCCTTTGAGCGCCTTTTGGGGCGACCATGGCGGCGGCCGGCGGCGGAGGCGGCGGCGGAGCGGCGGTGGAGGCGGCGGTGGAGGCGGCGGCGGAGGCGGCGGCGGAGGCGGCGGCGGAGGCGGCGGCGGGGCGGGGCGTAGGGACGGTGAGCGGGGAGAGCAATCCCAGGCAGTGGTGGTGCCGGCGATGGTGATGGCGGGGTAACGGTGCCGGTGGGAGTGATGATGGACACCCGGTGCGTTCGTCGTCGCGGCGGCGGGGTGGTGGTGGTACCGAAGGCGCGGTTTTGGTAACGGTTTGGATGGTGACCAAGCCTGCGCGAGACGGCAGTGGTGGTGGCGACGGGTGGGGGTCTGGGTAGGTAAATTGGTTGATGGGTAAGCGCATCGGGAAGGAGGTGGTGGTGTCAGCGGTGGCTATAATGTTGGCGGGGGCGAGCAGTGGCGATTGGAGTGCACTGACTTAGGTGCCTCAGGGCCTCAACTGATGTCACCGCAGTACCACTGGCCAGGAAGTTCCTAGGGTTCCACTCCGGTCAGCCGGTGGCAGAATTTTTGATAAAAAATAACTACACAACAAGGTCGAATTCAGTCGCTGTCCGGAAGATAATTCTAGCGAACGACTGCTCTGATCGGTAGCTTTTGATTGTCTCTTCCATCAACGTCAGGCGAATGTCGGAGCAGTTCCTAATAAACAGACCATGGACCGCGATTCCTCTTCTTTGTCACACACACACACACACACACACACACATGCACTACCACACATGTCGGGAGTCCAGTCTTGTTAGAGCTTGTCCCGGCTGGGGTGGTGTCCAGGTGGTGGGAGATACCTGGTTGGGCAAAGTTCGGCAAGCCGACGGGTAGCTCGGTGCTGGATCTCGCCATCCAGCGGGAAAGATCAGCGCCGCATCGCGCGATAAATATATTCACTACACTTATGGGAATAATGATCGTAGTGGTCAACGCGCCCCGAATTACTATTCATTTAATGATACTGCGCTGGGCTCATGATAACCTAATTCCGCTAGGCTTTTTAGTTACATGAGGAGGTGGTGAGCAAGTCCGGACTGGAACGACGTTCGTGATAGCAACGGTGCCGGGTGACGATGTTGTAGGAAAGCTTAGTTGTAGTAAAGCCGAAGATGGGGATGTCGAACATGCTCGAAGGGAGCTGGGCAAGCAGGCAGAGCGGATGGCGGCGGCGGTATTGAAGGTACAGAAGGATTTTCCTAAGGATGAGCCAAAGTGACAGTTCGCGTAACAAGTGAACCTCACATGTAATTCAGACAAGTATCCCTCCGCCGCGACAGCTGTTCAGTCACGCCCTTTCGTAAAGTGCTAATGGCTCCTGTGAAAACATCCCTATCCAAAAGTCTAAGAGTTTCGCTGATGTATATGCACGTACGCAAGTCCAAGAAATATTTAAATTTAATTACGTACGTGGAAAACCTCTTAACATGCTCTCACAATCAGTAAAATAAAACTGCCACGAATGTAAATAGAAAGAAAACGGATTTTAAGCCGGAAACACGCGCACCGGTACGCATCTCGCATTCAAGTCTGGGTTTTAAAATAAACATAATATCGATCACACAAAAAGTAAATTTAATCTAACGTTTATATAAAAAACGAATTTTTACAGAAGGGCACATAACACTGCACTTCCTTATTTCAATTATTTCTCGCGGCGCACTATATTTTTGTCGGACAAGGACATCACAAAAGGAAGCGTCGAAGCCATTTACATGTTAGCCAACTGCACACGAACGAATGCATGAAGGGATTCTAATGAGCTCGAGGGCACAACGACCACAGAACCTTCAGTTATGTTGCCAGCACTAGCTGTCACTTTGGCTCATCCTTAGGAAAATCGTTCTATATCGGAATGGCGGGCAGTCCAGAGCGGACCATCGCGGGCCGGTGGCGCTGGCTGCTCTTGTGAGTGCGGCGACTGCCGGGGAAGGGCGGTGTCGGGAGAACGGAGCTGGCGAGTAAGGATGGAGAGCAGGTCGCGTCAGAGCAGGAAGGGGTGTTGTCAACGATGTCGGGGGGAAGGGTGTATTGATGATGGGAGTGACCAGGACTGAACACAGTGGAACGTGGTTGACTGTGCGACATGCCGGGTAAATGAGGGCGAGGCGAGCCAAAGAAATGGCGGGGCAGTCTTAGAATATCAATTTTCAAACATATCGGAGAGTTTTGGAGATAACGGTTTAGGTGAGGCACTAGCGTGAACCTGAGACAGACTGACGTACAGACAGACAGACAGCGGACAGATTTTTTCGTCTCTTGATTTTTTGGCATCATGGACACACTAAAATGGATTCTGACTCCCTCCTCACCTCCAAGAAAGATTAATCTTGTTCCAGTATTTAGAAAATCACTTTATTTAACAATATGAAGTATTTTACGAAATATTTGAACGAAATGTTCTTTGTTTATCAGGGCTCTGTAAGAAGAGATTTTCTGTCGAAAATTTCGCGTTTTTTGCTGCACAATTCGAATGTTTTGAAGTACCAAGTAGCATTTGAGAAAGAAAAATAGAGAGAATTAGAAATTGTTTACGGAAATAAAATGTATTATTACTTAGGGCTACGGATTACCTTTTGAATCGATGCGGCCTCCTTGTGTGCTCGTTTACGAACTTGGCGGCGATGGGAAGCACTCCCGTGTGATTAATTGGTACGAAACGTCGTAGGATAGTGGTACTTATGAAGACTTCGAAACCGGCAATCGGTGAGGGAAATATATGGCAGTGACCATTTGAGATAATCGTCTACCTTAATTATGATGAATATAATGACAAGAAACACATAATTTCAATCATTCGTGGATGGGTGTACTCCAAATCGCCTATTATTTTTCTCCATGAAAAAACTTGAAATCTAAGAGGAAGAACCATAATTATTATAAAATGAACAACTTTAGAAGGTTTTTACCAAATCTTCAATGATATTTACTATAGTTTTCTGAGTTCAAAGAGATAGAATTAAAAAAAAAAACTAGAAAATTGAATGGCTCATTATTCTTTTGATACTGAGATTAATTGTACGAAAGGAATTTCAATAATTCTGTTGAATGTTTATGCAGGTTTAATAACCTGAAATTGCTTTGGGTTATAGATACCAATGGAAATTCTTCAGGTGATGTATTTTTGTGTGCTGAAAGAACTTTAATCGAAAAAACATTTCGAGGAAATTACGAACCGCTCTTCCATTCCTTTCTGGTAATTGTAATTAACTAATACGAACACAGGATAACGCAGTCATAGGACGCTAGGTAAATTTCGCATTCTTCTGTTTCTGATGTGGTTTTCAGAAAAGCTAATAATGATAAATAATTTAAATGATAAATTACCATTATTAAAAGCTTGATAGAATTGAATGATATGTTGCTGTGATAAACCATTCATTTGATAAAAATGACAGTTAAAGTATTTACACCAAAGCAATTTCCTTTACCTCGATTAATTTTGGGAAAATGGATTCAATGTTTATTCGCGTGAGTGGTATTATTACTTTCTGGCTACCGCTTATGGGAGTAGAGAGAAAATTAACTAATGCTGCGCGCAAAAAACGGCGAATTTTCGGCAGAACACTCTCATTACAGGGCGATCGAAAAGTGAATATGTGGTTGATCAATTTAGAAAAAAATAATCATCTAACCCGCGAGGTAGCCAGAATCCATATTTGTAGCTCCTTGATACCTATAAAGCGAATGACGGCAAAACGTCTGCCCCTCCGTTTGCCCCTCTGTGAACCACGCTAGTGGTTAAACCCTTTAGTCGCTTTTCTCCAAAATGGACATTCCCCAATCGATGTGCCTTATGTCGCAGCCGCTTTTTTTGAAATAATGTCTTGTACAATTTTTCGAAAATTGGAGTACTTTCCGCGTAATTTCGCGTGAAATTTCGGTTGAGAAAGTACGTGCTGTTTTAGAACCACTAGTTAAAAGAAAAAAATTGCTTCTTGCACGATGTGCTTCTGGTTAACATGCATCTTACCCTAGTATGTGTATATGCGCAAAAAAACTGTTTAAACAAACAGAGAGAGAGAGAGAGAGGGGGAGAGAGAGAGAGAGAGAGAGATAGAGAGAGATAGATAGAGATAGAGAGATAGAGATAGATAGATAGAGAGAGAGGGAGAGAGAGGAGAGAGATAGATAGAGGAGATGGAGATGGAGATGGAGATAGAGAGGGAGAGAGAGGGAGAGAGAAAAGGAAAACAAAAAACCAGGGGAGAACGTGTTAGTGCCGATAGAGAAGTCACGTTTTCAGAGCTATCGTGGTAAATGCATCACGGTCAAACCAGAATTCAAGAAAATTACGCTTCCTAAATTCCTGTAAAGAGACCAGCCGGAGCCGGGCTCCAGCATCGGGGACTTCTCCGGATGATCACCTCAGCGGCGGCGCGGCTGATTGCAGCTGACGGATGGGCCGCGGGTGATTGAGAGTCGCGGCGCCGGCCTGCGAGGCCCGATGACAGTGATGGCTGATAAAAGCACAGGTGCGCGCCGACGGAACCCATTAAATATTTATGAGTAGTGAGAAATACCCATTAATATAACACGCGGTTCAATTATACTCGCATTCGGAGTTGACGTGTGCCAAGGCAGGTTTTCGGAAGCGACAACCGTCCTCAGCGTTGGGAGGTCGGCTGTGAATGTACGAGAAAGTGAAAGCGACTCTCCGGACACACGGTGTTTTACAACAAATCAGTCTTCTCTAATAAATTGTGCTCGTTAAAATGGAAACGGGAATGTGATTATACACTATATA
Source organism: Teleogryllus oceanicus (assembly GCA_964035755.1). NCBI lineage: Eukaryota > Metazoa > Arthropoda > Insecta > Orthoptera > Gryllidae > Teleogryllus > Teleogryllus oceanicus. The sequence continues at coordinate 63,620,311 of CAXIVR010000005.1, read as the reverse complement.
AATCATTTCCGATGCGGCTTAACCTGGTTTGTTTGGGTTTCTCGACAATAATTGCTTACACGTACCTGACAACCCACTTGATGTGTTGGTACAGTGTCGATGAAATGTTACAAAACAAATGTGTAAGGAATCACACTTACAATAACCCCTGTGGCCTAGAATTGGAATTTCGTAGAATAAGGACTTTGTATTGTTGTATGGCGATCAGCGCGTTAAATTTTCATCTAAGAGTTCTACACCGGGTTCCAATTCCGATCGGTCCATATCGAATTTTTGGTGGTCAAAGTGCAGGTTTTCCCAGAGACCTCCTTCCATGACTTTCATCCCATCGTCGTCGTCCTCCTAACTCACCACATCATTTGTCATAAAATCCTTGATATCATCAAACCTCCACCATTACCGGAGAATTCTAATCAAGAGCGAATAGATAATCGGGAAGCAAAATCCGCTCTTGTCATCTCGTCACAACGCAAGACAAGTCTATTTGTAATTTATGTTAATGGTGGCTTATGACTTTAAAAGATGACGGTTCATAACAGAAAATGAGGCGCGATGGCTCATCTGTAAGTCCGTCAACCACCATTTGCAGTCAATCGCTTTAGCATTGTGACTTCCACCTAGCGACGCCGAGCTATGCTTTTGTGTTGTGCTTATATTTGCGTTTGCATTGTGAATGGGCCTTAAACCACCAGGTCCCGTATTATACGCGCGGATCAATCTTTCGTACCAGAATTTACAGTTAACGTAAGACAACTTGTATAATTGTGAGTAATTATAAAAATAATACATATGCACAAATGCAATGTAAATAAATGTTTTTAAATTGGAAAATATATTTGCATTTAACACATACCTCTGTCGTGAACTGCCACTGATACGAGTATGCACGCGAAACATAACGATGAACTAGCTGAACATTACCGAAATATTTTTAATGCTCAGTTTTGTTTATTTGGCGGTAATTTTTATGTAATAGTTTGGTAGCATTCGTGTATTCGGTCAAATTGTTTCGTGAACTACCAAACTTCAAATCTTGATTTCTGTGAATGTTTAAGAATAATACTTTAATCAGCGAGATAGACACATGCGCAAATGTTTTTTCTATTAAATTTGAAATATGTTTTTAAATTAATTTGACACTAGCGTTAATGACTTTATCTGTTGATGCGCCCTTAAACTTCAATCGATCAAAGAATAAGCAGGAAAGAGCTGCATGAAAATTCTCTTTCTCCTCTGAAGAGCGTATCATTCTTCACTGTTTCTGTTCCCGCAGTAATCATCATATAGTAACACATTTCTCAACTTATTGAATTCGACGTTTCTTTCATTCTGATGTATCTCTGATGTCAAAATGATATCTTTAGAACGTCCGTTACATCGAACTCCTTTGGCTTTCGAAATGTTCTCTGAAATGCAAAATAATCGTCGTCCCTATCATGAAAACTACGCTAGTTAAAGCTTTTCGAAAATTGTTTGCCGGTTAAGACGGAAAAACTTGTTTATCTCCTATATTCAATGATGAATGTTGGTAAAATTTGCCGTTTTGGCACTCTGAGGGCTGGAAACGAAACTACGTAATTTGATGAACGTTCAGTTCTTTATAGATATAAAGGATTGACCACGAAATTTATTCAATTCTTTAATTTTTTTTAATTTTTATATAAATTTTCTTTATTAATATTGTTATTTTTTTAATTTTATGAAACACTATTTGTTTTATGTTCAAACATAAAGACTTTCATAAAATGTCCCCCTTGGAAAATAATAATAATAATAATAATAATAATAATAATAATAATAATAAAAGAAAGAAGAAGAAGAAAAAAGAAGAAGAGAAAAAGTGTTTTAAGACTGGTGAATGAATGAATTAATTTCTAGAAAATGAAATACCGCAATGTTGTCCGACACAAACCACAAACGTGTTCATTTTTATGTCGAACTTTCAATGGTGAATGAATGAATTAATTTCTAGAAAATGAAATACCGCAATGTTGTCCGACACAAAGTCTCATTTTTATTTCAAAATAATTAACTGTCGGTGTCTCTTCATTACATTTATTGTAATCAATTTCACAAACTTGTCCTGCTGTTATACACACTCTTCCATTCATGTGCAGACCCGCTATAAAGAATACTCTTCGTCGGACATAGAAAAATACATTTTTTGTTTTGTTGCATAAATAACACATTAATTTATTGACCTATCGATTGAGCCGCCGGGCAAATCGAGGGGAGCAATGAAATTAACTAGTCATTAGCGTGAGAGTGAAACTGCGAATAAAATTATTCTCTTTTTGCATTGTATCAGCATTGGCACTTCGCCCCAAGGCCTATCATGCGAGGAGGAGGTTGAATGACCTGTGCAGGTGAACGCGAGCCGTCGCTCGTTTTCGATGTTGTTTTTTTTATTAAAAATAGATTTTAATTAAATAAACTGCCCTGTGATCACGCAACGACTATATGCGTTTTATTGCCGATGAAGTCATTCGACGCTTGCGGTAGGATAGGGGAACGAAATGTGCCTGCGACCAGAAATAGACTGATATGATAATGTGCCTGTGAATATTTGGGAATAATTGGTTGCACCCTCAATTGTGAAATTGATGGAAATGCATACAATTTAATGTAAAATATACGGATTGTATATTTATATATGTAAAATGTACGGATTGTACAATACGGATCGTATGTATGTAATTAATGTAATAAATATTGTAAGTATAATATAAGTATAGTGTAATATAGTGTAAATGTAATAATGAAGGTTTGTAATATTTTTCATGCGTAAAACCTTAAAAGATGGCTATTATTTGCAAAGAAATTCTATCGAGATACTATTCATATTTGACTTTAGTCAGAAAGCTTTGATAAATATTAAGAAAAGATAAGGTCAAGCTGACAAATGTAGGTATGTTTTCGGGAATGATATGGATGACAGCATGCGTCCATATTCATTGCTTTAAGAAGTTACAGTAACTGTATGTGACAAGAAATATCCAGTTATATTATTATATTTAGGATTGATTATAGGTTGTGACAGGAAGATTCATTAACGTTAAATGTAGAACCTGAAAAAGAGAGGGGGAATCCTGTCGAAGTTTTGATTAGTGACATCTCTTGGCTCCAATAACACTCCGGAGAAGACTTTGTAAGAAGAATTCGTCACCATAATAACATTGAATGAGTGTAGTACATTCGATAATCAAATAAGATTTCTTACTGATACGAAGATGTTGCTCTTTATAAGAATTTGCTCACATATGGCAGATAGGTTTGAATATTTTGATATTCATAAATGTTACATTTAGTGAATAAAAGTACGTATCTCCCAGTGTGGAAGGAGACATGTTGGACACGAAAGGAAATATCTTTTATTTATTCAAAGAGAACACAAAAAACTTTGAACTACAAACTTCCCTTATAAATCTACGGTTTGAAAATCTTAGTATTTAAAAAGGAGTTCTGATATAGAATGTAATTATGTTTATACACAATTACTCTTGTAGATTAACAATTTAATACCATTTTGCATGTAATGTGAATCTATAATTATGGCCTGCCATTTCAATCAAAGACACATAATTTTACATTCAACATTAACGTTAAATAACATTTATTTCCACGCAATCCATAAGTTTCAAAATAATTTTTGAAGTCTTTTCTTTTCCTTCTTTATATATTATTATTTCCCAAATACAAATGTAATTTGTTGTTCATGCTTTTTTTTTGAATAACGAAAATCAAATACAGAAGGGGTGGGGGCTTTGGCTATCTAAAATGCCCATCCTTGCTTGAAACGTCAATGCTTTTCTACGCATTCTCATTCTATTTGTAAAAATTACTTATTGCTTTGTGATCTACTATTTATTCTTCGACATTATCAGAATACTTGTATCTGATAAGAGATAAAGGCGAGTGCGCGCGAATAAACAAAATACAAGCTGTCCTACATGTGCCTCCCCGATAAGACAGTTCTGTCCGCCTGCCAGCAACGACCACACGTTGGATTAACAATTGCATTTCAATTTCATGCGTTTTTAATCTAGCGCGGCCCTTCCTTTTGTGAGCGGGAATCATTTTCGTGACTCGCCGAGCGGGCATGCCAGCGTCCACTGACGTGCGTGTTGACGGACAGGAGAATGTCACGGCGCATGACACGGCGGTTTGTTCCTGAACAAGGCGCGGCGTCGCCGGCGGGGGCGTCACGAGCGCCGCCCCCGATGACAGCTGCCGCCCCCGCGCGCACGGCTGTCTTGGCACGCGGGGCGGCGGCGGGGCGGCGGCGGGGCGCCTGCGCCAAAGGCGGAGGCGAGGCGTGCAGGGGACGGAAGGTGAAGGAAAAGGCGGCGGGAAAGTTAGAAATGCGGCGGCGATGGTGTAGCGGTTAGCGTATCGGACTCCTATACCCAAGTTTGCGGGTTCAAACCCGATCGAAGTCGTGGATTTTAAGGGCGAAAAATCCTTCGTACGCCTTCCTTCGGAGGGAAGTAAAGACGGCCGTCCCATGTTAGTAGATTTACTGCATGTAAAAGATCCTCAAGCCTAAATGATGCCTCTGAGCTAAATTCAAAACATCGCCTGTTTCGTCGCCCAAGTAATACCTTCTTTCTCCGCAGGCCTCATGGCCTGAGTCTCGTCACGTAAAATAAGGCAAATTCAATTCAAATGCGGTTTGATTTGATTAATTAAAAACAAACCTGTATGACCGAGATGGCTACGAGCGTGTACAGACTCAACGCTTCGGTTGGTTAGTGAGTGATTCCGGGCGCGTCAATAGCTTTGATCATTAGTCCCGTAAGTGTTGGGGATGTTGTTTTTTTTCTCGGGATCTTCCCCCGCTGGATGGCGAGATCCGGCGCCGACCTACCGTCGGCTAGCGGGTTTCTCCCAACCAGGACTCTTATCACCAACGGAGCACCCCACCGCCCCAGTCGGAACAAGCTCTAAGCTCCCGACCGGTCTTCCGGAATATGTGGTAGTGTGGTGCATGTTAGTGTTAGTGTGTGTGTAGGAGGAGAGGATAGGACAAGGAAGAGGAAGGACAGATCGCGCGCGGTCCGTGGCCCGTTTGGTAGGGTACTGCTCCGGCATTCGCCTGGCGTTGATCGGAGAAAATGCAGATGCGACGATGACGTAGCTGAAAAGCCAGTGTCGAAAATCCTGCCGACGTCAGGACTCGAACCTAGCCTCCCGGTCATAGGTGCTGCAGTGACATCGGTTGATGCACTCCCGGTCAACGCTTCGGATCGAAGGGTCAGGCGTTGATACGATAAACGCGCGAATATCCTTTTCCCCCTACTTTCAGTGGTGCTTTTGGCTCCCATCATCAACATCATCGTCATAATCTCATCTACAATGGTATGGAGAAATGAACTACAAAAACTGTTGTTGTTTTTTTATTTACAAAGTATATGAATAGTAGCCGACCTGGATGTCCGAGGTGGCTAAGGGAGTGTACCGACACAACGCTTCGGTTCGAAGGGCTGCGGGTTCGAGTCACACCTTGGGCATGATTGTTTGCTTCTTGTCGCGGAAGGTCTTGCGTTCTGCTGACCCCCAGATCGGAGGAGCCCGCTAGTGTGTTTATGTCTAGTGTATGGTCGAATAAGCATCTCATGGGGACATAAAGGGTAACCGGCTGTCGGCTGGAAAAATTACTAACAAAAACAAATAAATATAACATACGGAGCAGAAGAGAAAGGCTAGTGGTGGTGGAGCTCTGGGCGTACATGTCAAATTGTCAGTTAATAAACCGAATTCCCGAAATAATTTTTTTATACAAGTCTCCCCCTCGTTCACTTGTTTCTTCTGCACGCTCCTTGCCCAAGACATTCACTTTTCTTATTCAATTCGACATCCAATTCCTTCTTATGTATTGTATTTTTAATACCACATAAAACCAGATAAAAATAATTAAGTTTTTTTTATCTGATTCACTCTCTTATGAAATGAGAAGAAATATATGCCGCGTCCTTGTTCATATTTTACAGAACGACAGTGCATATTATGGAAAACAGCAAATTGTTGGTGTTGGTGAGTTTGAAATCACCGTAATGAGCGTTGATCACCTTAGAGAACAGTGCCCTGCAACGGCCGTGATACCGACCTCGGGCGAAGACACCGACGGCGTGCTATGACATTGAAATCCTTTCGAAGCGACACACCATTACGTTCCAAAGATACGCGATGTATTTCATGGAAAAACGTCTATTTGAATTTCATTTGGTGGGATTATTTCGAGTAATTTTCCAGTTTTACAAACATATTTTTCTACCGTATGTAGTCCACGTACATACAAGAAACTACTGTGAGTTTCGATGTTAAGCTAAACTGAAAGTGTAATAACATAATTAAATATTTCCCGATTGTAAGGTTTTCAAGTGTGTCAATACGACTAAACGTTTTGATGAGCACCATAAAACGTTCGAGTGTACCGAGCCTGTTTGGCTCAGAAGACTGTTAAGAATGCATGATGTGAGTGGTGACGTTGAAAGAGTAGGGCTTAACTGCTGTAAATTAATAATACGATGCACTAAGAACTTGTTTTCAACGTGATAAACGCTCTTGAATTTGCAGCTGAGATTGTCAAGAGCAAGATAGATATGAATTTCCTTCTTCGACAAAAATCACAACCGGTTTTATTGTTGTAGCAAGTCGCAAATTTGACTGTTGACTGAATCATTTGTAAACCGTTCTTGAGGATTATTTCGTAGACGTTCATTGTGTGTATACTTCTAGGACGTTATTATCATATTTAAACCGTTCAAGTTGCATTCAACTGTCAACATGTTGGTTTAAATCGCTAAAACATTAAGCTTCTTAACCCTGAACTAATCGGTGGGAGTACAGATCCAAGTTGTAGCAGTAAAACTGTTCGTATTTTTTAACCGTCATCCGTTCAGAGCCCAATCGCGTATTTATCTCGTTAATGTTGGACGTTCGTCGTTATAATTGGATGTGCTACTCTCATATATCTAGTAGTACACTGATATGTGAACGTAGAAATTGAGTGTGTTAGTGCATATAACAACAATCGCTATCCACCTAGATGGAAATGCTGAGAATGTGTGCAAATTGGCACTTACGTAAAAATGTGTTATATGATTCTACCACAATGTTAAAATTACGTACTTTATTTACATTTTCAATATTGGTGTGTAAAGCAATTCTGTGTCACTTCTTCTTTGTTTTTTCTTCCTCATCTTCTTCTCCTTTTCTTTGTTTAGTCCTTCCTTACTTTCTTTTTCCTTCTGTTCTTTGCTAATTATAAATTAACAAATTATGCTTCGGTTCATTCTACGCGACATTCTTTGTTTCGCGCAAATCCATTGTCCCCAAAGCCGTTTGCGTCGGGCATGCGAGTTAGGGTACCACGACATTTAGTTATTTTCTTCAATCACAATCAAATCTTTCACTTTTACGTTGTACCTTCGTGGCGGCAATATTCTAAGAGTCCTGCATGAGAAAAATGTACTAAACAAATAAATATAATTTGACATAAACCTCAGGATCTCTAATTTTATTTTAGGCTCCCAGTTGTGCTCCATGACTGCTGGAAATATCAAATTAGTATTAGTCAGTATAAAATTTCCAGATATAGATAATCTTTAAACATAGCTTCAGGCAGTAAACATTATATCCCTCTGCGAAGGTTTACATTAAACACAAATCTATTTTCGTGTAAATCGTGTTCGAAAATATTTATGACTGATGTTGTTGAGTCATTCCATGCATCACTTGCCCGAAATAGAAGGGAAGTGAAATAGAAGGGAAGTGGATGTGTGCAATCATCATTTTCAGGGTGCGAGTAGATCCCGCTGATCAGTGTATACTGTAAATGCACAGTGAATTATTTTGTTTATGGATGTTTATAGCTCAAATATTTATTCTTTGGAGTCCGAGTCACCAACTGGATCATTAAAAGTGGGAAGATAAAGGAGTCATGACGTATATGTAAGGTAAAGTTTGTGGTTTGCTCTTCAGTATTTTCCAAGGTTGAAAAATGTTTCACAATGTTGATTTTTTAGACTGTAATTTTAAGTAGTTTTTTATGAATTTAAATTTTCAAGTTAAAAACATTGAGAATTTGTTACCTTTACTCTCAAGCTTAAATTCTGGTTTTTAATAGTTGAATGATGCTTGAGGTTGAATTTTGGTGTGAACATTTGAAAAGCTTGATATTTACAATATAATGTGTAGATATCTTGTATTTTCTTCATAAACTAATTTGGAAAAATGTCTTTATTGGAATATGAGCGTAAGGTTCTTGATTTTAGTATCCCGATGATTTTTCTCAACATCAAAAAAAGTACTTTTGCTTTGGAACATGGTAACTAATTTATTTTGTGATTCAGGAGTTAGTTAAAAATTATTTTTGGGCAATGAATGTTCTACAAAGTTCTACATGAAAGATAAACCTGAAAGTAGTACATTAGAACTTACAGTAACCAACAAAGTTTACCGGGTCTTCCACTTTTGTAAACATTTCAACTTTGTTGTAATGGTAACATATCTCTATGGGTAAACCGAGGTCAAACACGGAAATATATCGTTAAAAGCTACCATATTTTTTGTAATCGAATGAAATATATAGGTGAAAGAAAATTTGCCAGTTACATACTATCGATGGCTCCAAAGTGAGTTTATAAAGAGCTTTCACCTTGCACACCTCAAAATATAAACTTTTCTTGAAAGCGAAGCACTTTAGCTGAATCACCATCACACCTTCACCAGCTGACTGTGATTCGACTAAAATATACCTAGGTCATTTGAAGTTTACAGCCGTCGGCGATGTTGAGGAAAGATAATAAATAATGATGCGAGATCTCGTGAAAGTAATGGATTTGACATACCCTTCAATATACATCGCGTCATCGATTACTTTGTTTTGCCTTGTCGTAGCATGTATGTATTCTTTTCTACGATACACCAGGTGATGACACAATTCTATAGTCAAAAATATGCTAACCGAAAGGCAAGTAGGTCTTACAAAGGAGAACCCCCTAAACCTTTGAAACTATATTCAAAAAGTGAAACATGAATTTAAAATAAAACAAAATAAATGATATCTGCTGTGAAATAAATATTATTTATAAATAGGTATACAAACAGTACTCAGAAAGAAACACCGAAGAAAACTTGTAAAACTTGTAGAACCGAACTAGTTGAAAATATTCAAAAATTGACGTTAACTCAGCACGAAGAAAACTAGAGAAGTAAATGCAAGAATTTTAAATATTTTCCTTATCTTGTAACACCTTTTACTTTTATCCCAAATATAACGAACCTGTGTTTTAAGATAAATCCATTTGGGTTTATCCCACAGTTTTAATATTTTTGTTAAAATAGAACCAAGCAGTCAATTTGGTGCATTTGAATTACGTGTATTTTGCTTGAAGAAATGTTAAAGAAGCATTGTCAGAGGTAAAATGCACTTGAGGTACATGAACCGCGATTAAGCGAATCACCGTATGATTGTTCAGGCATATTCATAAGAACCTTGGTTATCCGCCATAAATGGGCTGGCGAAACATTAAGGACATGAACGGGTAAGCAAGCGAATGACCGTGTGATTGTTCAGACCTACCCATTACAGTCACGGTTTATCACACATATGGGCGGGAGAAACGATGGATAAGCGAAAATGTCGGATAAAAGGGATGTGCTAAGAAAATATCAAATAAAGTCGAACTTTCATTATGCGAAAACCAAACTTTTATTATATCTTTACATTATACGAAAGTATACTTTTTTAACAACGAAGCAACAGAAATCATGAAGACAAATTTAAAAAACCAACCGTGTTGTTTTGAAGGGATTTTTTAACATCTCATCAGTTCGTTTTTGCTCTTTAACTTTGTTGTTCTTGCAATTGATTAAATATATAAGTTTTGCAACAGTTATTTCGTACTGGCAATCATCCTTCATCCAAGTTCCGATTTCTTGCAAAGAGGCATCTTCCTTGTTGCCGCATGGTACAGTCGGGAACAAAAATAGACAATGCGGATAACGTCGGATAATACGGAATGTTGGAAAAGCGAAGGTCGGATAACCGATTTGCTTTGGTAGGTAAATCATATATTTGAAGCTTCACTTGCGCTCCTGGTATTTAAAAAAAATAGAAGTCTTATCATGTAACAGATTTCCTTTCTCTGTTGTAAAGTGCACAGAAAAACACAAAGTGCACACAAGTTTCACAGACAAATCCTTTGTAAACACAACTCAAAATCACAAGCTTCTTGCGTTACACCAGGAAACTACGACTGCTGTCAAGAGATTGATTGAATCTCGTACAACAAATAACAAAGCCAGATAAGCTTTACATTCTATTAGTTTTAAGATACCATTAAAATGTAGTGTTTTTATTATACAATCTGTTAATGAAAGCGAGCAATAACACATTTGAGACCTACTACATTTCTTATAAAGTAAAAATAACAAATTTGGTTGAGCGGAAAGCTCAAATGTCTTCCTAAATGAAAACCCCTAGTATTTTGAAAATGTAGATGGTAGTACTTCTAGAAGAAAGCATTAGTTATGGTGTGATGAAAGCTGACCTTCGAAGACATCGTTTGTGAAGACCCTTACTTCTGATTTATTGGTTTCGAAAATTCGATATACATAGCTTAAACTAATATTAAAATATAAAATTTTTTTCACTACTATTTCGTTTTTTACTTAAGATGGGTCTCAAAATTTGTTTCATATTGTGTTGGTTTGGCTGTTAATGTGCGACCACATCAATACTATTTAACACTCAACTTCGAATTAAAAGAAAAAGTTCTCATCAAGCTAACGCGTGATGCAATGTACAATGGTGATAATGCCAAGGATAACGAATTACTGAATATTTACTTCATGCTTCGTCAACTAGCGAAATAAATTTGTATTCTCCTCGGAAACGATATCAGACGCTAGCGCGAATGCGAAGGTTCTGTGATCCTTTGTAGTGTCTATTAATTTTGCGTTTTCGTGGAAATCTGAGAAGACTGGAATCTGCCAGTCAGCTGCCGCCAGCAACATAGCCTTGTGACTTAATGGCTCAAGAATGCGACGCCCTCAGCTACAGCATGGCTTTGACGGTGGGTCTTGGGACTGAGAATTCACTTACACTTTCCGATGCAATTATTCCGACGTCACAAATATGTTTCGCAGTGCAGAAATTGTTTCGCCGTCAGTTTCACGAAAGTAAAATGTAAGTAAGGTGAAGAAACGCAAAGTAAAATGAAGGCTGAATAGAAGAAAATGAAATAACTGAAAATAGTAATCTCGTGGATATTTACAGTAATTACTTTAATTTGTACATTTTCTTTAGGAAACCAAGGGGTCTTTTTTAAATCCTTTATTTTGATGCGTTTGTGAGTGCTACAAATAATGATGGGTTCTGAATCCATTTTTTCACTCGCATCATTTTTCCGTTTAATAATTTTGAACGCAAACATGTTTGTTACTTTGATATGTGAAATGAAAAGGTCTCGAAGGCCAAATTTGTTGCAGAGGCGAGGGTGATTCCTCTGAGTTGCTTTGTCTTGTTGAGGGAGGAGCAGTGCCGGCGCTAGGCGTGGGCAGAACGAGCAATCGCCCGGGGCCCTGGAAGCCAAGGGGCCAGATGATGGAACTGATGGGAAAAAAGTAGTAAAAAATGAAAAAGAAACTAGGACTTCAGAAAATCGTCATCGTAACTTTAAAAGTCACTCTATATTAGTCTGATGTTTCATAAAATTTCACATAACTTTTTTTCCTTAAATATGCAATTATAGTCATTACTTATACGGTAGGACTCTATGAAATGAAACAAATGACGCTAGTAGGATCTTCTAAAATTCGTATTTGTTTTCATACATTAAATAAATAAACAAATAAAAAATATATAAATAACATGTATTCAACATGTGAATTGATTAAACACTAACAAAACATAATTTTTCAGCTCACCTTGGAAATTGTATTTTTCAGCTCACCTTGGAAATTGTTTATCTGATCATTAATTACATTTACTTAATACTATTATTTAAAACATATTTCCAAATATTTTTTCTGGTTTAAACATTGTAATTTTTCTTATTTGCGGAAATAAATGAAATAAGTCATATAATTTCTTGAAACAACGTTCACATTTTTAATTTTTCGGGGATATGTTTCTTATTATCGCCCGGGGCCCAAAATGTTCTAGCTCCGGTACTGAGGAGGAGGCAGGCGGTAGGTGCGGACGTGAGGAAGCTTCCGCGCCTGGGAGCGTGCCGTGCGTCACAGTAGCAGCGCGGGCGGGTGTTCTGTTACACCGGGCGCGGAGGGCAAGATGACCCGGCGCGGCGGCGAGGGGCCGCGCGTCGCCTATGCTCTAGCGCGCGCCGCGCTCACAGCTCCACGTCCCGGCTGCGCGCGCACAGTGGGCGCGCACGCGCTGCACTATATGTACTACAGTCCACTCCGGATATAGTGAACCCTCGTTTATAGTGAACTTGAGCCCGTTACAAATAAGCATAAGAGAACTCGGTTATAGTGAACCGGAACCTCGGCTATGGTGAACCTAGGATTGATTGATTGATTGATTGATTTTTTGTTTCCGGGCACGTCAACTGCTTTGGTCATTAGTCCCGTTAGTGAAGTGCATGTTTTTCTCAGAAGATGGCGGTATTCTTCACCGCTGGATGGCGAGATCCGGCCCGACCTACCATCGGCTAGTGGGGTTTCCCCCTAACCAGGACTCTCCCACCAGCGGGGCACCGCCCAAGCCGGGACAAGCTCTAAGCTCCCGACCGATCTCCCAGAATATGTGGTAGTGTAGTGCATGTTAGTGTAAGTGTGTGTAAAAGGGGAGAGGATAGGACAAGGAAGGGAAGGACAGATACCGGGCGGTCCGTGGCCCGTTTGTTAGGTACTGCTCCGGCATTCGCCTGGTGTTGATCGGAGAAACCACGGAAAACTGCCGATCAGAGGCCGGCCGCTAGAATTCTCCTCCAGACACCGACTGAATTCGACCTAGCTGAAAAGCTAGGGTCAAAAATCCTGCCGCCGCACAGTGGTGCATTTTGGCGATTTCCTGGCCAAAACCTCTGAGAGCTATAGTATGTTTTCTACGACGACCAAATTTATTTTGGATTCTCTTTATAATGTAAGGGAGCTGGTAACATAATACCTGAATAATGCACTGCTTAAATATGTGAAATATAAATATATATTTTTCTGTATAAACTTTGTTAAATTCACAAAATTGATTTTAGAAACCCGTAGCGATTACTTACATATTAATTGATAACATTTGGCATAAAGAAGCATGGTATTAATGCCATCTCATGTCCTCTGCCAGAGAAAATTCATATTCAGAAGAACCGGGAAGGAAGATCACATTTTTCACTAGGGTACGTTTCTTCCTACGGTGATATTGGGCTCAGGCAAATGAGAAAAAGCATATTTGTTCTAGAATTTTAACTTTCTTTTGGGAACATCCCTCAAGCTCGAAATGAAAGTACAGAAGATCTCAACAGGCGATTAAACATCTCCTGGATTAGGTGCAGTCTTGAACATGTTCGCGAGAATCCTTCTCCATACCGTCTTATATCTTTGTGAATAGATTCTAAGCATGTATTACGATGAATATTCGGAAACATTTCTTAACAGTATCCAGTGAGTACTATAAAAAAAAAAAAGAAAGAAAGAAAAGAAATGCTGATGGCGTATCCACTCGATATTGACAATGATTTTTTTCTAAATTTCTTAATTATACCCTCATCTATCCCGGTTAATTCTGAGGAATATTTAGGTTTCTCAAAACAGCGTCATAATGAATTACTGTCGTTGCTATTACTATAAACTTGTTTGGAAATCTCGACATTCAGACCACTTTTCTTTGAATTGCATTTGAATAAATTTCTTGACCATATTCAAACTGTAGTTGCGGTATTATTCATAAAAATAATATAATACTAATTTTATAACAATAACAATATAATATAAATAATTATTGGTATGTAACTTACGAGTTAAGTAAACAAATATTACTTTATGATCAATTGTATTTTTGATTTATTTTTTAAAAGTGTTATGAGGAGTTTCTTTGATATCACGTACGTATTTGTTATTACGTCCAGAAGATGTAATATGTACATAAATATTGTGTTCATGTAATATTAGTAAATAGTCATAATCTGTTAAAAAATTAAAAATATTCATTTTTTTGTTTATAATATTGAGTAAATTTGTTATTTCAGTAAAGGGAATCAAAATTTTCCGCTAGAAACAGTATTGTAAAAGCAGTTTCCGTCCTCAGGAAAGGATGTCGACGAGTCATATTCCGCGGTCACGCGTGCTCGACGAAAAGTTAATTCTTTGTATTTACTAATGGGGCAAGTGGGGGCATGATTTTACAACTGGATTCGAAAGAGGATACATTAAGCAAGTAAATGATATTAGAAACCTCGCGGAATTCCGCGAAATTGGTAACTTTCAGCCTACGTGAACTTATGAGTAATTAAAATTATTGTACTAATTTCATGCATTTTAATATTTCATCCCACGTCGGTATTATGCATTAATGTATTATTAAACAAACATGAAAATACTCTACAAACCTTCAGGAAGAAAGTCCATACTGTCAGTTTTCTCTGCACAACTTTGTATGGCCACCACTTACAAATAAAGACGGTCTCTCTATGTTACTCTCGCACTGCAGATCTACCGAACGCCGCGAAGGGTAAGTTCGGGTGACTACTGGTGCCAGGGGAATTGACCCAGAGACACGAAGGGAGCAGAAACAGATGCCCCCAACTATACAGTGTGTCGTAGTATTTGCAAAAGTTCAGTAAACGCGATTTCATTTTTGAGGTTTTGGCCAGGATTTCGGGAAAATGCACCACCGTGCGCCGTCAGGACTCGAACCTAGGACCTCCCGGTCAGAGGCGCTGCAGTGACATCAGTTGATGCACGGAGCTACCGCTCCCGGTGTGAACCTAGGAAATACAACGTCCTGAAATTAATGCCCTCCTGGAAAAGACTATATCGCCTCAGTGCCTCATATTCCAACTCACTAGGTAGTTTGAATTCCAACAGTGCAAGAGGCATTGAAGGGTGTCACGACTGCATTACGATACTTAGACAGGCAATATAAGTCAATATAAAATCAATTATGGAGAGAACACGAATTCTGGAGAAGAGTCTAGGGAAATTACTAATGAAAAAGTATGAAGTAAACAATTGAAAAGAAGTTGATTTTTTTAAGGACAAATTGAGATTTTCATATTTGAAGTTCGTGCTGTTAATGTGTTTTGCTGTATCTCTGTTAATAAAATTAATATTTATGGAGAAATTCTGTTTAATTTTGACATCATCGGATCCTAGGATCTAGTGAACTATAGTGAACCTCGGATATAGTGAACTAAAAATGTTAGTCTCGAGAAGTTCACTATAACCGGAATCGACTGTACTAGGGTTTTCAGAACGTGGTGGATGACATTAAGTCATTTTTACACCTGTTGCCCTACAAAAGGAATCTTTATAACAGTGATAAGCACATGTTTGAGGTCATGAGCCCCGTTGAGAAGGACGTTCGCGAATTAATTAAAAAGATTCATTTTATAAGGCAGGTGTAAAAATGACCTAATGCCATCTGCCACGCTACGAAGACCCTAGTATACACTTTGATTTATTTAACGCGGCGCCTGAAGGTCACGAGCTGGATGAACAAGGTGGCATTGTCATCCAATCGGTAGCTGCAATATCAAAAATGTAAATCGTAATGAAGCTGCCGACTGGATGGCAGTGTCCCCCTCTTCGTCCAACTCGCGACCTTGAGGCGCCATCTTAAAAAGATTCGGAGTATAGACTGGCGTGGGACTAGCACATAATTTCTTTGCTTAGCAAAAACGGGAGAGGTGTCTCAGGGCATCAGCTGTCATTGCAGCGCCTCCTTCCTCTTCCTTGTCCTATCCTCACTCTTGCATACACTTACATGCACACATGCTCACACATATCCTTACATGCACTACTCTACCACATGCCGGAGACCGGTCGTGAGTTTAGAGCTTGTCCTGGCTGAGGCGGTGCCCGCTGGTGGGCGATACCCGATTGGGGAAAACTGCGCTATCCGATCGAAGGTCGACGCCGTATCTCACTCTACATCCGGATGTCACTATTCCACTTCCTGAAGAAAGAACATTCCCTTACTTACGGGACTAATGGCCATAGCAGTTGACGCGCCCGCAATCAATAATCAGTCAATAAATAAATTTGCTTAGCAAAGCGGAACTACGAGTTAACATTCTTTGACCACTTACCATCGCTCCCTTGTTAGAACACCCTTCGAATGTTTTTGTGGAAGACGCTGATTAGACTTATCACATTAGCCTGCCCAGAGTGGGGAAGAGCATCACAATCATCATTATCAAAACTTCGCTCTGCTAAAGTGATATTTTAGATTAGCCGTAGGTTCACCATGTTATGTACGCATTTTCCAACTAAATACAGATTTTCCTTAAATACTTTAAGTCAGCGTAGTATTCACCAAATGCCTAATATTTTTTCTTATCTTCATTATTCCCCTTCTACCCCAATTTTCAACGTCGTAGATCGAGACCTTCTATCACCTACACGACTTTATCTTCGGATGACCCTTACGCGTCACCTTTTAAAAATCTCTTATAATTAGCAATAAGATAATTCTAAATGAAGAGTGAAAGCATTTACCACAAACCTAAATACTTAGTAGTGCAATGTGGAAAACTTTCCGAGGGTTACTTAATATGTAAACAAAAGCTATAAGGCCATAAGGGCTGGCCAGAACATCGAAATTAAAAATAAAATAAGGAAAAAGAAAATAAAACACGGCTCGGAGAGGGCGCAGGAGGCGAGTTTTCTCCGATTTTCAAACAAACATTTTAAGAGAAAATTATAATAGTTAAGTTTTTTCTAAGGAGCAGATTTAATCAGTGACTTTCGATGCCTCTACAAATATGATACTTCGCCCAAAATATGGGCAGTTCCCGTTTGCTTTTTTTACACCTCCTAGTGTATTGAGTGAGTTTGAATATTCCGGAACAAATACCTGAGCTTTGATAACTATGTTCGACCTCCGTTTTTACGTGCTATACCTGGCAGATCACGATTTTCAATCTCTTCAACGGATTTAAGACTCTGTCCTTGGTTACGACGACATTCTGGTCGTACGGCACAGCAACTGCTTTCGACATAAATAACAATTGGTGTGCTAATTGATGTGATTTTAATTCATATTTATTTTATCATATAGCTGCCTCTGTTTGTTGCTGATGAATCTCAGAATTCTAATAATAAATATTTGTTTTGTAACATTTGCATTTTAGTTTTACGGCCCATTGATACAAGTGAGGCAGGCACGAAGTTTTTCACTGCATATGTTTCGTATGTTTTGTATCTGGCGCGTGATTCTTGCTGAGCTTATTGTTTTGTGCGCGTCGTGGGCCGCGTTCAGGCCCAGTGCGGGGCGGGCGAGCGGCCGAGGCGTGTGCGGCGGAGGCGGAGACCGTGTCACGCGACGCCTCGCGACGCGGCGCGTGGCGTGGCGTGGCGTGGCGTGGCGTGGCGTGGCGTGGCGTGGCGTGGCGTGGCGTGGCGTGGCGTGGCGTGGCGTGGCGTGGCGTGGCGTGGCGTGGCGTGGCGTGGCGGCGTCTGAGGCGCGAACGCGGTGGCGGCGGCGGCGACGCGAGCGCGCGCGCTATTTATATGGCGACAGACGGCGCCGCCCGCCCCGCGACCGGAGCGGAGGCGGCGCGGCGGCTGCGGAGACGCAGGCGACGGACGTGTCGCTGGCAGACAGGCCCGGATCAGCGCGCTAACGCTGTTGCTCTCTGCCTTACGCCTACCACGCGATTTGTTAGTTTAGAAATGACGCACTTGCCACAATAATAATAATAATAATAATAATAATAATAATAATTGGTTTGTTTTGGTTTTTTGGTGTTTCCGGGCGCGTCAACGGCTTTGGTCATTAGTCCCGTTAGTGTAGTGCATGTTTTTCTCGGAGATGGCGGTGATCTTCCCCCGACGGGATGGCGAGATCCAGCGCCAACCTACCGTCGGCTAGTGGAATTTCCCTCTAACCAGGACCCTCCCACCAGCGGGGCACCGACCCAGTCGGGACAAGCTCTAAGCTCCCGACCGGTCCCCCGAATATGTGGTAGTGTAGTGCATACTGTCATTGCATTTACTGTTCAACTAATTAACTGACCCAACTGAAAATCGAACCCGAATTACCCGGTAGAATTTCCCTGTATACGCGCAAAATACTGGGAGTTCCTGATTCGACTCTCGGATAGGGCGGTCAATTCTTTGAACAAACATCATTTGTAACATTACTTCTGCCAAGTGCCTTCTGCGCATCAGCAGTTGCCAATTACCAAACGGGAAACATTCCCATGTAATAGTTAAAATTTACAATTGTGACCAGGGGTGAAAAGTAATGATGATGATGATGGCGACGATGATGATAATAGTAATAATAATAATAATAATAATAATAATAATAATAACTGCAAGTCCAGCAATCGATCGCCTTGATATTTTGCTGGAAAGTTATGAAGTACATTGATTGATATCACTATCTTATTCGTACAATTTAGATTCTCCCACAAAATACTGTTACTACAGCGGTTCTGAGATCTAACAGACGTACAAGTGTATCAGGAACTCTGGAAAGTAAAAATGGTCATTATTCGGCCTGTAGTAATTTAAACCAGAGGAACAATATTAATATCAACAAATATGGATTCATTAATATAAATTCAATAATAAAAAATCAAATTTGGAAAGAGGAGATGAGGGTTTTATTAATGATAATGCAGAAGCAAGAGTATCATGCAACCAGGTTCTGGAGAGGGATTTGCGAAATGTTTTTCTCGACGGTTCCGTTTCGTAAATTTTATTTTTTTATTGCAAATATCCGTAACATCATTATGAAATTAACTTGTGCTAGTAATATACAAGTTGATTGAGAACACCAGCATATTGTATCAAGGACATTAACATATTGTTTAAAAAACAATACATCCCTAAAATACGCTACAATATTGTCTACTTCTTCAAATAAAAATATTTTAATTTTCTCTTAAAATACGATGTAAGTTCATATTAAATTTATTACGAAACCAACCACTTCGGTAGTAGACGCTTCCTGAATTAATACTTGTTCGCTAAAATAAGAGATTATCGCAGTGACATAGCACAGTGGATTTAAAAGTGTGGCATCTCATTAGTAAATAGGTGTGTTGGTTTCCACGCAGTGGTTAAATGCAACGAGTTGAGGAATAGCATCTCCTCCGCAGAACAGGCGTGAGTGCGGTGACAAGCGGTGGCGACTGTGGGCGACGGCGGTGGCAGCCAGCGGACAGGGAATGAATGCGTGCGCTGTCGCCGAGTCCTCTCCCCACTCCCTTCCCCGCCGCCGCCCCTCCCTTCACTCACTCCCCGCACGCTCATCCCAACTTGCCAATCGGCTCAGCCTCGCCAGACTGCGCCGTTCGACTTCGCTTCCACCTTTTTCACACATTCGTTCTCACTCGCACCGTGAGAAATGGCTCACGGCATCAACTGATGCCACTGCAATTGCTCTGCCCGGGAGGCCCTAGGTTCGAGTTCCAACGGTGGTGTTCGACACTACCTAGATAGCTGGGTCGAGTTCAGTCGCGGTCTGGGGGAGAATTCTAGCGGCTGGATGCTCTCATCGGTAGTTTTTCATGGTTTCTCCGATGAACAACAGGCAAATGCCGTAGCAGTACCCCAACAAACGGGCCATGGACTGCGCGCGATCTTTCCTTCCCCTTCCTTGTTCTCTGCCCTTATACACACACTTACATGCAATACCCTACCACACATGTTCCCTGGAATTGGATTTCCGTTTTCTTGTTCTTGGGAAATTATTTTCTTATAGCAAGTAATGTAAAATATATGAACTAGCTAGACTCGTGAAAACTTTTCACATTTTGTAAATCGTTGTTGTAGAACTAAAATATTTTAATATTGGATCCTAATTTGCAAAGCCAGTCCCTGAACTATTTATTGCATTATACGATCGGTATTGGACGCAAATATTCATATATTCTAAAATATTAAGACTAATATATAAACTAACAACTAATAATATTCTAATATTGAAAGTAATGGAATTAAATTTCACAAAAAAGTCACATTAATTTTCTTGTGAAATATTATTTCTTTCTCTATTCTTTCAATTTAATGTTACATCCATACATACATATCGAGTTACTTCTCCAATTAGAGAACCCAGTCTGTAAAGTAGGGATCCCCAGAAGAGTCTCGGCTTAGCCCATTATATAGAGAGAGAAGATGATAGAAAAAAGTGATGGGAAAGTTGTGACGCATATGTATCTCGCCCTTTCTTCTTTCGCTATTTTGTTCTTGTCTTACTCTACCACTTTGCACTGACATTCTGTGAGAAAACATGAGAAGCGTGCTCCTTTAGGGTGTATATTTGTGAGACAGCGAGTTTCAGCGTAGTCCCTGGAAAATTTTTATCACTCATTTTGATGTATAGCGTATTTACTACAAATTTGACCATATCACCATTGACGTAAGAAACGTCATCCTCAGCACCTACATTATCTGGACGCATACGGCATATCAAGTCTAACTGAAAGAAATATCATTAGTTCTTATAAAAAATTAGTAATTTAAATTATACCATTTCATGAGTTAGTCATGAGAATTTCTTCTCATGAAGGAGTATTTCCTTAATGTAATTCGTTTCAAATAAACAAATTAATTTGACGTTTCAACTTCGTTGTGTATTTGTTATGAATTCTGTAATAAGCATAAAACTTCAAAGGAACTCAGTCGTTTGAAAAACCGGCGTGAGCAAAAGAAACATTAAACGCGACTTGTTTTTCATGACCTTCATCAACTTAATTTGTTAGAACTATGCGTTTTGATTTTAATGAGTTTGACACCCTTGCTGTACGAGATTACTAGTACTTTGCGAGCAGCTCCTTCATTAGCTTTTTGCTAAGTTACGTCCATGATCATGGGCATCGTCTTCCTTTAATGGTCCTCTACAGCCTCTCATAATCTTTCATCAATACAAATGCTCTTCGTACACGAAATCCCTTCCGTGATAATAAACTGTTTTGTACTTGTTTTTGTGTCGTATTGTTTTGTTTGCAAGTTGTTTCCTGTCAAACAGTGACTTAGAAAGTATATTAGTACTATCTCGGAAGTGAAAACTCACAAAACCGTTATAAAATAGTGAAGAAGAATGTGTTAGTGTTTTTGTCAATTCTAATTCTCATTTTAATAGTGTCACTGACATAGATTGAAACAAATATCTTAAATATATCTTTTTAATATACTTTGAAAGTTAGTTACCTCTTCGGCTCCTTGTGTTGGTTCAAGTTCGTGAAGTTCGAATTAAAAAAACTAATGACGACGTCTTTATATTTAAAGAATATCCTGGAAAGAAATTAGAAGCTGTTATGTGGGGAACTACGGAAGTGTTTCCCCCTAACGTTCATATTATTTTGAAGAATGAAACAAGCTGTGTAATGTTCAGTCCACTTGTCACAAAATAATTTATATAGAACACACAAACTTCGTCTTCAGAACAACGATTTATCATCATCAATTGTAGAAATTAGTTTTTTTCTACATTCTATATGAAAATTAATTCTGGAATCATTGAAGAATCGCCTTGGAAAATGTTGGAATGTATAGAATAATCGATTATGAACAAAATACTGCATTTACGCGAATCTAATATGCACCTTTTTTTTACCAAATTAAGATCACAAAATCGTAGTGTGCAGTAGATTCGATGGCGCATTAGTTTCAAGTTCAAATCCGTTCCGTTGAAAGCCAGTAACGTCATTCAATTATTTCGTTTATTACGTCACAGTAGATTGCTGAAGGTGTTTACAAATTCAACTTCGTTTCATTTATCATTGAGAATTTTTAGTTTCGATTTGGAGGGCAAACAGAGAAGATCTGCGTATGATCTATCATTGTATTACATACATTTACATAAAATACCAAAACGTCTGTATTTTATTTTATTTCATAAAATAACGTACCCCGTCTTTGATGCGCAATACATTCGGTTCAAACCCTTTTTTCATAGTTTTAATTTTCAATTTTAATTTTCAATAAATATTTGCGCATTAAGTGCGATGGCGGATTATACTCGCAAAAATACGGTATTTACGCCAATTATGGATTTTAAAAGAATATTTGAAAGGGTTAAATGGACGTTGAATGGACTTTTGCAAAGAATTGGCCTCCTTTCTCAGAAAACGCGGAAGCTTGGACTCCGCGAAGGCGACGCGAGGCGACGCGAGGGCCGCCGGCGTGGTTGCGGCGCCGGCCGCGCGGGGCGCTCGCGTCGCGGATGAATAATGCAGTGCGCGCGTCGATGAGCTGCGCGCGTGATTTACAGCCGCGTTATGCGCTGCGCCGCGCAGCTCACGACTTCGTGCGCGCCTCCCGCTCTTCCAACTCCCCACTCCCCCGCCATCGCCTGCGCCTCTGCCCCGCCATTTAACCCGCCTCCGCCCGCCTGCGATTTCGCCTCTGCCCCCGGGCTGCTGTTGCCTCCGCTCTCGCATTCGCTCTTGCTGTTTGTCTAAACCCCACACCTTATGCCATCCCTTCCCCTCACAATTATTAGCACTGTTAGTGCCTGTGTGTTCATCCTATATTCTGTGCTGGCAGGGTTTTCGCAATGTCCCCCATCGCCACCATCTCGGCCCCTCCATTTTACCCGCCGCCTCTGCCTCCGATTTCGCCTCTGTCCCCGCGCTGCCGTCGCCCCCACTCACGCATTCCTCCTTGCTGCTTGTCTACCCCCTTTCCACACCCCGTCCCTCATCCTCACAATTCTCAGCACTGTTGGAGTCTGTGTATCCACCCCATCTTCTGTGCAGTCATCGTCTTCGCAATGTCCCGCGCTTCTGCTTTCACTCTCACCCTAGCTCCTTCTGTCCCATTCATTACGTAATATTACATAAATATCGCGATATGTGGGGAAAACTTCATATCATGTATTATATGCTCAGATACCGCAAAATTAAGGTATCTCAGCATATTATCGAACATTGGTTATTGTTCTGGAGAATCATTGTATTCTTTGCAGAGGACGTTGCTCATTATCGGCCTCAGCCGTTTGTTCTTGTCTTGGTCATACTACGGTCTTTATAGTTATTGCCATTGTGTATTTTGTTCTTACTGCAACCTTCTGCGTTCTTCTCATCGTATCATTCCTAACAGGAATTTTTAAAGAGGTTTTAAGTACTAATAAACCTTGCAATGCACCTACATACAAGAAATGTAGTAATATTACGCATTGTATTTTCTGCTTGTAATGAAGACCTTTCTGAAGGTACAGTTATGATATTAGCACCTGTTTATTCATCCTGCTTTTTATCCACGCTCCATAGCTAGAAATTCTAATGTGCTTAATTTTGTACAAAATTAGATTTTATCGTTTCTTTGTCAATTTGGTGGCATTTTTAGTAGTGGCATGCTCCAAAATACAGTAAGCTATAGATGTTCCTGTCCTATCGTCACCTTTTACTTACACACGCTTACACTCACATGCACTACATTTCCACATATGTCAGGAGATCGGTCGGGAGCATAAAGTTTGTCTCAGCTAGGGCGGTGCCAGATTGGGGAAAAATCCCCGCAACCCGACGTAGGTAGGCGTCAGAGGTCGCTATCCAGCGGGGGATGAACACCGCCACCTACCGAGGAAAACACTTACGGGTGTGATGACCTTAGCAGTGGACACGCTCGAAATCATTTCCAATCATTCAATTAACAAATTGGCAATGTTAGAACATAATTGAAATGATTGAAGGCGCTGTCATTGTCAACAATAGTATATACTATTGTTGACAATGACAACGCCTTCAATCATTTTAATTATGTAAATGTCAACTACAACTCACCACTGAATCAATGTTAGAACAGTTCGAAGATTCTCTGGAAATGTATGCAGTTCAATAATTATGCACCTCGGCATAATAATCGAAAATGCTGATTCCGTGTGAATACTTAGTTAGTTAATCGTTAATAATTCTTAGTTAGTTAATCGTTTACAATTGAGAAATGATGTAAGCTGATGACAAGCGTAAAACACGCTGGTTAAATTCCAACGAGATCATGCGGACAAATGTGTATAGCCAGCCGAGATGAAAGGGTGACCTCCGAGTCAAACAGTGCGCTTCTGAAATCGTGAGCGAATGCCTGGGAAAGATTTCCATTTACTCCGAACCGTTTTCTCTTCAGCTCACGGGGAGGCGAAATGCGAACGCGAAACGGCCGTTGGCGTCCGGCAGACAAGTAACAAAAGAACGATATTTATTCATAGCGTAGCATGTCCCGAAATGAACTGTACTGTGGAATCGTGTTGGAGTCTATTTATTCTTGCTCACGCTCCTCGCTGGTCGTGAAATGATGAACGGAGGTGTTGAAAGTATTTGTTATATCCGAGCTTCAGGAAATTTGGAGAGCGTCTTTTTCTTCAATTGTAGTTCTCAATTCCCCGTTTGACCGATGCGTTTAATGAATAATTTAAGAAGATATTGTTTTATTAAAAATGTATTCGCTTTCCAAGAGCGCAGTATAGTTTAACTTCTTTTAAAAGTTTCATGTGCAACTTCAATTTTTTACCTACCCTAGATACACTCAAATGGGTGAAAATAAATAAGGCTGTAGAGTGCAAATGTATTCAATATAACTTCAGGAGATTCTCGCCACAAGGAATACTCGCCACAATTGTGAATTTTTCTATTGCGTATCATGCATAATGCGGGTACAGGAAATTGGTGAAATGAACCACGCATGTAGAAACACACTTTTGCAGAAACAACAAAATTTTAAATTGTTAAAACAAATACAGCAAATGAATATAAGTTAAGATGGAAGTTTTGAAGTAAAATGTGCAGAATAATTGGCAATTTGCAGACATATGTTAATTTAGAACACATGCGAAATATACAAAACTTGTATCATAAAATCAATTTTAAATTCAAAATTGGGTGTTTCATACTCAAAACATGTGAGGGTACTTACAGTCTAAAGGGGCATATTTTGCTTTGCATGTAAATCCGGTTCTTAGAAATGATGCAAAGCTTTCAGAGTATTATAATTCAGCAGGTATTTTTAACTGGTTCCCGCACTGTCGGATGAGTCATCGAAGGCATAATTGGAAATTGATTTGAAGTTTCTGAGAGAAGTTGAGACAGAGTCACAATTTAATGGGGGAGATTAATGGTTATGTTTAATGGTTAATATAATATATGAATATTCATATAAATATTCTCATTAAAAATAATGTTCCTGCATCACATTTCAATAATTGATTGATTGATTTATTAGTGATTCCGGGCATTCAACTGCTAAGGACATTCCCGTAAGTATTGTGCATTTTTCTCTCGAGAGGTGGCGGTGATCTTTCCCCGCTGGATGGTGAGAACTGGCGCCGACCTACCGTCGGCTAGGGGGGTTTCCCCCTAACCAGGACTCTCCCACCATCGAGGCACCGCCCCAGTCGGGACAAGCTCTAAGCTCCCGACCGGTCTCCCGGAATATGTGGTAGTGTAGTGCATGTTAGTGTAAGTGTGTGTGTAAGGGGAGAGGATAGGACAAGGAAGAGGTAGGAAAGAACGTGCGCGGTCCGTGGCCCGTTTGTTAGGGTACCGCCTCGGCATTCGCCTGGTGTTGATTTAAGAAACCACGGAAAACTACCGATCAGAAAAACCGGCTGCTAGACTTCTTCTCCTGACAGCAACTTTACTCGACCTAGCTGAAAAGCTAGTGCCGAAAACCGTTGAGACCTCCCGTTCAGGACCTCTCGTTCAGAGGCACTGCTGTGCTGTGCCATCAGTCGATACCCTTTCGCTACCTCTCTCGGTCATGTTACAAGTACAACGCAATATAGAGCGTCTCAGAATAAATGTTACGAACTTTTAGAAGAATTAGAGAGGCGAAAGATGATCACATTTTGCCAATGAACACTAATGAAATTTCATATATCGGAGTAACATGTGTGTCTCCCCTCCCTTCTGCTTTTTAGGGAACTTCTTCTGCACAGATGTATGGCAGATGATAATAAGGCGCAATCAAGGAATTTCATGAATCTGCCTGACAACCGTATTTTCGGTTTTGCCTAACATTTAGCGGCAAGTGTGACAAATATAACTTCATTTTAGGCAGATTTTCTCTATATGTCCTTTTCAGAAAGTGATCGTGTTTACCCCCTCTGCACGCCCTGAAGGTTTGGAACATTTATTCTGAGACATCCTTTGTTTTATTCTTCGCAATCACTTTTAAAGTTCACTCCTCTCTCTCTCTCTCTCTCTCTCTCTCTCTCTCTCTCTCTCTCTTCTCTATCTATCTATCTATCTATCTACCTCTCTATCATCTCTCTACCTCTCTATCTATCTATCTATCTATCTATCTATCTATCTATCTATCTATCTATCTATCTGCGACCACCAATGTAGGTGTTCAGAGCTATTTGGTTGCAGTCCTGACAGATGCCCTGTCCCGTGGTTGCAGCAGTCCCGTGGTAATAAAATGTAGCGTTTCCGAGGATGCGAAGTGCCAGGCAATCAATTCGTTCCAATCAAACACGTTCGTTTTTTAAAAAAATCAAAGACGTTTTATAATGGTGCCCAGAATACAGTTATTTTTTTTAATGTGCAAATGGATCTACATTGAATATATTATTATAACGAGTTACTGAACCTACTTTGAACTACCTTTCAATCATGAATTTACGTAAAATTAGTAAATGTTTTGCAAGTGGAAAAAAAATTCTATTGGTTCCTACATTCTTGGGTGTGCCTGCGTCCTGCACTGTTCTACGAGTTGTTACTTATATTATTGTTACATCCTTCTCAAATCGTCTGAGATTGCGCTCGCGCCCCAGCCTGCGATTTGTGTTGCCGGCTGCTTCCGAGTTTCTGTTGTCTCTTTCTTTATCCACTACCAGTTCTGTCCTTCTTTTCTTCTCATGCTCTCATTTTTTCTCGACTGCTTCTGCTTTTGGTTCTTTTTCTTGCAATTTTCTTGTTTTTTACACTTTCACAAACTTTTTGTATGAAAATGAGTTGAACATTGCAAATTTTTCAATACCTGTAGAACGACACTTTGCCAAAAACGGTTCACAATTTTTCAATTAATATGTGCACATAAAAAAAGTTTTCACACTTCTATGAAGCTGGGAAAAAGGTAGGACAAAACCAAATCACTAGTCCGGACTCAAAAAAATAGGAAACTAGTACGAGAAAGTCTGAGACATTCGTTTGCACAAGTAGTTCCCCTTTGGCCTCTTTCATTTGTGGTGATTTTATTTGTATTGTCATGACATACTATTTAAATTTATAAGATGAGTAGACTAGGTATGCCTTATTCTTCAAATTGTAGAAAAAAAAAACACCAGCGTTGTGAAGCACGCTCGTAGAGGTCCTCACCCTTCCGTTCCGAAGGGAGAATTAAGCAGCTGTGCTTGTGGGTCACTGGTGCCCGGTGGCTTTCGACTGTGTCAACCGCGCCTCTTCCGAGTTCGGCGGCTGCGGCTGCGAGAGGGGAGGGGGCGTCGCTGCGCTGCAGCTGCGCGTGCCAGCGGCGGGTTTCGTCGCGGGGCTGCGCTGCGCGGCTATTTCTGCTGCGCGCGCGCGTGCTGCGCGGCCTACGCACGTGCGACACGGCGCGGAAGCTGGGCTCACTTAGGGTACGTTTGCATATATCCGAAACAATATTGTTCTTTTAATTACTTTACACTGAGATACATTTATTACATATGAGTCCGACACCAATTCCATCTTACCTTCTCGGTGACGATCCGTTCATACGAAGCGGAACATTTTTTGGAGATTTTCCCCATCAATTGGATTGGAATTGCCTGTAATCTAACTCAGTAATCAGTCTTTTTCTTTCATATCAAAAAAATGAACGTAACGTTTATTCAGCTGTAATAAATCACGATCAACTAATTACCTTAAAATTAATAATAATAATAATAATAATAATAATAATAATAATAATAATAATAATAATAATAATAATAATAATAATAATAATAATAATAATAAACGTGATTTCATTATGTGTGCACGTCTTCTAGAATTCAGTGGGAAATATAGTTATTCAAATTATGGTTTCCATGTCGGCGCGGTAGGAAGTATTATCTCTTGACAAAGGACATGATGGTTAAGAGCCCAAATTTATTGCTGATTTATCCTTGAAAATATATTTTATTACATTGGAGATTTTTTTCTCCTTGCAAAAAACGCTTATATTTTTGTTTTCAAAATTCAATTAGTGTGTGGCTTAGTGTAGTGATCACAGAATTTTGAAAACGTGCACAGAATTCATTTCTCCCCGTAGCACGTCACAAACAGTTTTAAACTTTTTTTACGTAAAATAAATAAATTAATAAATTATTTTTGGTAGTCGACTGAAATTTATTATATTGCTATTCTTTCTTCGCGCGCTATCAATCTTCCTTTACGCTCTTGCTCTGCGCCGCCGCGTCGTGTCCCCGCGTCGTCGCGACGATTCTCCCTCTTCCACTTCACGTTCAGTCCCCTTTACCATATTTCCTTTCTTTTTGGGTCTGTAATACTTCCCACATTCGCTTTCTCTATGTCACCAAGATATTACCGACTCCACACCCTAAAATTTGAGAGAACTCCTCCTTGCTGTCTCCTCTCGGTGTCCCTCAGTCTCGTTCTTCCACTTTTCTCATTGTTCTTTCTGACGCCTGTATTTTTAATATTATCTATACATGGCTTTACCTGAAACTTGTAAATCGTCCTTTGACTTGACCTTTCGTAAGGTTATTTGGTATATTAAAATAGGAGTCTCAATATCTTGGATCAAGGAAAGAAAGGAGGAAGAAAAAATACATATTATATACGTTTTATGGTTTGAATTGAAGTATAGGAAAATAATCGATAGACTGCGATGTATCTATTGTTTTTAAATTTATTTCTTCCCGTTCGACTTTCGTCTTTCGTGGATTTTGACGGGTACAATATATATCTAGGATTTAGATTTGTAGCTCATTTTCAAGCTATGAAAATATCAATTGAATTCTCAGTATTTCGATTGTCTTCTTTTAATTGACTTTTTCAGAGTTGTAGGAAAACAATAGACGTCACATTACTTCCATCTGTATGCTCTCTTTATTGTAATTTTCCTTCCTAAAATAAGTATGTTTTTCGAACACTCTGAAAAGCAGTTTTCTGTTCCAAATTGTGGTGTTGGGAAAACACTATGGCCATGTGTCCTATAATTTTTCACTTCCAATTATCAGGTCCGTTTCGTAATTGCGTCCGATGACATGTGAATCGGTCAATAATTTTCGTCGAGTTTGTTTCTTTGAAAAAGATGGCCTCGGTAATGGGATACAGTAGAAAGGGAGAAAAGGAGAGGAGCGCCGAAAGAGAATTATGTTGTTTGGCGTTCTGGTAGTCACGCACTCATTAAACGCTGACACATCTCTCTCCCATTCACAAGTCTCCTCGAAGAGGGGGTGCGCTCTCGGATCCATTTCGTCGGCCCTCTCCCACGCGGCGCGGGTTCCTAGAGAGTGCTCAGGCGGGTGATCCGTGCCTCGAGGGCCACGTGCGTTTCTGCATTCCTCTGAATGGAGGGCTCACTCGAGAGACGGAATGGATGTGGCGGGGGCTGCATTGCGCAGGTCAAATTGTACGTGATGCCAGACCCGGATGTGGCGAAGAGGGTAGGGCCGGGTCATCGTCCCTCCTTCCCCTTAAACATAATTTAAAGATTTATAGTAATACGGATTGTAGAATATTCACACGAGTCATTTAAAAACTTATTATTTTTTAAAAAAGATAGTTTTATACAAAAATAAAAGTTACAAGTTTGTTATGCTGAGAACACGGCATTACAACACTGAAATGTCGGGTGGTATAACACCATAAAAACGTTGTTTTTACGTCATGAAATTCGACTTATTTCAAAACATTTGAAACTTTGTATACTGATTGTTTGTGATAGAATTTTCAATTAAAAATGTCTGTCGCCTTAGTAGCGGGTCAATACTTCGTTGCCGGGTGAAGGAAATGAAGTACAATAAAATCGCAAAGAGGTAAATTTGAAAACTTTCAAACTAACTGCTGTTTTAACTTAAATGTAGAAAATTCAAGAAAACATTCTTGTAATATTTTGAAGTGTCAGGTATGCAATTACCGTAGCAAATGAAAACAAAGGGTAGCAATTATTCACAGTCAGGCAGTGATTGTAAAATTGCAATCACAGTTAGGCAGACCAACGTCTAATCAAAGTTAAATACATAAGTTCGAAGATAATGATTGTCCGCCATTATTTTTATGGGTCAGGAATCCAGGAATAAAAACGAAGCTAATTACCTTTCACCGGACGATATGTGATAATCACTGACATTAGATGATTTGTTAGATATTATTTGTTTCACTAGTGTAGATATTGTGATTTATTAAACTTCTGAAGTAAAGTAACTTGAAAAACATATAACAGAGCTTCATGTACAAAATCTGTTCCCAATGAAAATAAGAACCGTTAAACGGTAAATGACGTTGAAATATGACGAAATGTAAGCTTTTTCGCTGTTTCAACCCATTTTTTCACCAAAATTAACGGTAAATGACTCTGACCTAGTTACAGCAATTAGACTGTTTAAGACAAAACATATGCGTGTACTTCGCTTATGCTTATGCGTGCGCGTACTTACAAATGTAAAGTGTATAGAACGCACTTCGTTTTCATGTATTTCTGAAATCTTTGAAACAGTGATGTAATGGAGTTTAAATTACGCAGGCAGTTGTGATAAATTATAAATTTTGTAGAACGCGAACCGAATTATGTTTTTCCAACCAGTAACTCCACCAGGCGTAACACATAAAGAAACTTATTCCTGGAAAAAGTAGTGACCTAATTCAGCTCGCGGATATCTGTTCCTTTCAGCCTCACAAATGTATGATGGCATTCATTACGTACGGAAGCAGTTTTGATTTGTTTTGGCATTAACGTACGGCATATACATTCGTTTCTGTGCTTAAATCTTTGGTCAATTTCAGACTTTGGCACCGAGGATCGGAAGCATTATGCAACATATCGTAATGCATCAAATCTCGTGGCCCAGTCTCAAATGAATCGCCATACTTATCAACGTCATTTGATCGATATTGTGCAAATAACGGACGAGCTTGAAGTTAGTAAACCGAGACGATAGCGTAAGTTTATAACTACCCAAGTCCAATATATGTGAAATGGACCGTCTGATGTTCAATACGTTTCGCTGTAGGCTACCATGTTCTTTTTTTAAATTTATTTAAGGTCTTTTTTTAACGGCTCGAGTCGTAAGTGACCTCAATAAATAGTCATATTGTCTTACATACGTCTTACATACGCAGACTTACATTTGTACTGCACAAGAATACCTTTCATTTTGTATAAATATCAAAACTTTGAACAAGTAACAAGCGTATAAATTTACCGAAAAACATACAAACGTTTAAATTTATACAAACAAACAAATTTTCATGCATTCTTTTTTATTTTTAGATCCCTACCTTCTTATAAGAAACAATCACATAATTAAAAAATAAAGTTTCTTTGAATACGATCAGTAAATGTAACTTCATTTTCTGTGCACGTCTTCTAGAATTCAGTGGGAAATACAATTATTCAAATTATCGTTTCCATGTTGTCGCGGCAGGAAGTAATAAGAGCCAAAATTTATTGCTTTTATCTTTGAATATAGATTTTATTACATGGGAGTTCTTTTTGTTTTTTTCTCCTTTCAAAATTCAAAATTTATTGCTATTTATCCTTGAAAATAGATTTTATTACATGAGAGTTTTTTGTTGTTTTTTCTCCTTTCAAAATTCAAAATTTATTGCTTATTTATTTTTGAAAATAGATTTTACTACATGGGAGTTTTTTCCTCCTTTCAAAATTCAAAATTTAAGTAGTATATGACTTAGTGTAGGGATCACAGAATTTTGAAAATGTGCACACAATTCACTTTTCCCCATAGCACGTCATACGCGGTTTTAACGTTTTTGACGTAAAATAAATAAATAAATAAATACGCCATCTTCAGTTACAATTTGTGTGTTCCGATTGTTTAAAAGAAACGACGGACTGTTAAATACCTATTTGGTCGCCGGCAGTGAAGTCTTTTGTTCTTGTTTGGTTTTTGTATGTCGAAGTAACAATACAGTATTACGATATATTAATATCATTAATTTTTTTCACCCGGAGAAGTGGCTCAGGGCATAAAATGATGTCACTGCAGTGCCTCTGACCGCCAGATCCTAGGTTCGAATCTCGACGGCGGCAGGATTTTCGACGCTGGCTATATAGTTAGGTCGAGTTCTGTCGTTGTCTCGAAGAAACTTCTAGCCACCGGCTGCTCTGATCGATAGTTTTCCATGGTTTCTCCGATTAACACCAGGCGAACACCGGAGCAGTATCTTAACAAAAGGGCAACGGACCATGGGCGGTCTTTCTTTTCTCTTCCTTGTCCTATCTTCATCCTTTACACACAGTTTCACTAGCATGCACCCTACCACACGTGCCGGAAAATCGGTCTAGAGCTTAGAGCTTGCACGGCTGGGACGATGCCCCGCTGGTGGGAAATACCTGATTCGGTAAACCCCTGCCAGCCATCGGTAGGTGGATGCCGGATCTACCAATCTAGCGGGGAAAGATTACCGACGCCTTCCGAAGGAAGAAGCATGCCTTACACTTACGGTACGCCAATGAACTTAGCAGTTGAAGCGCCAGGATCACTAATCCATCAATAAAATCAAAACTAATTTTTCTCACCGCAAAATCCCCGGCAGCAGAAAGAAAGGCGCCTTTTGGTGAAGTGGCATCACAACTCCGCCCCGCCCCGCCCCGCCGCACCTCCTCCGCCGCCCGCAGGCCACCTGTCGCTGGCTGGAAACAATTCTTATAAGCAAAAACCATAAAGGTAAGAAATAAATTTTCTTTAAAAGGAGTACTCATACGCTATCTTCAGTTTCAACTCGTCTGTTTCGATACTTCAAAACAAACGATGGGCTGTTAAATGTTGGACAAACCTTATTGGACGCCGGCGATAAAGCTTTAATTAGTAACACTACCCCCCCCCCCCCCACCGCAAAATCCCCAGCAGTGGAGAAACGCACCTTTTGGCAAAGTGGGCTCACTCCTTCGCCACCCGCAGACCGCGTGTCGCTCGCCGGAAACAATTTGGACGCGCATCGATCAGCACGGCGCTGTCCGACGGGCGGGTGGGTGGGAGGCGGGCGGTCGCCGCGGGCGACGCGGCCGCGATTAACCTCGCGTTCCCAAACGTTTACCGACGGCGCGCTGTCAACACTCATTTGTTCCCGGATTAATCGCTCACGAGCCAATTTATGCGTTATTTGCCCCCATCATGCACCGCGAGGCGGACCGGGAGAGGTGGCTCTGTGTATCAACTGATGTCACTGTAGTGCCTCTGACCGGGAAGTCCCAGGGTTCGAGTCCCGACAGTGGCAAGATTTTCGACACTAGCTTGTCAGCTAGATATAATTCAATCGCTGTCTGAAGGAGAATTCTAGAGGCTAGCTGCTCGGATCCGTAGTTTTCCGTGGTATCTCCGATCAACACCAGGCAAATGCGGGAGCAGTTTCCTAACAAACTTGCCACGGACCCCGCGCGATCTTCTCTTCCTTGTCATATCCTCACCCCTTACACGCATACTTACACTAACATGCACTACACTACCACACATGTCGGGAGACCGGTCGGCGGCTTAGAGCGTGTACCGTCGGTGCCTCGCTGGCGGGAGATACCTGGTTGGGAAACCCCCCGTTAGTCGACGATAAGTCGGCGGCGGGTCTCACCATTCAGCGGGACCACCTTCCGTCGAAAAAAACATGCACTACATATACGGGACTTAAAACCTCGGTAGTTGACGCGGCCGTAATCACTAACAATCAATCAATCAATCAATCACGATACGGACCGGGAGCGGTGGCTCAGTGCATCAACTGATGTCACTGCAGCGCCTGTGACCGGGAGGTCCTAGTTTCGAGTCCTGACGGCGGCAGTATTTTCGACTCTAGCTTTTCAGCTAGGTCGAATTCAGTCGCTGCCTGAGGAAAATTCTAGCGGCCGGTTGCTCTGATCGGTAGTTTTCAGTGGTTTCTCCGATAAACACCAGGCGAATGCCGGAGCAGTACCCTATCAAACGGGCCACGGACCGCGCGCGATCTGTCCTTCCTCTTCCTTGTGCTATCCTCCTACACACACCTTACACTAAATGCACTATACTACCCCATATGCCGAGAGACCGGTCGGGAGCTTAGAGCTTGTCCCGGCTGAGGTAGTGCCGCGTTGGTGGGAGAGTCCTGGTTACGGGGACACCCCACCAGCTGACGGTAGGTCGGCGCCGGATCTCGTCATCCAGTGGGGGAAGATCACCGGCATCTCCCGAGGAAAAACACGCACTACACTAACGGGACTAATGACCAGAGCAGTTGACGCGCCCGGAAACATGAATCAATCAATCAATCACGATACGGCGTGGTGTCGCGCGGTTCGCGCGGCGCGCTGTGCCCCGTGCCGTGCCGCGCTGCTCCGCGGCGTGCCGGGCCGGGCCGTGCCGAACATATGCGGCGTGGGCGAAAGTTTTACGAGCACTCCGGCTCGCTGCGTTTAGGCTTGTTTGTAGGAAACGATTTGTGATTACAATTATGTTCCTCAACGAATCGTAAATTTCAATATTTATTTCGAGCCGCGCTCGCTGACGCGGTCGGGGCGCAGCGGGGGCGGCGTGAGTGCGTGCGTCGGCGTGCGTGAGCACGCGTGCGCGCGTGAGTGGAGGTGGATACGGCGACGCGTGAGGACAAGAGAGATGAGCGGTGATTCTCTGCACGAAGAGAAGTGATCACACGCTGAGTTGAGCGGGTGAACGGTTGGTTTATTATTTTTCGAATCTGAATGTAGGGCTGTGGGCGTGATGTGGGTGGGATAGTGGAGGAGTTAGTGTGTGGCAGTTCATCTTTGTGTAACGTGATGTGATACGAAGTAGATGGTAATCTGTGGTCTCTTTTACAATCGTACTTAAGCGCTTTAATGTAAGCGCAACCCTATGTGCCCTTAAACGCTCCGCGTTTCATTCTGCTTTTCTCGTCAACCTAATAATCTCAGGGAGGGTTTTAGTTCTGAAGACAAAGGGGAAATGCACACCTGAGAAGTGCAGAGGGAACTCAAAAGTCATAATGTTAGAATTTTTATTCAGAATTGAAACTTTAAAAAAAATATGTAAATAATTATGGAGCAGGGGATAATTACTTTCGACCATTTAATAAAATAATTTTCACATAACTTGCAGTTCAGGTAGTATTCCATGCAGAATATGTTTTGTGATTATTTTTTGAATCTATAGTGTGAATTATGAGAATTCTTCTTCATACCCCTGTTAGTTTATCGGTATGGTTACGCGGTATTTGATAAATAATAAAATGTATGGATTGCAGAACTGACATACTACGCCACAGGTGGATTCTACAATTATGTTATTATACGTGTGTTGACGTGAGTGCTTAGACGTTGTCGATAACGTTGATGTCCACGTTCCCACGATAATCTAGTTGCAATTGAAATGTCACCACTGTTCAGATTTTTGCATTCTAAATAGGAAAGCACTTCTCAATACGACGCCTGTAATGACAATGTCGGTAATGAGAAACATATTCCTTTCTCGTTGTTGGCCAGCTAGGATAATTAGACTCATCGATTACGTGATATGATCTTCTCTACTTCTTATTGGATTATAATCAAACAACAGAGTTTTAACTCATTCCGAATTTTCTCAGTGAACTTCAAATCTAGTTCGTTGTTCAAACAGATCACGCAGTAGCGACCATACTTTTTGTCACGCTCCCTTCATTTTATTTTTGAATGAGTCAATTATCGGTGTCTTGACAAAATATATTTAGATTCATTTCAGCTGCATTTATTATTTTCATACCCTTTGTAACATTACATGTAACTCTTATAACCAGATATTTTGCAATAACAAATTATTTTTATAAAGATGTGTGCAAATGTGGTTTTGCTTAGAAATCACTTGTTTTCTTTTTTTGGTTAAATAGATGTAATGTATATCAAGATGCACTACTAATGTTTTATAGGCTTTGTATATCTGCGGAGTATCACCTAAAGCTTTGAAAATACGTGCAACATATGGTAGTGTTCCTGTGTTTTATAACCCTCAATTTATAATGTTCACGATTTACCTTGGTTGCAGGCTCGCACAAAATACAAATGCAAACAAATTCAAGCCTATGACAGTGAGGACTGACATGACACAGCATCTTTACTTGCTATGAATGTGGCGTGTATAATGTAATTTTTAACTGCTTATAGTTTGCTTTTTCTTGGACATGTTGACTCACATGAAACTCACTCTTTGAAAGAGATGAGCATAATATTGCTAGATACAGTTACATCTTACATCTTTCACAAGAACGTCTGCTGTAAGTTTCAAACACATTTGAAAACTGTACGTGAACTTACAAAGCCCCTTTTGATGCGTACGATCGCTTGTGTTCTCGACATGATCGAACCTTTAAGTACAAATTCGTGAGTTATTTTCCAAAACTAACGACGCACTCGACTTTTATACGTAACTTGCGAGTGCTAAGAATTTCAGCAATTTGACATTCATGGTCGTAAAACATTCAAAATTTTACAGCGGATAATTTCCGGGCACGTTGAAACTTCAACGGATCCACTAAAATGGCCAGGAGTTCCGAATACAGGTGTACACAGATTATGGTGCGCTTATATTTTATGGTTCCGAAGCGTACGACCGAGGCGAGGCTAGCAGGTGAGTCAGCCAGCAAACGAACGTTCCGGAAGACCACCACTTTAGACGTGCTACGTGGGCCATCAACATTACTCCTTAGCCGACACTAAGCCGTGCAGGCGTGAGGCTATTACTTACTTTACAGCTGTCGGAAAAGAAATGTAGTTGGTGCTCATTTCTTTTTTCGAAGAAAATGAATTCTGGACGCCGAAAGAATACTAGAGAAGTGTTCAGTGCATCACTTCTTCGTTTAGTGAGCATGATGGAAGGATTTTGCATTAGTGGCAAAATTATAATTTAGAATTTTTGTCAGGAGTACGTCTGTCTGAACATCTGACGCTAGTCTTATACGATTTGCTGGCGGTTTTAATTCGTTTTGCTCCTTCATACTCATTTAAGATGAGAATCCCTAGTTTTGAACGAAATATTTTAACTCCGGGACGATATCATATGAAGTTTATACTGTTTTTTCCTTAAAATATTACACTGTACATATCGAAGTGCAATACCCTTCCATAAAAGCTGACCGGTTTTTCTTTCTTTGAAATATACTTTCGGAATATTCTTAATGAGGATACAAACTAGTTATTGTATTGTTCTCGTAATTAATTTCGGTGTGTGATCTTATTTCCCCGTTGGTTTTAAAAATTGCGACGGTTCCTTGCACACGTACTGGAGTTCGAAAGACTAAGGTACTTGATCAATCTCCGAACGTACTGTGTTCAGTTATTAAGCGTACAGTACTCCTAGTACAAGGGTAAAAAATATTTTTTAGTTATAAATGTAAACTTTCCATACCCGACATTTGATATATATCAAGGAAAGTATGTATATTGACGAAATAATTACGATGACGATTGAATGACTACCGAAGCAATGAGTAAATAAGAGGTGAGGCAAAGCT
This sequence comes from Teleogryllus oceanicus, assembly GCA_964035755.1. NCBI lineage: Eukaryota > Metazoa > Arthropoda > Insecta > Orthoptera > Gryllidae > Teleogryllus > Teleogryllus oceanicus. Next base: position 63,582,563 of record CAXIVR010000005.1, on the reverse strand, counting down.
TCTGAAGAAACCTGCCATAAACTCTCTACGACCAGATGAAACTTCATATGATGAATTTCGCAGCTAGAGTAGCTGGGACCCGAATATAGACAAGAAAGGGGACTTACGTCTTTAGGACCTCTTTTATCACAGTGGCGTGTACCGTTACACATTTAAGAGCAACCCCAATTAATCAGGGTTACCATAAAGGGTGTTTTATTAGGAGGTGAAATATTTTGTATAAAATAACATCTTAAATGGCATATCGTACCGACACCAGATTTTCATGCGTCCAAAAGTATAGAGATGGCAAAGGCAAGAAGACCACCCCACATATCTCTTACGTGTATTTCGAATTCAGGTATCTCTAGAACATGAAAGTGGAACACTTCTGTAGTGAATGATACGGTAGTAAATGCCAGAAATGAATTCGGAATTCACCCCCACAAAAAGGTCCGGTACACATAGGTTGCAAAGCAACCACACTGACCGCTTCAGGATGGTTCGCCCCAAACCGTTGCTGGGTTTTATGCCTGGTGGCAAAGAAACTGCGGTGGAAAGCGCCGCCTCTCCTCGTCTCCGTGTGTTCGCCAACGCGCTCTCCCGCGCCCGTAAAGGTGGGCGTGTCTGCCGTTGCACAACGTACACCTTGCTTTTGTTCTTAAGTGGCGATGAAACCTGTTCTTTAGTTAAACGACTTAATTTGAAATTCGAAAACCCTGAATACTGCCGCTTAAAGCTCACCCACAGAGGCGTTTCTCTGTTGGTGATTTATTTGATGTGTCTCGCGCGCCAAAAGAGAACCTTTGCTTCCTGAGGAATTTTTACTCATGGAAATCAGTTATTGATTCAGGATAGCAGAGGTATCAACCTCCAGTATTTTATTAAATAAATAAATAAATAACTACATAAATAAAACCTAAGAATCCCTGAATGGGATACGGCCTCTCATTATGGAGGATTGTTCTTGTTAGTAATATTCTCACAACTGAGCAACGTTTGTGGGTCGTACAATTATTTTCCTACACACTATTTACACTAGGTCTTACGAACTAGTTCTCAATGTTACACATCTGTCTCTAGGTTACTGTTACACTGCACTGTACTCACTCTGCTAGTAACTATAGTACTGATAAAGGAATTAATCTGCAAACCTTGCAGTATGGTTTCTAATTCTTTAACTGATTGTATTTTATTTTAAGTATTATTTTATTTAAGTATTTATTTTTTATTTTAAGTATTTTATTACAATACGAATTCTAATAAACAGAAAATTCAGTCATACGCGTGTTTCATGGCTTTATCACATCATCAGTGGCTCCAAGCAACATATATTAAACACGTTGTAAGTCCTAAGATTGCGTCATCTCGTATGCCGTACGAAGTACAGAGTATCTCTCCGTACTTCTTACGACATACAAGATCTTAGGACCTACCACAATATCTATGTTACTTGGAGCCACTGATGATGGGATGAAGTCATGAAACACATGTATGACTGAATTTTATATTTATTAAAATTCATATTGTAATAAACTACTTGGTTGATACGTCTGCTATCCTGAATCAACAATCATGGACTACCACAATATCTCTGCTGCCACTACAGAATTTATGGAAATTTTATTATTTATTGTTTCTGAACGCATTTCTATTCTCACTCACTTATACGTCTCTCGTCGAGATGGTCTTAACAGATAAAATTTCAATACTTCCTTGGTAGGGCTTTTCGTTCAAGAGTAGAGCTGCCTGGGATTGTCTTTTCTAAAGGTATTTTTAGATAATTAACTTCTGCAGACAACGAAATTTGAAATCTTCGAAAGTAGAAAATCGTAAAACTACTTTTAAAAGACAACAGCCTTTTATGTCTCAGGAGACCATTGTATTTATCGGGGATCCCTATAGTTACTATGCAATTAAATTGGTGATGGGGTTCTGAACCCGTCTCTGAATGGCTTTTAACCTAGAAGTTCTGGAGTTTTTACGTGTTTCTCATCACGGATTTGGTAGATTTTTAGTTTGGAAATTCTGAATTTTATTTTAAAATTGTTGATATAAACGTCAATAAACAAGTGAGAATTTGATATAAACATTAAAATAATATATTGTTAAGTTTGACCTCTTGTCGCCAGCAGCAAATTAAATTTAATACAATTCATCGTTAAAAACCATTGAAACTAAAAATAGAAAACGTATTTGCATCGACCAAACAAACAACAGGTTTGATTTGATGGTATTGCTGACGAAATAATACAGCGTATACAACGCGGGCATGCTTGTCATACACCATTAAAGGTAAGGACGGCCAGCGACGGAGCCATCAGGAAGACTGCAACAGCGCGTGGAGCGTGGGCAGCAACATTTCTCGCGTTCTACGGCTGTCGCGGTGTGCGCCAGTGGAGTGAGGACGTGTGACGGGGCGTGTGCGGGAAGAGACGACGAGCACACGAAATCCACGTGGGCGGTATTATTACACACATTTCAAATTCGAAATGCTCAAGAGCGTCTATTCTCTGTCAACTTTCGTGGCGAATTCATTGAGAAGTTTTAGGGGAGCCACGTGCTGTCTTTAGAACCCAGAAATTCCCTTCCATTTTCTGCACGGAAGAAAATTTTCCAATATGTTTTCTTGCCTGCGTCCCATAATTTTGCAATTTGGAGACTTAAGTGGTGTAGTATGATTTTAAGTGTCGCTTCAGTATTTTTTTCCAGGCTGGTACGGCTGGATTGCATTACAAATTTTTCCGCGACTTTTTATCATACAAAGTCAAAACGAACATAGAACAATAAAATAAAGTTTGTTCTGTCCAAGGCCCGAAAAACAGTTCTTCCAATCTAATCTAGACGGAAGGTCTGAAAACTGCCTATGACGTAGGGGTAATCCTAAAATAGCCAACTCCGGTTGTATTTATTAACGACTGGATAGAATTCAGTAGAGTTTGTTTGCAGGCCTCTGTACCCCATATTCAAGCAAGAATCCTACGTGTCGTACACATGTGTAGAAACAAAAATCGAGATATACAGTAACCCAAATTTGGTCTTCTCCACCTCTGATGCAGTAGCCAACAGAAGCGTAAAGTAACTGAACCAGCGTTCAATAATCAATAGTAAGATTCTTGTACGTAGCAAATTACGGTTGAACACCTAGAAACCTGTTTTAACATTGTTCTCTGTTTTAATTAATAATGCCATGCTTCCCAAGACCTTGCAAGATTCTTATGGCGAATTGTGAATGCAAGTACCAGAAACACTCTCGTTCACTTTATTAATAGGGACATGCCTCCCTGGATCCGGCAAGATTCTAATGGCAAATTGCGGTTGCAAATACTAGAATCACACTCGCTCATGTGGGAGTGCCATGCCTCCCGCATCCTTTTGTTATAGAGAATTACCGTTGCAAATACTAGAAACACGCGCGTACGCCTTATAACTGAGAGGTTTCCTGGGGCCATCTTGGAAACAAACTTTTTTTGGGCCAAATACTAGAAACACCTCGTTGCCTTATTATTGGGAGGCCAACTCCCTGACCCAAGCTCTAAAAGGCTTTTGCTGTGGCAAATACTAGAAACACCTCGTTGCCTATTATTGGAGAGCCAGCCTCCCTGTATCCTGCAAGACACCCATTGCGAATTGCGGTAGGACGTACTACACACACGCGCGTTCGCCTTATTAACTGGGAGTGCCGTGGCTCCTCGGATCCTCCTAAGGACTTCCCTCGCGCCTCGGCCCGCGGCGTGGCGTGGCGTGGCGTGGCGCGCGTGGGAGGAAGCGTCGACGTTGACGCCGACGCCGACGCCTGGAGCCGTGGGCGGCGCCATTACGCTAATGCCCGAGCGAGCGCGCCCTCGCGAGGCCAGGTGGCCGTGGCCACGCCAGATGGCGCGGGCGGCGAGCGCGCCTTCGCCAAGCGCACGGCTTGTGCCGCGCCACCTCGCCCGCCAGCGCGTTTCCGCCGGAGCGTTGAACCGCGCCGGAAAAGGAGCGCGGCCGCCGAATGAAACGCGCCCCTTCCGCGAACACGAGCGGACTCGCGCACGCACGGACAGAGCGCGGCGCGCCGGCGCGAGAGGGTATGCGGTCTTCCTCTTTCACTGCCCTTTCTCTCTTCCGTTCTATATCTCACTCCTCTCTCCATCTCTCTCCCCTAGTTCATCGCTCTTCATCTCCCCTTCTTCCTCTGCATCTTTCTCTCTCAACTCCTACCTCACATCGCCCTCTCCCCTCCCTCCCAGTAGATCTTCCTCTCTTCCACTTCCTCTACATTTACCCTCTCCCAATCCTCCCTCTTCATCTTACTCTCTCCCACTCCTCCTCTACATCTTAGTCTCCCACTCCCTCCGTCTACATCTCCTTCTCTTCCCACTTCACCCTTTCCATCTCCTCTCCATCTCCGCCCAAATCCTCTTCTATGTCTTTCTCTCTCTCTCCCCTTTTCCCTCTCTGCCAGTCTCTCAATCTGCCCCGTCTCTCTCCCCTTCTACTCCTTTCCCTGTCTGTCTGTCTGTCTCTCTCTCTCTCTCTCTCTCTCTCTCTCTCTCCCTCTCCCGTGCCTCCCCCTCTTCCAATCTGTCATTCACATAAACACACAAGCAAGTGCAGGCACGTACCAATTCGTAATGGCGAACGATCACAAGAAGAAGCTCAGAGAAATCCTTGTAGGCAGTCAAGTACATCCGCGCGTTCAAACTAACATTTCAAAACATTTTGTAAAAAAAAAGGGATATGTGTGTAATCTACAGTTTGATTGGTTACTGTAGTTATTGTATACTTGTATCTTCCTAGTTAATTAGATAAATTTAGTAACTTATTCTTAAGTGAGAGGTTCTACAGTTTTCGTCTTACATTGTAAAGAATATCGTCATCGGCGGCAAACAATAAAAAAAGCGTCTTTGTGTGTCAGTAAGAAGGAGTGTTACATTTTTCAAATATTTCATGAACTTGGAGACATGTTTTAACATCTTATAATAAATAAAAAGTGAATTGTACAATTACGCATGTTTAATGGAAATAGATCCTCACACTTGGATTATAGCATTTTCTGTAGAGGGCACACCTTTGACAATACTTCAAATTACTAGCCATAAAGTTTGTTTGCACAGAGAGAAACATCCGTAAAGGTCTCATTGTAGAAAGTGATTTACATGTCATTATTTCTTCCTCTTATTCAGGATTTGAAACGCCACTTAATGTGACCACCACATAAACGAAAATAAGCACTTGCAGGTTCAGATTTACAGCTTAGATCATGAATCAATCTGACAATGATTTTGTTTTGATACGCCGCGCAGCCAATCATAACAAAAGATGGTGAATACTTGGCAATCAAGCATTATTTATTGTTTATTCTGAGGGATTGAAGTTGGCACGAGTCCAATTGATGAATTAACATCGTTTGTCTGTTAGTGCATTGATTCTGCATCACCATAAGCACTCTTCATTTACACCGCAACGTAAAAATTCAAATGTTTATTCTTTACTTTGATGTTCAGAGATATAAAAATCATCCCGTTTTTACCAAGTTGACAGCATTGCAATTATTATGTCGTATTCCTTTCACTCTAATGAGATGTACCGAAATAGAAAGGAGACCTTCATATTTTACCATGCTTTCTCGCGTCTCGAAGAAAACGTTGATCTTTCTTTAGGCAATAATGGTGCATAGTTCCCGGAGGGCGTGTTTCCTCTCCCAAGATAAACAAACGACCAGTCTTGTCCCAATATTTGTCAAGCGCGCCCGGAGTGTATTTTGGTGCTGTTAGACATTACGCTGTGCTGACCTTAGCTATATTCTCGATTCGCGGGAACAGTTCACTGTAGGAGGAACCGCCGTTTTAGCAGCAGAAAAATATCCTGTGATAATACTAGGTAGAATTACAGATGTCCTGTCACACATTTAGCTTGTAGTGATAGTTGTTTTGGAAATCTTGTATTTTTTTCGAGCTCGCCTCACTTTTTACATTTAACATGTAAAAAAATCAAGAATCGTTAAACAAAATTCACTCGTGAGACACTGGACACGTGAATTCTTTAGAGTACTTTTTAGTTTCTTTCTATTTTTCAGTGAAACGAAGACTGTAGGTAATTTAAAATAAAGAATGAAGTAACTGGTGCCCTGTTGAAACTGTCATATGCAATTGATTCATTTTCATGTGTATACGAAGATAGAGTAATTCCAATGAAAAATATCTCATTAATCTCCAACACAATATCTTGTTTTGTTTCTTGATTTGTTTGAAGGACAAATTTTATCATGCTACAGGAAATAGGAAATCTTATCATGCTACAGGTTTTATGTAAAGTTAATCTAAACATTTAACAAAAATGGACCACAACGCGAAAGGATAACACAACATGTACTCGCCAGACTATAAACAATAAAACTTTTACTATAAAGAGCATATACTATCAGCTCTCTGAAACACACATAACTATATTTTCAATGCTGCTGAACGCATATTCAGTCATGTTAGTAAACAATTGGTTGAAATTGTAATAATACAAAAAATCAGCCATCCCTACTTTGCCTCATTTTACCCATTTCCCACGAATCATTAAATGTGAAGATGAAAATAGTATGAATACAATAATGATGTGTAATGGTACATAAAAGCGTAGTAATAACCGTTCAATTGAGGTATTGAATGATTTTCGCTCGTTTATAAAATTAATCCAAATCATATTTATGAAAACATCATCTTCTGAAGGGGGGGCGACTTTCCATGGAGGGGTAATGGGAGTGGCACACGAAGGGCTTCCCTTGCGTGTGCCACTAATTAAATTCATCTATGTGTTAGTCAAGGTCTCTAATCGTCATCGTTATTTTTCTATTAAAAATATCATTTACAATTAAAAATTATTGCCAACGTTTGAATAAAAAGAAGAAAGTTTTGCTCGGAGATTCTGTGACCTTCAAAGGTCAGAAATCTGCTTCTTTTTACTGAATTTGAACTTAAAAATATTCAGTATCCTAGACTTACTTAGAATTCTCAAATTCGGGCACATGAGTCAGTAACGACACTCACATTTCCGTTTTCTTGAGTTCTAGCCCGCCTTCTTCCTTTACTCCGGCTTTCGGTGTATGTGATGGCTCAATGAAAACTCATTTGAACGTAATGTAGGGAAATTCAGTCAAACTACCTATGAATACAGTCAGTACGATGTGACTTCTAGTCGCATTTTTGGCCATGTGCTCCTCAGCTATTAGTGGCAGAAGACCTGCAGAGATTCAGAAAGAGCTAACAAGGTAACGTTTTAAGTTTAATATAAGGAATTATATCCATGCATATATTTGGCATTTTAAAAGTCGGATTAATCCGACTTTAAACAATTATAAACATGTTAAATAAGAATAGTGTGAAGTAATTGAAAAAACATGTATTTTGCGTACATATTATAATTTGATGATCTAAAGATTTAAGACCATTTTCTAATAATATTTCAATATCTGTAGGCACTCAATAGGTGTAAACTAATTTATTACCAGTAAAATATGTTTGTAAATGTAAGAAAGAATTGGAGGGGAGCAGTGAAGCGAGGAAGTTCAGAGGGAAACACTTTGCAGGATCCGGTACACTAAGTTATTTTGTCAGGAATATTCGGAATGACCTATCAAATGTGCATGCGATATATTTGAGAATATTTTATTTCATTTCGTAACATAACACTCACCTTTATTGATGTTGTATGTTACTTGTCGTTGCTTCAAAATTACAGCAAAAAAATAACTTTATCTGCATGACCAATGATATTATCACGATAAATTTACACTAATGACATTATCATTAGATTATCAATGAATGCGCGATTTGATGGATGGGTGATAATGTTAATGTGTAGTGAATGACAAAATAATGATTGAATGAGTGCCAGGAGAAAAGCAGAACCATGACATCGCGCTATGAAATCGCTTTGTAGACCATAAAAAATATTTCGTATGTATCGACCGAAATTTGAATCCGCGTTCTCCGAGAGGTAAAATTAGTTGGCTGGATACTAGAAGGCCGGATTCGCGGTTCAAGGTCGCGTTACGGTACGAGACAGTTCTATATATTTAGCTTGCGCATCTCCAATTTAACCACGCTTCGAAGGCGCTAAAAGAACTTCAGTTTTTCCTGTCCAGCGTCATTTTTTAGCAAGTTTCGAAAGCAACTATTATCGTTTTCACAAGTTTAACTGTATACGGTACTGGTTTTTCCGCATATACATTAAAAATGCTGTGAACTACATCTCCATGGTCTACAACTAATTAGGAGGTGAAGGGTTTTGCCCTCCTCCCACACAATACACAAACACGGCGTAATGCGTGACAGTTTACCCGTTCCGTTCCGGGAAATCTGTCTCGTATCCCGATCGTAAACGGGCTCCGTTCGGTTCCTGACAGTTAAATCTGAAAGATTGTGACCATGCAGATTAGTGGTTGCGCAGCTGGATGAAACGTAAGGGGTAAAATCATTACGCATCACGATCGTGGTCGGGCTCTGTACGTCCGGGATAATTTTAACCCGCGAGTTTGCTGAAACACTCCCGTGAATCCCGAAAATGAAACCGACTAAGTTTAGCTCAGAGCCAACATTGCCGCAGTCTCTGCAACCAACTTGACCGGGAAGTCCTAAATTTTGAGTCCCGACGGTGCCGAATTTTCGACACTAATTACAAAGCTACTTGGAATTCAGCCGCTACCTGGTGGAGAATACTAGCGACCGGCGGCTCTAATAGTAGTTTCCCGTGCTTTGTCCAATCAATACCAGGCGAATGCTGGAGCAGTACCCTTTCAAACGAACCACGGACCGCGTGCGATCTTTCCTTCCTTGTTCACGTCCTATTGTCACCCCCTTACGTACATACTTACACATACACGCCTTCACTAACACACATGTCGGGAGATCAGAGCGTGTCCCGGCTGGGGCGGTGCCTCGCCGAGGAAGATATTTGGAGAGGCAATTCCTCCTCCTCGAGTCGACATGAATGTCGGCGCCAGATCTCACCATCCAGGGAGAAGGGAACACGACCACCTCCAGGCATAAAAACATTCACTACAATAACGAAACTAATTACCATAGCAGTTTACATGCCCCAAGCGCCAATCAACCAACTAATCGAAAATGAATGGACCTAACACCAGGCGAATGCCGGAACAGGACACTAACAAACGGGCCACAGACCGCGCACGATCGGAGCATTCCCATTCCTTGTTCTATTCTACCCACTCACTTACACTAACATGCATCACACTAACACACTTGTCGGGAGACCGGTCGGGAGGTTAGAACTTATCCTGGTTGGGGCGGTGCCCCGCTGGTGGGAGATACCTATTTGGGGAAAACCCCGCTAGCCGACGACAGGTCGGCGGCGGATCTCACAGTACAAAGGGAGATCATAACCCCCCTCCCGAATAAAAACACGCACTACACTTACGGGAACAATGACCTTAGCGGTTGACGCGTCCCGAATCAGTACACCGGTAGCGGTAGCTCAGTGCATCAACTGATGTCACTACAGCGCCTCTAACGGGGAGGTCCTAGGTTCGAGTCCTGACGGCGGCAGGATTTTCGACACTAGCTTTTCAGCTATGTCGAATTCAGCTGCTGTCTGGAGGAGAATTCTAGCGGCCGGCTGCTCTGATCGGTAGTTTTCCGTGGTTTCTCCGATCAACACCAGGCGAATGCCGGAGCAGTACCCTACGAAACGGGCCGCGGACCGCGCGCGATCTTTCCTTCCTGTTCCTTGTCCTATCCTCTCCCCTTACACACACACACACACACACACACTTACACTAACATGCACTACACTGCAACATATTGCGGGAGACCAGTCGGAGCTTAGAGCTTGTCCGGCTGGGCGGTGCCCCGCTGGTGGGAGAGTCCTGGTTAGGGGGATACCTCACTAGCCGACGGTAGGTCGGTGCCGGATCTCGCCATCCAGCAGGGAAAGATCACCGCCACCTCCCGAGGGAAAAAACATGCACTACACTAACGGGACTAATGACCAAAGCAGTTGACGCGCCCGGAAACACGAAAAAATCAAATCAAATCAAACCGAATCAGTACACAATCAATCAAAAATAGTGAATGGACCTGTAAGTAATCGAAGGCGGTGTGGCCCACTGCGTGGCGGGAGTGGCGACGTAGGCGGTTTCTGCGAACGGCTGTAGCGCCGCGCCGCCACGTCGCCTGGGGGCTATTTCGATCCCGCGCCTCAAAGGGGCGGCGGCGGCGGCGCGAGAAGCTTTCGCCCATAGGGAGGGGGCGCGGGGGTTGGGGGCGAGTGGGAGGAGCACGCGTGAGAGGGCCAACGAGGACTTCTAGACGGAACGCTGCAATTTGCTCCCGAGTCGTTTGAGGCACTGGTGGCGAGTACATCACGAGCTGCGACATTACAGGGCAGTTGAACTCGAGCGTCTTGCCGCCGCCGTTACAAATTTGCGGACAGGTGGTTTCTCAGCAGAGGCGAGACGTAATGATCCCGGAGCCCTCCGAGCGAGAGGCGTTATGGGGGAAAAGGATGAAGGGACATGGGGGTTAAGGGCTCCGCAACACTTTGATAATGTTGATGAGAAGTGTATATTTTGGGGGCTTGATAATTTTACGAAGCTATAATTAATTTATAAATGATTCGGATTAATGTGGTTTATTAAGCTGTAATGTGGTGTATTAAGCTGTTAAAATGACTTGTTCATTCTTTGCATTACTTACCTTCTACGTTAGTCTTTAAGATCGAGTTAGGAGTGTTATCAAATGGGCATAGCAGGGAAGCTGTGTAACTTCTCAATCGTAAGAAGTCGCTGATACATCATCGATGTCCTGTCGACTGCTTCTTCTGATGAGAAATGATAGTCTTTCTTTACAACAAAAATAACAATTTCAGAACAAGACTTCCGTCTTATCAATATTAAGAAGTAATCACTACTATTATCTTAAGCACATCGTGCATACTATTGATAAAAACATGGAACCGAGACGTGCTTGAGCTACGAGTAGTCTCAACGATTTAAAGTTGCGTTCTGCCTGTTCACCCGGAGTCTTCACATATTTATTTATTTTATTTATTTATTTATTTATTTATTTAGTCAAAAACTGTATGTGACGTATGGGGGGAGAAAATCATCTGCGCAGGCTTTTTTGAGTTTCAGAATCCCTTCCCAACTATTTAACTATTAATAGTTGAAAGATGAAAAAATATAATAATAATAATAATAATAATAATAATAATAATAATAATAATAATAATAATAATAATAATAATGTAACAACATATTACAGCAGGATGCAGTGTACTCGCCCCAACGGAGTATAAGAACAGGCATGATATGGTGGGTCGAATTATCCACGCCCAACTCGTCAAGATCTGTGGTTTAGCACCATGCCATGATACACCATACTACAAGTATATCCAAAGAGTGTACTAGAAAACAATAACTATAAATTGTACTGGGATCGTAGTATTTTGACGGACCGTACAGTACATCATAACAGACCGGATATAACACTCTGGAATAAAAATGAGAAGAAAGTATGGTTTGTAGACATGGCAGTTGTGGACACCAGCAATCTCGCTACAGCATATCATAGAAGATTCAGAAGTACAAAAATTGGCACATGTCGTGAAGGAGCAATGGAACATCTCGAAATCAAAACCGTTCCCGTGGTTCTTTCAGCAACGGGCGTCATCCTGAAGACTTTAAAGAATTCACTAGAAAGGTTGAAAATAAAAAAAATGCCATAATAAATATCCAGAAATGTGTCATACTTTGTACGTGCACATTGGTCCGAAAATTCTTGGGAAGTAATGAGTGTGTTTAGTTGCTATTTTAATCACATTAGTATTTATGAATATTATAAATGTTAAATTTTTATTAGTCTATTACTGTTGATTTTTATTGTTGTCATGCTTTGATGTATTGTATCTGTATGACTACAATCTATGTACCAGTGAACTGTGAATGAATGAATAATAATAATAATAATAATAATAATAATAATAATAATAATAAATTTAAAAAAGCGAGAGATTAACATTTCAAAATTTAGATATTTTCGTTGCCGAATTATAGAAAACATTTGTAACGGTAAACGAACGGATTTGATTTTTCTCTATTACTAACAAATAGAAACTCACCCTAAGCCCTACTACCACTACAAGCAAAAGGAAAGCTCAACAAAACGTGATATTGCGTTTCTAGGTAGAAGCAAATGACAATGATCAATCGCTACTTTACACGAGTAGTTAACCAGCCGAACCCTTAATGACTCTTAGAGGATGTGTCGTAGAAATGCTTTTGTTTTTAAATCCGCTGTTTCCAAATAACTTTCCAAACAACATATCAAAATAAACATTTTCTGCTTTGAAGTTTTTATGGCCCTTAGTGTTTTCTGGTAAAACAATTTTGAATGTGTTGCTATAATTTATAGCGAACGTTTACTTGTTTACAAATGTCGATGCAAAAATGTGCCACAAAAATTCACGTTTGTGCTGCACGATACTCTTCTGATGACTTTGTTGCTGTAGAAATCCATAACTGGATTCGGAAATACTTAATTTTTTGAATTAAAAACGTGTAAGGTATAAAAGAAAATTTTGTTAAAGACCTTTTAAAAAAAAAAAAGATTGTAATTTCCATGTAATAAGTTTTCAATTAAAGAAATACAAAATTTGGTAGTGTTTTGTGCTCGTAATCGGTTTTCAGCAGTTTAAGAATTTATTCGTTTTTTGCTGTAAAACTTTACAGAAAGCAACACTTTAATATGACACAGTATTCTTATCGCGTATACAATGTACTGTGTTAAACAGTGTTCAAAATTTTTTTTGTAATATTGTTCTTTCAAACTGCTAAAAGTAAGCACAATCGACTTCCTCTTTACTCTTATGTCTGCAGGAAGTAATTAGGCATCCATTTCTAGACCTGGCGTACGCCAAGGGTCCTGTACGTGACCAACATCGTCCGGGCCACGTGTTTCAAAGTAATATGAACCCGTGTGTCGTTGACTATAAACCTCTGTTTGTAGGCGCCTTCGTTTACGTGCTCGGGGTCAAAGCAGCAGAAAGGTTAGAGTGCAGATTGCAGCATTTCTTTCATCCAGTGTTGATGCGAGCATTCTCATGTTACTAGCTACCTCCGTGCATGTCAGATAAGCCTTACAGCTGCATCTGCAAAGTGCGCATAAATTCGACTCCAAGTGAACCCACAAGTAAATGCTTGAGTTCGCGTTATGGAGCCATATAAAACCTCCGGTTGCAAGATATCGTTACACATTGAATGTTGGAGAGTTTCTGTAAATAAATACGCTGCTCTGAGAAAGTCTATACTCAGAATAACTCTAGGAATGAAGTGCTGGGTAAACCTAGCTCTGGAACTCACATCTGTTTGGTCTTTGATCATTGTGCCACAGTCCGTTGCATATGTAACCGCTCAGCGTGAAATTAATGTTAGTTGATTTCACGTTCGGGGTTTCATTGTGCGGCGCTGGAAACAATGTAAATTGTAATTACTCATCAACACATTTCTCATTTGGTCATTAAGTGATTGTTTTCAAGCCAACACATTAGCCATACTAAAAACAATCATTTAAGCTCGAGTGTGAGTCATCGTGATGGTCGGATCTGTATACACAGTGTTTGTAATAGTTGGCCACTGAGTACTGTTTTAAATGTTTTCCAAGAGTTTTATTGTTTTCGTATTCCTTTCATTTCCGAATATTTATATTTATTTTTTGATCATAATTCTTTAGACTATAGTTACATCTTCAAAACGTATCTCTAACCAGTAGCGAGAATTTAACCCACAAATCCAAATTCTGCTCCATGGGCAACACGTCCTACAATTTTCTCCTCTGTGTTGACATCTCGTTGCAAAGAATAGAGCCGTCTCATCCATTTGATACCGCGAGATTTGGTTGTTGAGCTTGAAAGTCCCCGCTACAACGATGCATGAACATATTTTTAACAGAATGTCTGACAAATGAAATTGATTGACCGTAATTCGATTTCTGCGCAAGTTTCTTCTAAAATTTTGTCGTTTGGCAACCATCGAGGCATTCGAAATGGATTTTAAGGCCCCTTCAAAGACAAGTACTCCTATTGATCCCACGTCAATTTTACTATTTAAAAAAAGTGAATTTACGAACCACAAAAGTTCCAAGCCCTCTTGTCGTTACATCTAGCTTCATCACGTTCTTACTGTAAGAAATTACAACCACGTGTGCAGATAGAGATATGAATAGAAATAATGAATGGAGATACGCCCTGAGCGTACACATCCGCGCGCCCACACACTGACATGCGCGTATACACACTGTCAAATGTGAGCAAACAAAAATACAGACATGGTAAAGAAGCAAACATTTTTGACCGTGGTTTGTGCTGGGGTGTTGAAATTTGAAGCACGATGACAAACATCCAGATCACGTTCTCCTCAGTTACCCGAACCCTCCTCCCGTCCTCGTCCTCCGAGACGACCGTAACGCATTGTGCGTGTTGGTCGCCCGCGCTGCGGGACGCGCTGCGTAGGAGGCTGCTTTCTCTGCGCGTGGCCGCGGGGCGTGGAGCGGAGCGGGGCGGGGCGGGGCGCGGAGAGCAGTGGGACACGTGCTAGGAATAGGCGCATCGAAACAATCACCGTGTTGCCGGGGTATAAGTCGCACTTTTTCCCTTCAGTAACTCGTCAAAAAACAGGATGCGACTTGTACAACGGATGGGAATTTTTGTGGCTTTTTGATGTTTTGTATATATCATTACAATAATCAAAGTGTCGGCCCGGTTGCCGACATCGCTAAGGACAGTAGTGTCGTAGTGATCTCGGACCGAAGGGTCGCGGGTTCGAGTCCGCCTCGGGCATGGTTGTATTTGTGTTCGTCCTTTCTCCCTTATCATCACCATATCGTTTCATCTTTATAGTTACCATAACGTTAACAGCAATAGTGGTCGCTAATGACCTAAGATGTTGATGCGACCTTAAATAACCAATTTAAAAAATCAAATTTTTGTACACTGAAAAACAGGAATTTGTATTTCTACAAAAAAAAATATTATTACAGAAGCTAAAAGAATTGCAAGAAGAAAGAATGTTGAAAATTTCGTTGTGTCAACGTCATGGTGCAGAAGATTTATCAAAACGGCACGGTCTTTCCATGCATATTACAAAAATATCGTAAAAGACTTCCGGCGGGATATGAAGAAAATATCATTGGTTTTCAGAGGTAACAATTTCCATTCCTTTCATAAAAATAAAATTCAAGAATGAAATTTAACATTAAAGAATGAAATCCTTCTTTAAAAAAGGGGTGAGTCTTATACTCCGGCAAATACGTATATTACGTCGTGTAGTTTTTGGCTTTTGTAGTAGTTCCTACGAAAGTGAGCATGAATATCACGGAAGTGAGCATGTCAATTCTTTGTTATTTAAATACGTTCTTGAGGGGGGATATTTCCATGAAGTAATGCCATGTAAATTGATCTTGAAGTTGAAAAAAGTTAAACAGTTTCTACATTTTAAAATCAGAACAAATACTGTTTAATAATTTGCCGAAAAATAAAAAATGTTATTCTATGTACTACCACTAGACATGTTGAGGATTTAAATGTATAAAATCAAGAATCTTACTCAAATGTTAGTACTAATGAATATTTTGAATTTTTAATTTTGAATAAAATTGTTTCTGCCACATTTAGTATGTAAAACACTGTTACAATTATTGAAGCAGTGATAAAAAAGCCTAGTTAGGCACAACCATTTATTAAAAAATGAGATCTTGAGTTTTAGTTAATGCAGGTGTCATCATAGAATAAGTATTAATTACGTAGACTGCACTAATTAATGGCATTTCTCACACTTATCTAGGTTTCTTCTCATTCGGAAAATATAACCGGCGTGTATCTAATTTGTTTAATTTTTTGCTGAACTTTTGCTGATTTATATTCAGTGTCTAAGAGGGAAGCAGATTGATAGTAAGGGATGTGATATTCAATAGAGTCTTTGGTTGCTAGAGAATGAAATAGAGAATGAAGAAGAGAATGAAACCAACCTAGAACCCATCTTGAAGGAATAAGCAGAAATCTGATTAATTTCACTGAAAGCGCAGAGAAAAATAAATCTGTTGTACTTTGGCATACACTCAAAGGAGCAAAAACAAAATATCACAATTCAATTGAAATTTTATTTTATTTTGGTTTTAACTAATCGAAAGGCATTCGTCACAAGTAGCTGCTAACTAACTCTCACTCTCAATTTTAAGAGAACACATTGTCTTCAGTAGGTGTTTTATAGTGAAAGTGCATGTGCATCTCAAGAAACTCAAAGAGGGTCTTCTTCCAAAGTATTACGTTTTTTAGGAAGTCGCTACTCTCAAATCGGCACCTATACAAAAAATGAAGAGACTTTGATACCATTATGTACAGAATTTTAAATTATTTCTTGCAATAAGACGTGCTCGCAAAAACGATTAGGATCTGGCGATATTAATGTAAGTAAACGTATTTAGTGCAAAGGGGGAAAAGGTAACAGTCTGTCGGCAAAGCAGAAGAGAAGTCTAGAAATTGTCTTAAATTTACCATACATTATTTGATATAAAAAATATTTACGTTATTAAGTTAATGATTTTACAAAAATATACCTAATGTATCACATATATTAATGCACAAACATACTTAATTCTTCATAAGGAGAAAATACGTCGAATGTTCAAATGCAATTTTCACTGTTTTAAATCAAACTGACTCTTACAGTTTTCTCCCTGGCCCTTGAGTTATTTTCTGCCAAGGGCCTTCTGACCACTTCCCTCTGTTGGTGACCCACCGTGCACTTGTGGAGGGGGGAAGGGCAGCGTTTGCCGCTTGGTGGGTCTTTCGCTGAGGAAGCCTCAACTGCGCCCTTGCCCCACCCGCCGCGGACAATGAAGGTGTCTGCTGGCCGTGCCCCGTGTGGGTGGGTGGTCGAGCGGGCCAGCGGACGGTCAGTGGGATTATGCTCGTTTGTGCCCCTCCCCTCCCCTCGCCCTCCTCCTCACGCCGGGGCGCCCACGCGCCAAGAGTAGGGCGCTCTAAGAAATCGGGCGCTGAGTCGAAATAAACCCAAAGGAGCTCACACCGCAGGAACAAAAACAAAAATCTTTGAGGAAAACCTGTTACCTCGAAGTGGTAAATACAGAAGTATTCTACCAGCCGCTTGCTTTGATCTGTAGTTTACGTGGTTACTCCGATAAATACCAGGCGAATGCCGAAGGATAACACTAACAAACGGGCCACGGACCGCGCGCAATCTTTCTGTACCCTTCCTTATTCTATTCTCACTCCCTTACTCACACACATATTAGTATGCGCTACACTACTACACATGCCGGGAGACCGATCGGTGGTTCAGAGCTTGTCCCGGCTGGGGCGGTGCCCTGCTGGTGAGAGATACCTGGTTGGGGAAAACCTCGTTAGCCGACAGACAGGTCGGAACCGGATCTCACCATCTAGCGGCGGAAGATCACGGCGACCTACTGAAGAAAAACTTGCACTCTACTTACGTGACTAACGACCTCGGCAGTTGACGGGCCTGGAATTCCTAATCGATCAAACGAAACGGTAAAGCTGCTGCGTTGGCTCAGAGGCAACACAGTTGTCTCTGCGGCGGCGTTGATCGGGAGATCCTAAGGTTCGAGTCCCGATTTTGTTTTTTTCATTAAAGTTATATTTTATATTTTAAGATAAATTTACAATCTATTTTTTACAAAATAATAAGTAAATGTGATGTCTATTGTAGAAGTATTATGACAAGTATGATTAGTAGTGAAGGTATCCCATCGGTACTCTTCATCTTCTTCATCTTCATCATCTTCGACATCTTCGAGTCCCGATGATGACGGATTTTTGACATTAGTTACATAGCTAGGTCGAATTCAACAATTGTGTGGAGAAAAATTCTAGCGCTGAGCTTCTCTGATCGGTGATTTTTCGTGGTTTCTTTGATCAATACCATACAAATGCCAGAGTAGTTCGCCAGCAAACGGGCCAAGGTCCACGTCCGATCTTTCCTTTCTAATCAGTGACCTCTCCTCTCCTCTTATACTTACATCCACTACCACGTTATTGCAGCACCCATTTCAGTTCGGTGACGAAATTTATATCTCAAAGCTTGTTTCATCATAAAGCCATAATTTGTTTATGAACATTTGTTTAAACACATTGTAGTGTCACGTATTTGATGTCAGTAGAGAGTTCTTGCAAGTCGTGAATTTGAAAGACGCAACACGACAATTCTGGAGAGAAATATTCCGGCGTGTGCGCCGGCATCCAAAGACGGGATTTCGATTGACGGGTCCCGTCATTCACCCTATTTTGTCGTATACGACAAATGTGTTCACAACCTACACTTTACGTAATTTTGTCCGCCTCCACTAATCACGAATTCGACACTGATACATAATCAGCATGGAAATAATGAAAAATGCAATATCCTTTGTATCAGTATAACTTGGCAGGAAGTTTTTGGTTAAGTTTTACTCTCGTTAAATGTGTCAGAATAAACTAATGTATTTATTTACGATTTGTGTTGTGATTTTATGTGTATATTTAGTATACATTGAATGGCGCGATGAATTAGAAATTTTCTCCCCCATTCCTAATACAAACAATATATAATTATGTTATATGTAAAATTGCGAAGTTTCATTCTAAGACTATCTACAAGCAAAGTCATGTATGTTACATGTTCGTTTGATGCTAACAGCTATCATCATGTATGTATTACCATCTTGTAATCCAAAAGCAAAAATATAATTAGAAGATACACAGATATTCAGTAAAAGCGTTTAGGTATCGTTAGAGGTTTTCCGTTCCAACTAGTTCCTAGTTTCACATGTGTTTTTGATTGTACGATTTGCAAAAACTATTTTTCAAGTTACGTTATTTTCTATTGATAACTATTATTACGAACTACGGCACTGGATTTTCCGTCTTCCAAAAACTCTCTAATATTTTGTTCACCCGTTGCTTTCCTTATGATCATTTAATAGTGTTCTGTAAGTGAATTCACGGAATTTTTGAAACATCACTCGCTTATTTTCAAAACAGAGCTGAGTCAGAGCTTGTTTTCCATTGGAAGATCTGAAAGCAGATCCGTTCTTGCTGACCAGATGCGCTCGCTGTCTGCCTGCCACAAACTCTGAACCTTTTAATCCGCCTTTCTATTGGCGCGCACGGTTTCATGGTTTTTCCTTTCCCAGTCATTCACTCCTGTTGAGGTAGACATTTACTCATTTATTTGGGTCATAGATTATTATTTTTGTCTTGCGTCGTAACTAGAGGCAAGAAATTGTCTTAAATGTTCTAGCTAAAATTTGAGTGTGCTCTTCGCCATACCAAATTTGAAGTAATATTTTTATTGCTAATGTTCTTCCAAAATGTTCTTTTTGTGACTAATTGAGAATCCTATTTTTTTTCGCAATATTCATATTCTATTTACATTGTGCACAAATTCATTCAGCACATTCACTCTCTATGCAAAACCTTTTAGTGTCTGAGTTTAGTTCTGAGCCACCGTTCCAGCTGTCTCGCGGACTTTCGATACTGGCTAGATTGCTAGGTCGAATTCAGTCGCTATCTGAAGAATTCTAGGGGCCGGCTGCTCTGTTCAGTATTTTCTCGTGTTTTCTCCCAACAACACTAGTTGAATGCGAGTGTAGTACGCTAATAAAAGGCCCACTTCCTTTCCTTTGCCTCGTTCCCTCCTCTACTTTTACTGAAACACCCTTACACTTTCATGCATTACACCGCCACAGATGTCAGGAGAACTGTCGGAAGCATAGAGTTTGTCTCAGCTTGGGATTGCCTCGCTGGGAGAGATATCTGCAGAGGACATTTCCCGCAATTCGACGTGAAGGTCAGCGCCGGATCTCGCAGTCATCCAGGGGAGAAACACCGTCACTTTCAGGAATAAAAAAAATGACCTCAGCGGTTGACGTGCCCGGAAATATCAGTCAATGAATCAATCAACACAGCACCTTTCTCCTATTGTCCACTCAAAACATAATGCGCGCGCGTAGCAACCTCTTGACTCCGAAGCAACGCCGTTCATTAACGACCATGTTCGACGGCTGATGTAGCGCATATAAAGATATAGGTCGGCTCCAAATATGGGGGAAGGTAGCGTATCTCGGTCAGTTGTTAGCTAATTACTCTTTGGACCTTCAGTGGGCGGGTTTCATTTCAGCTGAAATGCGTGGGTTTTTGAAGGGCGGAAAATACACAGTGGTCATGTTGTATTTACAGCATATAAAAGACCCCATGCTAACTGTACGGCAAAAGTTATATTATCTAGCAATTCCCGTTCTAGACAAATCGCTATTCTCTTAGCCGGGAAATGCCTTAAGTAATATTGAGTTGATTGAGTGATTGGGGGCACGTTATCTCATAAATTCATTAGTACCGCAAATGTAGTGCACGTTTTACAGCTGGAGGTGGCAGTGATCTTCCCCTGGATGTCGAGATCCGGCGTCGACCTGGACGTCGGCTAGCGAAGTTTTTCCCAACCAGCCGTCTCCTACCAGCGGAGCACCGCCCCAGTCGAGACAAGCTCTTATGTTGCTGACGGGTCTCCCAACCCATACTGTTTTACTGCATGTAAGTGCATGTGCGTGTGGGAGTGAGGATAAGGTAATAAAGGAAACGGAAGAAATGATCACGCGCGGTCCATGGCCCACTGTCTGGAGGAGAATTCTAGAAAACCTGTTACCTCGAAGTGGTAAATAGAGAAGTATTCTAGCAGTCGGCTGCTCTGATCGGTAGTTTTCCGTGGTTTCTCCGATCAACACCGAATGCCGGAGCAGTGCCCTACCATACGGGCCACGGACCGCGCGTGATCTTTCCTTCCCATTCCTTGTCCTATCCTCTCCCCTACACATTCACTTACACTACATGCACTACACTACCACATATTCCGGGAGACGTCGGGAGCTTAGAGCTAGTCCCGGCTGGGGCGGTGCCCCACTGGTGGGAGAGTCCTGGTTAGGGGGAAACCCAGCGAGCCGACGGTAGGTCGGCGCCGGATCTCGCCATCCAGTGGGGGAAGATCACCACCATCTCCCGAGGAAAAGCATACACTACACTAACGGGACTAATGACCAAAGCAGTTGAAGCGCCCGGAAACACGAAAAATCAATCAATCAATACATGGCCCATTTGTTAGGTACTGCTCCGGCATTCCCGTGGTGGTGATCTGAGAAACCACGGAAAATACCGGTGAAACAGTCGACCGCGAGAATTCTCCTCCAGACAGCGGTCGGATTCGTCCTATCAATCTAGCTAGAGTCGAAAATCTTGCCACCGTCGGGTCTCGAACCCTGGAACCTCCGGTCAGAGGCACTGCAGTGACATCCATTAATGGCCTGAGCCACCTAAGGTGTAATAATGAGAATAGAGAAGAAGGTGCATTAGAAAAATGGATTACTGAGACGATTGTTTTGGCGCTCCTGGTGGCTAATACGGAGTCAAAATTTACCGGTGACCCTGGAGCCTCTACACATGTCGGGAGTGCCCCAAAATCAGCTCTTGTCAGGATGAGTCTTTGCATCAAATTCAGAAAATGTCCGGACGTAACATACCATCAAACAAATAAATACGTGTTCTAGAAATGACAGAAGGCACTAGGTTTGTAAGATTGTCGAAGATGATGTAGCTTTACGGGTGTCTCAGAATCTCTATTTGCAGCGCAGATGTACCTCTTACTTTCTTCGTAAATTAAATCACATTGACTTGGTTAGTTCGTTATAAAGAGAAGAACGATTTTTATTGCTATATTTCATTTATGTTCTTAAATGTATTTGAATATTTCTGTCATCAGAATGTGTATCAGGTTTTTGTGTTGGGGAGTGTTGAGACGGCGGTCACTGTGGAGCCGTTTCTTGCCGAAATTTCTGCCAGTCGACGCCGGACATTGTTATCCCATATGTCGGATTCGTAGAAATAAGTAATGGTAACTGAAATAGTAATAATGAACCCAAACGACTTCTTCCGACGGCGTCCCAAAACAGGAGGAAGAAGAGGAGGAAGATCTGTTTTGATTGATTTTGTGCCTCTGACGCCAGCCGACCTACATTTCGGCCAAAATCGGCTCCACTATGCGCGCCGCTTCTTTGAGTGTGGAGGGGCGAGAGGTAATCGGTGAACTGTGGCGCTCCCTCAGCCTGCGCCTCGCGCGGGTCGGGGCAACCGGCCTGCCCTCGGGGCTCCCGCCGGTCAGCTGGGCGGCAGGGCTGTCCCGTCACCGGCCTCGACCCTGCCCCGCCCACGCGCCGACCACTCGCACCTTGTAAGCCCCTAGCGTTGTTTTACTAGAGCCCGGAAGTTCAGGCATTTATTTTACCTAAAATTGGGTAGGCTAAAAGGCATTCATTTTTACTGAAATAGGCATGGAAATAGTCATTTATTGTAGCTAACGTAGGGGTGCGCAAAGGCGTGTAAACAATGAAAAATCAGATTCAAAAGAAACTATTGTAAAAAATAGAATAATTAAAATGATTCACAGTTTTATTCTAGCTCTAAAATTTACATTAGCTCTAACGTGTAATGCCTGACAAACGATCTTCGCTTTGTAATCCTGATGCCACATGACCATCCGGTATGATGGCAATGAATTTGTTTTATTCGCGACGCTGTCTCTTCGAAATGATATTGTGGATTCCTTTTTATATCATAAAATGGCGCCAGTGAAAACAAAATTATATTTTTCGTTCTTAGCACTTGCGTAATCGCCAGCACTGAGAAGGGTATATCTAAACAGAAAGCGGTCCTCAAAAGCTATTCGAGGCTCAAAGGTGGGATGGGATTCTTTGTGAGCGATTAAAACCTGTCAGCATCAGCCAAAAAAATAAATAAATAAATAAATAAAATAAAAACTCATTTTTAAATCAGCCTCTGCTTCCACAGAAAAACAAAATACGACCTCTCTTCACGTTACCTAGCTTTCAGCTATATATCCAGCTTGATCGAAATCTTTGCCAGAAGAAAACAAGCAAAATAAAAGGAAAAATAAGCCAAAATGACGAAAATAGGCATCAGAGGGTGAAATAGGCAAAAAAGGCAAAATTAAAATCTAAAACAACGTCAGAAGGACAGTTTATTGATTCCTATTGTCAAAAGTAATGAAATAGTAACAATAACAATAAGGTATTTTGCCAAACCTCCGGGCTCTAAGTATTACTAACGCTGCCCCTACTCTCACCCCACAAACGCTGCTATCGCCATCTCGACCGCCAACCACTGGCACCGCCGCATCTGTTGCCGCCAGGCGGTCCACTGCTTCTACCCCCGTTTTAACCATTTCCGTGGTAACTTTTTATCGCCAGAATTCACTATTCCACAATGCCGCCATCACAATTGTGAACCCTCTTGCTCATCTCTTCCATCGTCCTCCTCGTCCTCTGCCTTCGCCACCGCCTTCCCGTTCTCGTCGATCTCTTACTCCTACGCCTCTGCCATAGAGTAAAGAAATACCTCTTTAGTCTATGCCTCTGCTTTCGACTTTACGTTTGCTATCGTCAGCGTCTCTTCCTCCTCCTTCTCTTCCTCCTCCTCTTCCTCCTCCTCTTCCTCCTCTTTTCCTCGCTTTATTTCCTCCCTTTTCCTTGTCCACCCTCACTTCTTTCTCTTCCTAATGGACTTCCTTCTTCCCCATCACTTGCTCGACCTTTGTCACCCTTCCCATTTCTGAAACTACAGAGGAGGGATACAGTCTTCCCCCTAGCTAGGAACCGCTGCCTCCATTGCCGCCTACGCCTCCACCGCGTCCGCAACCTGTGCTGTCGCCCGCACAGCCCGGTACCGCTCCCTGTATCGCATTCGCCCCCCCCCCTCCCCCGGCTCCTCCGCCCTCACCCCCGCCCCGCCTCCGCGCCCTGCCACCTGGCCATCTGTTCTTTCCTCTCCTTCGCCTCGGACCTCGGGCCCTTCGTCACGGTGGGCGCGCGCTTTCCGGCTTATCCCCCATTCATCGCGCCTCTTTCCGGGTGCGCTTTCCGCCGTATTCACCCCGTTCATTCGGTGCTTTGGCGCTGGCTACCGCTCGGACGAACTGGCAAAGCGAAAACATTCTTAACACATTGTGTGAGCGAGCACTAATATTGTCGCACCTGCGGTTCATAAACTAGAGAATGAGCGCAAGGAATGTGGAGATATTGACGGTAGAAGGTATGAATGAGATGAGCGATCGCTTATAAGAAGAAAATCGTATCATGCGTGCGTTGATGTATGTGCTTGTGTGAGCGGTTGCGCATGTATAGAGATATTAGGATGTATCGAAGAAAAAATTCAATGGGTCAGAGAAAAAGATTTTTATTTATTTATTTATTTAAATATTTATATAACGTAAAAAACAGTTAAAAACTGCGTATGACGTGCTATGGGGAAAAGTGAATTGTGTGCACATTTTCAAAATTCTGTGATCCCTACACTAAGTCATATACTACTTAAATTTTGAATTTTTGAAAGGGAGAAAAAACAACAACAAAAACTCCCATGTAATAAAATCTATTTTCAAGGATAAACAAGCAATAAATTTTGAATTTTGAAAGGGAGAAAAAACTCCCATGTAATAAAATCTATTTTCAAAGATAAATAAGCAATAAAGTTTGAATCTTTGAAAGGGAGGAAAAAACTCCCATGTAATAAAATCTATTTTCAAAGATAAATAAGCAATAAATTTTGGCTCTTATTACTTCCTGCAAGATGCAAGAACAACATCCGTACCGATAAAATAGTTTCTAAAATGTGTTTGGGGCTGCTACAAACTTCATAAACATTCCATTTTTCGACTTTTTCGATTTTTTATATTTGTGCGTATGTGTGTGTGTGTGTGTGTGTGTGTGTGTGTGTGTGTACGTGTATGTGAGCGTGTCTGAGACGAACGTGCATGTCGTGACCGGTGCCTGATTGAATGTAGATAGTCCTTTCATCTGATCATCAGATGCTGCCTTACTTTGTCTTGATGTGTGTCCATGCATCAGCATGTAGATAATAAATTTCCGGGTGTGATGGGTTAACTAGGACCGTCCTTTTTAAATTAAATACGAACGGGCTTAAGTTCTTCACTTTCCATACTGATTTTGTGTTTTTGTATTGTCGTAAATTTCAGAAAAGGTAATTTACGAAGAAAATTTGAAGACAGAAAACATAATTTTCTTATTTAGAAATATCTGCTTGGAAATTAATGTGAATGTTCGTGCCTCAGAGTCTCTAAAATACATTGACCGTCAATGGTTATTCTGTCTTTTCTGCTATTTATTACACTATATATTGGATGGACTCCAATGCGTATTTGACATTCCAAATTGAACATCGCCTCTTTTGTGTAAATGGAGAGCACTTCTGATTCAATACGTCCACCTGTCAAATGTTACCGTTTTGCATTTTGTGGCGGATATTCAATTAAAAGTTCATATATTTTGGAGTGACAGTCAGTTTTATGATTTAAATTGAGTGATTTCTATTAAAAATATGAGATATATTTAGAATGTTTGTGTGAGAAGGCCAACCTCATTAAATGTAATCATATTACAGTCACACACCTAACATTTTCAATATTAATCCTCCCGAGTTATAAATAATCTTTTCTACTTCTGGGACACATACGAACATTTTCACAGAAACAACAAAGCTATTAGAAAAACCAAAGTATGCATAGACCTTTTGAATTTATCACGTGACATCTGTTATTAGTTACATCTGAAAGTAAACATTTGACACGTTAAAAAATGTCTTCGGTATTGTGAAAAAATTAAAATATATAAAAGTAATAAACTAATAATACTTATTATATAGTGTCGTTCAAGGAGAACTTCGTGTATATTACTTATCAATTTCTTGATCAATTGCCCACTGTGTATAATTCTGTATCTTTCGGTTGTTGTTTTTTATTGACACCAATTAACACATCTTGTGTGTGAATGCTCAGTGTTATTTGACCACGAAACGGGTGTACCGTGTCATATTTCTACAAAACAAACAACATGAAAAACTAATAAAGGGATGTAGAATACTGCTGATAGTACAGGAACTGATTAACACTAACACCCTGAGAAAACCAGGGCGACACGCAAGACTATTTAGGGCGGAGGCAAAAAACTGAAGGAAACATTCTTAATGGAATTTATTTATGACAATAAATAATTTGTATAAATCTGTGAATTTGCGTATATTAATATTTAATATAAAGCATTGAAAAATAAAACAATAATCGAAACGATATTTTTATAATGTTTTACTAGTATTACTATTTCTACTAAAACACAGGCTCGGAGACGTTTAAAATAGTATTTTTAACTTTGTTAATCGTTTGTATTAATAAATAATGAAGTTAATAAAATAATATATATGAATTAAATGGATTATTTTAAAAAAATCATAAATAATACATCGTTTTAAAGAGTGTTTTGATTGTTTAAATAAATAAAAAAATAATTCCATCCACTTCAAAGGGGGCTACGGATCCCCTTTGGTGTCGCTCTTGTGAGAATAATCCATAAAACCGGTTTCCCAATCACAAGGAGACAGTGTGTGTTTGAGTGGGGTGCTTTATTTATGGCCTGTTTCCGAAGTACTCCTGCGAAAGGAGCTTTCCGAAATCCTCGGTGCTCAATGGCGTGCCTGACTCTGAATAGTGGCCTGACCTCCCTGCCTACCGCTGCAGTGGCCACGAACAGATCAAAGCTTACTGCCGGGACGCTTGCCCTCTCATTTCTCGATCGGAGATCAACCCAGATTATTTCAATGAATGCGTTCAGCGTTATCTGCTTTCCCGATCGCCCTCATATTGTCCTCCTCTTTGTGCATGCCGCCTCCATCTGCAGTGGACTGAAGTTCCTTTGCTTTTGATTTGAAAGCCACTTGCCGGTCAATCAAGGCGTGAGATATCAGAATGTGACAGTGAAGTATGACGGAAAATGATAAAATAAGAAATCCTGAAACTATAAAATTCAAATTATTACAAAAAATATTTTCATAGAGTACGCAGGTGCGAGATGTAGACATGTCTACGGCGTGAATGCCTTCGTTACATGACGGACTCGGGCACAACCGGCCGCAGACGTTTGACAATTTCTGATGCGAAATACTTTTCCCATTTTAAATACAATAAAACAATTTTTTACCTTATAAAAAATGTGTACTAATTCATATTCATTATAACAATTATTTACGGTTCTAGAGTCATTAACAATTTTTTCCCCTGAAAGTCAGTTCCTGAAAGTTTTTATATTCAAATACAATGCTAGAAAAATTTATTTTCAAAGCTTTTGAGAGTATCAAGTCGTGAATGTGAATATGCTCGGCAGGGCACTAAATTTCAGGTAAGCTGCATGTAAGCACGAAACAATAGTTTCAAATATACTTGATGCACAATGCAACAAAATGTTAGCTTGTATACGGTATAAAATGCAGCCAATATAGCAATAGCATCTGTACCTTCGTTTATTTTTGAAGAATACTTTCAGTGGGAAGCATCTTACAAGTATTTTAACATCATTGTCAGGAGTTAATTCACATTCTTGTTCTATGATTCTTGTGCTACTAGAGCAATTTTTGCGATAGAAAGGGGGTCCAATTGAGGAACTCATGGATTCTAACGTTCGAAATATGGACCAGCAGAACTTCACAAATTCTTCAGATTTTCACTGAAACAATCAAATAATAAATATACTAATTAATCAATCAGTTCCTAAAAATTTCGTCTTGTAATTGCAGCCCAAAGCTTCCCTTTTTATTGCTAACCACCTTCTTTGTTTCATACTGAATCGAATTCAACTCGTATCGTCCAGGTAACTACACCTACTTCACCCTTTAACTCTTCACCCAGACATTCTCTTTCCAAAATTATTGTTAAATATTTATTATGAATTAGTGTGTATCATAAAATATTTATGATACAGTGGTAACCCTGATGTTATATTTTGCGAATTCTATTTTGCGAAACGTTGCCACACGAGCCCCATACTGGAGTGGAGCAGTTCTAAGAGCAAAATAAAATAACTTTTACCACGTGTGTTAAACACTCTTTTACTGACTTTCGTTTTATTTTCATTCATGTATACAAATCACTTCATGCCATATGAAGGTCAGAAGTAGCTGATGCGGCCAGAAGAAATTCTTTTGTTTTCTTTGTTGTTCATAGATTTATCTGAACACTTATGCATCGTCTCACTTTTACAACTAGTGTTAAAAATGAAAGTTTTTGCACGTTATGCATGGTCTGGAAGAACCGCTTTTCTTAATAGCTGTCTCAACGTTATTTTTTGTTTCCTTCGAGTCCTTTAGTAACGTTTTCACTGATCTCCTTAATCCAGAAGTTGTCTCATGTTTCCGGGTGGTTGGACGACTCCAAGTGGGGAGAGGGTGTGGGTGGCCGCCGTGCCCTGTGTGAAGAATCGGCGCTGCTCGCGCGCACGTGCGCGCCATGCACGGACCCGGAAGCACAGTCGCCCCTCACTCCACCACGACTGATCGATGAGCGATTCCGGGTGATCTATTTATGATGAACGCATTTCATTAAGAAAAAAAAATGTATCTTTATAATTGTAACTGTAGGAAGACGCCGCAAAAAGTTTTAATTATTTTCAATTTTCGAAAAAATCCGGGTTTTCAACCAACATGAGACCTACACCTCTTAAACGTCTTTGAGGCTATCCACCAACAAAATTTCATCAGAGATGTTGGATCCGTTTTTGGAGGAGAAAAAAAATGTCATCAGTCCCGTAAGTGCAGTGCGTGTTTTTATCGTGCGATGTGGTGGTGGTCTTTCCACGTTGGTTCGCAAGATCCGGCGCTGACCTGTCGTCAGCTAGCGGGGTTTTCTCGAACCAGATATCTCCCACCAACGGAGTACCGCCCCAACTGGGAAATGCTCTGAGCTCCCAACTGGATCTCCGACAAGTGTGGCAGTATAGTTCATGTTAGTGTATCACTTTGCCAGGAGGGGTAGAAGGCGCACGAGAAAGTGGAGATCATTCCGGTGCAGAAGGGTGGGCGGGTGAAAGGGTTTTGACTGGTTCTCAATACACAAACTAATATCATTGTAAAATCCTCCTTTTCATCATTATTATTGTTCCGTAAGTTCGCGTCTAAAGATTTCGGTGGTATAATATCTAATTCAAGATGCAACTGGCTAACTAAGGGGCAAAGCTAATAGATGACTGTAGATGACTCTACAACACTGTGCAAAATATGGGTGTTCCCAAGAAGGCGATATCTGAAATTTCCCACTCTTTTGAACGATGTGGTAGTTTGGACAAGCTCTTATAAACAGTTGGGGAACAATATAAGAGTTGCATTGATTGTGATACTTCTTCGAACAAAGACATTCTGTCAATGCGGAGAAATCTCCCATTTATCTGTCCTTCCTCCATTACGTCGTTCAAATGCGCAATACTGAGTGTTTATTTTACACTGTAAATATCTCTCTCAAGCATCTCTCACGAACAGTATTATTAATTGGTAAAAATAATGTATTTGTTGTCGATGTTTCATAGATGTGCGTCTGGAGAGAGGAAAGGGAGGAGAGAGAAAATGTTTATTCTTTGATGTCTTTCCTTTTCCTGGGTAGGCGAATCATAGTTGTGATTTTCCTTTCGAAAGACTGTACGGTGATCACAGGGATGAATGATGATAGATTAATTATTACGTCATTAGAATACATGATTCACATGGGGTACATATGAAGTATGAGAAATCACTTCGTGAAAACACGTCTGCCTTTCGCGGGACTCAAACTCCAGCCTTCGCCTGAATGTTCTTGGTCTCTGCTCCAAGTACCTGCACCAAAGACACCACCTGTAGTTTTTCGAATAATGAATTATTGGTCAACCCACGTTTACGTTCAATAAATGGATTTAAAAACGTAAAAATTGTTGAGAAAATACTCTCCATCACATACCCTAATTCGAGTAGGCGATGTGATTTTTGTTACAGGAATTCGTGTCTTCAAAATTAGAATTGCTCGTAATAAAAAGTGGAGGAGAATTCAAGAGGCCGGCTGCTCTGATTCGTATTTCTCCGCAGTGTCTCCGAACACAAAGGCCAATGCCGCAGCTGTACCCTAACAAATGAGCCACGGACCGCGCGCGACTTTTCTTTCCTCTTTCTTGCCCATCATCATTCCTTACTTACACACACTTATACCCACATGCACTACACTACCACATGACGGAAGGCCAGTCGGGAGCTTCGATCTTGTCGCGGTTGAGGCGGTGCTTCGCTTGTGGAAGATACTTGGTCAGGAAAAGTCTTGCAAACCGACGTGTAGGTCGGATCTCGCCATCCATCGGGGGAAGATCACCACCACGTCCCGTGATAAAACATGCACTGCACTTATGGGACTAATGGCCGTTTCAGTTCCGGGTCCGCCCGGAAACATTAATCAATCAATCATAGTAAAAAAATAAATAATTGACTCTGATGACTTTTACCAGTTTTAAGGATGCACTATGGTCAATTTCTATTCCGGGAAGAACGATATTGATTACAAAAACGTTAATATTCGATACATTGTTATTTTGCCAGTAATTAGACTGCATAAAATCTTTGGAAATACTAAAGTGAATCCCACTTTAGTGAAGTCGATTCTTTAAAAGAAATAACAATATAGAGAAAAAAATCCGAAGCGTATTGCATTGAAAACGAACCAGGTGGGAGAAGATTGGTCGGCTACAGTTGAGAGACAGTTGTGTCCCGTTGTTAATCCTCTTTCAGTAAACGCAGTGGATCAGGGATCTCACCCAACCGACTTTCCCTTGAAATCAGCTCAGTTGAATGAAGTGTATTTGATCACGAACGAGGGTACTTACACAAGGATTCATTTGGATTAAACCAACCGAGAGGTGACTGGCAGCTTAAAGCTCTTGTCGGATAGTTCAAGTGTGATTACCCATACCGAATATACGATGCGATTCCGTAAGGAGAGACCTCTCATTGATGAACAGATTTCGGTACGCATAATACGAAAATCATTAAGAGGTTCACTCCACGATAAGAGAATTAGAAATGCTATATTACGTAATATCAACGTCAAGGGAAACGAACTGCGAAAAACGGGTTAAATCTGTTAGTGTTACCAATAAACAGCGCTTAATGTTCATGTATCAGGCTGAATGGGGTCACGTGCAACGTCACATGATCCTGGTTATTATATTTAGCCTTCCCAAATAATTTTATTAATAACATCTCTCGTGAAGAAATTATCTTTTATATTTTCATTAAAATATTTATTACCACCATTCCCATTTTTTTTCGAGATATTGAATTTGAAATATTAACTTACAACCTTAATTTCTGTAACGTGTTCAAAGAATTGTCACTCCCACCAGGACTCCAACCCGCGTCTCCTGGTTTACATCCAGTTGCTGGACCTAGACCAAATAGTAACAACTTGAGTTTTGTATACGAACCACATCCTAGGGGTGTACATGTTTAGAGTCTATGTAATAGAAGAAATATATAATAAAAGAATAATAAAATATTGTTTTCAGAGCTTGCTTGGTGACTCTTCTTTGTTATTATTTTTTATTTCGTTACTTCGCTTGATTTCCTCTAGTCTTGTATATTTACGAGAATAATCTTCTGTTCTGTCATCGGTTATCCTCACGAGAATATCGATGTTTCGAATGCGAGAGTTCTGTATTTCAGAAATGTAGTTCTTAGTTCCTGAAGACAACAGAAAATCGGAAAAGCCAGGTTATTAAGCATTGTGGTTGTTGAAATAAAATGAACCTAGAACCCAACCGCCCTTTTACTCATTTCTCAAAACAGAACTGCTATGCTAAAGAGTTTGAAATCTCATTCTTTGGAACTATGCCGCACTTCAATACATTACATCATACTTCACTCTATGATACTACTTTTAAGTACCAACATCGTCATGTCCGTTGACATGACATGGTTATATGGAATAGATCAATAATGTAAATAAATAAATAATAAAAATAAGATGTTTAACATGCTTATTTCCTAAATTGTCGAGCTCTTGAAGTTAATAAATTCGACGATGTTCGGGTAAAGAAAGTTACATCATAAAAATAAGTTTGAAGAAAATTGGAAATATAATTTCGTGTGATTATTGAAATGCAGAAATAATTTCGAAAATACACTCTTCACTACATTTTAATACTATATTTTCATGTACTTTGTCGTAGATTATGTCATGAATAACTCCCTAAGCAACACCTCTTCCTTCACACAAAATAATTCCCTCAACCCGAACACCATCGAATTAATACAGGTACAAGGTGGATCATGTTCCACAAGGTTAGAATGCTTTGCCCTTGGTGAGTGGAATAGGTGAGCATAGAACTCAGAATAACCGGGGAGGAAATGTACTTTCAAGCAAACTAAAATCGAAATGTGTGGATTGATTTAAATTCGGTAGTTAATATCGACAGGAGAATGACACATTTCTCGCGCCGTCTTCTATAACTAAAGTTCTAAAACTGCAAAACGTTGTTTACACAAATGACCTGTCCAATTTATCAATGACGCTTCGTGACTCGGAAATGTGTTGAGGTGTTTTTTTTTCTTCTTTTTTTTGTAAAGCGATGTGCAGATAAGAACTTTGCTGTGACGAAACACGAAAGGAACGAAAAAGAGCAACAACTTTCTACGGTTATCCGTACATCTAAGGACAAAACGGCAGAGAAAGTAATTATTGATAATATCAAAAGACACATGATGAGGTGGTTTTCTACACCTACTTGACTCATACTGTATTGATGTATTCGCTGTTCAAGAATTTGCTATTGGTCCTTAAACGAAACTTAACCGATGGCAAATCATCAGTGCACAAAACTTCAATTTACTGTTCTTTTTTCTTCTTCTGCGTATATTCTTATTTTATCATCTTACTACAATCTATGTTGTTTTTATTTGTAATAACGATGTTTGAAATCTGAACGTTCAATCTATGTATTTCAAGAAATCGATGTTCCACGGTGTAACATCATTGAATGAATAATAATAATAATAATAATAATAATGGTAATAATAATAATGGTAATAATAATATGTTGAGCAAGTTAAAAAAAATAAGAACTTACAGCAGTCAAATACATGATACATGATGCAATTTCACCTCATTTTCCATCGCCTGAACATAGCAAATTGAGATGCCTTACGTCTTCTTACTCCGTAACTGTCCTGAGCAGCTTTTCATTCACCCAGGCCCCTGCTGTGCACTCGGAAGAACTTCAAAGCCCCTGGGTGTTTTCGGAACCTACGCCACCGTTGATGTAGCCGTCGCTCTCACTGTTGTCGCCTTCACCGCCGCCGTCCCCATCCTACCGTCTCGCCTTCACTGGTGCCGGCTCCTCTCCGTCGCCGTCTCTCGATATAGTCGTCGCACCCTCTTCGTCACCATCACCATCGCTCTCTGCTTCCCTCGCCCTGCTCCTCCCCTTCCCGCTTTTTAACCCTGTCGTCTCCCCCTCACAATCTCAGCATAGGAAAGAACTATCTCCTTACACCGGCTTTACACTAGCAATAGGTATCCGCAATATCTTTCACCAATTTGTTGCTGTTTCTTGCGGTCTTCTTTACACTAGCAAAAACAAGACGGGGCAATATGTTGCCAGAAAGTTGGGAGGAAGATCTTTCCGACAAGATATTGCCGATTGTTTTACATTAGAACTTTTTGTTGTCGTGTTTGGTCACGAGGAAAATGGCACGTGAAGGTTACACCTCACTCCGATATGGCTAGTAGAAGGGAGACGATGCGGGTCGTGGTCGCAGTTGTTGTGCTCAATGAAGAGATAAAGAAATGTCAACGTTTTGTATGACATCTGACCATATTTTAAGACGAAAGGAAATGGAGCTTGTGCAATTTCGGTTCAAGAACCTCAATATTTTTTCGTGGACTTCGATTCACGTGGGAGCAAAGTAATTTTCTTTTTATAAAAAGTGCAATTATTAATTCGGTAAAAAGTTTTTAAATATCCATTACCTACTGTCGATGTATTATAGATTAACTTTAAAATTCATTTAGATTAGATATCTTGATAATTTTACACGCAACAAAATTAATAATTAGGGAGCATCTATAGATAAACCAAAATTTGAACCATTCGATAATCAACCATAGAGGGTTTGTAATATTTAAGACTTCTTTCATTTTATTAAACCATTTTCACAAACCCATTTTACGAAAAAAAATATAACAATTCAAAATACTACGGTTATATACTACCTTAACCATACTTCCTGCGCATGTGACCGTGGTAATGTTTACATTGATCATTGGCTTCTTCCAGCAATATCTTACTCAGACTTCAATCCAATTCTAGTCCCAGCAACAGCCGGCAATATCTTTTCGAGGATGGAAACACACGAATTTACATTACGACCGGAATATCTAGCAAGAAGTATTGCCAACATCAGAAATATTTATTGCCGCAATGTTTACATTGGCAACTTTTCTTGCGAAATAATATCACTCGCCATTTTGCAAGCATAGATCAGCTTTAGTCTATGGTCTCAGCCCTCTTCCCAGTGACCGTCACCGTCACCGTCACCGTCACCGTCACCGTCACCGTCACCGTCGCCGTCACCGTCACCGTCGCCGTCCCGTCGCCGTCACCGTCACCGTCACCATCGCCGTCACCGTCACCGTCACCGTCACCGTCTCGCCGTCGCCGTCGCCGTCGCCGTCGCCGTCGCCGTCGCCGTCGCCGTCGCCGTCGCCGTCGCCGGGCCTCAGGACGGAGCCTCCCAACCAAACGCCCCGCAGCGGTCTTCCAGAACCGGTCGCGGTTTATCCAGACCATTGAACACCCAACGTCCAGAAATACCTCGGACCAATTTCTCGGCGCCCACTTAAATTAGGGGCAGGTAGAAGACACTTCAAGCGTGCTTATTTTTCTTTCTTTTTTTTTTGTGGGTGCACCATCTGTTGCGTTATTCTTCATGCCCCGGAGCAGATGTTTATGCTCACGTAACGTGACAGTTTTTGCACTGCAGATCCGGAGCCGTGTATCATGAAGCTGAAAAACGTGACAGATGTTCCAGATCCTGTGAGAAAAGTGTTGTAAAGGTCACTGATCGGCAGCTGTCGTTAGAGATTTCTTCTCTTTCGTTGAAATGTGAGAATGTATATAGTAAATGTTCTTGGAACCGAAGTAATCCGTGAAAGCAGGTCAAAACAAAATGTAACACGTGTATTTATCATGTTCGTATGCGCGAAACAAGAAACATAATTAATTTCCCTGCTCTCCTTGATAACTTTTAATGATATAAATTAACAACTTAAATTATACGAAATATCCACTTTTTAGATTAGTCGATACTAATCAGAATAAGCTTAATTCATATTCTGTATAATGTATACTTCACAAATTCTATGAAATCTAGGATTGACTAATATAATATATATCTTACAAATTTTATAAACCTTTTGAAAATTTAATTAAGTTATTCTTTCAAAATTTGAAAGGATTCAGAGTATAATTACGTTACCAATTAAATATGCTACAATTAGCTTCCATCAAAAAACTGATATGTTAAAGTGGTAACGAAATTTGTGTGATTTCTCTACGCGATATTTTTTTAAATTTTCTTCGTGAATATTAAAAAAATATTTGTTCATAGTTTATTAATGTGTATATCAATATAAGTCAATACGTCGTTTCTAAGAGTATATTACTTATGTATCCCCTGCACACATGCCAAACAAGTGTGTGTGTGTGTATGTGCAAGTGTCATATGTGCAGTTAAGATATTTTATGTGGCTAAATCACCTTTTTAAATCATCTATATATTTAAAACATTAAGGTCTTTTGTTTAGAAATGGTGAACTTACTTTTTAACCAAATTTGGTAATTTTTGCTTAAAAGAAAGGTCATGAGCCACAGATGCCATTGGTTTTATACTGTAAACACTAAAAGTAAACATGTTAACACCCAATGTTAATAAAATCATAAAATTAGTAGAATGAAAGGTTTTCTGATATTTGTGCATGACGTTTGGTTGTAGAATGTCTTGGCAAGCGTGGCTGAGAAAGGTTACAACGAGTAGCTAAGAGAGCGAGTTTTTAAGTTTGAAGATTGAATGTTTTTAAATGCAAAGTTAGTGAGTGATCATGTCAGGATCTTGGTAAATATAAAACATTTCAAATACAGTTTCAGAAACACGTTTAAATCTGTGAATGGTAATTTTATTGTTTGAGAATTTGTATACCTCTGTAGTTTCAGAAGTCTTAGAGAATGTAAATACTGAACGACATGAAGTATTTTGGGGGTTTCGATTTTTCTTGTAGTAGATAAGTGCAACTTTTGTAACATCTCTACAGTTCTGACATTTTTGCGATGTAATCGCATGGGTTCGCTATTAATTGTTGAATATGATAGTGTGCATAAAACATCTTAGTAAATTTAATATTGACCAGGAGCTATTTCATGGCACGGAAAGGAATAATAATGACGCATTCTGACTTATGAGTAATGCGCCAATAGTGCATTCCGTCATAGGTGGAGTGACGAGAGAAAACGAGGAGCGCTGCAATAGTCGATCTATCGTATCGCAACGCAGCATAGCTGCACGAGGAAGATTGATTGATTGATTTTTTCATGTTTCCGGGCGCGTCAACTACTTCGGTCATTAGTTCCTTTAGTGTAGTGCATGTTTTTTCCTCGGGAGATGGCGGTGATCTTCCCCCACGGAAGGCCAGATCCGGTGCCGACCTACCGTCGGCTAGTGGGGTTTCCCTAACCAGGACTCTCTACCAGCGGGCACCGCCCAGCCGGGACAAACTCTAAGCTCCCGACCGTTCTCCCGGAATATGTGGTAGTGTAGTGGATAAGAGTGTAAGGGGAGAGGATAGCACAAGGAAGAGGAAGGAAAGATCGCGCGCGGTCCGTGGCCCGTTTGGTAGAGTACTGCTCCGGTATTCGCCTGGTGTTGATCGGAGAAACCACGGAAAACTACCGATCAGAGCAGCCGGCCGCTAGAATTCTCCTCAGACAGCGATGAATTCGACCTAGCTGAAAAGCTAGTGTCGAAAATCCTGCCGCCTCAGGACTCGAACCTATGGCCTCCCGGACAGAAGCGCTGCAGTGACATCAGTAGATGCACTGAGCTACCGCTCCCGGTTGCACGGGAACCTACATGTTCGCAGCGTCGGAAGTGGCGAAGATCGCTTGCAATTGGGAGTCAAGCACCTACTACGCCTACACCGACTAAGATAGCTCTCGGTGAAGTCAGATTTGAAAGTTATTACCTCAATTTCTGCCGAAGGAGCTACACCGTGAAAAGGTACATTTTATCATCAATAATAAATGATCGACTCGCCCGGGGATTTGGCGATGGGTCAGAACCCACCTACCAAAAAGAGAAGGCAACTCGAAGCAGTCAGCCAGGAGTGTTGTCTCCCGCTACCCTACCATCCCATCCTTCACCTGTTCATCTGCCCTCTCTTGCCTCCCCTCTTTCTCTTCCACGTTTTCTACAACTTTATATCGTTTTCCGTTTTCTCTTGTACCGCTCATCATGCCTTTCCCACGAGGCTTTCGAATCCACTTCTTTCTCGGATGAGCTTTTTTCTGTTTCCCTTCATTCCCTTTTCTGTTCCTTTCTTTGGTTTCTTCTTCCTATTCGTTTTGTTTTTTTTTTTTTGGTTTTGGTTTGCATCGTCTTCCGGACGCTATTTGATTCCGCTACGTGGCTTCCTGTGCCCTGCTTTCCACATAGATCATCGACATCTCGCCACCGTCATTCAAATGGCCAATGCCTTTCTTCCTATACGTCTGGAATTACAAGTATATTCTCTGGACGTACTTCTATCTACCGTTCTTCTGCATTTCCCCATTTCAACTTCTTTTCCTAATTTTTTGCCTCTTTCCTATGTCACCCATCTTTTTCTTCCACCCTCTCTCCTATTTTTATTTTTATTTTTTTTTTCTTCTTCTTCTTCTTCCCTTCTTTCCATTTTTCCCGCATCTATATTAACCGCTTCTATCTCTTCCTTCTCCGCATCATCCCTTTCCGTTTTTTCCTTCTCCAGTGTATCTCTGTGTCTTCCTTCGCCGTCTCTTACTTCTCCGCCACTTCCCACTCAGCCTCTTTTGCTCTCCGCCTCTTCCTTCTCCTTCCTTTTTTTTCCTCCCCTTTACCTTCCACTCCTTTTCCATTTCCCTCTCTTCCTTCTTCCCTATTTTCGTTGTCTACAACTTCTCCTCCTTCCATTCCTTGTCATCGACATCGTCCTACTCCTTCCAACTCTGGTTTTCATCCTCGTATAACCTGATCTTTCTGTATTTGATATTACTCCCCTTTGTCCAGCCTCCCTCCACTCCTCCTCTTCCTGCTCCTCGCCTGAATCAGCTCCTCTCGCGCGGCCTCCCGCATAGGGCGCAGTGATCACGGGCGGCGCGGCGCGGTGCGGGGCGGGGCGGCCGGGCGGCGGGCAGCGCGCCTCCTCGGGCCGCATTCCAGCGCAGGTAGACCCGCGCCCCCGCCGCACGCCCCGCGCTCGCCCCCGCGCCCGTGCCCGCCCCCGCGCCCGCCCCGCGCTCGCCCCGTGCCCGCCCGCCCCGCGCCCCCGCGCCGCCCCGCGCTCGCCCCTGCGCTCGCCCCGTGCCCGCGCCCGCCCCGCGCCCGCCCCGCGCCCGCCCTCCGTTCCTCCCCCTTCGCACGCGGCGGCGCCACGGACTCCGACCGCTGCGAGCGACTCGTGTTTGTTTTCCGTATCTGCCCGCGCTGGCTGTTTCATCGGCGCTCGCTTTCCTGAGTCTTCATTTCGGGAGATGCGAGAGGTGTGGTGGAGGTGTTTATTTCTGCGGCAGGACTATTATATTAAGCATTTAACTTGCTCTTCGATACAAAATAATTGCAATTACACGGTGAAAATTCGTGGTTATCGATTGTTGTTAACAACTCCTGTTCCTATTATTATTAATTCAGCTAATGTTCGTACGGGAGAGGTGGTAGGGATTTCGGAGTTCAAGAAAACATGTCCCTATAATATCATAATATATTGTCAGTTATTCAATATTATCGACGAAATGTTGAATCAAAGAATGTTACGTTTATTAGATAATTGATAAAATCAGACGATGTTAAATCGTATGAAAGAATTGTGTTATCGTAAATACTGTAACGATAACGAAAAAACTTGATTACCATCAAATATAATATCTTATATTTCCAATTCTTTAGATGCGTTTAATTTCTTATTCAATCTCTTTCTTCGACATATCAAATGGCTTTACTGTATACAACTGTTAAGGAAAGAAGTATACGTTATATATAGTATAAGTATAGTTTTTTCAGAGACGTTGTTTATGGGAAAGAAATGTTAATAAGGATGGGATTATAATTTCTTAAAAATTCCCCCGAAACTATTTTGATTACTAAGAAAAATTCCTATTCTATCTTGAATTTTAATGCATTTGCATATACCAACTGATACTGGAAGTGTAGATGCTTCATATTCGATAAAATCGAGTGTATGTATATAATTAATGATGGTACGTTGTTTTATACAAATATTTTATCTAATCTCTCGTCTTTTTCACTGTCATTACGAGTTACAGTTCCGTTCACAGATCTTACGCACACTATCGTGCGATCGCCGAGATTAATAGTGTGTAGTGTTGACCGGGATCCTTCATCTTCTCAGTTTCTCATGGCACAATGGTAAGCAAAATTTTAATTTGTACCTCAGCTTCTGGGTTAATGACTCCCATCTCGATCAGGTTTTTCGTCCAGTTTCCGTGGTCGTTTAAATTTCTGGTCATAAATGTAACTTCATTATCTGTGTATGTCTTCTAATATTCCGTGGGGAATATTGTTATTCAAATTATCCTTCCCCATGTTGTCGCGGCAGGAAATGTTATTCCTTCACAAAGGACATGATGAGGGTTAAGGTCCCAAATCTATAGCTGATTTACCCTTCAAAATAAGTTTTATTACATCGGAGC
The DNA here is from genome assembly GCA_964035755.1 of Teleogryllus oceanicus. Lineage (NCBI taxonomy): Eukaryota > Metazoa > Arthropoda > Insecta > Orthoptera > Gryllidae > Teleogryllus > Teleogryllus oceanicus. The sequence continues at coordinate 63,542,670 of CAXIVR010000005.1, read as the reverse complement.
GAGTATTTTGTTAATCCTTGCGAAAATAAAATCGCTCATTTCTTTCTGTATTTATAATTCAAGTAGTATATGGCTTAGGGTATGGGTCACAGAATTATGAAAACGTGCACAGAATTCACTTCTCTCCGTAGCATCTCACACACAGTTTTTAACTGTTTTTGACGTAAAATAAGTAAATAAAAGTAAATAAAGCTCAAAACAATTTCAAACTCTATAAATACGAATTTTGAAAGGTGAGTTCATCCATTACAGAGTTATGGCGACAAATATCTTCTTCGAAACTTTCAGATCATTCACCTTTTCTCATTTGGTCTAAGTACACAATACAAAAGGCCCATGGTGAAAGTTCTATATAGCGAAAACCACTTGGTATTTTTGTTTTCCTCTCTACTCATAATCCGCTCTTGCCGTACATTAACAATTGGTTGGTTCGCAATGAATTACAGAAATCCTTGCATAAAACTTTGCATTTGCTTATATTCTCTAGAAACGAGAATAGGTAACAAATCACCTAAAGAATTTATGCTTTTCTTTCCTTTTACAATTTCGACATAATGTAATCTGACAGACGATAACGAATATACGTAAGCCATTATAGTGTCTAGTTCTGCCAGGTTTTTAAATTCAGCGCCTCAAGGAATCTTTTCTCATTCTATAAGTATTTGCTAGTAATTCAACATATATTTATTTAGAATTGACCACAGCAATTTTGAATTATGAAATTGACTTTAAAACTTCCAAACTGGTTAAAATATCGGATATTTATGCAAAAAGTAATATGTAAACTTCAGAGCTGTGATTTTCCTTATCATTAATAAATGTGTTATTACATTAATACAATGCAATTGCGTACATTTCCTAAATGTGAATGCAAAGAGAGATTAATTAGCATGTTTTGATTCACTCGAAGGTGTAAACGCGAACTATTTGTGTACATATAGGCGTAGTTTCATCGCGCTTATATATTTTCGCTGTTACAAACATATACTATCCTAAGTTCTGATCGTTTCAGAGATTCGTCCTGAACGATTGGAACCTGTTTTTGCGATACTATAAATTGTGGCTATTTAGAAGGGGAATGTGCATATAATACTGCCTTGCGGATGAAGTTATTTTGATTTGCATCTGCATATATCATGTTCGATAGCAAGTAAATGATCATTTATAACACATTTCTCAACCAATTTTATGTGCGTCTTACCAAATGTGTTCATTAATAATTTCAGCCTGTAGTAATCACGTCTATTTTTTATACGTCATTATATGTGGTGAATGTGTCAAAAGAACAAGACTCAGGAACATATTTTTAACATAAATCCAAGTATACTTTTGATGTGTTTGATGAAGCTCCACATTTCGTGTTATATGTAATGCACTTATTCTCTGAATTTCTGAACAAAAAATTGGAGTGAAACACACTGCTTTGTAAAAATGTAACATTGATAATTGTTTGCATGCCAAGACAAATTGCATTAATCTGAAATACTTAAATTGTATAACTTGTACCTTCACTGATTGGCTGGTAAGCTGCTTGATTTCTGTTGTCTACTTTGTACAAAACGCTATTCCTAAACAAATATGCAAAATGTGTTCCTATTAATTATAAACTTGGTTTTTATTAATTGATTTCATGACTTTGGAGGCGTTTTGTATTAGCCATCGTTGTGATAAGATAAGGCAAATCTGATTCATCACTTCCTGTCCAGAGAGTTGACCATCCAAATTAATGGGAGTCAAACGTTGTAGGCTGGATGTTGAACGCGAGGTTCTGGGACGTAGATAATATCCCGTTGATGGTATTACAAGAAAGGCAATGTAACCCTTGAAGTTACCCGTTGATACTCGTCCATCCATCATTATCGATAACCATCAAACATATCATCAAAATCGGTCATGGCGGCAAGCTTAGTTATCAGAATGTGTTCCGCCTTCGGGTAGAAATCCTTGTAATGACAGTTCTACGAGCGATTAAGACTCAACTGGGAAAGATGCGTATTGACGGCATCTTTAATCTATAAAATGAATATCAGTAGTTGAGTACCATTTCGCCACACGTGAAGTTATTTGAACTCTTCATGTTTGTAATGGTGAGGACACTCTCACAGCTGTTTAGTACGTGTCGGAATGTGGCGTTTTGTGCAGAGGGCAAATCCTGTCGCTCATTCTTTTTCGTTCTCATTAGTGTATTATTGTGTCATGAACTGAAAACGCAGATGTCACATTCCAAGGGAGTGATATAATTTTAAAGAGGATAGAGAGGAACACGTGTACTTGACGGAAAAATCGAAAACAAATGTGCACTTTAAAAAAGTAAAACGTTTTGCAGTCGTAACTTTTAAGGAAAGTAGTTGTCCTTTGAGGAAAGCAATTCCAGGAACTGGTTCTTTGGAAACATTTTTTCTATAATTTTATAATTACCATTTTTTGTTGAATCCATTTACATTTCTAATACCAACATTAGGATTAGCACAATATACACACAAAATTAATTTCCGGGAGGAAGTTTGTCTCTTTAGCTTCTAATTTTCCAAACTCCATTGAGAAACACTGTTGTATACTGAATGAGTTAAATGAAAGAATTGGATGTAATGTGTACTATCAAACTGTTCTTTAGCATCTTCCTTCTCATCGAACTCACCTTAGGATTGATTACTAGAGAGCAAATATATCGAATACTTAGAAGATTTGCAAATTCTTAAAATATTAATGCACATTAGAATACAATACAGATTAAATTATAAATTGATTATCAGAGAAACGATAAATCACGACTGAAATAAATTACGACTGGGATTTTTCTATATTAAACTGAAATACACGTCCAATATTTTCATTAACGACGCCTTGAAAGCTGTACATTTCATTATCTTCAAAAATTAATATTTCGGAAATGTCATGTGGAAATTTTTTGCCAAGTTTCTTTTTAGTTATTTTCAGAATACATTAAAAGAGAATAATTTATAATTTAATTTACTGCAGTTTACCTGAAACGATATGTTTTTTGAATTGTGAAAGAGAGGGAACATTTTTTAAAGGTCTTTTTTTATGATTCTTTGATTGATTGGTGTTATATTGATTGGTGAAATATTACGGTCATTGGTCCTGTAAGTGTAATAATGCTACATAACGGGGCAAGGCGGGGTTCTTCCCCCCATCCCGTTAGGACGTGAGATTCAGCGCCGACACACCGACGTGCGGGGATTTTCACCCTCCCTCCAGACAATAGTTATTCTCTTCTAGATAATACTCGAATTGGTCTTAACCATGTAGCTTATGTCGGGTCATGAACCCAATCACCCGCGGGTCAGCAACTCTGCGGAGGACACGACACTACCGCCGCTGAACCATCACGTCCGGTTTTGAAGGTGTTTATAATGGAAATTGTGATGGAGCTAAGATGGAATAAGAGGCAAGACAAACGGTAGAACTCCGAGAAAGGGCGCCGCGGGCCCGCTTTATCCACCAGAAATTCCAGTCGAAACGACGAGGATTTAAACAAAAGGAAAGCGAGGAGCGCGTCGGGGGAGGTGGAATCGCCCGGTGCCCCCGCGCCGGCCGCGCCGCGCCCGCCGAGGCCGCCGCCGGCAGGCGCCAACAGCCCCCCCCGGCTCGTAATGAGCGGCGGCGCGGGGGGGCGGCCCCAGGCGCGCTGTGCCCCGCCCCGCCAGCCCCCTGCCCCACGCGGCGCGCCGTCGTACCCCCGGCACCCGCCCCCCCCCCCCCGACCCGCCATGGCTGACCCCGCTACGACCGATCCCACCACTATCGGCCCCACTACGAATGACCCCTCCACAACTGATCGCGGTGCGACCGCCCTCGCTACGACTGACCCCGCCTCGACCGACCCCATGGCGTTGGTCGCCCTTTCCCACTTAACGGCCCTTCCCCCCCAGGCCTTGCTACGACTAATCCGGCTACGACCCCCCTATAGCTGCCCTAGCCACGACTGCCCCCGCAACGATCGATCCAGCCACGACCGACCGGTCCCTCCACGACATATCCCACCACGGCCGACCCCGCTGCGACCAACCTTTCTATGACCGACTCCGCCACGACCGATCCCCTATGACCGACCCGCCATGACCGACCTCGCCGCCGATTCCGCCACGGTTCTCCCGCCACGACCGCCCCTGCCACAACGGACTCCGCACACCGTCCAACGACCAACGTCGTACCGGGAGCGGTAGCTCAGTGCATCAACTGATGTCTCTGTGGACCGCGCGCGATCTTTCCTTCCTCTTCCATGTTCTATCCTCACCCCGACACAAACACATTCACGAGCGCGCGCGCGCCACCACACACACACACACACACACACATACATACACACATACACACATACTAACATGCACTACACTTCCACATTCCGGGAGTCCGGTCGGGAGCTTAGAGCTTGTCCCGGTTGGGGTGGTGCCCCGCTGGTGGGAGAGTCCTTGTTAGGGCCGCCATCTCTCGAGGGAAAACATGCACTACATTTACGGGACTAATGACCTAAGCTGTTGACTCGCCCGGATTCAATAACTAATCAACCAACCAACCTCGTCAGGACTGTCTACGACCGACCGAAGTAATTCGTTCTCATCCTCTTCTCTCAGTTACATTTTTCCATCTTGCCTTCCGCTTAGCATTTACATTTCTTTCCTACCATTCTCACATTCAATCTTCCCACTGGAACAATACTCTTTTAGCTCCTTCCATCCCTGCTCGCTACTGTCTTTTTTTGTGTCTAACTTTCTTTCGACGCTGGTGTTCATTTTTTATTTCTTTACTATCCACCACCCTAAAAACACGCATTTTTCTATTCTACGTCCTTCAATCTATTCTACATTTTGTTTTTGTTATTTTACCTGGCTCCACCCTGGGCACTTCATTCTGAACTTCCCTTCTCGTACTTCCGGTCGTTTGTCTGTCCTTCCGTCCTCTTCCATCTTCGTCGGATGAGCCATTTGTCTACTGGTACATCCGAGTATCCACCTATGCCAATTGTTTGTTGGCTTTGTTTCTCTACGGCGCATCGCATCGACTGAAATACAGGACTATATCCTGATCTGCATTTGCATTTCGTCGAATGTTAATTGAGAAAAGCAACCGTATTGTCGCAACCTTGTTTGAAATCAACATTTTGTTAGTAATCAGTAGATATTTTAAAGCAACGATACACTGCACTTGCAGTTGGTGATTTTTGCACTACGATAGTTCAGTTGAATTACACACACACACACACACACACACACACAATGCTTGACTTCTAAAATGTTAGGTTCCAGCATGCACCTCAAATTAACTGTTAATTTAATAGAAATAGTTATATATTTATAATATAATTTAATAAGTATTTGCGAGATACTGGAACGCCTTACGTCGCGTTCCACCAGAAATCCATAATATATAATATTTTTATTTATTTTATTATATGTTTAAATGTATTCCTAAGATGTATACGGAAAAGAAAACTTCTGCCCATTATATGTTGATGACAGTATGTGGAAAAGTAATCACGCGAATCTAATTATATTATTAAGAGTTACATTATTTCCTGGTAATCATGAAACATTTTCAGTCATACTGATAAAGAAGGCATTGAATCGCAATTGGTGCAGGTTAGTTTCATTTTGTTAATTTTCGTGTTATTACAAATGAAAACGTTTTTACATTTCTATTTCTCCGACAGCTGGTCGAAGCATATTTTTGTAAGTATTAATTTTATTTCATTAATTCGTAAAATACATTTAATGCAGCTAAGGTGTATTTGATATTTTTAAGACATTCTGCAACGCGAAAGTCTAGATTCAAGCCTCAGTCTCAGCTATCTCCAAAATATAATCATTTTGTCGCCAACAACTGGCTAATTTAAATAATGAAGATACGACGTAAAAAATTGCACTTTCATGGGGTCTTCCACTTCCCGGATGTGAGCTTTTCTTTTTTAATTCAGTGAATAATTCATTCGATGTCAGTACTGGTTTATGAATAAATAATGTATTGACGAGCACATTGAATGTTCAAATAAACATGAAACATCCGTTATTCACTGTTTTCTGATGACGTCGCACTTGGACTATGATATACGTACAGTATGAGCACCTTGCGAATATAAACTTTCTGCCATGTCTTCTCTTTGATATATTATTATTTAATAATATATGTAACAAGTTGATTGAGTAATACATAGTACACTTAACTTAGTAATAAAAAATAAAGTTCGCGTAAAATACTCTTATAATAATGCTATTAATTAGTTATATTATGTGCAGTGAAATAGTGTACTAATTCAATTGTTTAAGTAGAGTCAGTCAGAAGAGATAATGTGACAAAAAGCTTCAATTAGGATTCTATTTCACCTTTTTCTGGTGATCAAAACATACCAGCACGACCCCCTACTATTTTCATTTAATTGAATTACATTTTAACACTTCGTAATAGGTTCTTTCAAATTTCATGACGTTACTTATCAAAAGTAGTGAATGTCACTCTCAAATAGAAAAATTAGTGCCAAGTACTAAAAAGTAAAAGGAAAAAGTGAAAAAATGGAAAGTAGTATCGGTAAGGACGATGCGAATTAGGTAGTAATCTTGAATTGTAGGTAAATAAATGTGTCGCATCCGAGTTACAAGTTTGAAAAGAATTACTGTTTTAAGCGACAATATACATTAAGTGAATTTAATAAATCTTTCACTTCTGTCAATTAAATCTTTTCATTTATTTCCGTATTTTAAATTCATTGTAACGAAAAGGAGTAAGGAAATGTACTACTACAAATTGTTATTTAATAAACAAGAGACAACAGGGATCATTTCATTTCCATTATACTATTTTGTTATTTAAGGTTGCATCAACATTTAGGCCATTAACGACCACTATTGAAGTTAATGTTGCGGTGACTGTGAAGATGAAATGAAATGGTGGTGATGGGCTGAGGGCAGAAAGGACGAACACAATACAACCCTGCCCAAAGCGGGACTCGAACCCGCGATCCTTCGGTCCGAGATCGTTACGACTCTTCTGCTTTAGCGATCTCGGCCACCGGATCGGCGTTACACTTCTTATTGTTTTGCTGAATGAAAGCATAATGCAGATACCTACAATTCGCAACGCTTCCTGTCTAAATCTGTTTCGCATGTCACTCTTGTTTATGAAGGGAGACGTTGCGCCTTAGCCGCTCAATCTTCGCTCGGGACAGGAAGACGAGTGATCGATCACGGTTACTAGTGCAAATTAATTCACATGACAATGGAGTCTCATTTTAATTCGAAAGCCTGCAACGAGCTCTCCGAGTCATTCAAATAATAGGCCACTTCGCTCGCTGTGTTTTGATTAATCGATGTTTGAAACATTCATAGCGTCTCCTGAGAGGTCTAACAGATTACGATATACTTTCATTAATTATTGTTATCTTAATAATTAAATTAGTTCAAAGATTCTTCTTTGAACTAATTTAATTATTAAAATACATTGTTACCAGTAACACGGTCACAATTTGGATAGCTGTGCGTCTGCGGAACATATTCTCCGAGCGTACGTGCATTCAACATGGTGACGGGCAAGGTGACCATTATTATTGTTATCATTCTTTAAAAGACATTATATACAAAACCCTCCTCCGCGTGGATTCAATTGCAATTCTGGTATTTTTAGGCCAAAATTAGGATTTCAGCAAGATTTCGAAATACCTCTAACTTACATTTGTTTAAGTTCACAATAAGTAAATTATTATTATTATTATTATTATTATTATTATTATTATTATTATAATTAACTATAACTTAATAATAATAATAATATGTGTAATAATCACTAACATATATTATTTACTTGGCTGACCGGTAGCGGTAGCTCAGTGCATCAACGGACGTCACTGCAGCGCTTGTGACCGGGAGGTCCTAGGTTCGAGTCCTGACGGCGGCAGGATTTTCGACACTAGCTTTTCAGCTAGGTCGAATTCAGTCGCTACCTGGAGGAGAATTGTAGCGGCCGGCTGCTATGATCGGTGGTTTCTCCGATCAACACCAGGCGAATGCCGGAGCAGTACCCTACAAAACGGGCCACGGACCGCGCGCGATCTGTCCTTCCTCTTTCTCTGTCCTATCCTCTCTCCTTACACACACACTTACACTAACATGCACTACACTACCACATATTCCGGGAGACCGGTCGGGAGCTTAGAACTTGTCCCGGCTGGGGCGGTGTCCCGCTGGTGGGAGAGTCCTGGTTAGGGGGAAACCCCACTAGCCGACGGTAGGTCGGCGCCGGATCTCGCCATCCAGCGGGGGAAGACCACCACAGTCTCCCGAGAAAAAACACTAACGGGACTAATGTCCAAAGCAGTTCACGCGCCCGGAAACCCGAAAAACCAAACCAACCAATAATAATAATAATAATAATAATAATAATAATAATATAATAATAATATGTGTAATAATCACTAACATATATTATTTACTTGGCTGTCCGGGAGTTGCCGTGTCCTCAGGACGAAATGCTCTAGCGTTTCGGCCGTCATTCTGGGACCGTCCTGGCACTGCTCTCGGGACATTTCGCCCTGAGGAAGGTCGCAGAATGGTGGCGCAACGTTGGCGCCTGTGGCTAGGACGCAGCGCCTCCCCGACAGCCAAGAAGCTAATGACTTGCGCCGCGGACGCCTGCGCGCTCTCTAACATATCATTAAATGTATCAGATATTTATCCCGAATAATTTTAGATCGATTTTATTTATTTATTTATATATTATTTCTTATAGAGTAATTTAAAAATTAGTAGGTTTCTCTAAATCTAAATTTAAAAAAATAATGTGTCAGTAGTAGCAGCAACTCAAACAATAATAATTTTGTCATTTACATTTCAAAGCAAGAAAGTAGATCCTTCCATGACTAGACCTGGGCAAAGACTAGAGTTCCCGGGCAAGGCTGATAGGCTGAGTCTAAGAATGCCGTCGTGTCATGGAAAATTACTTTTACTGGGTGATGTACAGTATTTTATTCGAGACATGCAGTTTGACAGTTTTTCCGTGTGATACACAAATTTAATTGACAATCAAAAGAACATACTACGTATTTTTTTCCGTTAGAGAGTTGGGACGTACTTTGTTTTCTAATTGTTTTAATTTAAATTCAAGTACGGAGGCTTCTTTCGATACGTTGCCAGGCCGGTGTTGAAAAAATATTGAACATTCAAGTCCGAATCGTATGTAAGTGTGCATTGGTCTGCAGAAAGCTTATCGGTTGCTTAGTAAAGTTAGCGGGAATTGTGCAATAGCTTTATTCAAATCTTATGTCCAGAACGTAGCATTATTGATCGCATACTTTGTTAGGTAGTATCTACTTCTAGATTGGAGATTTGTAATACATTTTAGCAAAAAAGAATTACTTTTCCAATTGGTCCTGTAAAAGACATGTACACAATTTTATATCATTGATCCAAGAGGTACTTCAGTGGTTAAATCTTTAAGGGGAATTGGGCAACGGGAAGCTCTCTAGTTCTTGGGAAGAAGACTAGAATTAGAATTATTTGCAGTAGCCTTGTAATGTAACAGGACTGAAATGCAGTCGTGAATGAAAATGTCGTTATGAAGCCTGATAATTTGATTAAATACATCGCAGAAGAAATAGCCAGAAAAGTTACTGATATTTCTCTATTGAAAACTCTGTACCTATCATAATAGGAAATGGCAGTTTTAACTACGAAATGATTGAGTCATTGCATAACACAAAAGGTGGAAGACTGCGAAAGATATTTTTTCAAAGTTGAGCAGAGCAAACTAAATCATGCCTACTTCAACTTGTTGATGAATAACAGTACTGGATGCACATAATAAATGAGGTTCTTAATTAAGTTGTTTGAAATATAGATGCACTGTTAAGTACAACCACATCTCAGATTCAGGGTCAATGGGTATGTGTACTTCGAAAGATACCATCTCAACAGCGCAGTAACCAATATTTCATTTAGTACGACGTACGAAGTGAAAGGTTTTCAAAGCTGTATTCGAACATGTTTGTTAACAATATCACAAGGTCCTTGAGGCATCCGATTAACAATCTCCAGGCAGAGTGCAACGAAGAGTGTGCCTCGGTACTGATTCACTAACATGGTGTGGTGATTTCTTCTCCAGAATGTTTTCTAATAATTTTTATTTCCTGTGGTGATGAACTATCCCACAAGGTCATAGAGGTTACTGAATAAACATATTTTCTCTAGTAGCTAGTATTACAATCTGCTGCATGTAAAAACGTACAGTTTCGAATAAAAAATTTAGTCTGGTACGAAAGAATCATGGAGTAAGTGGAATAAGTAGAATACTGGAATAAGGGGTTTGTTGGGTAAGAACAACCCCTTTGCTCTTACCCAACAAAATGTGATGAATAGTGCCACGGCCCGATAACATAATTATTCAAGCTACCAATCATTCAAGCAAGTTATTTTTATTCATTCGTATGTTCCATTAATTTGTCATTCTAAAATCAATCCATTGTTTGGAATTAAATATTAAATGCGCTCTTCCAGTTTTCACGGTTATTAATTTCAAGATGTCTTCTAATACCTTCAACAACGTATCAAATGCATTGTCTGAGGCCTGTTCGTCTCAGATCGCCTCATTCAGAGCTCATATAAATGGAATTTCATTAAGAATACAGTTGTGAGATTATTTAATTACGTCGTCATTTAGATTTCTGTAGACCGCTTCCAATTACGTCAATAATTAAGTTAAAGCAGATGTACGTACGTATGAACATTCAAAACGTCTTGGTTACATTTACTACAATGTGACCATCTTCAAGAGCTTTCTTTGTATTTTTAGTGTGTTAAATGAGTTCCGAAATAAAACCTCTATTTACTTCAAATATATCGTGACATACAAAGGGTAAGATGAAGAATATCATTTTGAAAATAAAAGTTCTAACAGAAACCACTACGATCCGAAGAATAATGCTGCGGAGATATTAGGAGTAAGCGATATGAGAGAGGAAATTCTCCGATTAACAAGTGGGCATGTGTATAAAATCTGCTCTATCCTTTCTCTATGTAACACGCTAATAAATTATATTTGTTTTGAACCACTAATACCCAACATCAGATGAGTGTGCTACTGCTGAAGAGGGATTTATCTCTTCTCTTACAACGAATATATTTGAGATGAAAAAATTGAATTTTGTAAATCCGAAGGAAAGGCACTCGGACATGCAACCCTGAAATTCACTTTATCATAGTGCATCACTAGGAAACGATGTGTCTTAGACCCTTATATCTGTTTTTTGCGTCTTTTGGAGGGCACAAGTTGTATTTGTTTTGTTATAATCTACACAATGAGACCTTTTTCGATGTTCTAAGAGAGTTATGGAAGGTTCTTTTACTATGTTTCTTAGAAATGTTGGAAGTTGGGGAAATTAAGCATAAAACCGAAGCATTAAAGATATATTTACAGATTTTATGCATAATTTTCCACAAATATTTTTGTTCACTCTTAATTTTACAAATCAAGTTATTTTAGTTATTTTGCTTACAGTGCGTCTCTTTGTTCAATTCAAAATTTAGAAATGCTGTATTTTACTGTAGCACTGAAGACGGCTGCAATGCGACCAAAAAAACTTTACGCAAAAATAAATTATAATGTTGAAACTACGACATTTTTTTCTATTTTTGATTAAAGAATTTCATGAATACCACACCACTTCTCACTTTATATGTAAATGTTCGCAAAGATCCAACTAATAACAGCTTTAAACGCAGATATGTTAAGTCAACCGAAAATGTACTGCAACTCGTATTTACATGAAGCTTTCACCTTTATCCACGTAAAATTGTATTTCTTTCAGATCCAATCCTTGCCATTCTCTCGCCGCGAGGCCATTGTCTTGCGTTTCCTTAACGCTTTCGCTGCTGACGGCGCATTTGACATGTCTTGAACAACGTGTTCGTGTGCTCATTCTGCATTCGAGCAATGATTATAAAACATCGCTTTTTGTTGCTTTCCTTTCTGGTGTTTCAACAGCATTTGTTTAACGTGAAGGTGGTTACAAAGTATCAGGAGCGCTATACTCTTCGTTCTTTTATTTTTATTTATTTTTTATTTTTTCGTCCCCAACGAAGGTACATTTTTAGTTTACGTTATCATTTTATCTTCACAAAATCATGACCTTTTTGTTACTGTGCATTAGACTTTTTTTTTCTATTTCGTAAATACTTGTCTGAATTTCTCAGTTTCCATTCCATCTCACATTGTATTAATCTTCCATCTCTTTTTTTTTCTCCCAATTTTGTGCAATTTGTAGTGAACGAAGTGGATTCGCGAACGGAACTTTGGGGATTTCCGGTTTCCTCGCGCATACTCACAATTCATCCTTTACCATATTTTCATGTTAACACCTGGTTCATGGGCTGTAGGAAACGCTTGACAAATCACCATGGTTTAATAAATTCTCAGTCAATCTTTCGGGATTCATTTTCAACCCGTTCAATTGTATCCTGACGTTGCTCTAACGAAACGTCAGGACAATAATGATGTTGATGAGGATCATGATGTTGATGGTGATGATTGCATTAATGATATCGTCAGAAGAGATGAGAAAGAGCTGGTGATGGCGCGACCTCCTTTCAAGGGCTGGAAATTAGAATGAAGGATGTTACGTATCTAATGAACTTCCGTCCCGCAGCAGTCCATAGGCGCAAGCCATCGTGGGGGTCTCAATATACTTCAGCTGTCGCTGCTTTCCACTTACCCAATGTCGCTATCCGTTCACCTCACTCTTGAGGGATTGTCAAATAAAACACTTGAAGTTCCAACAAAAAGAAAATATAGAGTTCATACATTCTCGATGTCTAATTAATCGGCCAACTGTATTCTTGAAATTCCGATTAATTACATCAAACTGTATTCTTGAAATTCCGATTAATTACATCAAATACCTTCCCCAAGGTTTCGCCAAACTTCTAATCCCTTGAAGACGCTACTAATGGGTATAATAACAAGAAGTTCACTTTCAATATCACGACTTAATCGTCAGGCATCCGTTTCTTTTGAACTCTAACTAGCCTCTCCCAAACAAAACTCGCCTTCATAGCAACCCACTATGTAACTCATTTGTTCTATCTCTTCCCAGCTGATACACTCATACCAAGTTGAATATTTGTATGTGTTTTGTAACATAGGTTCCAGGTGCCGACGTGGCGATTTCTGCTTCATTGTTTCTCAGCCATTTTTACTTCCTGCTTATCTATACCTTCCGTGGTCTATATTTGATTTTCCTCCTTTTTAGGCATTCTTTGATCCTTTTAATGTTGTGTCTCATCGTCAACTTTTCAGGCCTTCATAAAGGAGACTGCGCAATCTCCAAGCGTTTACAAGTAATGAGCACTTCGCACTAGAAACATTGACAGAATGGTCCAGAATAAATGTTACAATGTTCTAGAACATGTAGGGGTGTCGAAAATGATTCCTTTTTAATGAACTTGATTGGAATAAAGTTACTCATGTTCCATGCAGCCACACCAACTTTTAGAAGATCGACTACAAAATTTTGTCGATTTCACGGTCATAAGGTTAGAGACATGTATCGAACCGTCGATGTATATTCAGACGCGGTCAAACTTCAAGAGTAAAAATAAAAACTCAATATTGTCATTGGTCCTAGGTCATCCCCTGAGAGTTCATGTACTAGCCAAACACTAGTGCAGGATCAATTACCTACAGGTCAGGGGCAGCATATAAAATGGGTCATCTGTAAGTTTGATCTAAGAGGTTTCCTGTCACATTCCAAAAAGTAATAATCTTCAACCCCCTACATGCTCTATTAGTCTGTAAAATGTTTTTAATCTCCATGTAATTTATGTACTCGTATATTCAATCAATGCTAGGTATAAATCTCGTCGACTCATAAAAGCGAGGTAGGTAATGCATTAGCGACTTCTTCTGAGTACGCTGATATTTTATTTTATTATTTTCATTTTAAATTGTCAGCAGAGGTGAAGGAATGAATTTGCAGATCCCAAGTAGCTAACTTTCTTTTATTATATCTGAGTTCTCCTCTACCTACTTATACCTCTCATTCTCTTCTTTTGATTCTTTCGTTGATTTTTCTTTTATTGTTGATCATTTATTATATTACTAGGAGTAACCTGCAGGATCATGGCCTTTCTCAATTTCAGGATCAAACATCCGGTTGATCCTTGTAAAATTTATGTAGGACGAAGCCATTTCGGGGTAGAATTTCTTACGATTCCTCCGTCGTTCCTGCCTATCCCGTCCTCTTCTAATTACTTACCGCATCATCTTTCATCATCATCATCATCATCAATATATCTGAACACAAACCTGGCAACGACGACAGTGTTGGCATTTTGCTTTCGGAACAATGGTCATTGTGATATATCCCGGAAATACACATGGTAAATTAGTACGGTAAATAAACACAGTAAAACCTCTTTAAGCCTGCTGCGTGATTAGTACCTTAAAAATTGGTCTTTTAGAGGGGTGGTCTTCTCAATGGAAACATCGCACTATTAAACTGTACTCATCTGTGCTGCTGCGACTTCTACGAAAACTATTTTGGTTTAAAATGAAAGCTTTATAGTATTGCATAATTAAATTACTTTGATTATTTATTAATATATAATATATGTTATAATTTATAACAGTATTAGTAACAGTAACTGTTATTAATATATAACAGTATATATTAATTAATATGATTACAAAAAATAATTGTACAGTGTACTTTAAGTCCTTTTTAGATAATGCATTATTGACATAACGTGGTCTCCTGATTATCGTAATCCAGGGGTATGATTTTGCTTCTCTGAAATCATCTTTCAACTTTATATCGCGGTAGTTTCTCTACATTTCCTGGAAGGTCTCCCTTTCGGAGTTATCATGAAATGTCATTCTCCAATCGCTGTTGCTTGTCTGAAAGACTCCGGAAACGTTTTGACTCACGCGAACCTCTCGCGATTATTAATTCAGTATGAGGTTTTGTGGTCGTCTTAAATGGAATGCAATGTATTATGGGAAACATTCGTGGACGGGAAGAAAGGTGGTCGTCTTTAAGGGGGTAAAAATATATTAGTTTTATGGAATAATTATTCCATAGAAAACTAGTCTGGAAAAGGGGTGGTCTTCATAAAGAGGTGGTCTTGTCGAGAGGTATATCGTATTTCTTGATCATTTGCATTTTACGAAATCCTCACCCTTGGCGAGTGAGGTCCCGTTGGCGGTGGCGGGCCGCGGGGGTGGGGAACGGGCGGGCGGGGCGGGGGCGGCGGCGGCGGCGGCTGTGTCGTAAATCTCCGGGGGCGCAGCGCGGGCGAGGCGCGAGGGGGCGGGGCCGCCCGCGTGAAATCTGATCAGGAGATGCGCCTCCCGCCTTTTGTTGCGCGCCGGACCACACAGGTCGCGCCGCGGGGGCGGAGGAGCGGCGCAAGGCACGTGTGCGGCGGGGGCCGGCGCCCCAGAGCCCGAAAGCCAATTCATCGTAATAAAATAGTGTTAATTAATCTATTGAAATATGTACTGAAACCGTTTTGGAATAGGTTAGGGCGCGGTGGCGGAGAGGTGGCTATTGCAGGTAGAAAAAAGAGGGCGGGACCTATATATTGATGATTTTCCCGTAGAATGAGTGGCCGGGTGAATGGGGGTGTCCTGAAGAAATCTGGAATAGCCATTTAATCTGCCGCAGTTTGTACATGGTGCGACTGGGGTTTAAACCGCGGATTTACGTGAAAGGTTGGATTAATGGGCTGGCCACTAATACAAACCCAAAGCAGGGACACCGACTCGTGAGTGGCGAGTGCAGGTAATTTTGTAGGTCTGCAGATGTAGCTCCGCCTTGTGTCATTACGATCTCCAGGTTGTAATAGCGAGAGAGGATTGGGGCTTGAAGGTGGGAGTTGTCGAGATTGAGTAGTGACGGTGGCGAAGATCGGGTTGTGGGAGTACAAATCTTGATTGATCCCTTTGCTTTTGTGGAGATAAAACGGGTTTGCGGGAGGTTTTGGTGGGGGGGAAGTTGTTTCCCATGCCTCTCATATCTCCAATGTTCCATATCATTCTTATCATAATAACAAACCCATCGATCCATGAAAATAATACATACACTCGAATTATGACTGTAAGACGTGGTGTCTGGGTTAATGAAAGTAAAGATATACATTGACAAGTATGCAGACCACATGCATGAGATTGGCTTGGAATTTAGTCTCACTTACAATATAATACTGTAGAGTAATGTAGAGCGTCTCTTATTTTTTATAAGGAAATCGGAAAATATATTAACAATAAATGATAGGGGGCTTATTTTTATTGTGGTTGGGTAGTCGGATTCTGACTAAACTTGAATTTTCAAAGGTAGGTTAAATCATTAATGTTTGAGTGGAAGTTGTACAGTAAGTATGTGGTGTACAAGTATGAGGGTTAATTATTCAGTTTTTATCAAAGTATTTATTTTTATGAACCGTTGTACCTTTGTTATTGTTATTATATATTTATTATGCATTAATTTTAATTTCTTTAGGTTTGTTTTGATTGTTTGATCCCTAGTGAGTATGTGTAGAGGTGGAGGGGCCTGGGTATGATTTTAAAAAGGAGTATTGCTCTGTTTAATTGTGGTTGAAGGAGGCGGGTTGAGGTGTGTCTTGTGGGGTCAGGCGCTGGGTGGAGTTGATACTGGGGCGATGGCGGGGAGGGAAGGTGCTGGGACAGAACGAAGAAGACGACGATAGTCAAGTAGCTTTGGTAGCGGGGACAGGGACGGACCGGGATGAAGGCCGGATGCGGGGTTGGAAGCAGAGACAGAAAGCGACCCGTGACAAGGGCCAGGAGAGACGGGCAGATAGAGCGCATGGTTAGAGCCGGGGCGGAGGGGGGAGCGTGAGAGGTTTGTAAACAGGGCGGGGACCGAGAGAACGCCGGAGCAAGTGTCGTGGGATTTGGGGTGGTAGTGGTACGGGGCCGGGGTGGAAGGACAGCTGGAATGGAGGCTAGACGGACTCCGTTTTTACTTTGTTGCCGCTGACATTTGATCAGCTGTTACGATGTTGTCCAATCGGGGCCTTACACGTCACTACAGTGACGTCATAACGGCCTTCCGATTGGATGCTATCGTAATATATCCTTCGAACGCAGTTCTGTGAAAACCGCAGTATAGTCGAGGGCGGATTGTGAACTAGGCGGTGGCCGCACGGACCCGGGTGCAGCGGCGGGGGCGGAGGTGGTAGGGGCGGGGACGGAATGACTGAGCCAAGGCTGGGCGGAGCAGGAGCGCAAGGGAGGTCCGAAGGCGTGTCGGGGCGGGGGCCGAAGAAGCGGGTGCAGTGGCGGGGGCGTATGTTATAGGGGCGGGGACGGTGCGAGGATCAGAGCGAAGGCCGAGCGAAGGCTGGGCGACGGCGGCAGGAGCATAAGGGGGCTCGAAGGCGGGGCAGTGCGTGTTGGAGCGGAGCGGAGTGGGGCGGGGCGGGGCGGGGCGGGGGCGTGGACAAAAGGGGAGGCGGAGCGTGGGCGGAGGCGGCTGCATCTGAATTCGCCTTGAAGACCGTCTCCGGTGAGGAGTCAACAAAGAGATGCGTCAAGTCGGTTCACTTTCTCGTGAGGCGCGTCGCTTCGGAGGCGGAACGGATGGCAGGAGATGCATAAGTGGCCGAGGTTTCGTTCCATGCCCCCCGGCGCGTCGGGAGGCGAGATGCGTGACTCAGAATGGGCAGGGCTCGAAATGAGACTTTGGTCCGCGGAGCGGAAATGTATCTTCAGGGACTATTCTACGAATCTCCCCGCGGCATTGACACAGGAAATGTTGCAGATAATACAGAAGCAATGAAGAATACTTGATCTGATAGTTAAATAATCAAAATGAACGATTGCGAATACTGGTTACTTTCTCACTTTGAAGTAGAGAGAAAGTTATGTAATGCTGCGCGAAAAAAAAAATTCGGAGGAAAAACTGTTATTACATGGCTCTGGTAAAGAAAAAGTGGATACATTCAGTTGCAAAATTCAGAAAAAAATCCTCTATCTCATGGTGTACCCAAAATCCATGTTTTGTGGGTTCATGATACCGAAAAATGGGCTAAACCGCCCAGTCGTTTTTCTCCAAAATGAATTTTCTACAATCGATCTGGCTGATGTCGCGGCCCCTGAAATTTGAAACATATTTTTAATTTTGGGGGATACTTTACATTAAGTCCATGGTACATTTTTCAAATTTTCAAAAAAATGGCTCCATCGTTTTTAATTAAGCTCTGTTAAGGGATAGTGTGAAGAACGTTTAAGAAATTGATGCAGGTTTCATGTTCATAAATGATCCTAATTATTCGAAAATTGCAAAAGTTCAACATTTTTCGGCGTCTCCCTACAAGAAAAATATCAGAGATAGATTTTCTCCGTTAATGAAATCTCTTCCCTAAAGATAGATTTTGAAATAAGCTCATGTACAATTTTTTAATATGAAAGTACTTTTCGCATAATTTTGCATGAAAATATGGGTGAGAAAGTACCACTAAGCAGTAAAACTGTTTTAGGAACACTAGTTTTTATTTTTGTTAGACACCTTAAGCGGAATAGATTCAGGATTTGTGTTGAGTTGTGTGCACATGTAGGATTACAAGTACTTTGTTTTGGAAGCTCACTTAAGATTATTGTTAATGATCTCTTGTAAAACACAAATATTAACTAAAATATAGAATAATCAAGTAAACCTTGAGTGTTTTATTTCATTAGTTAAATATTCATATTTTGAATACTAGATATCTTTTAATGTAAAAATCATTGAAACACCCTTTCTACATTGAAAATATAAACATTACTTTTGTGCTTAAATAGATCCATTTGTAATCTTAACATCTGAGAACAAGAACAAGTTGTAAAAAATGGTCTAATAGGCACTTTAGGCGTCTTTTCTGTTGCTTTTCATACTGCTTAAATTCACAATTCAAATCTTTTCACTGCAATTAAGACTTGCAAGTCCTGATCTTGCAAACAATTAAGATGCTTGGCGACTCCAAGTACCCATGTTTTAGTGAGAATAAATTTTACACCTTAAGGCTACCTTCAAATGTATAATGTACCGCACTCTATATCTGTTTATGAAAAGTTGCTTTTAGTAGTCGAATACGTTTATGTAAGCCAAAAATAGACGAAAACGTTGTTGCTGTTATTTCCAAAACAGACTTTCTATGGCCACCTTTTGATCTGTCTTCAACAAAATCAACGTGAACGATCGAACTGGATCAAAGAAAAGAGTTTGCTTTTGTATTTCATTATGAGAAGTTTCGTAGTTTTTAATAGTATCGGTTCATATGTTTTCAAACACGATAATGTGAATTATCATAACAAACTAAAAAAATCTGAAACTTGTGTTTACTCCAATCAAAGATCAAAGATCGTGGAGCGAAATCTGTGTATAACCAATTTTAAACGTAATTTCTAATTCCGTCGTGACATTTTAAAAGATTCCCTAATAAATAAGAATTGAATTGAACTATTTCCGGTGTGGTGCATGCTCTCAATTCGATAAAAGAGACCTGTTTAACTCCAAGAATAGTGTATTGCGATACTGCGAATCTCCGTTGCACTGCAGGGCTAGGCAGTTTTCTCATCCAATATATATTGCCATTGTCAGTGTCTTATGGAATTGTTATTAGTGAAACAAATAAAGATGCATGCAATAGGTAATTTAGGTACATTATTTCTTTATATTCTTATGTTCTTTTTCTTTTGTGCACTTCAGACATTTGTTGCAGACACGGGAAACAGTAACGATAGCTCTGTGTGGGTAGCAAATCTAATACCATACGCATCAAAGACGAAAATGTTAGCCTTTGAGCTTATAATACTTTTGTAAGGCACATAGCGAAGATGTTATTTTTATGCAAATTAGAAGCTTGTAGAATAACACTGAAATATTACTATGAAAATTATCTGTAATACAAATGGACTTGAACAGTAACTGACTTCCAGAACGAACTTTCGTTTAGCCTTTTTCTTCAAACAAAATAATCGTATATCATGTTAGTGTGTCAAAGTGAAGAAAATTGGTTGACTTGGATATTATGAAAGACGTGGGAGTCAGAGGTGACTACTGTATGTAAGCGTAATATTTCTGAACTCTTATTAGCAAGGATTTCCAGGAGACTGTTTCTAGCTGATACTTCGATATTTGTAAAACAGTTGGCAGATAGAGGTGTCCTTTCGATGGCGCAATCGAAAAAAAATATAACACAGATTTATCTGTTGGTTTTGATTGGACTCTGTACGCTTGATATATTTTATTTCTGAGTTTTGCTTTTGGTTTGAATATGAGTAAGTCTATTTGGCCCAAACTGTGTGAGGAAAAGGAAAGGGAATGAAAGAAATTCTATATATCGAGGAATTTGAGTCATCGAATTTTGCGTTATTATAGTACTACTTTTTTTTGTTTCAATTGAATAAATAAGTTTGAAATGGCCGTAGAAAGAGCATGGTTTAAAGTCTCCCCTGCTATTCTGGGAAGATCTGATTTTCCATGGCCTTTTTGTCTGTTCATTGTGGAAATTATCATGAGTGGTGACTTATGATAAAAGACGAAATATTATGAATGGAATAATAGGTCAGATGTGATGCATGGTGATATGAGAAGCCAACGACACTAGAAAGTCGGCATGAATGTACCTATATCTTTTCCTGGCTTCTCAACCCGCAGTCCCTCTCTCCGCGAATGCACTGCTCCGAGCCATTGCACCACTCAGGAAGGCTCATTGATTTATACGAAATCAAAATTCAGAATGGTTGTACATGTTGTTTGGGAAGGTTGGCACCTCTGCGCACGTGCAGAGCGTGTTCAGGAACGCCGCGCCGCCACCGCCTCCGAGCGAACATAATTTGTGGGCCTCGTCCCAGGCCTCGCGTGGGACTAGGGAGCGTTGGGTCCTCCGGAGCACGACCTGCTTTCGGCCTGGCGCTCTCCTACATCATAAAACGGTTCCTGTTACTCGCGCGGACATCGTTAAGCCACACTTTATGGTGTAGGGCGCATTTGTACTCTTCAGACGCCTGATAGACGGTAATATGTCTGGAAAAACGTTTCATTAGAAGGTGATTAATCGTTTTATATGTTGAAGAATTTGGGTAAAAAAGTTTAAGCAAAAAAATTACGGTTGGTTTGACGGGTTCTTGGACAGCCTGGTACAAGATTTTGAGAATATGAATAGAAGAGGTATTTTTCATGTACCAAATAGTGATACTCATACAGTGCATGATCCAAACGAATATGTGGTAAAGAGTAATGAAAGAAATGAAATAGATGAAAGCGATTTCTACATAAACCTTTGAAAATACGAGTTCATCCTTGTTAATTCAAAAAGTGTTCACTGCTGCCTTATTTTTGTGCTGTAACGTTTTTATGACGTTCAATACGAGTTACTAATAAAAGAAAATAAATGTTACTAATAAAAGAAAATAAATGAAAATGTTTTCGGTAATGATTATCTGTATTAAATGCCTTCTCTATGCATCATAATGATTTGCTACATCTTTATGTTAGATATTCTATTTCATGTTATCCAAAATGATCCTCCTAACACGTTTGAGATGAAGGAGAATATTTACAGATATGAATACCATCGAGTCACTTTTAAGACTGAATTATTTATTGCTTGACATGTTTTATTGTAGTAGTCTTTATGTTTCACGACCTGGAGAATATCTTTAATATTTATGAGACCAGTGTCCAAAGATGAATTTACTACTTTTATATACAATCCTATAGATTGCGTTATTTTTTGTTGACACGACTTTGCTTCGGATTTGTGTACGAGTATGTGCACTGCGAAATTGTTGACTGTCATAAAACTGACTGACTGACATAAAACTGACTGACATAAAACAAAAACACTGTAAAAGAGGGAATCAAAATGAGACATTCAACATTGATGACGATGATGATGATGATGATCATATTTAAGAAGAAGATTATGTGCATGCATGCGTGTTGGAGGGGTCTGTTCTGTAGCTAATTGTGTATCGATATTGTTGGAGGTGATAAAATGAAATGAAAGAACCTAGTCACTGTGACTGCGTTGACTAGGTCGGCTGGAAATGGCAAGTGTGTCAGGCAAGGGAATCTGCTTTCCCGTGTATAGAAGCTGCGTCAGTTATTGGAAATTGAAAAAGGCTCGTAGAAGTGCACGGAGATTTTATATACCACTTAATTTGGCAGTGAAGTAGAGCAAGAAATTTTATCGGGAAACCAGTACGAAATGTATTTTTGTAAGTGATTAAGTTCTCCGTTCATGTATCACATCTCTTAAATAATGAATCCAACACACAAACATCTATAGTAGAGTATAAACATAATGTTTCATTTCATATACACCGGCAGAGGTGGCTCAGTGAATCCACTGATGTCACTGCAGTGCGTCTGACCAGGAGGTCCTAGGTTCGAGTCCTGACAGTGGCAGGATTTCCGACTCTAGCTTGTCAGCTAGATCGAATTCATTCACTGTCTAGAGAATTCTAGCGATCGGCTGTTCTTAACGGTAGTTTTCCGTGGTTTGTCCGATCAACACCAGGTGGGTGTTGGAGTGCGTAACAAACGGGCCACGGACCGCGCGCGATCTTCCCATCCTATTCCTTGTTCTATTCTTCCCCGCACTTACACACACTAGCACTAGCGTGTACTACACTAGCACACATGCCGGGAGACCGGTCGGGAGCTTGTCCCGGCTGGGGCGTTCCCCTGCTGGTGGGAGATTCCTGGCTTGGGAAAACCTCGCTATCGACGATAGATCGGCGTCGAATCTCGCCATCCTCCGGGGAAGATCACAGCCATCTCCGAGAGAAAAAGATGCTCAGCACTTACGTGACTAATGGCCTCAGTAGTTGACGCTCCTGAGTCACTAATCAACCAACCAACATTTCATGTTCAGCTTTGCAGTAAATATGAAACTGTGAATGTGATGTTTCAATGCGCAATCGATGAATTTACATTCTCCATGTGAACGATTTGGTTACTGTCTGTATCTGAAATACAAAAATTCCAGGAAATTGTGACATGTAGTTATTATTTAGATGAGCTTATTACTAGAGGATAGCCCGAACGAAAACTCTGATTTCATATCGGTACACAAGAGAACGATTCTAGCGAGATGTAGTACGAGAGATTCTAGCAATCTACGATTGTATGACTCAACGCGTTTACAAACTTATCTAACGTTTTTATCTCCCAGATAATATGAAATAAGCGCAAACTCAAGCGCATAAACGAGAACAGATATCCTCAAATGTATTCACGAAATCGAAATACAGTAAACCCTCGATTACATGAATTTCTAGGGACTGTAATAATCGTTGTTCGTGTTATAAAAATGCGTGTTACCGTATTTTAATAGTTTTCCTCATTACTACGATTTTTTAGCGGGCCCCGAATTTTGTTCGTTTTACACACGAATTTCGTGTTAAGCGAGTTCGAGCTAACGAGGGCTTACTGTAGTTTTGAACTGCAATAAATACTGAAATAATGCACAATAACCGATGAACCTTTAGGAGGATTTCCTCTTCATATGAATAGAGAAGAAAAACATTTTTAATTACGCTTAGAAATAGTGGCCTATTTTTATGATCATTAATTGAGCTATTACTTTGAAGTCGAAGTTTAGTTTCTTTGATGATATTGTGGACATTTTTTCAATGTAACCACGTATATCTGTTTTTACTTTTTACATTTTATTTAATTTTAAATGAAATTTCTAATGTACTTTTGTGTAAATTTATAACACACAAATTTCAAGCTTGTAAATTTTCTTCAAACTTTAAATTTTTTTCTCTCTTCAACAATTCGATTTCCGGAAAGGAAATCGAAATTATTACCCTGAAATAACCTCCGAATAACTCCCTTGCCGTCTAGAAAAATGTACGAGAACATTAAAATCAAGCCAAATATGTAAAAAGGTACAAAAGAAGCACAATAACTGTTTTTTGTAGTTGGTAGCACTGGGCGGGGAGTCCCCTGATGATGCACGGCGGCGGGGCATGCTGTAGGGCGGCGCCATTTTCCAGACAGTTGAAACACGAGCTGCGCCACGAGCGTGTTCCCGTCGCCTGCGCCTCCGCGCGGCGCTGCTCCGCGCTTTACGAGGGGCGCCCGCCGCGGCAGAGCGAGGCGCTTTATGAAGGGCGGCGTGTTTGTCCCCGCGGCTCAGCGCCCCGGACGAACGGCGCGATGAATTTCCGAACTGACGTGCCGGGGGAAAGAGCTTGAGAACTCGCGGACTGTGCGAAAACGATTTTATTGGAGAGATTTTGCGGTCCGTGAAACACCGTACAGTATATAAACTTACTGCGAATGCGCGAACTACAATATTTAGAGCAATTTCGGAAGCCGCTAATCCACCAGAATTAGAGTGCAGTCACGTGACTTGTACCGTTTACTACACAACGCATGTGATAAGGAGCAATGGAATTTTTGTCAACTGTGGCGGCAAGTGTGTGCTGCTAACTATATATTCAAGATGCAGCGTCCTGTTGGTGGGCAGGTATTTCGGAACTATTGTCAACCAAGTGGATGTGCAACGCCACATCCTTGAGGCTTTAGCGTTAGCAGCATACTCTGCCGACACAGTTTGAAACTACTTCCATTCAGAACGAAACTTCGCGCAAAATGTTTTACGTTTCACACAATACGTCTCGCATCATCGCGTAGTCAATTATTCAGCTACGCTCTGCAAACAATCCTTGATTTCGATTTCGAAAGACGTGGCGGACATGTGTAGCAGCTGGGAAAAGCCGTTCCATTGGGTCAATGTGATTTGGAATGCTATTAAATGCATTGCTGGAGTAGGGGCTTAGATATATGTAAGAATGTGAATCCGAAATCTTCGGCTTTGTGTGTCGTGTAAGAAACGAATGTTTTCACCATTTGATTGAAGAGTGGCTCATTCTCACTACTATCATATCTATATCATCACTCCATTTTTAATCACTCATCTGCCATCATTATTCGGCCATAACGATTAGTCCTGCCATCTCTCATATGGTAGAAGGCAAAGGCAAACAATATCTGTGACTTCTGCTTGGAGAAATGAGTATGCCACTCAGCATACAAATAATGAAAAAACAAAGAAAATGTTTCAGTACTGAAAAGAAAAGAAAAACAAGTAATGAAAATAATTGTATATGGTACTTAGCAGGCCATGTAAAAAAAAGAAAAATTATAAATCTTTTGTCCTTATTTGGGGGAACAAATTTTCTTCATCGAAGTTTTATTTATCTCTTAACCGTTATTTTATTCAAAATCTCAAAAGAGATTACCAGAATGTCAGCTGAAAAATTCTTTATCTTAAAATACTTTTTCTTGGTCAAGAACACTTATTTATAACCCAAATGGACGAGGTTTCGACTTCTCTGGAGTTTGTGTGCTGCAGGCAATTTGCCAGAAAACATTAGCCCATTCGAGCTGCCACTCTTACGAATTCACCATGGAGGAGTTTGCTGGAATGCAATTTGAACTCAATTGACCCCAACACACTCAGTGCAACGGGTTAAGTTCTTTGCTTTTTATTTGGTCTTTGGTCTAAATGCAGTGTACCACTTTAGTTCTGCGGAAAGAATGTGAGGTAGCAAATACTTTCGTAGACTTCTTGTCTGTTTCCAAGACAATTATATTACAGTTGAGTCAGTCATTAAAATTATCATACATTTTTAAACTCTTCCTAGAAGGAATTTCAGGAAGGCGGGCTACACCATCCATGTTGATCATGGAATTTCAGCAAAAATAAGAAACTCTCCTAGTTAGATAGACTTCATTACTTTTTTAAATCTGTAATTCATTAAAACTGTCTATAAACAATCTAAAAAGCAGACTTGAAACTGACAATGACTCTTGGTCGGAGCGGGAACTGTAGGTTATTCTCCGTCATTTGACTTCGAAGACCGGATCTCTTCATCAGAAAACATCAGGACATAAATTTCGTTAATGTAAGAATATATTTTTTTCTAATCCAAAATTTAAGAAATTTTGTTTTGAGTCAGATAACTGAAGCAGTTGTGGAGTGTTAAGTAGAGTGAAGTTACGTCGTTTACTTCTGACATTCCGTTTCGGCATTCCATTTAAGCCGAGGCGAAATTAATGTGGACTGAGGGCTTTCGCTACAGATTTTTAAATACTTACTTGACTCATCTACTTCTATTCATTCATTCATCCATTCTGCAGACCTTGGGATATTGAACTTTTTAGGAGAATTTCCCTCATCTGCGACGGTGTCGTTGTTAAAGTAACATTGAATGGTTTAAATATTACTTATTTTTTATATATTGATTTCTTGGAAATAATTTTTAATGTGTTAATTAATTTAACATTTTAAGGCAATTAATCAATTCATATATTTTTATGATATTTCCAATATTAAGAGAAAGTCAATACTTTATTGACACAGTATCATTGTAGTAAAATCATAAATTGGAACATCCATTAACATAAGCTATCAGAATTCAATTCTCATCATGCGCGTTTCTATTAAAGTGCTTGTACGAGCATGTACACACGTTCTTATTATCTATTCAAGGCTATCATGTAAAACTGGCTTTGGAATCTACGTACAATATATCAGATACTTTTTTAATGAGCTTCTATTGTTAATCAGGTTTCTTCGCCTCACTTTACTATATTACATGAGGTGTTCCGGCACGCGCCGCAAGTATTTTGCGGTACTTTCGTTCGAAGTCAGCTTTACTGCTTTTGGGGATATTGTGCTTTCTGTAAATACAAAAGAGAAACTGCTCTACTCAGATAAAACCCGTTCTTCTGCACAAGAACAAACTTTGAGAGGTCACTTTTCATTGATTGTATATTTTGCTTATTTGAGTTCGTATGATTATTAATTTCTTTAGGGTGATGTGGTTCGTATGTAACGCATGTGTGTAACGCGCGTGTGATGTGTTGCAGCGTGCAACTGCAACCTGCACGCGCGCCGCTGCCGCTTCAACATGGAGCTGTTCAAGCTGTCGGGGCGCGTGAGCGGGGGCGTGTGCCTCAAGTGCCGCCACTTCACCGCCGGCAGGCACTGCCACTACTGCAAGGAGGGCTACTACCGCGACCCCACCAAGCCCATCGCGCACCGCAAGGCCTGCAAAGGTAAGCGCTTGAACTTTCTCGTTACCGCTTACGCAGTACAGAGGACGTTATGGAATGCTGCGCGAAGAAACGGCGAATTTTCGGCTGAAAATCTCGCATTGCCGGGCCGTGGTAACGCAAAAGTGGATAAATCCAGTTGCTTAGAGAGAAAAAGTTCTCTAACACGTGATGAAGCCAGAATCTGTTTTGTGGGTCTTTGATACTGAAAAATCGAATGACTGCAAAATGTCAGTCTGTCCGACTGTTCTTCCGTCTGTGAACAACGCTAGCGGCTAAACAGTTAACATTTTCTCTAAAATTAATATTCTCCTATCGATCTGGCTGATATCGGGGCCCCTTCAATTTGAAACCGACATCTTAATTTTGGGGAGTACTTTACATGAAGCGTCTGGGACATTTTCAAAATTTTCCAAAAAATGTCTCCATCGTTTTTGATTAAATTTTATTGTTGTATACTGTGAAGGACGTTTAAAAGAATGGAGTAGGTCTCTTGTTCGATAAAAATCCTGATTTTTCCAAAATTTCGAAAATTCAAAATTGAGGGGTTTTAGTGGTTTTCCTGGTGAGGTGGGATAATTTTTTTGTCGGGGACAGCACAGTCAAATTGTGTGCGCGCGCCACTGCACTTCTCGGCTTTACTCGCAGAAAGTGGGAAACAACTTGTATACAATGAACTAATCTTAAACTTTTCTTCATGCTACAGACATGTCTCGATCGTATTAAAGAAATCAATGCAGATAATATCATTCGTGCCGTCCAGTTGAAACTGTATTAATTTGCACTTTCATAATGAAATTTACATCGAAAATAATATATTTATGTTGCATAGAATGTTTTGGGGAAACTATATAAAACAAAAAACTTCCAAGTCTCAACATGTTTTTCAGAAATCATTATGTTGGGTCTTAAAGGTACTATACAAAGATTTCTATGAATATACTTTCTATCACGAGGTATATTATTAAATCGGATAATTCATTGAATTGTTTTCCGGAAATGTTATGTCAAGGCAATATTTAAGAGATTGAAACTTTAATCAAAGGGTCTTATGTGAGTAATATTTTAATAAACACACAAACGTGAGTGAATATACTTTTTGTCAAATTTGTAATATTGAAGCTCTGGTTAAGCACAAATATTTTATTTATTTTCATACATTCATTTCATTCTGCGAGAATAACAGATATCAATTTTACTAATACGTGTCCGAGAGAAAATATTGTCAAGGAGTATTTCATTCGCGACAAGGTCATTCGCTCGGTTGTTGCCCCGGACTCTCGTATTTGCCTGGATGGATAGATGAGAAATCTGGTAATTTATTTGAAGCAAAAGGGAGCTTCTTCAAAGGAACCTCTTCAAATTACCATCAAATCTGCAAGACTTCGTCTTCGAATGTGTGAGTGGCTGCGGGATTTGGCCATGAGCCTGGTTTTGCTGCTCCACTGAGAAAAATACTTGTTCTTAGCCAACTGAATGTTGCGTATAGACAGTTCATGAAAATTGGCGCAAACTTATATTCAATTTGTTGTAGCAACGTGAGCGTTCATTACATAACTACACACACAATTCATTTAATCAGAAATTCCTTCAATCCAATATTTCCCTCTTTTCAAACAAACGCGTTCATTCCTAGTGCTCATTTAGTTACCTAGTTACCTTGTTGGGAGCTTCAGATGTTTTTTTCTCAGAGACCTCAAAGTGCAGGCGCATGCAGAAGGGCTGTTTCCTGTACGTTGAAGCGATAGCTGTTTCGCTCGCTGGCTACGTGCACGTGTGGCTTTCGTAGCGCCTCGCGTCACCAGCTGCGCACACACACGTGGACGTGCACGGTTCTCGGTTAATTGATTAACCGTGCAGCGTCGATGACCGGCTCCTTGTTTGTTCACGGGACTTCTCCTTTTGGGATATCTGGACGTCGTCGTCGCGACACACGAAACTCGTTCGCCTGTGGGATTTGTGTTTACAAATTTCTCACGCAGCCAACGATTTGATTTCGGAAGACGGGGGGGGGGGCGCACAAACTGGAACACGTGTGAGCACCGTAGAACCCCATCCGGAATGCACGTGGGATAAGTTTCCGAATGGCGTGTTTCGGGTCTGGCGATTTATTAGACTCGTCTTCCCAGGCGCTCGAATCTTGAGTGGAGCTGGAGCTTGCGAGGAAAAACTCTCGGCGTCAGTGTGAAAGCTATCAATAAAGTCGGGTGAGGATGTTTCTTTTTCTTTGGAGAATACGTCGAACATCCTACCGATTGGAAGGAGTGACTTTATCTGTGGATTTTGAAAGTTGATACTCGAGCTGGGAGTCAAATGTTCGGAACAAATCGGGTTTCATAACGTCGCAGTTGGAAACGAATTATTCCGTTCGCCTTGAGTTTTAATTGGGGATTTCAGTTTTCACGGTCCCACAAAGTGTCGACTAGCTTGAAGATTAGACATGGCTCACGCGATTTTTCCCCTTTCTCCACGATGAGAAGTTTTATTTTTCCCTGAATTGAGTTAATTTATTTTACGTTATTTAAATTATTAGGTTAAGGATTTGAAATATTGGGTCAGTTTATTTTTTGAATCGTCTCGTGTTATTTTTAATATCCGTTATTATCAAATTATTTTGATTTTTATAATGATATTTCAAGAATAGTATTTTCATAGTAGTGTTTTCTACCGTTCCGTTTACTAAATAATGACTTGAAATATAAAAAGAAATTACTGACCACACTGAAGAATTGTTAAAATACATATTTCAAATTATAATGACTGTGCTGTTGAATTGCAATCTAAATTAAATAAAGGACTATAGTGCCTTTTGTAAGTTACATATCCATCTATGCATGGAAACTGATGTATTGATTTGTTAAATTCTGAAATAATTGATTCAATACTGTTCAAGGAGTACAAAATACCCGAATAAAATTGTTTCCTAATGTCTTTATCAGGATAATACCACGAGCGAATTGATCAGTGGTAATTCATCACAACATAGGTAAAACCACGAAATTTTCGATAACGTAATCAGGAAATTTTCATTATACGAGTAGTATAATTTTGGAATACTATTCCACAAATGAAATTAAGTAGTCTCAGAATGTGTTGAAGAATAATTAAGGTGTTTTATTCAACATTCTTATCTCCTTAGTTCAACCATGGCAATCGGCTGCTTCATCTCCGACGACTCTTGTACTGCAGCTTATGATTGGATAGTGAAATGAAATGGTAAGAAAAATTAGATAGAAAAAGCGACAATGCTGTTGAGACACGTCGCCTTGATTCGGGCCAACTGGATTGTTTTGTAAAACGCTATTGGTGGTCATTTCATGAGCGGAAATACCGAAATATCGAAAAAATGTCAATTTCTAATATTTTGTTAATAGAATCTCTCTCGTAAAATTACTTTTCTGAGAAATAAACACTTATGTTTTATCTAAATGAAAGTTAAATATAAAGTATTATCCTGAAATACTTATAAATGAAGATGTTCAAGAACTTGAAAACACACATTTCTATGATTTTTACATATTTCTAGAAGTGTACAGTGTAATTCTTCAGGAAAGTAGATGAGACGTTTGTTTATCCTAATGACAAACGTAAAGATAGGATATTCACAGCAGAAGATTTATAATCGTCACGCTCAGTGCATTTCAGAATTGAGAAGAATGTTGTCGTGACTTGTTCACATTCAGAAGCGCTGAATATTTTCTGTGACTGGAATGTGGAGGGATAAACTCCGGGGCATGCGATCTGAAAACTGATTATTCTCGGAATGGCATTCTTTTCGGAAGGCTACGAATCATTAGGTATGTTCAGTGTCGCTGAGTGTGTGAGTGGGTGTAGGAGACGTGTGGAAGATGTCGCCACTGGATGTATCAGCAAAGCATTCAGGAGGTTTTTTAGGTGCTAGCCTAATTTTTAATCGAGTACATTAGGGAAGATAGGACCCCTTTTGGGAGGAGAATTGCTTTACTGGGAAGACATTTTCTGTGCGGCGAGCGTTTTGAGAAACTTGCATAATGCTGAGAGCACATAGAAGACAGATAATTTATTACAAATCCCGATTTAGAAGTTGCTCTTAAACAATACTTTGAAAAACTAATAATTGGACGCGTTTACGAAATCTTTTAAAATTATTTTGAAAGTGCAGGGTTTGGCTCAACTACACACGAGCACTTTTTCCAAATGTTATGAACCAGACCTATTAATTCCCTGTTTTACTGATTTAATGTACATCACATAGAGTTTTGTTTAAATATGGTTAATACTCCAGAAAGATACTCCCATACTAATACTGCTAAGCTGTTGGAATTTTGATAACAATTATACATTGTATTTTTCCAATATTAAAAGGATTGAATAAATAAACATGTTTCTAAACAGTGCTTAGAAGAAAACATTGAACAAGTAAGTGCCAGATGAAAAGGGGCCTATTTTATTGTATTCATATTTTCCACTACTATCCACCTCAGGTGGACCCTTACGGTGTAAGCCATCATCCTCAGTCGCTTCTCGAACGGATCCGGGATCACACCCTCTGGACGAGGTTTAGAGCTGGCATTCCTTCTCCCCTCCCGCCGTCCCACCCCGGGCAGATGCCACTTTGATAGATCGTATTCGCCGGGAGAAAGAAGTGGTCTCGTAAAGTCACGAGCGCGCGAACGGAGGACCTCGGCGCGAGACGTCTGTGTTAAGTGTCGACGCCTCGCGACGAGATAAACATCCCGCCCGAGCTCCCCAGACCACTCGGTCTTCGAACCCGCGATGCAAGCAGGTGCCTGGGGGAAGAGAAGTGAAGATATCAATATTTTTTCAATTTTTGTTGTTGCTGTTTAATGTCCTTACTCAGGAAACTTTTGATTGGTCAATCCCTATTAGGGTTTTCGAATTTGCCACTATTTTGGTCTGAGGAAAGGAAGTGAAGATATCAATATTGTTTCAATTTTTGTTGTTGCTGTTTAATGTCTTTACTCAGGAAACTTTTCGATTGGTCTATCCCTATTGGCCCCCGACGTTATCAACCAAATTTTAACTCTGTACAGAAATCTGCACAAAAAATGTAGCTGAGCGAATGTGAGAACTGAAAGGAATCATTGTAAGCAATTGCTGGGCAAATAGTGAAGGTTCTTTTGTATGTCATCAGATTGACATGGTATCCTACACTAATTGACATATTTGAAAATCCTCCGCCCCCAGCAGCATTTGAACCCCGAACTAAGATTTTGGAAGTCAGGGTACTACCTGCATACCACTGAATCGACCATCTCGAAATTTCTTGAGGTCCATTAACACAAGAATGAGTGTTATTGTTTTAGAGTAAACGTGTATTATTTATTTGGAATAGGTAAATA
Source organism: Teleogryllus oceanicus (assembly GCA_964035755.1). Classification (NCBI taxonomy): domain Eukaryota; kingdom Metazoa; phylum Arthropoda; class Insecta; order Orthoptera; family Gryllidae; genus Teleogryllus; species Teleogryllus oceanicus. The sequence goes on along the minus strand of CAXIVR010000005.1, from coordinate 63,510,246 downwards.
TGAGCCCAAGTGTCGATCCTTCGGGAAAACTAGCCAGTGGTCTACTGCTTTTTGTTTTATACATACTTGTAGTTGAAAGTAACCTGAATATACTTGTCTCAGCAGTACAGGAAAAGGCATTTGGAGGGCAAGCAGGATCCAAATCATGACGATTGTTTTATATCCGCAATGTTTTCTGATCTAATTAACATGCTAACGATTTACGCCGTTTGCATTCTCATATTCAAAGATATGTTAAAGGGTAATTGGTATAAATGAATATATTGTTCAAGAAGAAAAAAATAATAATTTAAGAAATTTTAGTCTAACCTCTTCTGTGCTCATCTGTCTTCGTCAATAATGTGAAATTCTTACTGCCGCGATATGAATAAATAATTCGAAGTTTTACCGCTTTAAAAAAAGAACACAAAAACCATAATTGAGGTAACATGCATATATAATTAGTATAATATGTTGTTTCTTGTAAAATACCCATCAATATGAATAAACTGAATTCATGAAAATTTGTTTGTGGTTAATTGTTACAATAATGAGATGAAATATTCGAAAAATTACTGCACCCCCTTTCATCGAGATTCTTAATTCACATTTTGACGGTGTATCACTTGTTTTTAAGGATAAATTTGTATTGTGAATTTCTTTAGAGACTTACACAACCCTTTTTGGATGAAATTTTGAAAAGCGATATTTGGCAAGTCTTACTTCCAAGCAAACGTCTTTCTTTTCGCCAGTCATTTACTTTCTCGCTCAGTTAATATCCCTGGAATATTTTTGGTATGGATTTAGTGAGCTGTATGAAATTTTCTGTATCTCGTTCGTGAACTTTCCACATTTTTGTAGGTATACATTTGCGTTCAGAACATCAAAGAAAATTAAGCAAACATGCGCATAATATCTTGACCACATTCATGTGAAAGAAAATGATTTTAGCTTAGGTTTGTGTACCATTTCCGGACTCCCATCCTCGTTGTGAAGAAACGGCAACTGGCAGAGGGAACGCAAAACAAACACCGGAGATAGGGTGCGAGCCAGCCATCCTGGATGAAATGGAGACTGGCAGAGACGTAGCAAGGTGGAGGAAGATGAGAGAGGGAGGAAGGAAAGGAAGAGCGGGGGATGGGGGGGGAAACCGGATTAAGGGAGAAAGACGACTTGAGAAGAATGAGAAGAAAGAGGATGGATGGGGTGATAGAATGGGGAGGGGGGGCGACCAAAGAAAGAAAGGAACCGAGACCGAAAGAGGGAGACCGAAAGAGGGAGACCGAAAGAGGGAGACCGAAAGAGGGAGACCGAAAGAGGGAGACCGAAAGAGGGAGACCGAAAGAGGGAGACCGAAAGAGGGAGACCGAAAGAGGGAGACCGAAAGAGGGAGACTGACAGAGGGAGACTGACAGAGGGAGACTGACAGAGGAGACTGACAGAGGAGACTGACAGAGGAGACTGACAGAGGGAGACTGACAGAGGGAGACTGACAGAGGGAGACTGACAGAGGAGACTGACAGAGGAGACTGACAGAGGGAGACTGACAGAGGGAGACTGACAGAGGAGACTGAAAGAGAGAGAAGCGGGAAAATGAAACTTAGAAGGGAAAAGTGGGGAGAGGGGGATCTCGCTAGTCAACGCGAGGAAGAGTGGTGGGGCATGGGAAGAACCTTGCAAGCCCGGGGGCGCCGTGCCCGATGAATCGGGCAAGGCAAAGCGAGGCACGGCAATGCAAGGCAAGACGATGGCGCTGCGGCGACGCTGGCAACGTTCTCCGGGGCGATTTGTGTCCGTGTCCGGGGCGCGAGCGTGTTCTGCCAGGCGGAACCGCGAAATACGCGCCCGTGTCGCGAGGCGTATAAGGGGGGCCGGGCGGCGCCAAAAGCGGAGCAGGACGAGACGGCGGCGGCGCGGCGCGGCGCGGGCGCGGCGGGGGGCCGGGGAGGGGAGCAGGGACGGGGCGCCCGTCAGCGAACAGGTTCCGCGCCCGCAGGGGTGGCCACCCACGCCGCCGCCGCCGGAGGGAGGGAGCACCTGCGGGCGGCCGCGCGAAGAGGAGGTCGGACCCGCGCTGGGGACGTGGCGCCGCGCCGGCGCGGTGGGAACCGTTTAGCGCGGAAAGCGTCGACCCTGGCGTACGCGTTCGTTGTATTGAATTGAATTGACGCCTTATTTTACGTGGCGAGACTCAGGCCACCTTCTCTTCCGTCTGATTACGCAAATTTTGCTACGCAATCGTCATCAACTAGCGGAGAAAGAAACTTGGGCGACGAAACAGGCGATTTGAATTTGACTCAATGGCTACATTTAGTCTTGAGGATGTTTTACATGTAGTAAATCTACTAACATGGGACATGTATTTGAATACCGTGCGCCTATCACGCACTTACCAGAGGGATTAACGCTGGGGTGGGCCCCCTGGGCGTTACCCCTACCCTCATCCCCTGCAGATGCACTAGTACGCCTTTGGGCTGGTATCGGGGTCCCGCCAAAACGCATTTGGTCCTCACGGTAACCTCCCCATATAGTGCCTGGGTCGGGCCGCCCTGCCAGCTCACAGCTACTAGTTATCCAGGATAGTACGGGAGTCAAAACAATGCGCCACTTACATGCGCCGGGAACAAGTTCCCTCCTCTTTGCCCAGAATATCGGGCTACTGCCACGACGAATCCGAGAGCCTAACTGGGGGCCACCTGAACTAAGGTCTAGGCGGCTCGGAGCCCCCATCCCGTCTCCCCATTGCTTACCGCCAGCTAGAGACGTGGGTGACGCCGGAATCTGGGCAACCTGATGGCTGGTTTCCCGCCGGACTTTAAAGTAGGATACAGAGTACTCCGAAAAGCATCCTTCGCCCAATCCTGCCAAAGGTCGACGCGTCATAGGCCCAACCGGTGGGTAGCCGGACGAACCCGACTACCAGGAGCTTAGCATCGCCTTCTCACTGTCTGCACCTTCAGGCTAACGACGTGAGCGGCTCCGCGAGACTCAGGGTCCGGGTGGTCGTCTGCGACACTCCACCAGAGACAACGACGACCTACGCCATCGTGACCCCCCCCCCCTGCGGGGGCTAACATGGAACAGCCGGCTTTATGTCTCCTCCGAAGGAAGGTGTACGAAGGATTTTTTCGCCCTTCAAAATCCACGGCTTCGATCTGGTTTGAATCTGCGAACATGAGTATAACAGTCCAGTACTCTAACCCACCATCGATACCGCAAACAGTTGTACGAGTCAGTTGATTTGACTAGTCTGAGTAAATCGACACATATTGTTACTTTCCTTTTTCTTGACCAGCAAAGGAGTCTCATGGGGTCAACTGATGTCAGTGCCTCTGACCGCGAGGTATTAGGGTTCGAGTCCCAACGGTGGCAGGGTTTTCGACATTAGCTTATCAGCTAGGTCAAATTCCGTCGTTGACTGGATTAGAATTCTAACGGCCGGCTTTTTTATCAGTACCAGGTGAATGTCGGAGCAGTACCTCCACAAACGGGCCACGGGCCGTGCGCAATATTTCCATTCTCATTCTTGTACTCTCTACTTCCCTTACACACTCACACCCACTCGTATACCTCACTACCTCACATGCCTGGAGACTACACGAAAGTCTAAAGGTAGACACGCTTGGAGTGGTGTCCTGTTGATAGAGATATCTGGAAGGGAAAACCTCGCAAGTCGGTACCGGTTGTGGATTTCAACTTCGAGCGAGAGACGAATACCCCTCGTTCTGTGACAAATACACTACACTTACGGGAGTAATTACCGTGCAATTGCTCGGAACCAGTTTCTCACGGATCGCTAGGTCACTCGAAGTTGGGAAGGGTTCCCCATCGAAGTTTGTGCCTCTCGACTGTTCATGTATACCCCGATGGTACCTACAGGCAACCTGTTTTGCCCGTATTGATTTGCGTGTCGGAAGTTAAACTGAATTGATAGCATTCCTAAACGTCTTGTTCGCTTTTGGGCGCCTGGCGTTCAATCGTACTAATGTTAGGCTAGGTTAGTCACGAAGATTTCCTTTATTTTCTATGGACATCGTGATTTACGTGTTCAAGAGTCCCATGCTTAACGGAATAACATTTACCTTTGCAGAACTGCATTGTACGTGTACGCGTGCACAGTATATAAATACGCTTGCTCATCTTAGCTATATCCCATCGATGTCTGATGCTAAATATGTTCAACAACTATAGCCGATTGTTTCCTTGCACTGCTCACCACTAAACACAAAAAGTGTAAAAACTTGTAAAAACACGTGGTACTCTGTAGTACTAAGGTGAGTTCCCGTCATTGAAGAAGAAATCGTTTGAACTTCCGTGTCCAAACGTTTTCTATACGGAGTGCAAAAGCAGACAGAGGCTCATTATGGGAATGTATAGCGAGGCAGCTACTTATTCAAAACAGAAAGCATTAGGAGGAGGTAATATTATGAAGATGAAAAAATGGAATCTGTGGAAGTTTTATTTGATAACTTGAAATATTAAAATTCGCATTCGTAGACAGTCAAATTATGTGAACACTTCGTGTCCCATTACCTTTTAATGACCTCTGGCGTCAAACTGCCCTCAGGCCAAAGGCTGTTTCCGTTCCATCCTCAATCATTAAATGGTACCTAACGACCTTGGTTCGTAAATAACTACGTGTATTTTGAGCAGCTGTTATAACAGACCCTTTTAACACCTGTACGCCATGATATCTACGAGATAGTGTACGAATTAAAAGCAGTCATTTTTAATGTTCGTGCAGAAATGAAACCAATTGACAATTCACGTTCAACTCTCCGTATTTCCCCCCATTATTTCTCCAATTATCATTAAGGATGTTATACGTGTATTATTAAAACACCTTTGAAAGTCTGCAGTCTCGAACAAGGATAAATAAATATAATTAAAAAGTTAAAAACCCCTTATGATCTCTGAGAGTTATTTTCGAATACCCAGACAAACAATTTAGTGAATTACAATATTAGGTTGTACAAAATCCAAGTAATCTGAAATAAATCGAGTAAACTTGAGTACTATATCTATCGTATGATTGTACGTGATGTATGTTGCTCCACAAACGTATTTATGGGTGAATTTCTTCCATAAAGTGTGCGAAACACAAAATGATAAAAAGTAGTGTAGTGTGCAAAACAAGCTCATAAAGAAGTTGAGACGCGCAAGTAGTTTATTCGTAGGTGGAGCAATCAAGTTTTATACGCAGTGAGGAAAAGTTATAGATACGTTTCTGTGAATGCGTTAATGGAAGCGTCCTTGGCAGAAAACTACTGCGTCGTAGTATCTCTTTACGCTGTCCCTTGCATTGGATCACATATTTCTAATTCGAAATTACATGAATGTAACAGTATAATCGCACTGAACTTAACTCTCAAAGGTTTCATATCGTTTAAACCACAAACTTTCATTATGTTCAACTTACGTTTAATTATCCGATATAATGACAGTAAAAAATAACAGCCGGAATTTGTCAGTAGTTTCACGGTTGTTCTGTTTTAGTCAATATTGTTATTGAATAATGCAAACTTTATGGTGGATTCGAGTTATTCAGGATTTTTTTAGAATTTGAATCGGAGTTGGAGAAATTATAGGGTTCATAGCACTCCTAGTTCTAAGGCTCTAAAAGAAATATATTTTGGATGTTTGGGTCTACTAGCAACTTGATCCGAAAATAATAATGAGAAAGAAAGTTACTCGAGAAGATGGAAAAACTCTAGCCACTTGATCGGGGCGTGCAGCAGAGGTTCTGTTTCCCCAATGATGATCAAGTCATCTATCTTCCAGGTTCTCCCCTATAATATCTTTACGACACTTTTTTGCAAATTAGTTCTCGTAGCGTCTATTTGAATATGCAATTACATAACTGGAAAATCGCCCCGGCGCTATCAAGTCTAAAAATCTATGCATGCGAATTATAACTTACGGGCTGTAATTTGCTTTGCCTTAACTGGAAAACCTTTCAGGTATGTGGAAGTCTTTGCCCCAAGACTTCAACCTCCACGGCTGTTTTATGGTACACTCCTTCCAAACCACCGACCGACACAACTCGATATCTTAACACATTTTGTTTATTTATGTGATTGAACGTGATCTGAAGAAACTTTTTTATTTGCCTGTATATTTAAATATTTATCCTCCTATGTCAAAATATGGAAAAAAATATTTTTTATATTGTAGTGATTTACGGTAATTGAATTTGTCCTTTTAACCTTGTGATTTTGGAAACAAAAACTGTGCTAATGTGTATGGATATGCACTTCAATCAATCACTGAATTAATGAATTCCATTAAATAAAACTAAATATTTTTGCAGATAAAATTACTTCTATGATTAAAATATGACAATATTGATTAGGATACTATCTCGTGTTTCCTTCCTTTACTCCAGGTCTTTTGATTATAAACAAAAAAAGATAATGTTCGTTAATTATATACAAAATTGCGTGCATAGAAATTTGAATTAAAATTTCGTTGATTTAAAAGTAATTTAACTCACCAGAAATGAATAATAACAATCAAACAAATCGTTTAGGAAACATGTTAGTAAACATAGAATTTAATTTATTAATGCCACGTTTGTTATTCATTATTATTTTGTTTCAAAATTTCACACTTTAGGTAGTTGTTCCATATGGAGCCAGTTGCATAGGATGAGAGAGTACTGTTTGATCTGCCTGAACACTGCAGGCGCCCGCTAAACCTTGCCGATTCCCGGAAGGATAAGCGCACAGGTGAAAATAAATAATAACATGTAATTATTACTGCCGCTGTGTCACACTTTAAGATGGGCGGTTTCCTCAGATTAAACTATTAATTTTGTGTTGCGGCTGAATCGAGATTTATTCATGACAACCGTGACTTAAAATATTTATTTTCTCATTAACAGTGTCAGCTCAGGATGTCTATTCTACGAAACAATATGCATTATTAAACTTTTTTTGTAGGAGCGTTAATAGCAAGGTAAATACTCTTCGAATATGATTTTACTCATAGGTCAATTGATTGTGAGTGCTTGTAATACATGAGTGCTTTGTAATGTCTAGTCACTCACGTTTTTTTTCAAAATAAGGTTAAATGTAACATAGAAAAGTAAGAAATGTGCACTAGAAGACATATTGAAAACAAGTTCTCAGTGACTTGAATGAATATGCAAACACCAACATGATTCCTTATATAGTAGAAATGGCGATGGGTGCTATCAAAACACGAATGCATTCAATTGTTTGTATGAATAACGCTGATATATTGCTTATTTTCCACCAAGGCTAATTAAAAGAAAAGAGTAGATTTATTTTTCAATTTAATCTGTTGAGGTTAAATTCAATAATTAAATTTAATTATTTTGTCTATTTTATTTAATAATTAATTATTGATTAATAAAATCCATTTTTTAGGAAGTATATTAAAGTAGTGATCTGGTCCGGGTGATGTCGCGTCGATGACTGAGGTGCTGACATTTAGACCGACATATCGCAGTCTTCTTCAGGGCAGTACAGCCCTGAAGCGTCACCCGGACAGCCCAGATCATGACTCTGGCCGCGGAAGCCTACGATATCACTATATTTCAGTAGTTATACCAGAACCATTAAGAAATTGTTTTCGAATGATTGACATGTGTCCACGTAAGATTTTTTGTGAAGACATAATTGCCTGCCATTTGATGACGAGAAGTGGACGATGACGTTGATCATAATGAAGTTGATGATGGCGTATTAGAGGACTGTGAGAATCTTTTTTTTAATTTATTTTTTCTGAAGGTAAATACATCGGTAGTTATTACAACTTTACGTATGTAATTTTTATTACTTACTGACTAACTTACTCTAAGCTTACATACTATACAAAGGGGAGGTTGCCCACTATGGGTCCTCTAATCTGGTTCTATGTTAGCGAATTTGATTTGAAAGATACGGAAAGGATATTTATTTTGAATTCTGGTTTTATGGGTTGGATTTTTTGCGAGTCTGAATTCCGTGAGTGCTGGAATTTGGTGTATGTTATGATAGAAGTTTTTAGCAAGGTATGTGATGTGATGATCTAATGGTACAATGTTGAATTCCTTATGGAGTTGATTATTTGTAATGAACCATGGGGCGTTAGCTATGGTTCTCAGGAATTGGTTTTGGATTACTTGGAGTTTGCGAATATTTGTTTTGGCGAGGTTAATCCATACGGGACAGGCGTAAGTGATTAACTGTGAGAATCTGCAGCGAAGTCTCTTCGCCTTACCCAACCCGACCCCACACACCACGTGGACATTTTGTGGCCTCGTCCTCAGCGAGCGAACGCGGCCTCGTGTCCCCTGCCGGCGCATCGCAGTCCGCGGCGTCGAGGGGCGGGGGTTGGCCACCCTGAGCGGCGCGGCATGACGGCCGCGCGGCGCCTCTCGCGCGCCTTCGAGAGGCGTGAATTTACGAGCGGCGTCCTTGGCGCGGGAATAACCGCCTTGAAATACGCGCGGGCCCGGGCCGGGCCGGGTCGGGCCGCGTCGCGCCGCGCCGCACGGAAAGGCGGACGGCCACTCCAGGTTCACGGCGCGGATTTATTTCGAGTGTGGCGACTGCCGCTGTTGCGCCTCCCTAGGAACCGCATGACGTTCCCTATTGTGTTCCATGACTGAATGAATGAATAAACGAACGCACAAAACAAATAAACGATTAAAGAATGAGAGGTAAACAACGTTTAGCGAATGAATGATACATAATTGAGCGAATGAAAGATGAAGGGCAGTGAAAGAAGAAGGCGAGTGAAGAATGAAGGGGCGAGTGAAGAATGAATGGGCGAGTGGAAGAATGAAGGGCGAGTGGAAGAATGAATGGGCGAGTGGAAGAATGAAGGTGCGAGTGGAAGAATGAAGGTGCGAGTGGAAGAATGAATGGGGGAGTGAAAAGAATGAATGGGCGAGTGAAGAATGAATGAGCAGATCTCAGAGTGAATGAGCGAACGCAAGAGCAAATTATACATTCTGCAAATGTCACGTTTGCTCGGTGACCGTGATTTATAAAGGAATGAAAATAATTCATGTAAAAATTGTTGTATTTTAAGCATTGAACGCTCATTCAATCATAATATAATAAAATCAATCAACAATATCATATAATATACAAATCCCTAATAACAAATCAATATGTAACAAAAGGGAAATTTTGTTAAAAACAATTTCGAGGCCTTCTAAGAAGCTTTTTAACATTTCCCGAATGGTTTAGAGGGGAACGCTGCAAACACTGCAGGAGGTAAATTGTTCTGGGAGATATTTTTTGTATTTGCAAGACAGAATTTTCTGTCATTTTGTTTTGTTTACTGCACGTAATTTTATATTTCTAATTAAAAAAAGGCATGTATTATCAGAATTCTTACGAATTGGTTTTGTGTTCATTGTTTTGACTCTTTATAGCTCTGAAAATGTATTATGAAAACTATTTTTATACTAAGAAGACTATTGGCAATAATTTTGTGTCAGTTTGTACCAGACATGAAATAATGCATCAGGTGAAACGACACCTGAGGAAAGATTAGGTGCACTGTGACCTTTCCTGCAAATTAATGTGATTGTTACATACACAATACATTTAAAACACAAGGAACTAACCATTGTCTTTGCTCCTGCTTATCATACTATTTGGTGTTTTACGCATAAATAACTCAGCAACTTTTAAGTATCAGTCTATTTGTTATTTTAATTGGACCATTGTTTGCCAGTTAATTTGGAAGAGGCAAACGTGCGAGTAATGCATGTGTCTGTCAAAAATAATGGTCTGAGTTACATTAAAAGTTTTAATATGGATAATTGACACCTTTCTCTGATATTAATGTTGTTTTGTTATCGAATTCACGATAATGTGAGCTAACAAATATTTTAACTATTTATGCGAGGAAATATATTTTAAGGTGAGAACCCTACTACAGCTTCCAGTTGTTTTCGACATAACCAAATATCAACAGGGCACGTCTTGTAAATGTATAAAACGAAAAAGTTGCGAGATGAAATATTAGATATTACTACGTACTACATAGCGCTATAGTGGATTCGATTTTGCGTGGGTTGAGGTAATATTTAGAATTCTTTGGTTAATATACTATTTCCTGAAGTTTGAAAACCGTTTGAAGATAACATTCCAACACTGTGTAGTCGCTGCCACACAAATATGAAACCACAGCTTCTTGTCAACAACACTGCCAACGTAAAAATTCCCCATATTTTAATCTTACGCATGCTGCCTGCTTAGCACCCACAATTCATGCGTCATTCACTCCGTATTAATTGCTAATAAAAATTGGACGTTACAGTGCTGACGCTTTTCATGTTCCAACATTGTATAGTCGCTGCCGCACAATATGAAACCACAGCTTCTCGTCAACAACACTGCCAACGTAAAATTCCCATATTTTAATCTTACGCATGCTGCCGGCTTAGCTCCCACAATCCATGCGTCATTCACTCCTTATTAATTGCTAATAAAAATTGACGTTACAGTGCTGACGCTTTTCATGTTCCAACATTGTATAGTCGCTGCCGCACAAATATGAAACCACAGCTCCCCGTCAACAACACTGCCAACGTAAAAATTCCCCATATTTTAATCTTTTAGCCCCACAATGCATGCGTCATTCACTGCGTATTAATTGCTAATAAAAATTGGACGTTAACGTGCTGACGCTTTTCATGTTCCAACACTGTGTAGTCGCTGCCACACAAATATGAAACCACAGCTTCTCGTCAACAACACTGCCAACGTAAAAATTCCCCATATTTTAATCTTACGCATGCTGCCTCCTTAGCACTCACAATTCATGCGTCATTCACTCCGTATTAATTGCTAATAAAAATTGGACGTTAACGTGCTGACGCTTTTCATGTTCCAACACTGTGTAGTCGCTGCCACACAAATATGAAACCACAGCTTCTCGTCAACAACACTGCCAACGTAAAAATTCCCCATATTTTAATCTTACGCATGGTGCCTGCTTAGCACCCACAATTCATGCGTCATTCACTCCGTATTAATTGCTAATAAAAATTGGACGTTAACGTGCTGACGCTTTTCATGTTCCAACACTGTGTAGTCGCTGCCACACAAATATGAAACCACAGCTTCTCGTCAACAACACTGCCAACGTAAAAATTCCCATATTTTAATCTTACGCATGCTGCCTGCTTAGCACCACAATTCATGCGTCATTCACTCCGTATTAATTGCTAATAAAAATTGGACGTTAACGTGCTGACGCTTTTCATGTTCCAACACTGTATAGTCGCTGCCACACAAATATGAAACCACAGCTTCTCGTCAACAACACTGCCAACGTAAAAATTCCCCATATTTTAATCTTACGCATGCTGCCTCCTTAGCACTCACAATTCATGCGTCATTCACTCCGTATTAATTGCTAATAAAAATTGGACGTTAACGTGCTGACGCTTTTCATGTTCCAACACTGTGTAGTCGCTGCCACACAAATATGAAACCACAGCTTCTCGTCAACAACACTGCCAACGTAAAAGTTCCCATATTTTAATCTTACGCATGCTGCCTGCTTAGCACCCACAATTCATGCGTCATTCACTCCGTATTAATTGCTAATAAAAATTGGACGTTAACATGCTGGCGCTTTCCACGTTCAGGACCCGCCCGATTTTAATCTTACGCATGCTGCCTCTTAGCACCACAATTCATGCGTCATTCACTCCGTATTAATTGCTAATAAAAATTGGACGTTAACATGCTGGCGCTTTCCACGTTCACGTGGCGACGCCCGTGTTCGCGCCGCGGAGTGCCAGCGAGCGGCGGCGACGGCGGCGGCGCCGACTGATCTCCGGATAATCGGATTACCCGAAATGGCGCGACCGGTCTCTCCCGACTGCCTTCTTTTGGGGCCGCGCTCGCGTCTGAAGTCGCTTGTGACATTCCCGAATTACCCGACATTTTCTCGTTCGTCATTCAAGAAGCGCTTGTCGTTTCTGTCGCGCCCTCATTTTCTGGCGACTGCGTCCGACGCGTCTGTACGTGTGTGTGTTTTTTTTTAGTGTGTGTGCGCGTGTGTGCAGTGTTTGTTTCAAGTGGGTGCCTTAGAGGTTTCGATTTGAGGGGTTGGAGGTGCGAATCTGTCTCTGGCAAGGGCATTTGCAAACTAGGGTGCCTTTTTAAACTGGTACTGGAAGAGGTGGCTGACAGCATAACTAATGTCATGCAGTGCCTCTGATCGGGAGGTCCTAGGTTCGAATCTCGACGGTGGCAGGATTTTCGATAATAGCTATAGGGCTAGATGGAATTCAGCCACTGCCTCTAAGAGAATTCTAGCGACCGGCTGCCCTGATCGGTAGTTTTCCGTGGTTTCTCCGAACGAAACCAGGTGAATACCGGAACAGTACCTTAAATGGGCCATGAACAGTGCACAATTTTCCCCTTCGTTTTCCTAGTCGTACACTCAGTCCTTACGTACACATACACCTACACACACACACACACACACACACACTTTAATGCTTTATACTACTACACATATTTGGAGACCAGTTGGGAGTTTGGATTTTGACTCGGCTGAAGTTGTTTTGTTGGCGAGGGAAATCTGGCTGGGTAAAATCCCGCAAACCGACTTGCTGATCGACGCCGAGTATCACCTAGGTTTGAGGCAAGGTCCAGTGCGGGGAAGGATATCGCCACCTCACGTGATAAAAACATGCTCTGTACTCAGGGGACTAATGACCATAGTATTTGTCGGACCGGAAACAATCGGTCAATGAGGTGCAATGTCGTCAAAAGTATCTATATTTTCGGTCACCCTTCCTGAATGAGCTCCTAAACAAAAGCAGCCACTGTTCTGGACCATCCTTCAAACGCCTGAGATTATTGCATTCGTGCGATCATTGCTTCAAAACCGACTGTCTGCGCTGGACGTTTGTGACTGCGGTTTGTTTGCAGACACGCGAGTGGGTGGAGGCCGTGGGATGTGTGGACTGCTTGGAGTCAGCTTTCTTCTGTTGTTCGCCCGATTTTTCGTGGTGGTTGGCGTACGACTGGCAGCAAACAGACAGCGCGACGGCCGCTTAGCATGTGGTTGTCTCAACGGGGAAAAGGTTTTTGAAATTCGACCGCGTGTTCCATGCACCTTGGTGTGACAGCCAGTATACGCGACGGACGGATCTCGAAATTTGTGAAACGTCCGGTGAAACGACGGCTGATGTGTACTGTCAGCGGTCTTAAATCATACCTGAGATGCGAGCGTTTTCACCTTGTATTTGTAACATTAAGCCTCTGGGATGGCTCACAGGCAGCGGGCTAGCTTCCCGTGCTGTGGTCTCGGGATCTGGGCAAAACGTGTTGTAGCTTTCCTTTAAAATCATCCCAGTTTCTGTAGCCGTGTGACGAAGAAAAGCTCAAGCAGGCGGATCTTGGTAGTTGCGGGGAGGAGAATGCGTCATGTTTGCCTCATGTCGCTCTTACCCCCAAGCATGGGGATTTAACTAGTCCCAGGCATGGGGAACACCGGTAGCTGGCCGACGAAGTCGGACTACCGACGGAATAAACGCTAAATACACACATAGATTTGTAACATTAAAACAATGGTCCTCCCCTGTTTGGATCTCATCATGGCCACTCAACACTACATTTCGTATTCATTTAACTAATCATCATTCTCTTGAATAGAAGCATAATTGTGATGAGATATGAAAGCAGTGTTTGTCCAAGGTGGTGTTGACATAACTCGAGAGTTAAGCAGAGTGATCAGGAATCGCTCTTTTAAAGAGTATAGAATTACCAAAGAATTTGCGATTTCTTGGGCATGAGTGAAGTTCAGTGAATGTGTGCGTATTGTACTTCGTTGCATATCACCAATGTCAGGACACCTCTGCTTTCTTTATTAAAATTCTAGTTCATTTCCCCTACTAGGGTTGGTTTTCATACACTACACGTGATGAGCGAAACGGGCTGATAGCAATCTTGAGGATGCCCAATCTACCATTTCCCAAATTATACCGTAGCGCCTATCCCCCTCGTCATCATCTGCTCGGAATGGTACAGACCAACATTAATATGATTTGCAATTCTGATAAGAGAGAGCATCATATATTGATGAAGCGCGATAAACATACTACGTTCCTGGAATTTTTTAAGTAGCTTTCTACGTTTAAATATGATACTCTATTTACTATCATTTATACCACCAATTACGTCACAAATTACGTCGATTGTTTATCAAAGCATTTTTACGTGTCATATAACATGTACAGTCCACAACATTTTAGCAAAGAAGACATACTTGGACCTTATGTAAATAAATCTCGTAAGTTCACTAGTTACCAGATCAATGAAATTACAAATATTATCTGATATACATAATAGTTATTTTTCGATTCTCGTAAGCCAATTTCCCAATTTCACTTGCCTGGTTTTCTTAATGAGTTCGTTCATGTTACGAAAGCTATTAATTCGAAGAATTCCAGAAATTGCTGCGTATTTATTCTGTTGATCAATCGACGCATCAGTTAGCTCATGCATGAGACTTACAGAAGAACATATCAACGAGACTTTGTGCCCCAGGGTCACTTGCTCTCTCATTACAAATGTATGAAGACGCTTGTTAGGTGAGCATTAGAAAAGAAAAATGAAAATTTTTATATTCTTAGCAGGTTAGACGAAAATTGATACAAACTGCACCTAGAGATATTCAGAATCGCTTAATTTCAATGAAACACCATTTGCAAATTTCAGATTTAATATCCGACACCACATTTTTAAAAACATAAAAATTTGTTTTTTTTTGGTTAAAATATTTTAAATTAAAAGAACATGAATGAAAAAATTAAGAAAATTCAGAGTACTTTTTTAATTCTACTCGTAAGAAGATAATTTTCCTCCAAAACGTTATTGACTACCCGCAAAAACTTATTTCATTGTGTCAATAATTTGGAAAGATTTAAATATACCTTTAGAAATAATGATAATAATAATAATAATAATAATAATAATAATAATAATAATAATAATAATAATATAAAATCAGTTCGTAACTCAGTTTTTCTTTCGTTACTTCTTAACTTACAAGATAAGAAAGAATTTATCACTAATGTTACTCACCTTATCGGTCACATCATCAATAAAACGGATACCAAATTTAATAATACGTTATCTCTCAATAGAACATAAATAAGTATAGACACTCGAGTCTGATGAAATTGTAGCAATTGAAATAACAGCAAATCGTGCTGTTGACGAAGAAACTAAAAATATAATTTGAATAAATTAGGTCTTTCTCCTCACAAATTCGAAAAGCTCAACGATCAAACATTTTTTAAACCTGCCGGAATGTCCGCCAGGTTCTAAATATTTATTTTTATTTATTTAATAGGTAATTATTACAGACAAATTAGATAACTTGATGCTATGTGGCTAGGCCGAAGGCCTTTAAGCCATTGCAATACCTAGGTTCTAAACATGTAAAGCTATGTATGCGGTTTACTTAATGACCTCTCAAAGCTTGAAATCCGGATCAGAAAATCCACTGAATATAATAATAATAATAATAATAATAATAATAATAATAATAAAAAAAAAAAAAAAAAAAAAAAAAAAAAAAAAAAAAAATTAATAATAATAAATAATAATAATAACAATAATATATTTAGGGCTTACTCATGCAGAAGCTGGCTACATAAAGAAACTATATTAATATCACATTATTACTTTCAAATATTCACATGGTATTCAAATTCAGTGACCTCCAAAACGTATGAATGCGTCTTGAAACCGGATTCAAATAACACGTTGTGTAAGTTTTTGTCTGGTTTTCTTTGGTATTGAGCTGCTGCGTGCTGTCACGTGTGACCGGTTTGGTCACGGTTACCTTGTCTGGAAATCGCAGTTCTTGGAAACTGTGAACGACGGGGGCAGGTTATCGACAAAATATTAGGTCGTTCATTTCTGAAGTTCTGTATTTCTCGCCCTCTACTCCTTTGTGTTGGTGTAAATGATGATGCAAACAAATGCGACAGTAAAATATACCCATGTTTGAGTCGATTTATTTTATATCGAGTTGGTGGTACTGTATGCTGTTATGATTATTGCAATGTTTGCATTACAATAGGTCTGTAAATTTAAAGCGTTTCGTGTTGGTTAACTTATAGTCATGAGACAGGTCTTCTTATAAAGTGTTTCTTATTTGGAATAGAGGTACACTATTTCTAGAGAGTGTATTAAACGTTAATATTTGTCATTCTAAACTCTTAAAAGTATGGAAAGCGTTTTAGTGAGAATTATGTAAACGTGTCAGAACTTTGGTATCCATATTTAATTTTTTAAAGCGAGAAAAGTCTTCATAATTTGATTTTTAATCATTAAATAGCTGGAGGTATTGCGGAATATATCTCGCGTGGTTGCAAAGGAGGACATATTACCTTGAGAAAACACTTAAATTACTGTCTGAAAGTTTCTGATATAGCATTATTAAAGCTGTGTATTTGAAAATGTTTTATCTATTGAAAATAGTTACAATGAATCAGTAATTTACGATATCACTTTTTTACTGGTGGTGTTCATCTAAAGAAAACCGATCAAATGGTGTTTTTAATTACCTACTAAGTTATTAGATGCAAAAAATGGAAAACAAAACACATTATGTTGATATGAAAACTGTAAGAAAAATAATCTGACACATAACAGACAACGAAATAGAACTTCTTTACAACCGTATATAGGATGCACGTTGTAGATCAGCGAAGGATTCCCTTTTGTGTAGCAATGCAGCGTGCACGTCGAACGCCAGGTTTCACGACGTAATACCTATGAAATCAGACGTGCCCTTATTCATTCTTGACATTTAAATACACAGATGCCAGCTCCCAGTCTCCTTATTGACTGGGGTCGTGCTACGACTGCGATATGAGCGTTCCCCCGACGGTCTCGCCTGTGCTCTCACGTGTCTCTTTCTGGTTGTCCATTGGCCTGGAGATGGTTATCGCTGCTCTTGTACGGCCGATAGATGACTGCTGAGATTGCATTGGGAAGTGGTGGTGGAACTTGTGTCGTCGACTGAAAACGTGATCGGCATTGCTTCGGAAAGTCAAGTCCCGATATGAAATTCTCTCTCTGAGAGTGGACTTAGACAAATTTGTCCAATTGAGCGTAGCCCCATTAAATTGGGTTGCTTTCAGCTGAGCCCCTCTTTGTGGCGGTTTAGAAAGAAATTAGATCAGGAGTCAGAAGGGTGAAAGAATAATGATGGAGAGTGCGTAGAGGTAATTGTTAATACTTAAAAACAATGAAGTGCAATCATGTAGCTAATTTTCGCTTACCTGAAAGTTGAATAAAATGAGTATAGCAATGTCAAATTTTAAAAACAAAATCAAATGTTCTTACTATGAAGTGGAATGTTTATTTATTTATTTTTGCTCAGATATCTCGAGCACTAATCGAAATGACTTACTACTAACTTAATATATGCTTAACCTAATTCTACTATTTTTAAATTTTTTTATTGCTTGTTGGGTTGTACATAGTTCAGTATTACACTCTTTCATATGTAATGATGACTTACTACTAACTTAATACTATGCTTAACCTAATTCTACTATTGCTACTACATTGGGGTAGATTACTCATGAGAGTATCTACTGTTCACAAATGTTTGAGAATATTTTAGGAATGAAGAATGGGTTTTTGTTGGAGTAGAAATTATTGGATATGCGTGCTATTTGATAGGTGATTGGGTTCATGTTTAATTCTCTATGGAGTTGTTGATTTGAAATGAACCATGGGGCGTTGGTGATTGTTCTGAGGAATCTGTTCTGTATTATTTGCATTTTATTTACGTTGGATGGTGCGGCATTTGTCATATGGGACATGCGTATACTTATGGGTCTTATGATTTTTATAGTGTTATTGCATTTGTTAATGAAAGTTTGGAGTTTTTATTCAGTAATGGTTTGAGTTGGATTAATCTCACTTTGGCCTGTTGTATTTTAATGTTGATGTGGTTTTTCCAGTTGAGTCTTGTATCGAGATTTAGTCCTAAGTATTTGATACGTAGATTCAATGATGTCCAGTTTATTTTGCTATTGTTTAATAGTAATGGGTGGGGAGCAGAGAATGGTCGTAATGAAAAAATTGATTTTGATTTGTTCGGGTTTAGTTTGATTTTCCATTTTGTTGCCCATTCGTCTATTTTATTTAAATGTTGTTGAATTTTTGTACTGCTATATGACAACGTGCGACTTGATATGAATATTGCCGTATCGTCGGCGAACTGTGCAAGTTGCGTGTAACGTGTATGGGGATATCTGCTGTGTAAAGATTAACGTTGGGGATAGTGGTGAGCCTTGTGGAAGTCCTGCTTCTATTGTGCGTGGGTTGGAGCTATGATTGTCTATGGTTACTGTGAAAGATCTGTCTAAATTGCGTGATAATGTTTAGTAGGTATTTAGGTGTTCCTATAGTTTTGAGCTTGTAGATTAATCCGGGGTGCCAGACTCTGTCAAAAGCTTAAGATACGTCTAAGGGTATTGCTATTGTGTGTTTATTTCTTGAAAGCTAGTGTGAATATATTCATAACTGAATTGGTGTGTAGTTGAGATATGGTTTCTGAAACTAAATTGATGATTTTGGGATAGCTTCTATGTAGGAGTCTTTTAAAATTATTTTTTCAAATATTTTTGAAATAGTTGGCAGACTTGTCTACTAAGTCTCTTTACTTATTTCTGTCTCCTTGTCAAGAACCATTGCCCAAAGAACGCATTAAAAGGCGTGCTTAAAAATTTCGTCAGATTTCGCAATGAATGCGGATCCCTAACACCTGCGACACCATTGTATTGTGTGTGTGTGGGGTCTGTATATGTGGCGCGCGTACTAAGATTGAAATGAATTGATGATTGATATTATTGGATACATTGGTTTACACATATTCTTGCGTGCCGTAAGATTCGACAAAATATTTGTTTGTTAAAACATACACAATATATACCATGTGCTTAAACTTTCAGCGCTTAGGAGAAATGTGTAAAAATTATTTATCTTCATTTCCGCAACAGTTTAATTCGTCACAATAATATGAGTAGGAATCATAATATGAGTAAGAGTTATGAGTAATATGAGTTTCGTCAGTACGGTGTGAGTTGATTATAAAAATACATTCACGTACGTGAATTCGTTCGTGATTAATGGTAATTTATTTTTAATACATTTTTACTTCTGGGTATTCATTTAAAAAAAATTACCATAGCGCACAAATAACTTTGGATACACCGCCACCTTCCAAATCCCGCCGCAAAATCTGCCCGCCCGTCAAAACCACGCGAACCTCCCGAAACGTTAAAAACTCATTGCGAGCGCGCATTGCTTAGCCAGCTGCGGGCTTCGTTCAATTGCGGCTGTCAGTGAGTGCAATGTTTGCGATTCGGCCGCCTCGGCAGCAGACAGCGCCCGCGGGGCTATCTGTCTGCTGCACCCACTCGCCGCCCGCCAGATAAGGCGCATTTCCCCTCCCTCCCTTCCCCTCCCTGCCCCTCCGCTTCCCCTCCCCGCGGAATATCGATGAGGCCGCGAGCGCGTATTCGCGCGTAAAAGGGCGTGGGATGCGCGATTGGGTCGGCTTTCCGTCGACGTGCCGTGATGCGTAGCAAGTAGCAGGGTCTGCGCGGAAAAACAAACAAAAGAAAAAAGAACAAAGCGTTGCGTGCGGTTGATTTGAGGGCAGATGCGTAGTTTGGTGCCGCCTGGGGGAAGCCTTCAAGCCAATAACCATGGATGTGTAGTGCGTTCTGAACGGTTCACGATATTTGAATTGTAAGCTTCGCACAACTCTGGTAATTCGTTTTGGAAGCCGAATTATGAATCAACACGTCAATTTAGCCAATACTTGTGTCAGTGTTCATTGACCACGCATCGGGAGTGAATTTATCAGAAGTTCCCGTTGGTAGGATCATTTCCTTCTTGAATTGGAACAAATGATTGGTCAATATCTGAAAATAAAATATTTACGACTAAATAGCTCAAAGATTCATTCCTTGCGCAATAATTCTCTAATCTTGCGGAAATTTTTCAATTTAATGTCGTAAATCATTTAGAAATTATTGACGATGTCCTTAGTTGTTGGTTTCAGGTTTATAACTCGTTAGGACACGTTTGGCAATCGTTGAAACTGTGTTATTAATTGATAGTTTGTTTTAAGCTCAAGGTGGGTGACAGCATTAAAAATACTCGTCGCATTTATAAAATGTACAGTTTGTTTAAGAAACGTACAAAGTAATTGTGATTTAGTTGGTGCTACGAATTTCGTTCACATGTCGATTATGATTGTAGGACGAGTACGTTAACATGTTTGGGAATCGCTTGATGGTCGTTTTGGAAGTCAATTTGAAGGTTATGAGGGAAGTCATAAAACTGAAGATTCCGAAAAGTCTGAAACTTTTCAGAAGTTAGACATCTAGCAATGTTTTTAAAGTATTCATATACTTGTAACGGTTGAATAATACAGGTGAATTAAGCAGTCAGTCACGGGTTGTAAATACACGATCACGTATGTTTACGCGCTGGTAGTTCCGCTGAAGGTCAGAAGAAACGAAAGGTAACTACTGAATGTACAATAAGAAGACTGTGAGACTAATGTAGTTGTTGCATATTAAATTGAAACTGTGTCAGGGCAGAAAAACTCCAGGTATTTTATTCTGAATAACCGATACGACTTTTGTTGTTTATTGTTGAATTCTAATCTTTCTTTCTTTGTTGACTTGGATAGTTCAAATGCTAAGAGAGCATAAATCAATACGACTTTTTGAAGATCTGTATCAATGAAAAATAATGTGGATTTATTTCTTCCTTCTATAAATGAA
This sequence comes from Teleogryllus oceanicus, assembly GCA_964035755.1. Taxonomy (NCBI): domain Eukaryota; kingdom Metazoa; phylum Arthropoda; class Insecta; order Orthoptera; family Gryllidae; genus Teleogryllus; species Teleogryllus oceanicus. The sequence goes on along the minus strand of CAXIVR010000005.1, from coordinate 63,489,449 downwards.
AAAAGGCAGACTTTTTTTTACAAATCATAGCATGTATTATGTGGTCAAGATGTGTCTTATGAGACTGTAGAAACAAGTTCCGAAGAAGAGCGTACATTATTGAAACGTATTTCTGCCTTTAACTAATATTTCGCAAATGTTTTAGAAGATGTAAATATCTTTTCAGCTCGCGTTCAAATTTAATTTTTTGAGATTTAGTGTTTTGTTGTGCTGTGTAAAATAATCTCAATATCGTCTAATCACAATTTCAGTAAACTCTCCTTCTCAATTAAAATACATCTTATTTAATGGCTGATATGACGATGGCAGATCTGGCTCCTGTTATGCAATAGTGTTCCGAAATTTGAGAAAGAGATGATTTTCCATGCTGATCGTTAGAAGATGTCTTCTGAACATGAATAAACCTAATTCGAGAAGTATGATACTTGTCATTTTATTTTTCGTAGTAGCAACTACAGACCAAGAGGTTTTGCGCTCTCGGGGACAATTCTCTGATCATCATAAATATTTATATGTAAATCGATGGCAGTATTTGTGTTGAGAGCCCTGAATCACATTTAGTCGATTTCATATAAACACTCAGATCCAAAGCGACCTGGATACCCGCGACGCTTCGAAACAGCGTAGTTACGGTTTTGAGGACATCGGTAGCCCGGGTCCATGATGATGATGATGATAGTCATTTGCTCCACAGCCTGCTAAAGGTTCAATTTTAAGCTCCAGTACTAAAAGTGAAACGATGCTGAAACAGTATGTTGAAACCAAACATACAACAAAGAAAACGAAATACTTTTGTTTGAGCGCATCAGCTTCTACTGATTGTAATATAACGTAGTATACAATTAAGTATCTTGTTGTTTATAAGGGGAGGGTTTCGGTGTGATTTTTTTCTTCCGTTACCACCCTTGCTCCATTATTCACATAATATTTTCAGAATCAATTACCCCTTAAATCACTGACACATCCGTGTAGGGCTATAAGGCATAATTACTGAAATCATAATATAGAATAATATTAATTGAAACAACGATAAGAGGAAAGGACAAATAATACAGAAAAATATGTCCCCGTTAGGGCACCTCGAAAATTGGCATTCCCTGAAGCTGGGAGAAAAAAAAACGAAAAAAAAAAGAAGTCATAATTTTCCTTACAAAAAAACTATGATTCCAATCAATTTAACTATATATTTGTCGCAGACGTTTCAATCTAAATTTTAAGGTCGTCTTCAGTGTCTGAAAGGTCAACATCAACCAATCAGTTACAATCATTACATAGAATATTACATGAGTATTAATAGTATAAAATATAAACAGCGAGGCAAATACGTGGTACCTGTAAATTTCTGCGGTTATGTTACATCTTGATATAAAGATATAATATAAGACCAGGAACTTATGATTGTAAACAATTGTGATCTTAAGGACCATGTTAGATAGGTAGTGAGGAATGCAATCGATTTGACGAGGAAGATCCTCTTCCAATTAATATTAATAGTTTTAGGTTTCGGAACATGTTCGTTACGAATTAGTCCAGACACTGTGTATGTAAGTGGTGCCAACTTCTGTAAAGTGAAACAGAAAATGTCATAATATTCCATCTTTGCTCGCAAAAGCGAGGGGAATACCGCAACACGCGGCGATGCCCCCCGAAACCGAACGATCCATTTTCGCGCGTTAGTCATCTCGCGGTGGCGTTATCCCGCGACCATCTGCGCGGGGCGAGTTATGAACTGAATTGGCCCCGGCCGCTCGGGCGTCCGCTGGAGGCCTAATGGGAAGCGCGTATGGCCGCGCGGGCCGGAGCAGTGGAGAGGAGAGCCCGAGAAATAAGTTGCGGGCCAACTGCCTGATTTAGAGGGGGCGGGAAGTGGGTCGAATCTAATAAAGTCGTTGAGTAACGGAAATAGGGCTGTCACGTTGAGTTGTGCCTCGTTGGAGCCGCTCCGTGCTCGCCTTTGCTCTATTGAATCAAGCCCGGGCGGCAGGGTTGGCTCGCCCGTTCCACGTGACGGTGGGGTGAATTAGCAGAGCCAATTGTGTAGGGTCTTTTTTCACCGATTTAGCACGGAGTATGGACTATTTATCAACATTTTTGTTCTCGCTGCATACAGTGGCGTTGGGTCTTGGAGCATAGACCAATTACGACGGTCCTCTGCAAAGTATGAATGTATTTTACGACGTTGTTGACTTCTCCCCTACATATCCCATCTTGTCCATTGACCCTACAGGGAAAAGTGGCTCATAGCAGCTACTGACGTCACTGCAGTGCCTCTGAACGACAGGTTCCAGATTCGAGGCCCGGTGGTGGCAGAATTTTCGACCCCAGCTAAATAGCGGAGTCGAGTTCAGTCGCTGTCTGGAGGAGAATTTTAGACGCCGGCTGCTCTGGTCGGTACTTTTCAGTGGTTTCTGAAATTAATACCACCCGAATGCCGGTACAGTACGTAACCAACGGGCCATGGACCGCACGCGATCTTTCCTCCCTTTTCCTTGTCCTATCATCTCCCTTTATATACGCACACTTACACTTGCATGCACTATACTACCAGACATGTCGGGAGACCGGTCGAGAACTTAAGAGCTTGTCCCGGTTGAGACTGTGCCCCGCTGGTGGGAGATACCCGGTTGAGGAAAATCTAGCTAGCCGACGATAGGTCGGCGCTGGATCTCACCATCCTCCTCACCTTGAAAGATCACCTCTATTTGTCGAGGGAAAACATGCACTACAATTACGGGAATACTGACCTTCGTAGTTGATGAAAATCCTAATCAAACACCTTGGAAACACTAATCAATTAATCAGTGGTCACTAGCGTGGAAAAATGAAGTCATAAAAACATTCCCGTCTTCTCCTGCCGATGCACAGTTTATTGTATTGAGCTATTACCCACCCACAATTCACGAACTTATTTGCGTCAAATGTTCAACATTAATTTCTGGTGATCTAGATTAATGGATATGATAGGTATTTTTTGGGTCGGTGACATACCGTATTATTTACTAGTGACGTTGCTCAAATGTTTCATTGCAATAAGAAAATGAAATAAAAATGTCTTTCCATAAAAATATTTATTACCATAAAAGCACCAGAAAAATGAGAACGAATACTTTATTACTAATATTAATCGAAATAACCTACTCTCAACTATCTACTAACTAGTACTACTCTCTACGTTCTACTAAATAAAATATTAACACAATATTCACTAAGTTCAAGCATATAATGTTTTGTATATTGTTAATCGATTGATGTGTATGAATCCTTTCCAATATCAATGGTGCAAATAGCTTATTTTAATTATGAAATCAGTTATCTTGCACAATTCCTTGACCCCTCGTATTACTGAAATGACAATCGGGGTAACGGATCTTGACGCTTCTTCAGAAAACCCTAGTCAACTCAATACTCCCATCTCTTTTTAGTTTATACCATCCAAGACACCCTATTAAATTCGTATAGAACACTTGTCTTCTACAATCCAGTCACGAAGCAGTTACCTTCCGGACAAGGAGACTGTTGCTTATTCTCACAAAAACGACACGCTTTTATTGATCTAGCGCTTGTTTCCTTCAATGTTGGAAAATGTTGGAAAAATTCTGGTTCCTTCTTTATGGATAAAATATTAGCTGCAAATTCCTTCTCTTTTTGCAGGTGCTCTGGTTTAAAATAAAGTCATCAGAATATGGACTTAAATCCTTATAAAGATCAGGGCAGAAATTATGGACGGAGAAGTGGGTTGGATTAATTGGTCTGGAGATTTATTGCTCTACTATGCGCGGGAATATGGAGGAGAGGCGTGGTTCCGTATTTATTAGCTCCTTTTCTACTGCAAAAAAGACGATATTAAGAGGATAGCTTCTTCGGATTATTGTAGTACTAAAATTTCAACTCAAACAGAACTATTAGCCGTGGCCTGGCACAAATAAAATTTAACATTATATTCTAGAACGTCGTTGGGTTTTCACGGTTGTAAAAAATCAATGTTAAACTTTATTCATATAGCCGTTATGAAGTAATTTAACTATTTGCGAAACACTAAATCATTATGAAGAAACAAAATATGGTTGTAGTAAACACACTTCATGACACAACATCATGCTGGAAAGAAGCAATATAAAACAATTAATACTTAAGCACAATTGTGTCGTATCAGAATTGAAAGGCAACTTTTGAAACAAACCCATAATAATGTCTAAGGAAAACTTCCTTTGGTCCTTTGTTCTTCATCAAGAGCCACTTATCCTTCAAAACATTCACCGGCTTTTCTTATCTCTTTTTAAAACAAGTATCCACATATTACCAACCATTTTCATCACAAATATAGATTCCAAGAAGCTACCCCGTTTGGTTTTTCGTATGACATGCAATATGGATCACATAAATCACTTGAATCTGTAGTAGTAGAGTCACGTGTGTAAACTTTATATTTTAAGGCGTTTTTTCATAAAAATATGTTAGAATTGTATGATGATTTACTCAAAGTCGCTATTTATTTTTTATCGTATGTGTTATTTTGCGGAGACGCAGCCACTGGCCATAGTTTCGCACCCATGTATTCGACCATGGCCTACCCCCGGCGTAGGTCTTAGGGGCCTTTTTCCATCAGGCGCGCCCCACGGGCGTTGCTGTCAACGCCTGGGTGTGACTCCCACTTTCTCCGCCATGTCTGTCTCACAATCAGTTAACTATTTCCGAACTTCCTGGTTGGGCAAACGTGACATCTTGTTAGGGCGGAGAATGACTGGAGGGATTTCATTTTGCCGGGTATTTGCCCGAGTTCATATACACGCCACCTACATGACATGGAAACTGTGGGATTTTCCACCCTTCGAAAATCCACACGTCTCAGCCGGAATCGAACCCGCTCACTGGGGTTTTAAGGGTAAGAAACCTAACCACTCGCACACCGAGACGCGTCCCATTCTTGGAGGCAAATATTCTCGAAGGCAAGAATGTGAAAGGGATTCGACTCACTTTGTGCCAAAGGTGTGGAAAATTGTGGGATTTGTGGTGGGAAATTCCCTAAAACGAAGTTGCGCAAGACCCATTTTTGACGTCGCACTTCTAATTGGTAGGCAACTTATCTCGCACTTATGATTAGCAGGAACATGAACTCTTGGGAGATAATCTCCCCACGGGTGGATGCACAACAAGAGGTTTTCGATTTTATTGTTCAGTTTTGACAGCATCTGTATCTTGTAAACATCTTCGCAGGATGGGCAGTCTACCGAGGTCTTACGAGTCTACCATCTTCATTGTCAAAAATGGGTCATGTGAAACTTCGTTATAGATTTCTCGTGTACTTTGTGACATTTATTTTAAAACATCATGTATAATTAATCTTATATTTATAATTATACTATTCACCTTTCGATGTGTTGCGATATCCCTGAACAAATATGCATTTATTTCTTACTTTAACGAGATGGGGGTGTCGACGCATTCCTTGCGGATTACCAGAAAAGGCATTTCACAGTAGCAATGAGATATGCAGATGAATCCCTCATCTGCAAGAGGGATGGCGTCCTTGCGGTGATAAAGCCGTCTGACAGATGGATTTATGCGCTTACACGGCGACGCGATGAAAGCATGAATGGTGAAAGCGGGCGGCTTAGGCGTCCACGAAATTTCTGTTATTGAGAGGATGGGCGCGGTTGGGCGAGGCGGATTCGACTCGTGCAAGGGAGGGGCGAAGCGATGGAAGGTGATGTGGGGTCCGAGGAGGTGAGTTAAAGAGCGGAGATGGAATTTTGAAGTCTCACGCATGGGCTTCGCTAGAGTCCTTGGGTCTTCAGGCTCGGTTAAGAACGCAATGACGCGGCAGGTTTTTATGTGCACTAATCGAAAATATTTTTATTTCGTGTCGTTTACGTGTAAGTAACGGAATATTTATACTTTTTATATAAGATTTCTCTATCGTCACCACCATGTTCCGTGAGTCTTCATTTTTATAATTCAGAAATTCTTAACATTTTACTTTTGAATTGAATTGAATTTGCCTTATTTTACGTGGCGAGACTCAGACCATGAGGCCTGCTCTTCCGTCTGACCACGCAAATTTCGTTACGCTCCTTTCACCTACTAGGGGAGAAAGAAGGTATTACTTGGGCGACGAAACAGGCGATTTGAATTTAGCTCAGAGGCGTCATTTAGGCTTGAGGATCTTTTACATGCAGTAAATCTACTAACATGGGACAACGGCTTTACTTCCTCCGAAGGAAGGCGTACGAAGGATTTTTCGCCCTTAAAAATCCACGGCTTCGATCGGGTTTGAACCCGCAAACTTGGGTCTAGCAGTCCGATACGCTAACCGCTAGACCATCGCCGCCGCCTTTTCAATAAATTCTTTTATTAAAATATGACATTATTTGTCACTTATTAACATTAATTGGGTAATCAAAACAGTCATATCGTTTAAATTACATCTATAAATACTTACAACATTATCAAATTTACTTGGTGTGGTCTTCAGATGATTGTGACCGGTGGTTTTGTAATTAAAATGTTGATAAACCTGCTGAATATCTATTTATTGGTGTCAGAAATTTTAGTTTTTGTACTTGTTCTTTTTAGTAATATATAGATAGAATTCCTAATGAGCGATATCAATTTACTTTAAAAAATATTTTGTTATTTTAACTTAAATCCAACCTCAGTCTTGAATCTTGAGAGGTCACCCGATCGAAGGGGCATCCAAGAGTAGCAGGAGATCAGCAGAGGTGCACAGCGGGACGAAAGAGCGGGCAAAGATTGAGCGAGGGAGAGCGGAGGATAGTCCGATTGGGACGAGGAGCACGATGGACGGCGGACGAATGGACGGCGGACGAATGGACGGCGGACGAATGGACGGGCGGACGAATGGACGGCGGACGAATGGACGGGCGGACGATGGACGGCGGACGAATGGACGGGCGGACGAATGGACGGCGGACGATGGACGGCGACGAATGGACGGCGGACGAATGGACGGCGGACGAATGGACGGCGGACGAATGGACGGCGGACGAATGGACGGCGGACGAATGGACGGCGGACGAATGGACGGCGGACGAATGGACGGGCGGACGAATGGACGGGCGGACGAATGGACGGGCGGACGAATGGACGGGCGGACGAATGGACGGGCGGACGAATGGACGGCGGACGAATGGACGGGCGGACGAATGGACGGGCGGACGAATGGACGGCGGACGAATGGACGGCGGACGAATGGACGGCGGACGAATGGACGGGCGGACGCGAAAATGGACGGGCGGACGAATGGACGGGCGGACGAATGGACGGGACGAATGGACTGGACGAATGGACGGGACGAATGGACGGGACGAATGGACGGGACGAATGGACGGGACGAATGGACGGGACGAATGGACGGGACGAATGGACGGCGGACGAATGGACGGGCGGACGAATGGACGGCGGACGAATGGACGGGCGGACGAATGGACGGGCGGACGAATGGACGGCGGACGAATGGACGGCGGACGAATGGACGGGCGGACGAAGGGACGGGCGGACGAAGGGACGGGCGGACGAAGGGACGGGCGGACGAAGGGACGGGCGGACGAAGGGACGGGCGGACGAAGGGACGGGCGGACGAAGGGACGTGCGGCCGAAGGGACGTGCGGCCGAAGGGACGTGCGGCCGAAGGACGTGCGGCGGCCATGGGACGTGCGGCCGAAGGACGGGCGGCCGAAGGGACGGGCGGCGGAAGGGACGGGCGGCCGAAGGGACGGGCGGCCGAAGGGACAGGCGGCCGAAGGGACGGGCGGCCGAAGGGATGTGCCCGACGGACAAGCAGGCGAGGGAACGGGCAAGCGGACGAGGGGGTGGAAGTAGAGAAGACGATCGGGAGCAGCGAGAGGGCCTGGGCTGCGTGCCGTCTCCGCCTGCGCCGGCCCGTGGCTGTGTACACAGGCGTGGACACGCATCGCCAGCGGCGGGCGGCGCGGGGCGCACGCGAGCCCGCGGCGGCCACGCACACGCCCGCGGCGGCCGCGGCGCGCGCCGCACGTGCGCCGTCGCCCGGGACCCGCCCACGCCCGCACGCCTCACGCACGCGCACACGCGCGGATTAATGGGCGCGGGCGGTGCATGGCGAAGCGGAGACGCCGCTCGCGTGCCTCACGGCCGCGGGGAGAGGAGCGTCGGGAAGTTCCTCCGGAGTTGTACCTCTAACCTACTCTGATCCCCCGCCAAAGCACGCATAATATCAGCGTTGTTTGTCGTTTCTTATACCTATTAACCTTCCTGTGGCTGCGATGCCTCAGTGCCGGTCATGCCATTCCGTCTGCACAGTTGCCGATGAGGAGGTTCTATTCGTGGAGCGTATATGGGGGTTGATTTTTAACACTGTACTACGATTTTTACATTACAGCGTTTGATATTTTATGAGCTGTTACGGTGCTGCCCAATCGGGACCTTATACGTCACTACATTGACGTCACAATGGTGGCGTTCAGGTTTCTGATTGGATTATATCACAAGAGCTGTTTTACTTCAAACGCATCTCTGTAAAAACCGTAGTAAAAATCTTTTCGATTACAGTCGGTGTGTCGAGTCGAATTCTAACGGCCGGCCGCTCTGATGGATAGTTTTCAGTGTTTTTTTAGATAAATACCTGGCAAATACAGAGCAGAATTCTACGAAGCCGGCCAAGTGCTGCGAGCGATCTTCCCTCCCCCATCCCGGTGTACTGCTCTCCCCTTACAATTTCTTATTTGCACTTCATGTACTACATTCCGGGAGCATGTTCAGCTAGTGTTACTCTGAACGGTGACCTGTTGTGTAAAATTCCTGGAAGAGGATTCCCCATAAACCTATATGTAGGTCGGCGCAGCATCTCCCGTTTCTATGGTAACCGGCACTTCCCGAAGTATAGCACGCTCTACACTTACGGTACTAATGACTGTAATAGTTCGTGTCATTGCAATGCTTAGGTTTACTCGCAAAAAGTAGCATTTCGTCGTATTGTATCATTTTAAAAATTTGAGTATAGTTTAGATAGTACAATAAAAACACGAGTCTTGGTATATAAAATGTGCCTATCCAACACACGTGTCTCGGAACCCAACTCGATATGCAGTTTTGGGTGAAAATCTACAATCTCCCTAATAAAAGAAAATTAATCGTGAAAATCTAGAAAGTTGTTAATCACTAAAATTAATTTTTCAATCTAAAAACCTAGGCTTAGTCATGATTCAGCAATATTTCCAGGTAGTGTAGATCTGAAAAGTGTGATAAATCATGCACTGTGCATCGCCCTAATAAAATAGTGCTCAGCATTTAAAAACAGGTGCTTTTTATTTCGTGAAAAATTATATTTTCCAGGAATTGTGACACTGTGGGTACGGAATTTCATAATAACATTACTTAAAGCATGTTATGCATGGTATATTATCTTGTACTACTTCAGTTTAAATTGTTTGATGCAGTGAACGTTGAAATGTTTGCAGTATGTCTGTCAATATAACAGAAATAATTTTGTATGATACCCTCAAACACGTTAATGCTATGTCGAAACGTAACTAGTTTTAAATCTGTTGATATTGACAAAAAGTGAGCACCATGATGTGCAGCTACTCATTTTTAATACCTGAAGAATGATAACTATGGTCCAAAAATCCTGGCCATAAAACCTGATAGAGCACATCGTTGTGTGACCTTTGCATACCAGGCACATAGAAGGGGATAAGACTCGCGTCACGTATTAAGTAGAATTTATGGGCTCACCTCTGCTCTGCCATTAATTTTCTGTCTCTAAGCTTCAATAGCTTCCAGAACATTCGTAGCGTCCTCGGGACCATAACTTAATATGCTAAATCCAAATATACAAGTTGAACCTTACAGACAAAGTTGGGAAGTTGGGTCCTGAGCGGAAGTGGTACAGGAATGGTCCTGAATATATACCGTCGGTGCACAATAAAAAAAAATACTTCTCAAGAAAAATCGTAGTGATGTTAAGAAAATCGTAATGAGTTGGTGTAACAATGTGTTCAGAAAATAATATATTTTTACGAGTAAAGGTTATATAAACATTTTTCACAAAACAGCTGGTAAGTAGAGTCAAACTCATTGAATTTTACCACATAACATAATACATTTTTTGCACAACAAAAATGTTTCAGGAAATGACAATTTTTGACATGTGTCACACTTCTTGTGTGCCGTCTTGTGTATCGTCTATTCACTTCACAATCAATCGCTAGTGATTTCGGGTGGGTCAACGGCTGAGGTAATTAGTCCCGTAAGTGTAGTTCATGCTTTTGGAGGAAGAGGAAGGAAAGATCGCTCGCGGCCGGTGGCCCATTTGTTAAGGTTGTGTTCCACCATTTGCCTCGTGTTGATTGTAGAGAAATCATGGAAAACTACCGGTCAGAGCAGCCGGCCACCAGGATTATTCTCCAAACCGCGACTGCATTTGACTTAGCTCACTTTACAATCAAGAACTTTCTCGTGTTATAGGACCCTTCTTTCTAATGCGATGGGCAGCTGTGCGCCACTGATAAGAATAACATACGCAGCACACGTTCTGATCCGTTCTCACAGTGTGTTGCCACGTGGAAATGCACTGATAGTTTTAAATTCTCTTTTGTAAGTGCGGTAATTAACCACTTCAAAAATAATTTTAAAAAATGCCATATACAATTATTGCTGGATCGAAACATTAAGTTTATTATAAAAAAATATTTTTCACTTTTAAGAGCGTTTCAAATATTTTTTGAAATCTGTTTTAAAATTTGTCAATTTAATTTTTCGGGGTACATTTTCCTAATCCATTTGTGCCTTTCGTCGATGAGTTAACTAATTGTGGTTTCTTTTGAATTAGTGTAATAATAATAAAATAATAATAATAATAATAAAAAAAAAAAAAATTTGGAATTTAATTTTGGTTGTACATTATAAAAAATGCACAATGTAATATGCTCATACATTCAAAATGTAAGAATACATAATCATTTTCGCATGCGAATTCGTAGTGTATCAGAAAACAAGTATTTACTTCCAAATTAAAATTAACTATTGACTACAAACATAACAATTGGTAATTTTCTTTCACAAAATTGAAAAATCCTTTCTGCAAGGTTCCTGGTAAAGAAAATAATGGTTTCTTAGGCACATTATAAAATGGCGTGTATCAGGTCGATAATGATTTCTTTTTGCCAATGTCCATGAAATGATAAAATTCACATTAAGTTGCGCATGTGACATTTTTCTTGATAGGTAAAGATCTTACAATGACTGCTGTTCGGCTAGTCACGTTCTGGTGCAGTAACCGCCAAACACTAGTGCATCGTGAGTTGCCTATCAATCAGGGGCAAATGTCACATGTGTACCTTTTTTTAACTTTTAATTTTTTAAAGTACTTGGTGGTCGCATATAGCGACCATTGTGAGTTTAGGGTAACTGCAAAGGGAACACGTAAGGACAACATGAACACACACAAACATCAATGCCCGAAGCAGGATTCGAACCCGCGACCCTTCGTGTTCAGTTGTGGAAATTCGTGATCCTCCAAAACAAAAACCAGATGATGTTATCGAGAATTTAATGAACTTGTACGTAGATATGACTGATTGATGAACCTGATATACTCATAAATATCGAATGCTAACTGACCCCACTCAAAAAATTGCAAGAAACTATTACGATTGTTCAATACCCCCAACAGAAAACAAAACGCGTGTGGGAAGTGGTCGTCCCGAGCAAGGCCAGTTGTGTATTCGCGTCCCTGTCCGAGTAATCTGTCAACGTGCTCCGTAACGACGGAGCATCGTGTAAGCCGAAAGCCGTAAAGGACGGTTATCGGCCGCGGCCGGCGCACGGCCAGTGCACGTTCCTCTATTCTCCGCTGGGCGGAGCGCGTGTTCGCACGTGAGAGCACCGATGCCACGGGGACGTCCGAGTGCTTCACTCACGGGCGGATACCGCGGCGGACGTTGCTGTGGCCGATTGCGTTATGCACATATGCGTGCGCAGGAAGGGGCAGGGGGGCCGGTAGCTCCTCAGTATATTTGTGAAGGGGCCCCAATCCCTACCTGATTAAACGTTTATTTCTTTAAATATTTTTAATCCCTTATTTGCTCTCTTTTAAACTGGCGAATAGAGATTTTAAATATTCCAAGTAGCTTTTCAAACAGCTGAGGTTATTAGCAACCGTAATTATTTTATTCATAAGTCATGGCTTATTTCCTTCTTCTTTGTTGCCCCTTCCTCTTTCTTTACATCAGTAGTGCCTTATTTTCCGTGGCGAGGCGCCGGCCATGAGGTCTGCTCTTCCGCCTGACCACGGAAATTCCGCTGCACCCATCGTCTACCAGAGAAAGGGAGTATCACTCGACGAAAGTGGCGTTTTTTTTATTTTGCTCGAAGGCTTCTTTTAGGCTTGAGAATCTTTTACATGCTGTAAATCTACAACATGAGAGTCGGCTTTACTTCCCCTCCGAAGGAAGTCATACGAAGGAGCTTTTCGCCCTTAAAAATCCACAGCCACTCAAGTGCGCACCCTTCCAACATAATCACTTACATGAACTTTACTGCCACATATGTCGACAAGATGCAAACTCAGATCTGATCCTCTCCGCGGCTATGCCTTCGAGGTCTCACTGGAGGAGAATTGCAGTGCACCAATAGTTGCCTACCAAACAGTTGCAATTACTCGTCCGTAACATTTTAATATTTTCCCAACACGTGTTCTTTGGAATCTTCGATCCCTCTAGCCTCTATAAGTTTGGTAACTGTAACAGTTATTTTGAGACATTGTGTGTTTTTTATTCAAACTAGCAATTCAAATTCTTTATGTACATTTTCGGGGAGGGGGCAAAGAGGGGCTCTGAACTGAAATTAACCATATCTCGAAAAAAACCTTCTGAGCCCGCTAGCTTGGACGAAACTATAGGGTTTTAGTAGCAGATGGAGTTATAAATCTCTCCCTGGCACAGTATGACAAAGATTGTCACCCCTGGACTGCCACTGCGCCTCCTGGAACCGAGATTTCAAGGGAGCGCATCGGCCATTTCAAATGGCATCGCTCTGCACAGAGGAAGAACGGTAAATAAAACGTTACGTGATCGCTCTGCCTGATAGGCAGGGGCGTTGCATGCGGAGGCGAGCACAACGCTTGCAGGGACTCGTTCTCCATTTGCTCTCAGATAGCCCATTGTGAACGAGTCACGGACAGTTCTCCCAGTGACGCACAGTGGTTCGGAATTAACGAAACGGGGAGATAATTCACCAAGTCAAGCGAGTTGGATTTAAAGAACATTTCACTCGCTCCATTCTAATTTCAGGTTGAAATTTATTGTTCGTAGAGGCCAATGTACTATTTTCAACACTCAATTAAAATAGTGAAATATTTTATAAATTTTACGTTTCTGTATTTTCAGGTCTGTGAATTCAAATAAGTTTCAACGTAATGTATCTATTGAAATTCACAAGAATATATTCCTAATATGTTGTATTTCTTGATTAGTGTATTAAACAAATAAGAAATTGATCGAAAGCAACGTCGAATTTATTTTTTGTTTCATTTACTGGAGTCATAAAATGAAACATTATTGAGGTTGAAAGGCTTCTTTCAATTTTTACATTTGCTCGGCTATACTTAGTAGAACAAAAGTATTGAAATCGGTCAAAATATTCAAGATCGAAATTTCGATCATGAACTCTTTCTGAATAAAATGATTTTTGCCTTAATGTATGTAGCATGGATGTGTGTATCTGTATGTGTATGTTTGTCACGTATATCTCGAACGGATTAGACGTTTGTGAGCACTAACATGGTTCAAACATTAGAAGAAGTTTCTGATACTACCATTCCAAACATCGATATCGATAATGCGATAGAAGCGTTAATTTGATGTAGGTATGATATTCGAGCGATGGTTAAATGAAAGGGGAAGGAAACGAAAAAAAACGAAGAATTCCTATCGATAATCCGCTTTATCCTCCACCAAGTTCACGTGGATTGACAAGAATTTGACATCCTGTACTCGGTAGTGTAAAGTGAGGGAATATCCGACTAGAACACGTCACTAGGTCACGCGTGTAATGAAGCGTACACTATTAAACCAGTAGTTGCTGATATGATTATGATATGACTATTGATTGAGCAATGGAGGACTGAAAGGCGAGGGAAACGTGGAAACCCTGAAAACACCTTCCAAATACTGCATGCATCGATTGGAATGTTTCCCCCTGAACTCAAATGTGGAAAGTGAGAAAAAGACCATATCACAACCAGCTACCGCGAAGATGTGGAGGTTGTACCGAAATCACGAAACACCGAATTGGGGATGGTACCTTTTTTTCCGAGACTAATGTAGCCTTGCACGATTGTTCTTTTGGATTCACAGCCTCTGGAGACACGTCAGTGCAGTGCCTTTGACCGGGAGGTCGAGTTCCGACCGTGTCAGGATTTTCACATTAGCTTGTCAGCTCGATCGAATTAAGTCGCTCTCTGGAGAAGAATTCTGGCAGCAGGCTGCTCTGATCGGTAATTTTCCTTGGTTTCTCCGGTCAACACCAGGTGAATGCCGAGGTTAGCACCCTAACAAACATACCTCGGACCGCGCGCGATCTTTCCTTCCTCTTCCTTGTCCTATCCTCACCCCTTGCTTACGCGTATTTACACTAGCATGCACTACACTGTCACACCTGCCGGGAGACCGATCGGGAGCTGAGAGACTGACCTGTCTGGGGCGGTGTCCCGCTGGTGGGAGATACCTGGTTAGGGGAAAACCCCGCTAGCCGACGGTAGGTCGGGGCCGGATCTCGCCATCCAGCGTGGGAAGACCCCTGCCTTACACTTACGGTACGAATGACCTTGGCAGTTGACGCGCCCGGAATCATTACCTGTGTATCAAACGAGACCGGCTGGGGCAACCCTTCGCCAGGCAGCCCCTTGGTGCTTTGGGGGAACCCCCGGGCCGCCGTGCCCCCGGCCGGCCCCGGGGGGGACAATCGCCTCTGATTGCCAGTCGGCTCGCGCGGGCGACGCCCACCGCTCGCCGGCCGGCGTCGATGCCGCCCCCGCCCCCGCCCCATTCGCTGGCTCCCTGCGCGGGCCACGGCTCTGGCGCAAGGTCGGGGCTTCCGCACAACTTCACGCGGAGCCACACAATACTTTAACGATGCAGATAATTATCAGAGTGCGAGTGTATCGTCGGTACACAAGTGAAACTCACCAAGTCTAAATATCGTGTTTCAACTTCCTTCGCGTTGAAGTTCATTCTGTGAAATATTTGTACTGAATATTTTGTGCAAGGCAGGAGATAAGAATGGTTTTCTTTTACCCATATTTTAATATATAAAATTGGTTTTTAGAAACAAAAATTTAACAACATTGGACTCGAATATGATTTTTTTCTCTGCGTTTTATCTGTTGCGTGTTTCAGAACATAATAAATGATAATTTAGTTTATCCGTTACACACGACTTTAGCAATTTGACTAATCAAAATAATGTAAATTAGTTCAAAATTAATTAAGAATGGGAAATGTCATTTAGGGGCGTAAATAACTCGAAAACTTCAAAAATGGAGTTTGTGAGTTTCACTTGTATACCGAGAAAAACTGCAGCGTAAGACCACTTTCGAGGTTGCTCGGATTTTAACGCACTGTCCCGAGTCTTTCGGAAGGAACGTTGAAACATCTGTATGTCACCTTTGTGATACTATACGAGAACGATATTTTACTCTTTCATTGTAATACACCAAGTCTACTTTTGGGGTAACCAACAAGTGCTGGCTGTATTTAGTGTTTCTCTTTTGCTTAAACTCTGCTCCTCTCCTATTCTTCCTCACGAACTGTTTAAGAATGAGTTGAAAGAAACGCTAGTGTTGTTTTAATGAACAATTACAAAAATAATTTTTATTGTTCACTGATATCGGTACTACTCCGCATTCAGGAAAAAATATCAACACTTGCACATCTACTTTTACATTAAATCGTCTGCTGGTGCTTCTCGTTTGCCTTATCTGTATACTAATGAACGTTCGTTTGCAGCAAAGTAGTATTTATGAATTATTAGCTTTCTATCTATATGCTTTTAATTATTGTTATTATCCCAAATTTCTTAATGTATCTTGAATTTAGGTCTGAAAAAGGTGGTCATCGTGGTTATGTTTGAGTTTGAGCGCTCGACGCCAGTTATCATCACAAGAACATCCGGACACAATAAGTTCAAAGTAAAGTAAAATAGAATATTTCAAAAGTCAGAGAGATATGCGAGCCATAATGATTCCCATACTCTTGGACAGCCCGAGTACACACAGAGACATAATCATGCTGCCGTATACTCCCCGGTAAAACACATGAAATGGACATGACTGTAGTATCAACTAGCCTCAGAAAAAGTCCCTATAAACAATGCCATATTGATGTGGAACGTGGACTGAATCCCAACGGAACTCTCGCAGTTAAATTGTAATAGCACTAGCCGGACCACGGGCTCCAAGATCTCAAGACGAAGTACTCATACTTCAACATCGAGGCGTGCCATCAGATGCTCAGACATGTCATTAAATATTGATAAAATCCTTTTTTAAAAAGAACTGTTTTGTTTTCATATTATAGAAATGTTAAAAAATAATATATGGATCATAATTTTTGTTGACGTAAAAATGTTTATTTTGTTTACATAAAAAAGTATTTATTAATTTATTGCGAATTTCTTATATATATGGAGACACGACAATATTGCCTACTTGCAAAACTTTTCCATTCCTAGATATTTTCAATTACAAGAAACGTTTCCATTAACAGAAAGGGCCCTTTCCTTGAGACTTACTTTAAACATTGGACGTTTTCTTTGCCGTGACGTGGTTATTAACATATCAGTAGTAAGGAGTAGATTTTCAATCAGAGGAATGTTGTTGTTTTGTAATTTATTTCTTGTTGAGGATTTATCGCAATCGTTACAAGTAACCAACAATCAATACCAACCGATATTCACAGAAGTTCACACCGTCGTTGGGGCTAACAAGTATGTATGCCATCACCGAAAGAAAGAGAGAAAGGGGGAGGGAGAGGGAGAGGGGGAGGAGGCAAAGGAAGAAAGTAGTAGTTCTGAATCGAGCATATCAGTAGACCGTCTTCGGAAGTACAAGTACAAGAGCGTCGCTTGTGAGACATTGACATAGGGCTGCTTTTTATCCGTACCAATGCCCTCCATTAATTCACGTTTCCGTTTAACATAATCCTGCCCATTTATATTCCAATCACAAGCTCCTTACTGTGGAAGCAAAAGCAGTTCGTGATCTTTCGGTCGACACGACTTTCTCGTGCATTGTTACTCCATCACAAGGTGTGAAAGTCAACTCTCGAGATCTCGTTTCATGAGGTGACCTTTTCACAAGGTCACGTTTCCTTGATTAGATCATGTCACGTGTGCAGACTTCATGTAGAGATAGTGCGGACTAATCTCTCTTCATTGCAAACATATTTTATTCTTCTTGTGTATGTGAACTGTTCATTATGATAGGTCAAAGTATTTTTAAGTGTACGAGTTGAATGCATTTTATGAAGAACCCAACACAGTGAAAAGGAATTTTGAAGGTTTCTAAGAAGAGAGCTTAAATATGCAAATACGCTGCCGATGGGTGTTCGGCATGTAGTCTAAAATGATGGCTACAAAAGTATGATGAAAGAATGTGTTCCATACTATCTGAACTAGTGATTTTAAAATATATGATAATGTTATGGAAGTGAGATTCCTAGATGGCGATAAAATAGAATTCAAGAAGCAGAGATCTTGGCAAGAAAAGCAGGTGTTGTTGCCAGTAAACACTGCGTTTCATTGCGTCTTGTATAACGTTGCATTGCATCTTGTTTAACAATACATGAGAACGTGCTAATTCTGTTGATAAAGAAGCAGGACCTGACAGCTTAAACCGTTCCTCGCAGTAGTATGTAATAAAACGAAATTCGTTTTATTACTGATTGTGTGATGGAAATCTAAATTATTTGGCAGTGAGGAATGTCACTGCATAAAAAAACGGGATGATGATGCAAAGGAAAGGTAGCATCAATATAAAACTAGTAATCAGTGAAACTAAGAAACTTTACAGTGTGCGTATGTATGCATTACTGTAATATATATTGATTACTATACTATATATTGAGATATACAAAATTTCCTCCTCTACATTTATATCTGCTAAAGATCTTAGCGTCCGGCTTGCTGGGTCAATGGGTCACGATATATTATAATCCTTATTACCTCTATAATGGATTATAGGATCGCGACTATACAGCGCAGCTGGGAATCTGAAATAGAATGATTCTATTCCTAGTTCATTTCTGTTTGGATTGACTAAATGAAAGATCACTTTCTTTTCTAAAGAACAAAATTCAACAAAGTTTATTTTTACGCTTTTAGCAAACAATTTAGCGAATTTACAATTTTAGGCCTTTGATCAAGATATCTTTCAATTTACAATTTATACCGCGGTTAACTTATCTTTCTTCGTTGATGTCCCCCGTAGACTTCTCAGTCGAAATATCTTGCGAGCTTGCCGTAGTCCAAAGTTCCAAGAAATCCTCTTCTGCCCCTATCCAAGCTGGTCTCAATCTATCAAAATTATCAGTCCGATTACGTCCTATGACATAGTCCCGAACTCGATTACCACTCCCGACAAAGTTCCAATTTATACATCAATATTGCTTCCACATGAAAATATCTGCAATATCATTCACTGTCCTAAAAATTTCACTGATAACCCAATTCTATCTAGATTGTACTCGTTCCCTCTCACGAACCATACGATCAGTTCAGAAGCGCGTTACCGAGCAGAACGAAATCTTCTTGCATGATTCATCCTCGAAGACTTCGTATTAAACTACCTTCATTTTTTCATAACATTTGACCGTCCTTCTCTCACCCAGCCAATCCATACGTTATATTTTGGTGTAGCTGACCGTCTAAACTTCTTCGCCCAATCCCAAATTTTCTACTTTCGGCACCAAGCCATCTCTTAATGCATTTAGAAAAACAAAACTACATTGTTTATTCACGGTCGTTGCTAAGCTCTAGCTTCGTGATATTTCGTAATGCATGTTCCACCATATTGTCTACAAATAAATGTTAGTTTATTTTAACGTGACATATCGGTATGTCACAATATTATATAATTACATTACCATTAAGTTTTTGGAGGCTAAGTACTAACAGAAGTTTTCCCTGACAGTTATCAACTGATGATTTTTAACAACAGAATATGGAAATTGTAGTGGATTACATTAGGCGAATTTGCAATGTGTAGTCGCGGCGTAATGGGCGTATAAATAAAAGATCTATGGTTAGAATGAGATCTCATTAGCACGAGATATTACCAGAGGAATTTAATTTTACCAAGCAACTGCCAAGGTTTTGTAAATGATCTTGGCTGTCCAGGTGACGCCGCGTCGAAGGCTGTGTTGCCGACGTTTCGACCATCTTGTCGTGGTCTTCCTCAGGGCTGTTGTGTTACACTGTCGTGCCTCCGCAGGCACAACAGCCCTGAGGAAGACCACGACAAGATGGTCGAAACGTTGGCAACACAGCCTTCGACGCGGCGTCACCTGACAGCCAAGATAATTTAATGACTCTGACCGCGGAAGCCTACGACTTCAACTGCCAAGGTTCTTGCACATGTCAAAAGTGTCACATGGCACTGAGGATTTTCCGCCTTTCTGAAATCGGCCGGAGCGGGCCGGAGCGGGGCTTCATTGGCCTCTGTGAGGGATCCTCCACGAGCAGTAGGGAGTGCAAAGCGCAAGGCAAGGCCCGCGGCGCGGCGGCGCAGTTTGGCAGCGGCCTCTGGCGGTCTTTCGGAGGCGCCTCACGCGCGAGTCCTCGGCGGCGGCGCACAGTGGGCCGCTAGACTATAGAAATGGATGAAAGAGATGTTTCATCAATGTTTTAAATGAACCTTCATCATTTGTTTCTTCAATATTTAGACTTCGGATTTTCAAAACGAAACGATTCGATTCTATTTTGTAATTCAAATACTTCGAAACAATTTTCCTATTTTTTTGGTAAAAGTTATTATATTTTTTAATTTATTACTTTGAGCTACTTATCAACAAAAGTACTCTACTACCCTCTCCCAATTTCTATATGAATCCTTGGGAATAATTTGGAAATATTTCCAAAAATACGTCCATTTCTGACGGGGGCTTTCGGTAAAGCAAAGCAAAATCTGATCTTCTTGAGGTACTAAATAAGAAGAAGAAAAAAAACCAAAATTCAGTTGTTGTTTACACTGCAAGATACTTTGCGCATCGTGAAACCATGTTACAAGTTGCACAAAATTATTATGATCTTTTAAAAACAGTTTCATTCTGTTGTAGTTCCAGTAATGCGTATTGACTAATAACATTTTTGGTCTGGGTTTGAAATCTTGAATTTTACTGCTCATACGGCTGAAAAGGAAGGCTATGTTTTTCACCGTGGTCATTATGCTACCAAGCTTTTGGCTGACTCGGCTATCTCCTGCTGAAAAATGGCATGCCATTTTTTCAGTCTTTTGCGATCTTCATTAGTTTTCCGTCTGGTCCCTGCACGTTTGGAGAAGAGAAGCACAAGCCTAGCTTCGGAAGTTCTGGAGCTTAATTGTGATATTAGATGTACGAATTGTAGTCATTTGCTTTATACTTAATTATAAAATATTAATTGTAATGCTACGAAAACAATATGGAAGCTGGAACACAGGAATTTGTGACTCAGTTATCCATTCCAAAAAAAGGTTAAATTTTAACTTACAATTATGTTCAGTTTTTACATATTTGGAGAACTGTAAGAATTACCAATTGTCACAAATTGTATTTTTTTGACCCAAGAATTTGGTGTTTGATCTATTTGACCACCCCTGACAGGTGCTGAAATTGCTGATAATTTACTACATGGCACCTTTCAACATTGCCCGAAGATTCTCATACCCGCCTCCAGGGACCGCTAGAACGAACTCAGTGATATTTCCCCATTACTTGACGCTAAACGAATATGTGATCTGATTCGAATGGGAATTGTTAGAGAAATTAATTTTGAGGAGTATTTTGCCAGTTTTTTTACGCATATCCATCGAATTTTCTGCATTTGGCCCACACACTTCAGCCGGAAACAAACACTCTCAATAGGCTCTCACTCACAGCGATGCCTATTGTCACAAGTCGAAGAATCAAGTCACTTCTTTAAATGGCAATGTACAGGTCCAATAAACTGCTCAGAGAATTTGTGAACTTGGTAGCTTAGTAAAAGTTACTGGCCTAAACCAGGAGACCCTGTTTTGATTTCTTAACAGTTAAACATTTTGAAATGAAGAATAACTTTTGCACCAATTAGCTTATAAATTGGTATAAATATGCTATATGGGTTGCTACATACAAATGAAGTGTCAGAACCGACTTTTGTCAGGTGCGATCGCGACTGACCTAGTGGCTCTAATGACGACATCCCATCACGTTTGTAATGATACTTGCATCGTCATAACCACCATCATCATCATCATAACAACGCATGATGAACTGTATAGAACTGAAAATACTTGTACACGATATTTTTTTTGTACTTTTGAGACAGCTATGACTACTATTGATCTCGTGACTAACTCATCATAGGTTATGTTCTTCAAGACGGCAGTGTTTATAATCTTTGTATTGTTTTACAAATATCAATGTTCTTGCATCAAGGTGCACTTGTCCTTATTTGTTAAATGTTTATAAATTATTATGTGAATTTCCTTGAAATAGCCCATTGTCATTTGATTTTCCCGCTTGTCTTGGGTTCCCACTCACTGTGTGAGTAGCAGGCGTCTGCCAGGTGCGGACCCGGCTGCGTCCTTGGCGACGGGGGCGTATCATGCAAACACCGCGCGTCTCCGGAGAGCATTTTTCTCGCCATTTTTCTTGACGCTCTTTTGCTTTGGCTCTGTTCTTTATCATCATCGTTTTTTCAATTCCTTTTATTTCGTCCTTTTTCTTTCTTTTCCTTTTTCTTCTTTTTTTTTTTTTTATTTTCCCTGAAATTTCTTCCACCTTTTCTCTTACTTCTTAAGCTTCTTTCTTCGTTTTTGATTTCTGTCTTCAAACACTGATGTAATGCCATTGGCAAAAAGCATTCTTTGACGGTAGGGATAAACTTATTTTATTGAATGGTTTTTGGTGAAGAAAAACACGCACATGCTGTGAATATAAGTTTGGAACTACACCTTTGCTAGGCTGTGTTGTGAATGTTTTTCATGCGACATTCGCTATTGTTGCCATCGAAAAACAGCAAGACAATACATTACAACCTGATGGACGTGTAAAACGTCAGTAAAACGTCTTAGGGATATTTTTCGTGTTTGGTTATTTGAATATTTCGTAATGCCCGGATCCAATGCATCCGAAAATTTAAAAACGGAAATAGTATATTTTCTTGTCGTAACGGTAAAACCACCGCCTCAGAATGCGCAGCCTTTGTGATATTGTGTAAAGGAATCTGCATAACGTCTCATGAGACATGGCTTTACGTGAATGAAACGTCATTCACTCTGAGCTATAGGACATTCTGACACGTACGCAATCCAAACGAACATTACTGTCGTGTCATTTCATTGTATTGCGATAAAAAAGATGTCTATTTCCGATGGAAATACGAATTTTACGACTCTCTTTTACGATTTTGTATCGGTCACTAGAGCGTAGGCGTATAACTGTCAAGGACGCGTACGTTACGAAGCATCCTGTATTCATATGCATGAGGTCATTCTGAGGAATGAAAGGTCAATTATAGGGAGAAGTGCTCCGTGACGAGTGTTAAGCTACCGGAAAGGTGTTAATGGCGTCCGGCGATTGGCTCGAGTACGGACGCACACACCCATGCATAAAATTTGTATCCTCCTTTCCACTTACATCCAATTCCGAGCTAGTCAGACAAATTGATTGAACGCTTGATGCGTCATTATATATCACGCAGCGTGTATTTTCAATAGGAACAAGCCTTCTGGAAGTCGCTGGCGGGTTGTTAGCTTAGAAATTATAATGAAAGACTTCGTCTTGCTAACATCCTTTGAGATGTTAACAAGACGAAATCTATTCAAGAGAAAGCCGCCCGTAGCCACCGCACCGTGTACACGATGCATCAGAAGGAAACTGCGTCTCGTACAACAATCTGTTACCCTGGCAGTGGGGATGTTACTGAAAAATTCTATCTTCCCTTTGCATTATACATGTTTCTGAAGTTGTATCGGGGATATATTAAACTCATTTTTAGGTAGTTTCTGAATGAGTGCTCAATAATAATCTATAGATTAAACTGAAGGAATAATAAAGGGTTTTTAGAGAACAAAGATCAATCGAGTGCATGCATACAACGTAACGACGTTGATGAAATACGACGTAATACGACGTTGATGTTTAAAGCTTCATACTTATGAGTCAACAGGAGAATGAAATATCTTTATTACTAGACGCCGTTAAGATGAAGAATTTTAGCCTAGAAAATCTATCTTTTATGTTTCTTCAAGGGGAGCCGAGAGAGGGACGGGAATTGTCTGTGTTTTTGTTTGTTTGTTTCCCCAAAACTTATTAATCACTGGGGCGATTGATCCCAAATTTTGCACGAATAGTTCTAAGGGGTAAGCCCCTTAAAAGCCCCCTAAAAGAAGCAGGAGGATGCGGTTGCGAATGATGAAAAGTACAAACACAAAATGTATTTATTTTTGACTGATACATTTTAAGCTTGGTATTACCTTCGATACGGCGCTCGATATTTGCTGCATAACTTATCTGGAGCGACAGGATCGTGGTTACGAGGGAAATAAGAAAATAATAGAATAACGTTACTTGTTCTCGTATGGGGGGAATACTGAGAAGGAATTAAGGATGGCAAATATGAAAAGACAATAAAATCAAGATATTAGAAACGGTTAGGTTAATCCCTAGTTAATTAGTAAATGAGTAAAGATGAATCATTAAAATTAGATAAAAAATAAAATCTTCTATGTATCACGAATGGTTCTAGTTAACTAGTTCTAGTTAACTAGTTCTAGTGATCTAGTTCTAGTGAACTAGTTCTAGTTAACTGGTTCTAGTTAACTGGTTCTAGTTAACTGGTTCTAGTTAACTGGTTCTAGTTAACTGGTTCTAGTTAACTAGTTCTAGTTAACTAGTTCTAGCTAACTGGTTCTCGTGATAGAGCGGTGACAAAACGCCCGAGAGCCTTTGGTACGAGTTATCCTTACAATGGTACATAAAATATCTATTTTGTACGAAATGTAGTTGCATATAATCTGCGAAGGATCTTGGCTCATTAGTACCGGGAGATGCGGGGGCGGGATCGGGATCCTGCGAGAGGTTCGAGGAGAGCGGATGGAACTGGGCGAGGGCGGGAGGGAAGAGCGGTCGAACTGGGCGCGAGGCATTGGAGAAAAGGGCGTAAGGGGCAGGGTTGCTTAATATTATTTATCGTCGATTATTTAAACGTCAGCTTTAACATTTAGAATGACAGATGACACTTCCTGCCTTCAGGTTACCTGTACAGGTATTTTACATTCCAGGGTAACTCAACACTAATCCCCAATCATCACTGTGTTGTGACTCGTAAGTTTATTGCGCCCGAGAACAGTCTCCAGTCGCTAGTACCAGATAAGCCTATGGCGGCACTTGCTTCCTTTTACTGTCAGGGAGATTTAGTGGCGGCCATGTGGCGCTTACGTTGTCCTTATGGAGTTTACTTTCCCGTGCATGTAGCACGTCGCACTCACAACACACAATATTCTGGCAATGTGAGGATTGGAAGGGAATTGGGTATTGAAGGTGGTTACGGTGGTGAGGTCAGGCCCCACCCTGCCAACACTAAAGCAAACATCCATACGACTGCCATTATAATCCTAAGTTACGGAACTGAACTGGGCTGCTGAATTCATAATAGTAAAAAATACACCCCAGATAACGCAGGGTGATCAGGTAGTCTGCTTTTAGATCTTTAAATGCATCCGTTACCTCTCAGAGCGTAAAGGGGCGGGTTGGGATCTTTGAAACATTTGAGCATCGCGAGCGTCTCTTGTAACGCCAAGATGTGGCTCACTTTCTCTGTGAATGAAGGTCCCCAGTTAACAATATTGAACTTATACTTTTACTGTTTGTAAAAGTTCAGCTATCCTTAGGAAGGGATATTGTAAGAGGTATTTCATTTTTCTCGAGCATCTGCCAGGGTTCTGCTGTGCCATGGCACATCCGAAAATATTCAACTCTTCGAAAATTTACCATCGACATCTGAGATTAAATCTATAAACTCGGGATTTGGAATACAGCCCCCTTAGAACAGCAACGCCTTGAACTGAACGAGATTTGCGAAGTAAGACGGGTAGGGGAATGACAAGAGGGGATGTGAATTTGTGACGAGGAAAAAACTAGATGGGTAGTGGTGGATGAAGCAAGGCAGCATAATGAGGGTATCACAATGACCAGAGCAAAATGAGTATGACGGAACAAGCGTAACGAAATAGGCATAACGGAACGACCACTGTAGAACGAGCATAGCGGAACGAGCATTGCAGAATGAGCATTGCAGAACAGGCGTAGCAGAACGAGCGCGGTAGAATGAGCTTGGCAGTTGTGGAATGGGAAAAAATAAGGGGGGGGGTCGTGAAGTGTGATAGAAAACAGCATAATGAACGTGTCAGAATGACCGTAGCAAAATGAGCATAACGAAACGTGCGTGGCAGAACAAACATGGCAGAACGAGCGTGGTAGAACGAGCGTGGCAAGAAGAGCGTGGAAAACGAGCGTGGCAGAACAAGGTGGCAAAACGAGCGGGCAAAACGAGCGTGGAAAAAGAGCGTGGCAGAACGAGCGTGGCAGGAGAGAGTAAACACGGGCAAAAGGCAAAATGAGCGTGGTAGAACGAGCGTGGCAAAACGAGCGCTGCAAAACGAGCGTGCAAAGCCGTAGTGGACCGTGCTCCAGGTTGGGGCGGCGGGAAAACCAATGGGCGTGGCGGGGCGAGCGTGGGCGTCTCGGAATGCCCGTCCGCCGAGGGAAGCGCGCGGTCACGAGCGCCTGCAGATGCAATCGCCGAGCGCACAGTGGGCGAAACGCCCCCTCGCTGGCCAACACCGTCAAATGGTCCCATTTCCATGAAAATTGGTATGCAAATTCTGGTAGAACGATCATTAAGAAATGCGTTCGTAACCCAACACAAGCAAACCTGCTGTTATACATGCGTGAAAACAAGACTTTTAAGCTCGTCTACAATTTTGACGCCTAAATTTAGAAAGTTAGGTATCTGCGAATTCAACGATAGCCGCAAGTCCTTTTTATTTTATTGGACTCGGCACTTTGTCCTCAAATATTTTTATTTAAAACATGGTGGATTAGAAATTTTTACACCTTTAAAGTTCCAGTGTTTCATAGCATGTAAATTGAAAAATCTCTAAAGGCGTAATCGATAACTCAAAGCTTTTCTTCGTTCGTTGTGGTTTTATGGTGCACTTTTAAGAGAAAAACATCGCCAAGTTGCGTTAGAAAAATGAACAGAAATGTGGAGAAAATATTTACGAATGAGAATACTTTTACGTTGGTGGTGTTACTGGGCATGTCTGAATTTAGTGAGTGATTCGAAGAAGATAAGACATACATCATCACCTGCTTCATTTGGGTATACTCTTGTAATTGCATTATCCAAACCATATGAAATAGCTTCTCACGGTGGATATGTCTGTGAAATAAAAATGATGAAAAAGTGTGTAGTATTATTGCGTTACCATGGCAATATTCGTTTCTTACGCGACTAGCTATATTTTTTAAAACATTTAGAGGAGACCATTTTCTTTAAACATGACAGTGGTTAGCATTTGTTGTGTTGTCACAAGGTAATCGTCTGGTATGGAGGAGTTACTGTAAGAAGGGACGAGTTTGATAGGTCGGGAAATAAATGAATGTCCGTAGAGCGATGGCATTGCAAGAGATGGGGATGAAAATCATTTACTAATGAGCTAACTAAACGAACACATTGACGAACTGAGTGCATGGAAGTAACCTGCAGTTATATTGTCAATAGTAGTCAAGTAGTAGTAGTCAATAGTAGGCAGTAGCTGTCAAAGGGTTCCCTTCTTATAAAAATCTCTCTACATCCAGAGTGACGGAGTGGTGATTATGTATGGAATTGTTAGTAAACGATTTTGTTTTTCCTAAAGTTCTTACGTGTTTGTGTTTGTGTGTTGCAGCGTGTGACTGCCATCCGATTGGCGCCTCGGGGCGCACGTGCAACCAGACGAGCGGCCAGTGCCCGTGCAAGGACGGCGTTACGGGCGTCACGTGCAACCGCTGCGCCAAGGGCTATCAGCAGAGCCGCTCGCACATCGCGCCTTGCGTCAGTGCGTATGCTCCCCGCGTCATGTGCTACGATTCCTAAGTCCCATATCCCTAGTCTTGGTCGCTGGATCGTTGTGGATCCGATTCCCGATTGTGGATCCCGTTCCGATTGTGGATCCCGATTCCTTTTTTCGTTCACAGAGCTTTGCAAACATCCTTGCACGACCCAATGTATTTACTTCCTCACCTAACAGATAAAAAGGGCTTAGGGCAGTTGTAAAATAAGCCACAGCAGCCACAGGACGTCTCAAGCTTATCGCAACTGTCATCTCCTCAATTCTGGTCACAATCTGTATGGTTTATCTGCTTATTATGTAGTGACCAGTTGTCTTATTCATAGAACTACAGGCTTTCAGATGAGCCCCATTTTGAGAAAAATCGAGATATTAATTTTACGATAATGTCTGAATTGTAATACTGCCCGAGGCCAGTTGTATCATCTTTGTCTCTTCAGTCACTGGCGTTTTACTTCCCCATTATCAACTGCTTTTCATCCACTTCCCTTTGTCATTATCTTTTCTGTCACTATCCTTCCTTAACCTCTTGCCTAACATCTGATTGTTTCCCTCCTCTGCTTTCT
The DNA here is from genome assembly GCA_964035755.1 of Teleogryllus oceanicus. Lineage (NCBI taxonomy): Eukaryota > Metazoa > Arthropoda > Insecta > Orthoptera > Gryllidae > Teleogryllus > Teleogryllus oceanicus. Next base: position 63,461,534 of record CAXIVR010000005.1, on the reverse strand, counting down.
GCATTTACCCAGTGCCTTTTCCCCCTTACAGTACACAATAGGAATGTATATAGTTTCTATGAATGTATTAAGATTGGCTAAGCGTAAAAATGTCAATATTAGTGTTTCTATTCAATTGAATAGTTTATGCCATACAGTGGTGAGGAAAATGTCTTGTTACTCGCCACTTCTACTAAACCATTGCAGGATTTCCCATATTTGAAAAATCTAATATTCACACTTACGAGATCTTAAAAATGCTCGTCGGTTAAAAAGAAGTGTTATTGTGTGAAATTTACAAAATTTACCGAAGACGTTTCATAGAGGTAAAACCCTTTGATCTCGAGTTCCTTCATGATTTTTTCCTGAACACTTTCAATGAGTGTTGGACCAGTAGAGCATAAAAGTCAATCTTTGGTGTCCATTACATGTGGCATTTTTAGAAGCATTAAAAATGTAGTGTAATTTTTGTGACTGTTACATGAACAAGCTTTTAATATTTGATTTTGCGATTATGGATTCACAAACACTTCGTTTGCCCAACATGCCTTTTAGGCGGAACTAGAAATGCTTGTATCAATGCAGATGCTTGATAAGTTGATTGTTCAAGTTTAATTAATTTAACTGAAAGAATGCTGTTTTTAAGCATATGTTTGCAAAAAACGACATGTCTGAAACATTTTAATTCAAATTGATAATTAACCGTACAACAGTTTCAAATTTTGTTTTGTGAAAAATGAGTTTTTGGGAGCCTTAGTATTTTTATGTTCAATGTCAGACCTAATAAGAGGAGGAATTGTAGAGAGTAGAACAATTTATTCTGTCGTAAAACAGTTACAACCATTCAGAGCTTGTTCTCCAGTTCGAAGACGAAAGTTGAAGTCCTCTGGACTTCCCGTAGACACACCTAGATACAAGTCAATGGACAACTCACCGTGTCCCGCCTTGTTTCCAAATTTACATACGCGATAGCCGTCAGTCCACACATCGGATACGTCGCAAGTGTAATTTCATTCACGTTTTTTTCTTGTTCGTGTCACCACGAGAGTTGTCGCGGCAGCCAGAACGACAGCCCATCTCCAGAGTGTTGACTTCGCCTATATTGAACCTTGCTTTCGAGGACACACGTGTGAAGTCAATAAGAATACTGGCGTCGCTACTCTGTAGCCGTTTTGTGTGTTTGGGAAGACCAATACATCGAACCACCTCCAAACATTATTTTTTTATGATTAATAAAAGGAAATGTATGCTTTGCTGCATCTTCTCTGCGAGTAGCTACATCGAAAATCTTCTTGGGCGGCACGGCGCGGAGGTGCAGGCGCGCGGGGCGGGAGCGGGCCGTGTGTTTAGTTCATTTGCGATCGTGGAGTGTTTGCCGTGCACTCGTGGCCAATCCAATCGGAGAGGGATCCCGGTGGAAGTAATCCGCGTGCAGGCCAGGGCCCGATCTCGCCTCTGCCGCGAGGAGCGTCCTGCAGACGAGGGGCCGAGTGGAAGGCAAACAGCGCGCCCGCAAGGTCGTTGGAGGACGCGCCATGCCGCGGCGCGCCGCCCCGGCTGCACTCCGCGCCGCACGCGCACGCGCCCGCGGCGACGCAGCAGCACTGCCTGCACCGCTTTTCCACTTCCTTTTCTCTTTGCTGCTCTCTTTTCTTTTCTGTTTTTGATTCCGTGCTTGTTTTTCTTCTCCCTTTTCTTAATTTCCCTTTCTTCTTTTCTGTTTCATCTTTGACTATTTCTCTTGCTTTTTGGGCGTCTTCTTCTTCTTCGACTTCCTCTTCGTCGACTTGTTTTTCCTGTTCGTCACCGTCTTCGTCGTCTTGTTTTTCTTCGTCTTCTTTGCGGTCATCTTCATCTTCATCTTCATCTTCGTAGTCGTCTTCTTAGTTTTCGTATTCTGCTTCGAACCCTTTTTATTCTTCGTTCTCTTCGTCGTGTTTTCTTTTCGGCAGAGAAAGTTTTTGTACAAACCTTAATGTTAAGAATTCATTGAAGTAAAGAGTCCGCTTTTGTCAATTTTGAAAATTTTATTTTCACTCCCTATTGTCTATAATTCTGTAATGTTTGTGACCGTGTATTTTTGCACAATTAATTTCAAATGCGCATAGTGTCCGTGTTTTATTCAATCACTTAAAAGTTATATTGAAAATCGCCAGAATGTGTTTAATGTCTCTGTCAATATCAAAACACAAGGGTAGTGACAGAATGTGGCTGAAAGATACGTAGACATTACAAATTAAGTATTGTAATCATAACATTAACTCTTTGGGGAGGAGTAGTTACAGAGAAAACGGTGAATATTACCACCGAAATGTGATTCTAATGTAAAGTTTCTATATTGTACAACTTGTGCGAATAAGATCACCTAAAAAGGTGTTTCCGATGGAACATGAATGAAGAAAAACCTTCTAGAAAATGTTTCATGAATTCCATTACTTGATTATCTTAATTTAATGCAGAAAATGAATTTCTCGCGTGCTGTTACCTAGCCAGCAACGCAAACATCGTATTCTGTTAGAATCTGGGACATTCGCAAGAGTGTGACAAATATATATATACCAAATTTTTCAACTGTTCGTAAGATAACGATATGTCTTTCCATATCCGAGAGAAAAATCAGTTGCAACTGAATGTGTAATTACACGTCTCATACTCAGTAAAGTTAATTGAGATTCTCTCTCTTCCATCTTTCCAATCACACTAAAACGCACGTTAGTACTTTTGCACGCAGCTAATGCAAAATCTAAAATTGCAGCAGTCACAGGCGTGTCCAATATGATAGATTAACGATGGAAGTTTGACGTTAATTAATGAATACGAGTCGTACTTACTGCTTCGCTTACTGACCGAAAATAAGTTTAAAACAAAACCGAAAATGTGATGGGCTGACATCCCCTTGATTTAAAACATGTGGACTTTGCTGTCCTCTTATTTGGTAAGTCGGTAGTGACGATTTCGATATTTTTGTTTATTTCCATGTAAATTTAGTTTTTTGCTTTGCCACGTGTCTTTTTCAGAGTTCCTTTAGAATCGAATTTTTTTCATATCGTTTAATTTCTTTTTAGTGCAAAATATTGTTAAGTTCAGTCTTGCTAATGTTGTTAATTCAAGCTTGTTTGTGTAATTTGTTGCCAATGAATGAATATTTATGCGACCTACACCGCTCTTCATTTTGTTGGACGACAGAGCAACCTACAAACAAAACACAAGCGAAAACGAACAAAACAACAAGATTACCCAAAACACGATCTGCTTGTTGACCACTCCTCGAACTGCCATTTCCTCGCATTGTTTTCTTCCTTTCTGGTCTACATTCCATTCTCTTCTTTTTTTGCCGAAAAGAGGAGTTAATTTTAGGAATTTCGATTTTTTTTCTACACTGACAAGTCAGTTTTTATTTTAAGGTCAAAAGAAGTACTGCAAAATGTAATTCACCTACTTTTCTAAACAATAATTTATTGCAAACACCCGAATCTTCAACAACTGCAGAGAAATTTAGGTTAAAAGTCGCAAATATACCCCACCTAGTGGGGTACTTCCGTATGGGCAATTCGGTTTCGTTATTTGGGCGGCTTAATGTAGATCTTCGATCTTAAACCCCTTGGTTCCCCACTGGTTGCGAAGGGTCAATGACGTACAGGGCTTTGGTCTTAAGAATATAATATTGCATCCGGTTGGATTGTTCATCACCAGTGCATTTTTGTTGGCTCCGTTACGAGCTCCATGAATCCGTCGGGTATGATATCAGTCACTTTTCCGGGGAAAGGCTTGGGCTTGAAGTCGACCGTTTTCTTTGAAAGCATGTGACCCTGTTGTTTCCAAAGGTGACAGAGCAGCGTGAGCCTCTGACACGTTCGAGTACTCGTTGAACAAGTTCGTCCTGTCGTCGGGATTGCGAAAAGAAAATTCGGCACTACTGACATCTGTCACTTTGTCTTTCACGGGGAAACGTATTACGGAGGGACTTGCTGGAGAATTTGGTCTGCGTTATGTTATGTTCACATACCTTCACGTAAGCGTTACACAAAGCTCAAACATCTCTTCATTGAAGCAAACTCCTTAACAATTAAGATTAATTACTTGTAATAGCGGCGTTCCTCCATTCCAGCAGACAAGTTGACGGAGTTCATGTGAACAATGCAGGAAGTTTAAACGAGAATACCCTTACTCTATGCAGTGACTGGACAACAGCTTCAAGTGACAAACCTTTAGGGGGTGGTATTTCAGGCAAGCCGTAGCGCTGTGATTTGCTTTCCCGGCCTCATGGATGTGACGGGAGATTTGAAATACGAAACATGTAAACATGTAACACATAAACATTCACCATGTAACTCCTGCAAACACAAAGTAGGAAGAGGTATTTTTCCTTTCCTTTTTTGTTCTCATTACATTATATATTAGGTATTACTCTATCCTTTCGATTTTCTACGTTATTTTCTTCAGTGTTCGGTTACAATACAGCGCTAGGTATTTGCACTTTTTTGGCGCTATTCCTCGACCTCTCTCCAAATATTTCGCTTTCTGTGTTTTTGAATAATTTTTTCATAATTTTCAAATGAAAACATTACTGACATTCCGGTGTTAGCCATCGTGTAAAGTACAATTTGAAACGTTTACGCATTCAAGCCATCATATTTAGAAGTGGTAAATTTTCTCGTTTTTGTTTCCCATTTCAAAAACTGACACTAGGAAAAAGTTAGAGATAAAGAAATCAGGTCGTCAAAATCATGCTAAAAACACGCAAAACAATGTATTTAAATGAGAATAGAAACTAACTAATTTCCACGCTTCTTCTTTATGTTCTTTGTGTTCCCTCTCCTCTTCTTGGTGTTAATGTACTTGATTTCCTTGTCTTTGGTGTGCTTTTGTCTTTCTTCCTTTCTGCACCACTCTCGCACTTCCTCTGCGACCCTTTTCACTTACTTTTGTTTCGACTTCCTTCTGTTGTGAATGGATGTCGACGCTTCCTCTTATCCTGTTTTTACCTTTTCGTGTTTACTACTTAATTTCCATGTCATCTTCTTACCTTTCATTTAATTGCTTTTCCGGAATACTGTTGTAACTCAAAAAGCCTATAAAGGAGATCTTCAAGTAAATTTATAAAATCTTTTTACGTGGAATAAGTCTTTATCTTTGACCTACCAAATGCCGCTGGATGGCATATGCATCGATATTTTATGGAGATTCCCATTTATCTTTGCGGAATATTGTTGCCCAGAAATTCAAAATTTTTATAAAATCCATTTTAATAAATTTAAAAAAACAAGAGATATAAACATTTTTTGATATAACATACAAGGCGTTTTTACTTATCGTCAATCAATGGGAAACAAATGATGTTTCGTGAAATTTAAATTGAGTTCTCTCGTATGAAACAGTGTTTTTGTGTTGTAGAACTGTATTCTGGAGCCATGGTTGGTCTCTAGACCAGAGGTTTTCAGATATTTTTCGTCTACGGCTCCTTTGACCTAAACGAAACTTCCCCCGGCTCCTCTGGTAACAAGTTTCAAATGTAAAGGTTAATATAGGCTTACTAAATATTCAACACAAATGAGTGATATAATAGGCTATTAGTAAAGCACGTGCAAAGTTGAATTAATCCACAGTTAATTAGTAAAATAAATCGTGTACAGTACAAATATCATATAGTATGACAGTAAAAAAATAAATGACCCAAGGGTTAAAGTAAATCAATCTAAAGATCATTTTTAATCACAGCGACGCCTCTACCATATGACCGCGACACCCTTGGGAGCCGTGACGCACAGTTTGAAAACCCCTGCTCTACAGTACCAGCAGCGTATAAGCGACTCTGTCAGTTCGATGCGCTGTTGACACGCATTACTACGCCCATGACACTACCTATATCACACATAAATTAAATCTCAAAACAGTAATACTTACTGACAGGCTACGACTCGTCTTCACATAATGCTCATAACTTTCGCCAAAGCCAAAGCTTATCGCATCCGCGACTTGTGTGTGAGTCAGTCAAGCGGCAACGCGGAACGTTGTCTGTGAGAAAGTAAACAAATCCTCGCAGCTGATTGCGAGAACGGTCAGAGTCGCTTATATGCTGTAGACCTTCCTTTCCGAAGGCCTCTGCGCTTATATGCTGTAGACCTTCCTTTCCGAAGGCCTCTGCACTAGGCTCGGACGGCCGCCCACCGCACGCACGCCGCGCGCTCTGTTGCAGAGATCCCCAAGGTGCCGAACGTGATGCAAGCGACGGCCAGCGACAGCGGCGAGGACGGCCCACCAGGATCCACAGGTTGGTGCCGCCACGCCCCGCTTCGCCGCGCCCCACCCTTCCCGTCCCACCGGACCCCGCCACGCCCCTGCCACCGTCCCGCCCACCCCGTCCCGCCCACCCCCGCCCCCCTGCCCTGCCCCGCCCGCCGACCCCGCCCGCCGCGCCGCCCCGCCCGTCCTGCCCCTACCCCGCCCCGCCCCGCCCGTCCTGCCCCTACCCGCCCCGCCCTCGCCCGCCCGCTCTGCCGTGCCCTTCCCTGCCCTGCCCCCGCGCTAAGGGTAGAGACAGTCAGCGCGCGATGCGGCAGTCTCCGCAAGCGGCAGCGGCTCGTGCTAGTTGCGATGCGAACTGCTGGCAAAACAGGGCTGTGAAAACCTTGCGTGTTGTGTCTTTGTGAATGTTAGCATTTGAAAGTGGAAACTTTAAATCGTACTAAGCGAAGAGAGGGGACGAATGAAGTGTGTCCCGGGGAACATGAGCTATAGTAAAATACATTTCTGCTTACTGACTGAATCCATTGTTCATGCTTTTTCTTCCCACGTCTTGTTAATATAATTTCTGTTAAGGTGATGTTTGTGCTTGGAATTCCAAATCGGTGGTCTAGACAATACCTAATTTATTAGCAGATCCCCATCCATAGAACTGGATAAGTGTCGGTGGTAATGGCTGGTCGTGTGCATTCGCGCCAAAACCAGTAATGCTACAACAGCTCATTCTTGATCACGTTATTTGTAACTTTTTCAATTTTTGAAAACTCTGAGAGGTCAAAGAAAATGACACGTGCGTGATATTATTATTATTATTATTATTATTATTATTATTATTAGCATATTTTGTTCAATTCGGGAAAAAGAAAATAATTACAGCGGTTTTTGAGAAAATATTTTAAGGAATCCACCAATTTTTCGGTATAAAGGATCACAAACCGTGGATTGTGATTAAACAACGAGTTAGAGGGAGTAATTTACTACATATAGGAATCAAAATATATCCACGTTTTTTATCTCACAATACGAGCTTTTCTTTTGAAAAATTGCAACTTTCCCCTGCAGAATTAAAATATTTTTCTGTGCTATGTATGTACGCAGCAGGCGATAAAGTAAAAAGAAACCTGACTCTTCTAAATTTCGCCTTGCGAAATCGGTCTGCATTGCTTGCTGTGTGCGCATCCTCCAAGATATTCATGATTGTTTTCTTAACGAATCACGACACGTCGTGCCCTGTTTGTTGCTACCCAACCCATGGCCGTCCGAGAGGCTTGCAGTGTTCAGTGCCGCAGACACTACGGAGTTTTCGTAGAGCGTAGCGTAAACCGATATGAAGCAACCACGTGATGTGTAAAGAGGCTTTTCACACCTTTCACTCTAAATGCAAATCGTTACGAACTGTGACGACTGTGTGTGGTGATTCTCTTAATGTCACATTTTCTCTACTCTAATTTGTTCTACTAGAGCTGCCCATCAGCCACTGACTTGTACTCGTATATATCTACATGCTCAGTGGTTAAGTCAAATTTCCATACTTTTCAGGGCGCGACTTTTAACTCGCCTCATTACTGAAGTCTTATTTACATGAAGTAAATACAATGAAGTTAACAACGGCTTTATAATGCTAGAAAGTTACTGACATTGTGGTACATTTTACTCAATTTAATCACTTTATTACAAAATCCCGATTATATATAAATGTGTGCCTTGAAAAGTAGGATAATTTTTCTGTACAGTAGAATTATATGTAAAGCTGATTATTATTGATACTGTTAATTACATATTCAGATGAATGCCACCACCGAGATGCATCATGGGAATATAGATATAGTAGCACATTTGCTGTCAAACTTGAAAACAAAATTTGTTTAACTTGATCGCATGGTGTATATCATGCTGAGTATAAGTCACGTGGTTACTCTCGCTAATTGATTGACAATGAGTAGCTGTTTCCACTGTAATTCTAACGTAACTTCAAAAGTGAGTTCATACGGTACACGATATGGCGCTGCACGCTATGCAAAATCCTTTTATTCGCAGTTCCGGCCAGAGGACAGTTATTTTGGCAGGTTGCCGAACTGTAGAGCATCGACGAAGATCTCAACGCTCCGGAAAATGTTGTCGTATGCTCACCAAATGAACTAAATGGGCAGCCAATAATGCTTGATAAATATTAGTTCAATTCATGTTTTTCGAGGTTAGCGGTGGTTCTCAGAAGACATTTAATTAGTTTCGTCTCTACACTAAATATTGTATGGATTAATAAAACTCTTACTGAATAGCGTGTGAAAATATTAAAATGAATTCCTATTTAAAGAGATCAAACAGCATGTAATGCACGACGAGGGAAAGCGGTCAGCTTAAAATGAATGAATATGTAATATCCTGAGCTATTCACTCGTTTCGTCATTCAATTAAACCCGTAATACTTAACTTTTAATGAAATTCATTCAAATAATATTTTTCTGAAAATATGTTTGAAGTTTACTTTTCTAGAACTCTAGCAATGTGAATAAATTCTTTTCAGATTCACATTCTTCGGTCGGTGGAATGACAAATTAATACAGAAAACCACAGTTACTTCGCAAGTTAACTAACGTTCATGAAGCGAAGGTTAATTATTTCTATATGTTCCTCACTAACCACGCCACCCAGTATTATTTGGTTGGGAGTGACAAAATTATCGCTCACGAAGGTGGATCGTGTATTTATAGAGAACGTTATACTGATTGGTTATACCCAAGGGTGCTCTTGAACGCCGCTATGGAATTTAGTAATTTTCGTCGAAATCAATTCCCTAATACTTAGGACTACTTAATGGATAACGAGAACCAAGCACAGAAACCATATGCCAAAGAGGAGAGCAGTCAACTCCATTTCAAATATTATAGTTTGAAAAGAGCAAATACGAGTAAAATGAATTGCAAATGCCGAATTTTGTAAGAAGGCGAAGAAAAATAAACGAAGAAGAGAGAGCGTGAGAATGAAAATGACATGATTAATGATTCGTTATTCATTCTACACCAACTGTAACTAAGACTAACTTGAGTGAATTTCGTAGGTGGACGAACATAGAAATAAGAAACGCCTTGCAGCTGCAATGACTATGCAATAAGATAATGATAAACAACAAAACGAAGAATGACTGGTTGTAAGGTCCTAAGTGATATAAATGTTTTCATAAATAAACCCAACCCACAAATATTCAGTGAACTCTGACATGAGAAGATGAGTTGCGTGGAAAGTAACGACTTGTTATTATCAGTCATGCATCGTAAGGATTGGCGCAGGCCTGAAGTACGTAGTATGAAGTGACAGAAAAAATGGTCAGTAAATTTTACTTTAGGACCCCATGCCCGTCGGGTTATTTGCTTTATTGCGGCGTTCAGTATTCAATGATATTAACTAGTACCAAACCATGGAACAATTAGTACACCATGGACATGTTTACTTAAGTAATAACACTGTGTTAAGTAGTCTAATAATTTTAAATATTGAATAACATAGCAAAATAATAACGGTATGTATAAAAATTCAAAAATGAAATGGGGCATGCATAGCGATGCCTCCGATAATCAAGATGGTCTTATAAAATGAGGCAAATATCTGGAGCTCGAAAACAGTTGTTTAAATTTCCAAATCTGTCCAGTAATGATTTTGAAATCCAAACAAGACTAAAATAAGAAATGCTGCTGACAGACGGCATTTAGTAATCATATAATTTTGTGCCTTCCATGCAGATGTAAAGGATGTTAATCATTCAGTCTCATGTTTAAACTCGTAAAGCTTTTCAGGAGCTTAGTAGAATTTCGACCTCAGGACAAAGAGAAATCGGAACTATCATAAATCAGTCCTCATAGACGCATCGACTGAGTTGATGTGAATTGATGATCTCGATGGCACAGAACTTGGGATTCGCGATCATGTGAAATGAATGAAGCTACGTAAGGTGGTAGGTAAATATAAATCGCCATTATGCCTGCCCAGAAAGCGGGAAGAGTGTATGAGTGATTATTGTCTTCGAACGAGAGCTACTTCAGTAATTAGTCCCGCAAGGGTTGTGCATATTGTATTACGGGAGATCGTTGTATTCCTTCCCAGTCATGGGAAGGAATACAACGGGTTTCTCTATCATGGGAGTGAGAGAGAGAGAGTGAGAGAGAGAGAGAGAGAGAGAGAGAGAGAGAGAGAGAGAGAGAGAGAGACAGAGACAGACAGACAGACAGACAGACAGACAGACAGACAGACAGACAGACAGAAGACGAGAGACGTGTGTGTGTGTGTGTGTTTAAGCAGGGGGTATAGAACAAGCATAGGAAGAAAAGACCAGAAACTATCCGTAGCCCGTTTGCTAAGGTACTACTTCGGCATTGTACTGGATTGATGAGAGAAACCACAGAAAATTACCAATCAGCAGAGCCAGTCGCTAGAATTCTCCTCCAGGCAGTGGTCAAATTCGACCCAAATCTGTAGTTAGTGTCAAAAATCCGCTCCCGTCGGGTCACGAAGCCTAGGACTTCCGGAAAAGGGGGCGGGCATAAAGGAGTAAGTCTCTCCCGTCGGCAACGTTCATCTGGCATTCATAAATCAGTGCCGTGTGTTGAATGGTCTGTGCGCGCATGCGCTGTTGCAGACCGGGAGCAGTGCGGCAAGTGCAGCGCTGGAACCCGGCGCCTCAATCTCATCAAGTTCTGCCGGCGAGACTACGGTGAGTAGCGTTACCCTACGTCGCAATTTCCTGCTCTGCAACGTCGTTTTTTTCTCCTCAACCAAATAACCAAGTTTCCCATAAATTGCAATTGTTTTGCTCCTCTTTCAGAAGTACGGATGGTGTTGTACAAAAGAGAATTCATTAAAAGTATTTGGATTGTGGAAATATTTTACAATCTGCAATAGGAGGGCTGCTGGGAATATGGGTGGAATCCCCAAAATTGGCGAAAATGGGATGTAAGTCGGATAAGAGAGAAATATAGGTTCTCTTCTGTGTGGGGCGCACTTTCTGATATGGACAATAATTCGGGAGTTATTAATAATCTCATAACGCATTTCTTGGAAATGGGATGTATGATCAGTCAACATAGCAGACTGTTCAGTCAAAGGACTATCGTTAACACATTAACAAAGGCCTTAGACATAAAATAAATATAGATAACTGCAATGTTTGCGAAAGCAAATGCCTCAAAGATTATGGAAAAATATACTTCCGGAAAAGGCTCTCTCAAATGGGCAAAACAGCCTTCTACCGAGGAAAGCAGAATGAAGGTGTAACATCACTAATCAAAATGTGTAGAGTAACGAAAACATGGAATACCACTTTACTAATGCTTCTTCATTTTATTTACAAGGTTCTAACCATAATCCGAAGCTATCTTGTAATTTTTGCTTTTCTGTAACGTACAGTACAGTGAGAAAACGAGTAGGAATCTAAACAGTGCGATCTCGAGTTTTAGGTCCTTGCGAAAATTCGTGTTTACTGTTCTATGGATCTGTGACTTTGCACACACGTGAGGATTAATGTCTTGGATTTAATGATGGCTAAGATTGGGTAGTAAGGAGATGGACGCAAGTTTGGACACGAAAATAGAAATGTCTGGATATTTGGATCGCGGATGGATGAACACACAGGGACGGAAGTTTTTGTCATGCATAATGTTTGTCAGATTAGAAGCTTTCGAGCCGAAATTTGGTAGGCATTAGGAGTAAAACCTAGTGGTGCCGTCACGGGAATCAATAGTTATTTCTTTATGCAACAGTGAATGAGGAGACCTACAGTGTTGCTCACAGACAAGTGAACATGCAAGGACGAGTATAAGTAATTATGTTAACATTTGTGATCCTCTTAAATTATTTTGGCGAGAACTATCATTTTTTTCACTTAGAAATTAGGCAGATATTGATATAATTTTGTAAACAACTATGCAACGATGTAAACATCCTTTTCCATGATGTATTTTACGAAATATATCCCACAAAAAATTACTATTCGTACCGTATAATTGTGTTGTCAGTTACATCCTTATTCCGGGCAGCCTTTCATGAAAAGAAGAACATTTTGAATATTTACAAATATTATCCACTTGTAGAGCGAGAGATAGTGTAGCGCAGTACGCGCGTGCGTGTGTGTGTGTGTGTGTGTGTGTGTGTGTGTGTGGAGCGAGTGAGAGAATGAGAAAAGAATAAAATGAGATAGAAAAAGAAACATGTTTGTATGATTCTAATGTGAACATACAATTGTTTTGTGGAAAACATCTATTTTCCTTCTTTAATATGTATTTACACAATATTTCTGCGGAAGACATTGCAAAAAGTAATCTTGTTCGACCTCTAATAAAGTAGAAGTTTGTAAAATTTATTCTAAATCGTCAAGAATGAGAATCCTGCTGCCAATCGAATCTGGGCGCCTGCTGCCGAAGCGGCGTCAGCAGCGTGTGTGTGTTTGTGTGTGTGTGTGTAGTGCCGCGCGTGCATGCTTGTGTTGTGATCAAGTGATCATGTTCGACCTCTAATAAAGTAGAAGTTAGTAACATTTATTCTAAATCTCCAAGAATAAGAATCCCGCCGCCAATCGTCCTGGTGCCTGGGCGCCTCCTGCCGGGAGAAGTTAGTAACATTTATTCTAAATCTCCAAGAATAAGAACCCCGCTGCCAATTGTCCTGGTGCCTGGGCGCCTCCTGCCGAAGCGGCGTGAGCAGCGCGTGTGTGTATGTGTGCATGCGCTTGTGTTGCAGCGGTGCTGGCGCGTGTGGTGGCGCGCGAGGCGGCGGGCGACTGGGTGCGCTTCTCGGCCACCGTGCAGCAGGTGTTCAAGCGCGCGCGCGAGTCGCGGCTGCGGCGCGGCGCGCTCGACCTCTGGGTGCACGCGCACGACCTCGCCTGCAAGTGCCCCAAGGTCAAGGCCACCAAGTGAGTACGCCCCCGCCCTGCTCGGCCAGACAGTAGCTGAGAACTTGTTTCGCGTTTTCGGCGCAGCTACCCTTTACAACTCGCGTGCACCTACCATTCACTCTTTTTACTTTCTCGAGCATGTACATGATCTGTCCATCTTTTAGATCACTTTTACTACGCTTCATTCATGTATTCATTCAGGATAGCTATCATTCTGTACGGTCCCTTCTCTCACTTTTTGACACATTTACGGCTTCACAAATCGACTCTTTGCCCTTCCGCTTCTTTGCTTTTCCACGCCATTGCCCTTCGACAACTTTACTCATTTTTGTACATCATCTTTCTTCGCGGTCGTAATTATTGCTCGCTTAAACGCACTTATTTAGTCGTTAATCCTCGCTCACGCTCATTGGCGCTTATTGCTCATTATCACACTCACATTTTCTTGCCCCTGCCCCTTCTCGAACACCCTCCTTCTCGGGCACGTACGTTCTAGAGTAGGCACATTTTCGCTGACTTCCCACGCGCATTCTCGCTTAGCCCATTCTCAGGGAAGTCCATTCTCGATCCATCCATTTCTGCGCACGTCCATTCTCCCTCTCTACACCTACCCGTATTTTGTAGTGTCATCCCCATGGGCCTGTACCGGGAGCGGTAGCTCAGTGCATCGACTGATGTCACTGCGGCGCTTCTGACCGGGAGGTCCTAGTGGGAGTCGTGACTCGGGGATTTTCGACACTAGCTGTACAGCTAGGTCGAATTCAGTCGCTGTCTGGAGGAGAATTCTAGCGGCCGGCTGCTCTGATCGGTAGTTTTCCGTGGGTTTCTCCGATCAACACCAGGTGAATGCCGGAGCAGTACCCTAAAAAACGGGCACGGACCGCGCGCTATCTTTCCTTCCTCTTCCTTGTCCTATCCTCTCCCCTTACACTAACATACACTACCACGTATTCCGGGAGACCGGTCGGGAGCTTAGAGCTTGTCCCGGCTGGGGCGGTGCCCCGCTGGTGGGAGAGTCCTGGTTAGGGGGAAACCCCACTAGCCGACGGTAGTCGGTGCCGGATCTCGCCATCCGGCGGAGGAAGATCACCGCCATCTCCCGAAAAAAAACATGCACTACACTAACGGGACTAATTACCAAAGCAGTTGACGCGCCCGGAAACACGAATAAAACAAACCAAACCAAACAAATCCATTCTCGATCACACCCATTCACACGCACGTTCACGTGCACTCCCATTTACCTGTATTGGGTACTGTCATCCCCATGTGGTCCCCATGGCCCGCGTTGGGTCGCGCTGAGGGCACCGTGTGTGCGCAGGACGTACCTGGTGCTGGGCCGCGAGGCGGAGGGCGGCCGGCCGGGGCTGACGCTCAGCCCGCGCTCCATCGTCATCGAGTGGCGCGACGAGTGGCGCCGGCGCATGCGCCGCTTCCAGCAGCGCGCGCGCGACTGCCCCTAGGCGCCCGGCGCCGACCGCATCGCCAGCGTCCCGCACTCCAAAGAAGACGACGACGACGACGGCAGCTCGCTCCCTGCGACATCCTGCCCTGCCCCGCCCTTCTCGAACGCTCCAGCGACTCCACGTTGGCTCGGAGGCGGCGTGCCTCACGTCCAAGCCGACTCGCCGCAGGACACGTTCGTTGTTCTTCGGCTCAGAGGCGTCGCAGACGACGTCGTCGTAATTTGTTCTGCGATTGAAATAGTTTGCCGCGTCGTTGCCACCTCCAACAACGTCGCTTTCGATGTTTCACTGGCGTTTTGGGCTTCTAGAGAAGTTATCTTCGGTTTAGTCGTGTTGCTCGACGTGATACCCGTGGCGACATTTTGCGACGTCCTCGTCATTACCGTCGTCAAAGTCACTTTATGTAAATGTCGTTCTGCTGCCATGTTATTGTTACCAACCTCTTTGCGTTTTATGAAAAAAAATAAAGCTTCCGTGGAGTCGTGGACGTCGCTAAAGAGTTTGCATGGTTGAGCGATGTTATGTGTCGACGTCGATATGAAAGAATCCTACGAAGTCGAGGCTTTGTTTGGCAGTGCACGCATTTAACAGTGCCACCTACACTCCCCTGGCGGCGTTGAAGGTAGATTAATGTGCGGCATCATTTTTTCGTGCAGCGTAAAACATTGGATTTTTGTATAAATTCCTCAACAGAAGACGACGATTACAAAATATTAGTCATATTTATGCCCTCCAAATGTGTTTTCTGGGCACCAACCGTCAGGTCTGCGGCGAAAACAAGTTAACATCATCTGTATTATATACTCAAAGAATATTAAACCAAAGGCCATTCTATGGTATTTGAATCAGTGCTTCACACATGCGGTTGACATCGTTCCGTAGTGTGGAGTTTTTCGTAGTAGACTGATATCCGGGTGGCATTCTTGCTGCTCCTTTAAGTCGCGTGAATGGACGACTTTCTGTAGCTACCATTTGTTGTGTCTGTGTTCTTCATTGTAGTTGGGACTGATGAATAGAATCAACTGTACATGAAAGAGATCTTGGTTTACAGGGCTTACCAAACGTCAACAACCTTGTGGTCAACGCAGCCAGGGGCCATTGAGGCTAACATTTATCCCCGGCAATGTGAGTTCCTGGGGGGAAGGATTTTTCTTTTGTAATGTGAAACATCTTTGAAAAGTAAGTAGATACAATCTGACCTCTGTCTCGGCGTTATTTAAAGATTCTATTGCTTTGGCCAGTTCAAGAATGTTTGTTACTCCGACAAGGTATCACTCACTAGAGAGACAGTTTTGAATCTCTTAATGTTTAATATGAAATTGTCGTAAATAAATAGAAAACACTTGAAATTGAAATTCAGTGGCATTACACATTTGTCGTATTAGGTAAAATATGCTAAGAAAAAAATGTTCAAACTATCTTAGAAGAAGGAAACTTTTCTAAATCATTTGTGACATTTTCGAATATTCAATGCATTTGAAAATTATTGGACGACATGCTTATATTTAAATATTCTCTTGCTAGTTTTCTTCCTAGTCTTCTAGAATCGTACCCATCCATCAATCGTTTTAAAATCTAGAACAATATATTTTTGATTCTTTTGTATTAAGTCTAATATAATATGCCTTTGAATGTGTTTTTTTTTGCCTTGTTAATATTTCTGACTTTCCACGATTATACTCGTTATTGAAAAATTTCTTTAAAACTAATACTAAATTTCATCTGATTTAAATGAATCTTCTGATTATTATAAAAGATTTGATATAGCGCCTTCACGTTCGGTTTGTAACTATTTTTTAATCCATACAACTACCACTAGTGGGCAGCAACAACAATGTTGGTTCACGATGTCTCTTCTGAGCCGGTTATGTTGCTTCCGAGTTCCCGATGGTCAAAAACCGTATGCATCTTGGTGAGTGAACATTTAAGTAGCTTCTATTTTATTCAAGACAATGTATATGATCATACCTTAATTCCGATTGTCTCATAAAAATTTAACTTTATTTATATTCAGTCAAAGTGAAATTTCTTTATTTGCAAGTTGAATGCGGATTTTATAATAATATTTGTACCATATTTCGAAAATTGATTTGAACTGTTCAAAACAGAACAATTTTCTTTTTTAGTCAATCTGAGGTGTAAATTCAATATGATAATATCTATTTTTAGTGATATTGGTAATATTTTGAATCAAACTACTAAAGATTGAATAAGATTAATAAGATGCTGTGTTGCGCGTTTAAAGATTCATCTGTCATAAATAAAATTGAAATTATTTATAAAAAATATTCATTAAAAATATCCGTACTGGCTGTACGAAAAAGTAACTACACTACTTTTCCCCCCAGGATCTCGCAAAAAGGAACCTGCATGTTAAGCATCCAGGTTGTAAGAAAATTGTAAAAATTCTTGTCAAAAAACTGTCTAATGTTTGCTTTGAACGTACCTGCTGTAGTTCTTGTCTGTGCTCTAAAAACGTAAAAATAACTAGACTTTAAAAAAATTGTCTGTGTATATATTGAACGAGAATGTGATGTTTTACTAAAAACCTGACATTCTTTACCCTTCAGTAATATTAGCATTTTTCTTAAACCTGGATAAGCTTTTGCAATCAGAGCACTTACCAAGAAAATCTTTAGGTATGTGAATACGCAGAGAGTCAGCAAGCCTCAAAGGTGCTACTTTCAAATTTGCTGTATTTGTAGTATGGTTTTTGGAAGCAAGACTCGATGAACTCAGTAATGCGCATTCTCGAGAAAGGAGTCTGCATCTAAAAATGTACATACGTATTAATCAGAATTTGCATATCTCCAGTGCCTGCACAAGTTAATATCACGCAATCTAATGCAGTAGAGCTCAACAATAGATTTTTATCTATTGGCAATGCCCAAGAGTTTTTGTAAAATTACAGTTTTTAAAATTAAAAGATTTGGTCCGTGAAAATATTTTAATATTGTCAAACATATTAGCATATACTAAGAACGTGCAGAGCAAGGTATTCAGTAGGCTTGCTTCCGGGAATCTTGAGCCAAATATGTCACAGTATTAAATGTATAATGCCGAGTAAAAGAGGCTGTTTTGCATATCTGTATGCTGACCAGAACTGATGTATTTATCTCACTATTGAATATCTAATTTATTATTTCAGCCTAGTTATTGTATTTATTAAAAAAGTAGGAGGTCGGTATAAAGTCATATGTAACCGTCTATAAATGACACCACGAACTACCATGTTTTGAAACAAATTTGAACTGGAGTGGTCATCGTGAAGTTATATTCAATTAACAATTAATACTCTGTATTTCTTACTTAATGCATGAGCCAAAAGTTTATTTTCTTAGAATATAGTTTGAAAACGTACATTTGGAATATGTGTATCTGGACATTTCTGGTGTCATTTTAGACTAAAATCTGTGACTATCAATTTGGCGATCATAGACTGTTCTTTATATTGATTATATATTGTGTGTCATGTTCAGACAAGTGTTGTGAGACACGGTTTTTGTGGTTGAAATTAATACCTGCAGAGATATTACTTTAGGAGAAATTAAATTCTCCATTAGACAAATTATGGTTTCTAAAAGGAAGATACCCTCCATGGAAGCTTTAGGAATTGGTGCCAAGGAAAATCTCAAGAAGCAAACTAGCACTGTGGATGAAACTAGCAAGTGAGTTAAGTGAAATTCTTGTGAGAATGGTGGAGGAAAGTTACCATAAACACGACGTAGGACATGAAGTATCGAACTCATGGCTTTGTAAGAAAGATAATATTCGAACGCCCGATTTAAACAAAAACGGGATGTTCTTTACTTCAGCAGTTCTTTACTTGTACTTGAGGCTAAACTGCATATGCAATACATTGACTGGCATTATTGCATATTTTGCAGATTTGTCTGTCTTCTTGTTGGTACATGCTTATCTACCTATTGAATCCAAACCGAAAATATTCGTGTTTGATCATGTGTAGAGTTAAGAAACAAGTGTATTTCGTAATATATTTCTTACTGTATTATATTTAAAACTGTGATCTTACATATTTTATAATTTTGTTACTAATTTATTACACAGAGAATTAATACTGTATTATGTGTCGTATTTTGTACATTTCTCAATGCATCAGTTTAGTTACTACGGGTCGAAATAGTACAGGCTCTGAACAATTATTATGAACACTCTGTTCGGGGCGAAGTGTGAATTTTGTTCATTTGCAGAAAAAGAAGAAGAACGCTAATTGTATGATTTAATCAGGATAGTGAAGAGTCTGCACATTTCCAACATTTAGTGAGTGTTAAGTTTATTTTTCAGTTACACTTAAATTCTGGTGTGACATATTTCATATATTACTGTTCGCAAAACATGAAGATTTGTGTCCAATTTCAGAGTATTTGCTGTTCTCTCCATAATATGCTGTAAAATATAATTATTGAAAATAATACCTTAAAATAATGAACAATTTACGAAATAAGTTAAATTCATTGGTGCTCATACTAATTTTACAGGGACTGCACTTTGATGACTATACATATTTCTGTCACAGAAGTGATAGAGTAGCAATCTGAGGAGTTTCTGGAAAACATATCCGTTGCACTGTATTTCTAAGGAAATATTTCATAATTATATTCATTAATATTTATTATGTTTTGTTGAATTTGATGATACCTAGATACTTGCATATCCAGGATGGTATGATAGTATTGCCTTTTGTTCTGGAAACTCCAGTAGCTCCATAACCGTATAAACACCGATAAAACAACTCATACTAATTCATGTTCATGTAGCTTCCTGAGAACTCGTATTTTACACATTGCGAGCTGCAGACGGAGTACCGGTGCATTATTTTTTTATTATATATTACCGTTTTAAAAATGTTGCTTCGAAATCAAACTCGAAGAATTTCTTCAAGATGGTAAAAAAACGCAAAATCTAATATTCACTTTAAGCTGTACAACTAATACCGAACATTTTGCGACAAATAGGAGGCATTGCGCCTTTTATACGCCGCACCTTGTATATTTGATTCTATTGAAGATATTTTCCTTTTCGTTGCAAATTAATTATTGTGTAAAAAGCTCAAAAATAATCTCAGTTACGCCATACATTCTGTAAAAGTATTGTGAACACACTGCGGGGAGTTCCAACTGTCAGCCGTACAGCTTTGCATTTTTGCTCACAAAATACCAGGATTCGACTTTTAACTGACTCTTTCCGCAGGACTACTTTACAAGGTTGCTGGATTTTCCCTTGTCTTTTTTGTAAATATATTGGTTAAATTCTATGCAATAAATGTGTTTTAGAATTTCTTCTCTCTTCCAATATTTTGTGTAAATTTTATTTGATACGCTCCGAGCAAGCGTTAAATTGATTTATCCACTTTTTTATTGTTTTACAATGCGTCTTTGATGTTGGATATTGCCACCTCGCTACAATATTTGAGCTTTGGTTTAATTATGTCATTGTATTGTTTTCTGATAAATTATTTTAAAACATCTATTTATCCCTATTTATTTATCTAAATTAAAATTTCATTTTTCCACATTTTACGATTTTTACTGTTAATTATGTTATAAAATGTTGAGTCATTCGTACCTACTTTTGCTTCAGTAAATCTATTGTAAATAAGACGGCAGAAAATCAAGATGTCCGTAGGCGCCTGTGTTGTAATTCGCACAAATTAAAAAGAAATTGTGATTCAAAATGTTTGGCATCTTTTCACCCAAACAAACTGCGACTGATTCTTGGAATTTTTCTATTAATCTTTGTCGAAAATGAATACTTCTTAATGTCAAATTAATTCAATTCCGTTTTTAAACTTTATTTTTTATTTTTAAATTAATTTAAAGGTTAAATTTTTTTGCCTTTCTAACGTTCCGATCCTCTTTGTTTCACATGTTCTTAGTCATTATTCCAAATATATGTCTAATGTGTGGTACTGTGTCGAAGTGCCTAAGAATTTAGGTTTCCGAATGGCAGATGATTCATATTGGTCAAACTCCCTATTATCAAGTTTATTCTGTGGAGTGATTCCAAATAGTAAAGGGAAATAAAAAAAGGAGACTTTTATATTTGTCGTAGTTCTGGAAAATAAATGTTCACTTTCCGTGAATTTTTAATGTCTTAAAACTCGTATTTCGTGTTTCACGTAACAACACTATTTCTAAAATATGAAGTTCCGTTAAACATTCGTAGGAGTCCAAAGAACCCCAAAAGCAACATTTTGTCAAATTTTGACAAAAATGTAGAATTCAATTTTTTATGAACGTGAGATTAGACTACCCCAAATAGTAGAAATGGGGATTTTCGATTTTTTCTAGCTTAAATAGGCACTGGCCTATTTATGTGCCAAGCTTTCTAGCCTCAAGAAATTATGCATGTTTGCCAGTGACCTTAACAGTGGACTATAATACAACGCAACTTGTCTCAACTATTTTTACTCGATGTCAAATTGTCTGAACTATTTTTACACTTTGAAATAGATCATATGCATCAAAAGAATGTTAAATCGTAATCACAAACTCAAAATTATTATATCTCAAGTGAACAGGTGGTTTCACTTCTCACCTTCATTTTTTCGTAAGAAATATTGAAATACTTTTATTTAATAATCGAAATGCAATGGAAAGTATTCCGACCAAAAATCTAAATTTATTATGTTGTGTGTAAGAAATAACTCACACGTCTGTGCCCATATTCAATCTGAAATGCATTTCATAAAAATATAGTTGCATTATACAAAATGAGTGGACAGTGGTGATTCTGTGTTTTGGAAAGTTATCAATTTCGCACAGCCTCGTTTACTTCCAAATATTTCCTACAAAGGATCCGAAAGTATTTGTAACACCTGGGTTAGTAATGTCCCATTTCGATTATAAACTGAAATAACATTTCTTTGTATTTCAGTCCACTGTTTCCAAGTCGAAGAAAAATTCTCACTTTTATGCCAGGAAAGTCGTATATCTCCCATTCCACTACCTAAGTATTGTAGTAATTTTGAGGTCGATGGGAACCATTCTCCCATTATATGTTGCGTACTTACAAATTCAATACTTTTCTTTCAGTGTTTGTGTTGCATATATGTAAATGTTTCTTTGTGTATTGTGTGTATGTAATCATACATTAATTGTGTGCATGAGTAATGTAAATACTGTAAATATTATATTGTATTTTGTTTTCATGTAATGTATTTCATGAACATGTAGGTACTCTGTACTTAAAAGTCTGTAAGTAAAAATTCCTTACCATAAAATTGTTTTATTTCTGATATCAAATGTAATAAATTTCTGTTTCAAAAAGGTGTACTACAGCAATAACTTTCAAATAAAGAAGTTTATCGAGTACATTTGTTGCTTGATGGAAAGTAAAACAAATTGAATATATTTTTGTGTGAAATCTAATTTACGTCATTAGAAAACATCGCAATTGAAGGCCTTTCGATTAATTTTATTTACAATTTATTCTCTTGTTTCATGGAATCCACACTTTTTTGAGACAGGTTCTAAAAACAATTAACATTGAAAAGGAACTTGATGAAGATGAAGTAAGAAAGCTATTTGTATTAGAAAGACAAGTGACGATAGCATAACAATTTATTTTCCCTCTTAAAACCTGTTTTTTTACTCTCTCTTGTACACATTCTTATATTAGATTCGTCCATTTTATAAGTAAATAAAATAATATAATAAATTAGTAGGAAACAAAATAAATTCATAAATATATTATAATAAATTTCCTTTAACCCTTACAATAAATCCATCCATCAACGAAATTCTACGTTCTCTGAATACTTCCATCTATCTCAAATGAATCAACTGTTCCACTAGGAAGATCTACCTGCATCCTTCCATTATTCACAAAACCTTCCTCTAGAGGTCTCGTTACCTGGCAACCACTCTCTTCTTTACCCCTTGTTCCCCACAACAGCCCTTTCTCTGCGACATTGACTATTATCCATTCACCTACTTAAGAATTCCACCTCAACTCTTCAAATCCCACTTTCGCAGAGCCGCAATTCGATTCTCTGGCAATATTCTATTGTAAAGATCACTGTAACTGGAAGGAAAATTACACATGTAACTCTGTAAGCTGACATGTGAAATAAACATAAAAATGATTGCAATCAGATGTGAAAAGGGTATTAATGGCAGAAAGCAAGAATACTACGTGTTGGTTCTCATATAAAATGAAGGGCCAAATTGAACTTCGCAACTATTGGGATTCATGACTATGAAACATGGTAAGTATATACTTGTAATCAAATCTTAATTTTTTTTTTTAAATTACTCTTGTTGCTTTTTTTCTCCTCTGATAATCACATTTCAATTAAACTATTAGGGAGCCGAAAAGTTAAAAAGTGAAAAATATGTTCATAGTTTTTTGTAAATCACACGTTTCTCATTATAAATATTACGGGGAAACATTTTAATCCTTAAGTTAATTGAAACCATCTGGAAATATTATATTCTCCAACCTTCTCTGTTGTATAATTTAAGGAAGTTTTTAGTTTGGAAGAAAATATAGAAAGAGGGACTGAAAAAACAGTGCGAAATTAAAAGGTGTTAATGCGTTAGGAACTTCCAAACAGTGTTACTATGGAAATGCATAGTATTGAATGTTATTGAGGTAAATTGATTCATTTTACATAACCGGTACAAATAATGCGAGAGAACGAGTATCAAGTTGTAGCACCAGTAGTTACTTTATCTTCTATTCTGGGAAAAAATCTTAAAGAAAAAATAATACAGAGTAACTTGATAAATATAAGACTTGTCATACCTTAATTCGTATCTTTATTTTCTTTACGAACAAAATGCCACAAAATATTCTCGGACTAATAGGAACACTAGCCACAATCTGGTTTCAGGGAAGCTGTTAGAAAACTTACATGGGACGAGACCTATCGTATCAAACAAAGAAGTGATTCTGTTGACATGCTCGTTCGCCAACACTAAGCATTTGCTCATTGAACTAAGGATAACTCATTTCTCAGAGATGTGCGCTGGAAACAAACTCTCTCACAGCGAAGAGCATACTAAAGCGTTCAATGATTTACCAACCCGTTCTCTTTACTGGTGTATGACTTTTATTAGTGAGAGTGTGCTGACGAGAGCACACATCTGATGTGTGCGCACATTGCTTGCCTGCACCGGGCGCCAAATATTAAGATTTCCCACGTAGTAAGAGAGCATCCGAGGGCCTTCCCAAGACGTGTTTTCGAAGGGTGCCTAAAGGTGCAAATATTTAGCACAATAACTGTGCGAACATTTTATAATGGTGACCTACTTATTGAAATTCGTGCCTAAGAAAGATTCAGACGTTTGAGTATTGGGAAATCGAAGGTAGCGAAGTTCACGCAGAGTATTATAGCGACACCGTCAATCACCATTTTACGAAAATATCAAAGTCGTAGCGAATAGTGAAATCCTCCTTATGTTTTTGCAGTTTGCTTAACTTTTCCACTCAGTTTTTCCTTCGTCACATATTTCGTTTTAATTTACCACATTCGTTTCCTGAAATACATTTTTAGATGCGCAAGTCGAGTTCGTAAACCAGATTGTAAACCTGGAACTCATGTGTGTACATAGAAACGTTATTGATTCAATTGATTCCGACTGTCGTTAAAATTGGTTAACGAAAATAAATAAATATTGGTGAAAATGAGAAAGGTAAGTTATTGAAAGAAAGACCCAATGATGTTGTAAACATTTCTTAAGCTATCACACCTGCACTCTTTCTGTCTCCCACATTCACGCACTCGCACACACAGATACGAAACATTACATTTCTCCAGCAGTCAAACTGGGTGAGGTGGTTCAGAGCAATAATTGATGTTACTGCAATGCCTCTGATCTGGCGGTCCTAGGGTTCGAGTCCTGACAGTGGCAGGTTTTTCGACACAGGTATAATAGCTAGGTCGAGTTCAGTCGCTGTCTGGAGGGGAATTCTAACGGCCGGCTGCTCTGATCAGTAGTTTTCCGTGTTTTTTTCGATAAATACCAGGCAAATAACGGGCGAAGGACCGCGTGCGATCTTTCCTTTCTCTGCCTTGACCTATCCGCACACACCTATCCTCACACCTTACATACACACACTTGCATGCACTACATTACCACACATGTCGGTAGTGCTTGACCCTGCCGTGGCGGTAGCCGCAGGTGGGGGATACCTGGTTAGGGGAAAACTTCCCTAGCTGATGGTAGGTTGGCGCCGAATCTCACCATCCAGCAAGGGAAATGCACCACCATTGCTCGAGAAAAAACATGCTCTACACGTATGGAAGAAAGGACTTCAGTTAACGGGTCCGGAACTACTAATTAGTCAATCAATCCTGCAGTCAAAAATACATCTAAATTGTATTCGTAATAGTAAGTAACTTAAATAGGTTCTGGACATTACGAATACATCTATTTAAATCTTAGTACGCCTTCATAAAAGTAGATTGGTAACATTGTCCTTTTCCCCCAACAAACAACGACAATTATTTCGCGGAACCCCCGGCGCCTCTTTTGAAGCCAGAAATGCGGGAAAGTGTCGTCACGCCGACCCAGTCCGGGCGCAAGAACCCACGCCACTTAGCCCGTTAAAATATTCGCACTTCCTTTGCCGAGAACCTGCGTTTCATTAAAGAGGTCCAAGATGTCAGTACAGCCATTTCATCTCGCGTCCACACGATTTATCACCTCGTGGAGCGCGCCCGGCGTTGGGACAATAGCGCCATCTGTTTCGGGGAGGGTGGTGGCGGCACGGCTGCCGCGGAATCGCGCCAAGAAAAAGAGAAGAAGAAGAAGAAGAAGAGAGCAGTCTGCGTTCTGGCGGGAAGAGGACAAAGAGAGAAAAGGGAGAAACAAAAGAGCGTTCCGCATTGAGAATCCTGTTTTTCAATGAGGCATTGGCTGGGAAGCGGTCGCACATTCCTGCGTAGTTCTCTTGCGAGAATTCGGGTTTACGAGAAGGTGAGGGTTTGATTCCGGAATTTATTCCAAGGTTGAGGTGTGTTCAAGGGCACGATGTGGCAGAGGTAAGTAGGTTTTCCACTCGTTCGGAAAAGTTTGGTCTTGTCTGGATTTGAATAATTTTTTGGTGTGGTGTTGTTGACGTTATTATACGAGGAAATAAAGGAGGTCATCTCCGTCATCCGACTTTTGCCGAAAGCAGCGAGACTGATGATGACGGCAAAGCCGTCGAATATCTATAATATCCCAATAAATTTACTCAGTTGACGGAGATAACCTCCTTTATTTCCTCGTTGAATAATTTTGGCCGAATTTGCCTAGGAATTGTAAATCTTTACATTTTGAACTTTATAACAAAACAATGTTCTTTTAATTTGTAATAGAAGCATGGAACCAAAAAGTGCACACATTCCAAAACGCAACGAATCTGTCGTACGTGGTATTAATAGACGAAGGAACATGTGTAGAACTTTTGCGAAAATTCGGGTTTACGAGAAGGTAAGAGTTTGATTCCCGAATTTATTCGAAAGTTGAAGTGCGTTCCAGGGCTCGATGAGGTGGTGGCAATTAGATTTTCCACTCGTTCTGAAAATTTCGGTCTTGTTTGCATTTAAATCATGTTGTAGGAATTGTAGTAAATTCGCATATTTTGAATATTTTTAACAATCAGGTAAATGAATGAGAATATAGTGTTTCTGGGAAGGTCAGTTACTGATCCCATTAATGTACTGCATATTATAAGCCCGGAGACGACGTTCCTCTCTCAGAGTAATGTGAGATTCAGTGCGACCAAAGCCGACTTGCGGGTTTTTTCTTGTCTAGGTATTTCGCCAGCAGTGGACCCTCCAGCTAGGACATGCTCTTAAATCCCGACTGGTCCCCCGACGTGTGTGGTAATGTGATGCATGTAACTATGTGTGCAAGAGAGAAGGATCCGTGGCCCTTTTTTAGGGTACTACTCCAGAATTCGTTTGATATTAATCGAAAAATACAAACAGTAAACTTCCGATCAGCGTATTTGGCCGTTAGAATTTTCCTCCAGTCAGATGATAAATTCGATCCAGCTGTTTAGTTACTGTTTAAAATGCGAAACCATCTGGATTTGAATCTTTGGACCTTTCGGGCAGCAACAATACAGCGGTAACGGATGTTACATAGATATTTCTGCAGGTAGGTTTATACAACCTGATGGCAAAACACTACAATTTACATATTACAATCAAGGATGGCAACAGAAATGAAACTAAACGTTTCGTTTCTGCGCCGCTTAAGAAACTTATTTTTGCGGGAGTTTAGTTTCGTTACCAGTAACGAAACGAAAGTCTGCGCGAATTTAGTTTCGTTACAGAATCAACAGATCTTAAAAGACAGTTTCGTTTCTTTTCTGAAACTAAACGAAAGTGAATTTCTTTGCATTGAGTAAGAAACATTATTTCTTTATTTAGTTTCGTTATTAATAATTGTTGAAGAACAAGTAACGAAAGTCGGGAGAGGTCCATTCAAAGGATTTGAACCCCGTACTACGTTTCTGTACGTACTATTTTGTTTCAGAACTACATAAACACAAGTAGTTATCTGTAAATTTTCGTCTACTCTCTTTTGATAATTTCATTACTTTTCAAATGATTCCTGGCTCTTAGTCAATTCTTACTCGCAATACTCACCATGCTGGATACACGGTTTGACATGAAATTTGAGACACTATTGTTTCGTATAGATTACAGCGGAAATACCTCAAATAGGAAGGGGGGCTTGTTCCGCCGACGCGACTTAAAATAATAAATAAATAAATAAGTAAATAAATAAATAAATAAATTAAATAAATAAAATATTTATTGGTGGCGAGGCTCAGGCCATTTACCCTGCTCTTCCGCCTGACCACTTTCAGAATTTATATTACAATTGTACATAATAAAGGAAGTCATTCAATGAAAAATACGCACGCAATTTGGATGAAGATTTTCACATGGATGACAGGAGTGAAAGCAAGGGAGGACAAGTTTGATAGGAAGTCGGAAAAGAATCGGGATGAATGGATCGGTAGAGAGAAATGAAAGAAAAAGAAAGAAAGAAAAGGAGAAAAAGAATCAGTGAAATGTTAATAAGTTCTGTTAATTGGTTCATTGAGGTTTTGATGAAGCTAAAATTGCGTACGTATTTTTGAATTACCCCTAGAAAAACTAGAAAGGGAGGGAATCTCGTCAGCATAGAAGCGAAGACGTATCAAGTCAAAAGTTCAA
The DNA here is from genome assembly GCA_964035755.1 of Teleogryllus oceanicus. Lineage (NCBI taxonomy): Eukaryota > Metazoa > Arthropoda > Insecta > Orthoptera > Gryllidae > Teleogryllus > Teleogryllus oceanicus. Next base: position 63,433,777 of record CAXIVR010000005.1, on the reverse strand, counting down.
ACCCTGAGAGAAACTGAAAACATTGAGAGATAATGGTAAATGATTTTGCGTATATTTCCTAATACTAACAATAATAATAATTATTATAATATAAAGTGTCGTAAAACTATTTGGTTTTTAAATAAAGTTTAAAAAAATTTAAAATGTGGATATAATCAATTTATTTTTAGGAAATGTTAACAGTTAAAATATTCCACAACTAGCAAATTGGAAAATTTTAAGAACTTAGGAAATTTTTACCGTTTAGAGTATTCCCTAGACCCGAAAACCCGACCCAACATCTCTCACCCGTAAGCCAACGATTTATTCTACCATTATTGATGAATGAGGGTCAATTGTTTAAAGAATACATCAACCACCTTTATGTACGGAGACGTTTACTCACACTAGTATTAGTTGGCAACATTAAATTTCTTGAAGTAGTATGGTAATATTAGCCAACTTTTTTTCTCAAAGTGGCAACGCTGAGAGAGAATTACAATATTTCACACGTTTTCAACGAACTTTACACCTAATGGATAATTTATTGAAAGCTTTGACCAGGTGTTATTCAAATTAACCTTTTTATTACACAATTATTATACTCCAAATTATTGTGGCTTATTTATTTATTTTTATTTATTTATTGTGAGTAAGGTGTTAGTCAAATTAACATTTTTATTACACAATCATTATACTGAAATATTATTGTGGCTTATTTATTTATTTATTGTGGCTTATTTCAAATTTTGGTTGCATTTTGAAAAGTGTTGCTTCGGCAGCCCGAGGAACGTTATGCAACGTCTATCAGCCGGTGTCCGATTTCTAGCGCGGCTGTTCTTTCACGACTAATTTTGCAAAGACCATATTCGTTGGTCTCTTTGTAGTTTGAAGTGCAGGTCCACGCGTTCATAAGAATACTAACGACGTCAGTTGTAACTTACAACTACTAAGGATATCGTACACTAATGCTATTATTAAGGAAACTGAAAAAGAAACTTTCATTGGGTGCACCTGATGCCAGTGTGTTATATACATTCTATGTTTTAGCATTTTTTATTAGACCCCATGTTCACAATTGTGAACATTTTGTTCTCAAAATGCAAAGAATGTACTTTTTTTTACAAAACAATTATTTATCATAGTACATCGAGGTTACATATTAAGGAACCCGTATATTTGCTAAAATTATATTTGAATTATTTAAGCATGTATTCGACCTCCCGGTCTGTCTGAACCTGCGACGTAAACATACGTTTTGCCGCCTCGCCTGCCCTTCGAGGTAACGGACACTGCCGATATTCGGGCTGATAGCAGAGGCCTGGCACACGAGTAACGGCCGCAGTGAGGTCACGAAAGGCCTCAATATTAATAGTCAAAACACTACTTGCAAGTTATGTTACTGGGAGCGAAACTAAACCTTTTTTGTGACGTCATGAATTGAAAATAACAAAAATGAATCTTGAATAAAACTCTTGGATAGAAACTTAACTCCCATGATGATATAGTTTCCTTCCTGTAACGAAACTAAATTCCCAGCCGAAGTAAAGTTTCGTTCCAGATTTAAGGCAATAGATTTCTTTGCCGCGCTTCGGATTTTAGTTTCTTCGTTTTTTTCTGTCACAAGAAACAGTAAAGAAATGCTTAATTTATTTTAGTTACGTTTCTGTTGCCATCCTTGATTACAATTAGGAATATTGACACAATGTAACTTTAAATTATTTTAAGACATAAAATAATAATAATAATAATAATAATAATAATAATAATAATAATAATAATAATAATAATATAAAAACGTCATGAGAATCCCAGCTAATTTTTAACAAAAATATGTTTTTGGAATAACTAGTGACACTCATGCTCGCTTGAGGAGTGCAACTCAGTTGTGAGGCTAAGTTGTAGGACCCTAGGAGGTGGCCACAAAAATGCCGCCGCAACGTTGTGACCGTTACTATTAAACGTTTCACTTCAACACTTATGTAGTACTGAAGTATTTTATTTGCATACGTTTAATATCTGACTTGTGTTTTAATTTAATGTTTTGATTTTTCAAATTTATGTGTAATTTAACTTTTAAAAATTTGGATTTATTTAAGGTCGCTTTTTAACAACAAAGGACATCAGCGACCATCATTAAGTATACAATATTTAAGTTTGTTTGCCTAAGTGTTGGCATTTCATTAGTTCCGTGTCTGCAGAATTTATGGTCAAAACTGAACGTCTTAGTAATGATTCAGCAGACACCGAAAGTAATTTCAAGCTTAGTTTAGTTACATTTGTCTGCAAACTGTTATTCAAGAATAGATTTCAGATACATAGGGACGTTGAACGTCCCTATGGACCAAAATCGGATTTAATGGACGTTGAACGTCCATTAAAGAGCAATTATCCCTGTGTTTGTCACAGTTGTTCGGTCTCACTACAATGCCGGAGAGTCGCTCTATTACTTTATCGGCAAATAGTACTCACTGATCCGAACACATTGCATAAACTGAGGTGTGCCACCTCTCAGCAAAAAGCTGCCAGGTTCCCGCCCTCGCGCAAGCCCGCGCCCACATCCTAGCCGCTAGCGCCGCGCCGAATCTGAGCTAACGGATGACCCCGCGACCGCCAACACAGGTATTAATTTCATAGCTAACGGGGGCGCTCATACCTCACTTCGTCCATTTCTTTCACGAGAGGTCTTCGACTCATCTTAACGTAACGTTCATATTAGGCGTGCAAGTCGTTTGATATGCCGCGTTCCAAATTAAGGAACTACTATAATTTGCTCGGGCATGTACCGCTAATTTTTTTTTCTTGCGCAAAAATATGCTTGTAATTTAAGGATGTGGTAATTAAGTAGGAAGTAGTTCGTGTTGCAATAAGTGGGCTTGCATTTCTGAATACGGTTATTTAAACGTTGCTCGCTCTCTAAGTTATGTGTTCGCAATGAAATTGATTTGTCATAGAACTCCATGGTCTTCCCGGATCTCCTCTTCCTTCTGCAGCTCTTCTATTTTTATCGGATTGTCAACTAAGGATGTGATCATCTCCCTTTTTACCATCAAGCGTACTGTCAGGTCTCTAACATTACAGTTTCTAGTTGGCGAATCATATTGAAAGAAGTATTTTGGCATTGAAACGAATTCATTAACTTGCGAATTAATTACATTGGCAGAGTAACGACGAAAATGTTTTTGAATAATTACGTACAGCTACGGAAAAAAACTTCAAAATATTGGCACAAATAAAAAAAAAACTTTCGTGGCACATGTAGATCGTTAGCGAGAGATGCATCAATAGTCAATTCCAAGGATTTCACTGTCAAGAAGAATGAAAAACTAGAGGGAATGCGAGCATATCGAAACTTTATATTCTTAGTGGTATTACTAGAAAATACTAACATTAAAACATATGCTTGACATCATTTAAAGATCTAAATTTGAGGGATAAATTGCATCAAGAAAGAAAAATCTGATTATAATACATTATATACATACTGGTGTCCCACCAATTACGGACCACCCATAACTTCTAAACGGCTCAGGATATCGAAATGCGGTTTTCGCTGAACAATGCGGAATCATTGGGCAAGTAACATGCCGTAGAGAAATTGCCTGTAATATTTTTAGTTTTCGATCAATTTAATCATTTTTGACTTTTTAAATGGAACTATATATTTTTCTCGCCAGCAATGGATAGATTATAAAATTAGAATAAAATGATGTATCATATGTTAGTATTTGATAGTAACTTGTGTATAAAATTAGATTTTCTGGCATGAGATTTTCAAGTAAATGGGCAGCCTTTGCAGCAGTCGCCGTTGGGGGAAGGTGGCATTCTCGGCGTCGAGACTTGTTTTGAGGGGAGAGGAGTGAGACAGGGGTGGCCATTCAGGATGAAGGCGTAACTGCAGCAATTAATGGTTTTGACACGAAAAACCATGAACAAACATAAATTTGAACGATCAGAATGAGAGTTTTTTTCCCATTTGTTCATCGGAATTGAACTTTTCTTCTTCTGAAATTATAACGATAATAAAAAAGAACGAAATAAAAAAAACATTGTAGCCAAAGGACGGTAATAGTAAAAGTCATTTTCAAATTTACAAGAATTTAGTTCAGTGAAGAAACAAGCCATCATTTTAAAACAAGGGGAGCGAATGAATGCTTAATGATTTTTGTTGTAATATCTCGATTAATTCATCAAAGGTAGACATTTCATCACTTCATCATAGGTAGACATTTTCTCCTATAATCTACTGTTAAGTAACTTTCTATTTAAGCACGTATCAAAAGAACAAAACAATAAAAATTTTGATATGCTCTTGACAGTTCAATCGGTGTAAATTTACCAAACGTCAACAAAAATGCATGTCAGCAGTCGCGACTGCTAATACTGATTAGAGAGTTTCTCACTTCATAGCGACACAAACTTGAAAATCCACGGCAGAAGACGGAAATGCACTTTTTTATTTTTAATTATGACCAGTAGTCGTATGGTTGCGTAGGGATGAGTGATCATTTTAATTAAAAATGTCATTTAGAAACGAAGAGACGGTGGATGGCTTCTTGTTCAGTTTGAAAATGATATTTATTATTATCATCTTCCTTCCTCTACCAATGTTTTATATCGTTCTTTGGAACGATCGATGTTTTGAAATTTCCGTAGAAGACAAGTTAAATCCAGATAAATAAATGGAAAAGAATTTCCCATTCGGATCGTTAAAATGGGTATTTCTTAGTGTGACGTCTGTGTCAAGACCAAGGATTGCTGTAGTTAAGCCACTTATCCCTCACTGCCACCTCTCTCAGTCTCTCCTCTCCACGCAACAGTCTTGACGCCGCGAAGGCCAGCTTTCCGGAAGGCCAGATTTGCTAGGGCTGCTACACGGTTGCCCGTTTAACTCAAAATCACATGTCAGAAAGTCTAATTTTATACTCAAGTTACTATCAAAGTATTAGCGTATGATACCTCATTTTAATCCTCTTTTCATGGTCTATCCATTGCTGGTGAGAAACATTTATAATTCTATTTAAAAGATCCAAGATGATTAAATTTCTCAAAAACTTAAAATATTATAGAGAATTTCTCTACGGTATGTTACTCACTCCACGATTCCGCATTGTTAAGCAAAAACTGCATTTCGATATCCTGTAACGTTTAAAAGTTCTGGGGGTGACCTATAGTTAGTGGGGAAGCGTGTATATTCACTTTTTAATTCTTGTATATTTGCTTTTTTTTAAAAAAATCTGAGTTGTTAGGTAAAAACACTTAGAGGAGAAAGTGTTTCGGTTTGCTGCGCGTTCCCACTAGTTTTCATACGTCATGACTTTATAAATAGAAGTTAAGAAAAGCTTCAGTTCTTTTGTGAAACAATTACCCAAAATTAGGTCACTTATTTACACCAAATGACCCTGCAATTGACTATGTTACTGTAAAGCATAATCTAGCGTACCTTCCCTCACTTTCTAAATAGAAATTCACCAGTGGGCAGAGCGCTTTCAAAAGACGGAATTAGTTCTGTAACTAATTTATATGGTACGGGGTGTGAATTTCTCATTGCAAAAGAGCGTACAGTCGAAGGTAACTTCAGTGGTGTAGTGAACACATCGAGGTTTTGAAGTAAAACGTTTCTTGTGGTAGAGTGAGTTCACTGGAGTCGGACAGGGTGTCCACACAATGCTTTGTAAGACTATAACAAAAAGTGCAACGCCTATTGTTGGCTACACTAAGTATGGTAAACGGAAAACGTTCATAACCTTTCGAATTTTTCCTGTTAATACCTACACAATGGTAAAACCTCCAACAACACCTCACGAACCGTGAAATCATTTAGGCAAATTAGAGAAAAAGAAGCCTGAGTAATTGGAAAAATTTCACGAAGCAGTAATTTTTACAAATAAAAGTAACTATTAAAAATTCGGTTTTAAATTATAATGGATACAATATCTCTGGTAGAAGTTATCAATAATGCTGAAAACATTAACAGTAGCATTATTGGGGGGGATGCTCATAGCTTCACCAATAATTGTTATTCCTGGTTTTAATTTCTTTGGAAGCTTCAAGTCACTGATATCATTTGTGTTTTATAATTTTCTGATTTTGTTTCAAAATATGTTGTAATTTAACACATGTGTTTGTTAAAATTTGATATATTACGTGTCTGACGGTGGGTAAAAAATCCCTCGAAAGCTAAACATTCATTATACAGAGTGAGTCACGTAACTTTAGCACCTCGTGTAACTTTTGAACGGTTCAAGTTATTGCAACGTTTCGTTTTTTCACGAAAGTGCATGAGGAAATGGGGCTAATTGATAAATGTATTTATTTATATTTTATAACTTGCATTTTACGAGATATTTGCGGTAACTTTGTTTTTTTTTTCAAATGGAACAATACATATATTTTCAGTCTCTCATGACAAGCGTAAAAATAGAGATTTAATGATATACATTTTGTCATATGTTAGATTGGCATTTTTTGAGTAATTGTGATTTTTTTCTCTCATGTTTAACGGATATTTTGAATATAACTACCAGCCACGCAAGGTCACGCAGCGCAGACATGTCTTGTTTTTGTTAAATTAATGCTTGTTGTATTATTAGTTGAAGTTGTGTGAATATATGTGCTAGTTGTATGAATTATTGAATATAAAAAAATTGAGCAATGTGGCCAGATAGAGATAACTTTTATCTAAATCTTTTTCCATTGATATCGCGAGTTGCATAATGTAAAATATATAATTTTATTCTATCGTGATCTCCATTAACTTGGCCTGGAATGATTTCGTAAGTTTATGTGGCCCGAGTCGATTCTTGAGGCCGGAGATATAGAGAGATTGCTTTACGAAGAGGTCGCTTTGAAGCTATCATTTGGCTACTGCAGGCAGCAAAGTGCAGTTTATGTGCGTGTGTAAAATGAGTTAATACGTTCGTTAGCATTTGGCTCGTTTGTAAGTGCATTTTACACTACCTCTTGCAATGCCATCGTCCAGAATGACTTCCTTTTGTTTTCTGACCTGTCAAACAGTCCCTTCTTAGGCTAACTTTCCTCTACATGAGAGAAAGGGCATAACCTTAAGCCCACAGTAAGATGACAACTCTGGTTAAGATGACGTTTCCAAACTTCTAGCATTTAGTATAATAAAAGACTTCTTGGGAAGGTTTCCCCATTGGTGAATGTTGTTTAGGTCAGACCGGAAGCTTCTGGAACCACCTCAATACCCCTCTTCTTCTTGCTCTCGTAGTTGATTTCTCTACTACAAAAGATAGAAATGGAATGCAGTGATGTTGCAGGCAATGCCCTGGTGCAAATCAAACTAGTTCGTCGTCAGCATTCTTACAGTGAACAAATATTACTCGTTCGAACTACACATACCATGAAACGTCGATGTGTGTCTGCAGTGCTGTAAACAGAAGATGAGTGTTGTGCAAAGAATACCAAACGCGATGATATGAGACAAAGTTAACACCAATATTTGAGAGTACTTTTCTTGTTTTGCATATCCTAAGAAAACTGGTGGCTTAGAGATGTGTGAACAGGGAAAGAGGGGCAAGGGAGTGATTTCAACAATATCTGAGTTAACTCAAAATGAAAGGAGGGTTTTCAAGACGACGAAGACCGCAATGTGAGAGCTGGTACTTCAAGCTACACTCCGAGATAAGAGCGATTTAAACAAATGGGCACTGCAAGGTCACGGAAATGGAAGAAGAGAGGGACATGGTTATCCAATCGGGAGTTCCATTACCAAAAATTTAAATCGTAACGAAGCTTCCGATTGCATGACAATGTCCCTCTCTCTGCAGGTCTGTTCTAAGATCTTTGGGGGCCCTTGGGCACAGGATAATTTGGGGGCCTCCTATTCTTCTTTTGACCGATCTCCCCCCCCCCGCCAATTTAAAGACAAGTTTTGTTAAAAACCTAAACTTCTCATCATTGAGTGACATTCTTGTATCAACCAGCAACATTGTACATTATAAATATTATCCAATTGTGCGCGACACATCACTCAGTTATGCCCATTTTCTTCGTGTAGTTTCTTCATACATTACTTTTGTACACTGTTTTTTATTTTATTTTTTGGAAAATGTAGTATTAAATATTTTTTAAAAATTATTCGTTAACACGGGCCTGTCCCTCTGTCCAGCTCGCGACCTTGATGTGATACTGTGTTTAAATCGGTCTTATGCAGTACCCAGAGACTAAATGTTTATTTGAACGTTTGAACAGGAATTTCCGCGGGGCGTGCGCACAACAGTTACTATTGTAAAAATTTGTATTAATTATCATAATTTTTCGAGTGTATGTTTTCTAATGTAATGGTAACTTTTAAAAAAATTTTAAGAGAAGAGTCGAACTGTTGTAAATAGAATATTTCAGGATTGAATTTAATATATATTTTACTTTTAAAGTTTTAAATATTAAACATAACAATATATGCGTGTTATAATTATCTTGTTTAGTCATTTTCTGCCTCCTATTTACTTCTGTTTATCGCACTCAGGTTGTACTTCCAATCTCACCAAAACATTATATACGAGTATGCTTTTGTGCGACGGAAGATCTCAGGCTGGTTTTTCCAAACTTTTCTACGGTAACGCCTTAAAGAACTCTAAAATTTTGTGAGAGATCTTGTACCTCAAATAAAACTATTTCTCGATTAATGAGCTTCTTTTAGGCCTTTCATCAGACGAATTTAACAAAAACACGTAATTTCAGTACTATTATGTACATTTTATGTCAGGTAAGGGAATCACATTATCGATCCATTATGGGCAGTGAAGCAAAAACGAGAATATTTGTCCCTAGTTATAATCATTCATGGATCGCATGTGCTCTGAGAGACTTATAAATTTATTTTAGTAGGAGGAATGTAGGATGTATTGTCTCTCATTTCTTCATCCACGATTTTTATACTACAATGATCCCCTGATTTGTCCTTGGTCACCACAGAAAATCTTGCTTTGCAAGAGTAGGTGGTTAAAACTTAGAAATTACAAACCGTCAGGCCAGGGATGAACGACCACTTCCATTATATCATTAAGACGTTTGCGGTAACCAATAAACGTACAGCGACACCTTCGGATCGCGACCCCAATTAGGAAAACAGTGATGTAAGCTGTGAGTGCTTAGGGGCTGTGTATACATTACATTAAATGATTAAATGGAGATAGGTGATCTTCGAAATCTAACGGTTTTTATGACGTAGGGTAGGGGTTTACAATAATCTTGTTGTTATGGATGCATGAAGAAAGCATTTGAAGTTGACGCGCACGCTGGAGAACAGCGCGCGGTGTTTGGGCTCGCCAGAGCGGGTGAAGCAGCCTGGAACGTGAGCCCGCGGCGAGTCTCTGCCAGTCGCCCCTAAATACGGGAGCCAGGGTCACCTATACTTGACCTTTTCTAACGTGGCACCTGTGGGTGGATCACCAAGATGGAATTGGGCACGACTTTTTGCGTCATTCTCAATCCTGCCGCTAGAGTCGCTTGATCTGCAGCACTGCTTGATACGGTCTGATCATGCGGCACCTTGCGTCAGGACCAAGAAAGACGCAAAAAGTAGTGCCGAATTCCATCTTGGAGATAATACTCACAGATGTCCCATTCAAAAAAAATGTATAAGAAGAGGGTCTGGTTATGCGAGTGAGCTCCGAAGTATTTATAGTTGATGGTGTCATTCTGACTACGCCGACAGTGCCCGCTTGTGGTTACGACAATGTGGTAACGACAATGCTTTGATTATTGTTACATCTTCGGCTTGAACTGATTGAAAGTCGGTACGAATATGGAACTCTCATATTGTAACAAGAGCACAATAAACATTTCTTGTCTGTTTATGTCTTGTCTATTTTGTGAATATTAACATATTTTACATAACATGTTCAAAATGTTATGTAAAATATATTTTAATTATTTCACTATTTCTCTCATTTATTCTTATAATTTAAAGTCAATAAATTGGTTTTGTTTCATTTTCATGCCAATATGCCATTTTCAAGCCATATGCAAACAAATTTTAATGTACGAAGAGCTAAGCGCCTAACGTTCGGTACTGACTGTCAAGTCCCCAGACCTCCCACAGAGGTTGTTGACAGCGTTTAAAAGCGAGAGCGAATGATTAGAAACCCCGTCCAGAGGCGTATCTACGGTATGACAGACAAGGCAGGTGCTATGGTCTCCAGTCACAAGGGGTGCTATTAAAGAGTAAAGCCCCTAAAACCAATTACAATAACCCTAATTTGAAGTATCTTGACAGGGGCGCAAATTCTTTGCTTGCCATGGGCGCCTGAGTACCACCATACGCCTCTGACCCCCCCACAATAAGGGAGTGCCCTAACTTTTGGTATTTATTCTAAAGCATAATAAGTGCAATATACTGAGGTGGTAGAGGGCTTGTATAAATAGTACTTGCATAGTGTTGTAATGTGTAGTATCAATGTAGTATAGTAATGTAAAAATATTTGTAAAATTTTTACATCTATATGTAAGTGAAAATTAACAAATTGCTAACAGGATGGATCATAAATGTCATAAAGAATAGTTATTTATGAAGTGGTAAAAGTGGAATTTTATTTTGCGAGTAGGAAAGGTTGCGACCTGATGATAGGCCGAGTGGCGCCATTTTACTAGCAACATCAAATCACTTTTACCACGTGTATCAAACACAATTTTTTTAACAGCTTTTCTGAGTTCCATTTTATTTTAATTCCAGTATACATATCACTTAATGATACATTAAGGTCAGTAGTAGCTGATATGGTCAGACAATAGTATCCTATTTTCTTTGTTGCATTCTCAGATTTAGAATACTTGAGCTCTCGCTTTTAGCACTAGTACTGAAAATTGAACTATCAGCACGGTGTGCATGCTCTGAATAAACCACTTTTTACTATTGGCTGTCAAAAAAATACTTTGTGACATTTTTCAAATATTTTAGATTTTTTCCGATGTGTCCCCTCCCCACGGATGGAGACCTCTAGGCAATTAAAGAATTTCTTACAAAAACCAAACTAGTCCAAATTCGACATTTTTCAGGAGGCACCAAAAAACTTCTTAGCGTAGACATGCATACTTGAATTAAAAATTGTTTAACATTTGTAATAAATTTATGATTTCCTTATATCTTTCATTGCGTTTGGCATTTGCCGAAAAGAAATGTCCCAGTAGATAGCGTCTGTCGTAGCGAATTACATGGTGAAATATATCAAAATATAGAGGGAGGCTCTAGGTTCGAGTCCTGACGGTGGCAGGACTTCCGACACTAGCTAAATCGCGTTCTGTCGCTGACGAGGAAAATAATAGAGGCCGGCTGCTCTGATTGGTGGTTTCTCCGATCAATACTAGGTGAATGGCAGAGCAGTATCCTAACAAATGGACCACGGACCGTGCGCGATTTTTCTTCCCTGTCCTATCCTACACCACTTACACATGCACAACAGTACTACACATGTTGGGAGACTGGTGGGGAGCTTAGAGTTTATCCCGGCTGGGGCGGTGCCCCGCTGTTGGGAGATTCTTGGTTGGGGAAAACCACCGTAGCCGACGGTAGGTCGGCGCCAGATCTCACCATTTAGTAGGGAATGATTACCGCCACCTTTCACAACAAAACATATACTACACTTACGGGACCAATGAGCTTAGCCGTTAACGCGCCCGGAACCAACCAACCAATCAAACTATGAAAGGGTACCCAATAAGATGTTCCCCTAAACCAAATGACGTAGGAGTGGTTACATGATAATTATAACATAAAAACAATATTTTAGAAGGGTTTCCTATCCACCGTTTCATAACCCACACCCCTCTAGAGCTAAACACGTGTTTTTTCTATTTTAATTTTTTTTCAGCAACTATTATTTTAATGTTAGAATTATTATGTAACCACTCATACGTCATTTGGTTTAGGGGAACTTTCTACCACGTTAACTGGGGGTACCCTTTTGGATTTGTTTGGTTCTTGTAAGAACCCCCTTACGTGCTTATTTCGCCTGTAGGTGTATCCGGCCCAGCCCTGGGGGGCGTCGGCCGCATGGGCCGGGCACAGTGGCCCGTTAGTCCGAGGCGCCCGCGGCGGCGGCGGCGGATCCGGTGACCGCGAGCGGAGCCGCCGCTTTTTGTGCGGCGCGGCGCGGCGCGCGGGCGGCACAGGTGGCGCGGGAGGCTGGGAGGGGAAGGGGGGTATTGGGAGAGGGGAAGAGGCGTCGGCCGTCGGCGCGCGGGCTCAGCCGCGGATGCGAAAACCCCTCTGCGCCCGAATTCCCACGCAACGGTGCCCACTGCCGCCTCCTGCCCTCCCACATCCTCTGCCTTCGCCCTCACCACCTCCTTTCCTCTCCCTTCCGCTATCTCCACCGTCCCTGTCTCCTTCTCCTCCATTTCCACCTTCTTTCAATTCGCCCCCGCCGCCACATCCTGACCCTTCTCTATCTCTACCTCTGTCCATGTAGCGGTAGCTCAGTGCATCAACTGATGTCACTGCAGCGCCTCTAACCGGGAGGTCCTAGGTTCGAGTCCTGACGGCGGAAGGATTTTCGACACTAGCGTTTCAGCTAGGTCGAATTCAGTCGGTGTCTGGAGGAGAATTCTAGCGACCGGCTGCTCTGATCGGTAGTTTTCCGTGGTTTCTCCGATCAACACCAGGCGAATACCGGAGCAGTACCCTACCAAATGGGCCACGGACCGCACGCGATTCCTTGTGCTATCATCTCCACTTACACACACACTTACACTAACATGCACCACTCTATCACATATTCCGGGAGACCGGTCGGGAGTTTTGAGCTTGTCCCGGCTGGTGGGAGAGTCCTCGTTACGGAGAAACCCCACTAGCCGACGGTAGGTCGGTGCCGGATCTCGTCATCCAGCGGGAGAAGATCACTGCCATCTCCCGAGAAAAACATGCACTACACTAACGGGACTAATGACCGAAGCAGTTGACGCGCCCGGAAACACGAAAAAATCACTCAATCAATCTACCTCTGTCCCATCGAAGTGTAAAGTTAAAACTCTTTGTAATATACCCATTGTAATATTAAAAGGCCGGTATACACTTCCCTTGTGACTTCTATCTTAGAATACAGGACCGTATGCTGGGATTCTTTCAGTCTAGGCCAAATTCACGAGTTAGACAAAATCCAGAAAAGAGGCGCTATTTTCTCTGGTTACCCATTCTTTGGAAATGAATTACGACCGCTTTCAAATCGCAGAACGCTGGCTAGACTTAGCATTTTTATATAAGGTATATGTAGGTTTCCCTGCCTGGAAGGAAATGAGAATCGCAACAAGCAACTGAAACCGATGTATGTAACCAAAAGGGATCATAATTACAAAATTGGTACACGAATGCAGCGATCTTATACTGGGAAATTCTGCTTTGTAAATCGAATAATAAATGAACAATTTACTTACTGAAGCATTTGGTACTGGCCATGAAACTGTAAAGAAATTACTGGTGCTAAAACAGCATGTACTTTCTCGCTCGTGTTTTCAGGCAAAATTACGCGAAAAGTACTCGAATTTTCCAAAAATTGTACATGACTATTTCAAAATCTGGTTTTAAGAAACGCATTTCATTAAGGGAAATAATCTTTATCTTTAATATTTCAGTTGCAGGAAAACCTCGAACAATTTTTTAACATTTGCAATTTTCGAAAAATCAAAGTTTTTAACGAACACGAGACCATGTTATTATGTATCCTTCACACTATCCGACAACAAAATTTTAATAAAAAACGATGGAACCATTTTCGTGAAAATTTGGAAAATACCCCATGGGATTGATGTAAAGTATCCTCAAAAATTAAAATATCTGTTTCAAATTCAAGGGCCCATGAAATCATCCAGATCGATTGCGAAAGATCAATTTTGGAGAAAATCATCTGAACTTTTAGTCGCAAGTTGTTCACAGACGGACGAACAGACAGACGTTTTGCCGTCATTCGATTTTTCGGTATGAAGGTCCCACAAAACATGAATTTTGATTACAATACGTATTAGAGGATTTTTTTCTAAATGTAGTAACTTGATGTACAACTGGACCTACCTTTCCATTCTTACCCACTTTTTCGCTAACCAGGCCCTGGAATTACATTTTCTGCCCATAATTCTGCCGTTCTCGCCACTAAAACATTACCTGAACTCTCTCTCCTACTCCTTAGCCAGAAAGTAAAAAAAAAGGTATGTAAAATGTGTAAGTACTGTATTTGTGTTGCGCTCCTTGCGTGATTTTGTTTTAATTTTCGCAATACTGCTAATTCTGCCCAAAACCAGCGAATTTTCAGCAGAAAAACTCCTATTTTATAAACGCGAATTTCTGTGAATTACGACCTATGATTTAGATGTATGAAAATGAGTTATAATTGTCAAATTTGTGTTGATATGTGCTTGAAAATATTTACTTTTTGACCAAATGTTCTACATACAATTTGTAAAATAACGACTGAGATGTGTTAATTCGGAGAGAAATTAACTAATTAATTAACTGGTGGTATAAATAGTAATACTTACGAAATACCACTGCTAAAGGCGACAAAGTACGTGCTGTTTTAATGTAACAATTTTCGTTTTATGTACATTGTAATACTTCTAAGAAATCTACCTCCGGTTGTCTATCTATCCTGCGCCTGGTTCTGCTCCTCCGCATCCGTTTTCATCTCTTCCTCAACATCTCACTTCATCCACCTCTTCCGCCACCGCCTCCACTTCCACTTCCTCCAGTCCCTTTCCCATCCACCCCCAGCATCTTCAAATCCGCCTTCGCTTCCTTTCTCTTCACCTCCTTCTTCCAATCATCCTCCTCCTCTTCCACCGCAGCTGCAACCACTCTCCGACGCCTACTCTTCGTCATCTCCACTGGAAGCTCAACGGGAGGTCTACTGCCCGTTCGGTCAAATCCACGAGCATATCCGGAACAGGGTTTGTCAGCGATTTCGACACGGATTTTGTTTATTTTTTCCTTTCGCTGATATTACACGCTTGCAGAAATGTAGGGAATATGCTTGGCGGAGAAGGCTGTTAGCGATAATATCCAAGAAGGGTCAAATTGAAATTAAATTTTACCGTCTACAATTGTTGCTTTGCCTAATCTGCAACTTGCTGAAACGGGCAATTTTCAAAGACAGATAATATTCTCTGAATATTAATATTATTGTCATAAGTTATTTGTTTATAAAGAAGGATAATTGAAATGCAAATAAAACATAGTTTAAGAATATTTATATTATTTCCAGTAAACGATAAAAGTTTTTATTGTTATAAGATCGATGAGTGGCTTGCAAAAACGATTATTACTCCTATTTCTGTACTCCAATCACAGCTTAAGGAGGTACTTTTTTCTAACTTTACACCTTTTGCGAGAATAAATCACAACATGTACACACAATGAAATGGACAGGAAACGACTCACATTTTTTTGACCTTGCTCAAAGCATTGCTTGCTTTAAGAAGGGGAATAACTGTTAAAACGAGCAGTCTTGGGAATATTTTGCAATATTACATTATTATTATCATTATTATTATTATTATTATTATTATTATTATTGTTGTTGTTGTTGTTGTAAATAGGCCCAATTGGGACTACGCAAAGTACTCAGATGTGTTTCTTAGCCTTTCCTTGTGCCCAAATTTCTTTCATCCTTTGGCTATGCGCCTTTTTCTCTATTCGGTGCAAGCTTTTCCTGTTATACACTTTGGTACTTCTTCCAAATGAATCCGTCATGACTGCACTTCAGATGTAACATTATCATCATTATTATTATTATTATTATTATTATTATTATTTTTTATTATTATTATTATTATTATTTCCATCATTTCATTGCTCCAGGCAGAGCAGTTGGTTGGGGATTTTGCGATACGTGTTCAAAATGTATCCTTCGATTGAATGAAGTTTCTTTTTGAACTGTACGGAGTTTCTCTTTAAAGCGTTAACTACTTGTCAGAACTGCCCTTCTTTTCCGCCGAGATCACTCCGATCTCGCTCATCACCACTTGACCCTAACGTCTCTTGAGCGCTCTGACTCGGTACGCTAGTATGTGAATAACATTTGTGTAGTCATGGAATGCATTTTTAGTTTTCAATTGAAGACAACAGACTATTAGAAATTTTGATAAATGTTTGATTTAAAACTTATAATTATCATAAACATCATTGCTTCATGACTGAGTTAGAGCTTTGCTGAATGTATTTATCGATATTTTTCTGAACCACATTTTTTTAATTTCTCATACGTCATCTTTTACATCATATGCATTAGTTTAATTAACAATTGCGATTTATTTTTTCCTTTTTTTTGGCATTAAAAAAGAAAGTACGAACCTCCAATCTACAAATTAAATGATATAGCAAAAGTACTTTATCCTTCCTCAGGGTACTGAATGCAAAAGATGGTTCATCAGGTTCATCATACTTGGCATTCAAAGTAGGGTGACGCATCTGCAGCGGATGAATTCTTTTGGTGTGTATTCTGCACTCCTAGAGCGTTCTTAAAAATTCTTCTGTTACCCGTTCATGGAGATTGATGAGGTGGAGATATATTTTTTTGTAAATTGTCACTTTTACTCTAACAGAACACCTTTGGAGGGCCACTTGCGTGCCTTTAATTTATTCCACAAATTATGTAGTAGACGAGTCAGAATATATTTTTAATAAATTCAAATAAAGTTTCTCGAAAACTCAACAGTTTTCTGTGAAAATGAGCTCGAAGTTCCGCATTTTCAGAAACGCTCAAACACCATTTTCTCAAAAATGGCTCTAAATTTTTTCTTCAATTTTTTCTAGCGGATAGGGCTAATTACACAAATGTAATTTTCTTGAAATGTCTCTCATGCCGATAATATGCATATTTCCATCGATTTGAATACATTATCACATTTGTGAGTAAAAGTGTTTCAACCGACTTCCAATAAAGGTTCAAAAACTCCATAGATCCCTGTGAAAAGAGCTTCAAATTTCGCGTTAATGTAATATAATGCTTAATAGCCATTTTCTTAAAAATGGCTTCAAAGTTTTCAATGAAAATTCCTATTTAGAACGACGTTTTACTTTTCTTTATTATTCTTGAAGTAATATTTCGGTTTTACTATTAAGAAAGCGAAAACTTGAGAAAATGTCAAAAACAAATGTTCCTTGGGAGACGATAGACGGCAGCTGGCAAGAGGATGCGGCAACACCGTAAAGCGAGTCCAAACCAAGAAAATTAGAAAACTTTACTACGAGAAAGTCTGTGACATTATGAATCACCCCTACTTAAATTTATGTTACATAGGTGGTGAAAAAAAACAACAAACAAAAATTGTTGAATTTATATTATTGAGTTAAGCCAGATTGATTATTATAATCTTAGAATTGTATCACATTCTTCACTTGTTCTAAATAAATCAAGGAGATCAAAGTTAATTCCAACTATTGATCTTCTTCTTGCAGTGTTCAAACACTCAAGAAGAAGATGGGTGATTGTCACTTGTGTTCCACACTTGGGACACGTTTGTGGATCAGCTTTTTTAATTAGGCGGCCTTGGCTTAATTAGAAGTGACCGATCCGCGGAGTGGTGAGGATGACTTGCTCGCTTCTACTAATTGGCATCTTGGTTAATGATGGTTCGCTTACCGTTTTTCTGATGGGGTTGAGTTTTGATGTTTTTTCTTTCCATGGAAAGTCCCAATTTTTTATCATTCTTGTGTAAAGAGCTTGTGTAAAGAGCTAATGTTTTGTAACGAACCATATTCGCTCTCTTCAACATTTTAAAATATTGTTGCGGTTTGGCGGCTACATCAGCTAGTTTATTCTCTTGAATTCCTTCGTGAGAAGGGATACAAGCTAGGATGTCTGGCTTGATGATTAAATATAAGCTCTTTTGTCTATGAAGATGTTATTTGAATATATTTTTCCGATGACTTTCAATGTAGACAAGGAATCATAGAATATGACAATACTGTGATCGTCTAGAATACGAAAGTTGATCTGAATACATTCTAGCACTGCCTTTTCTTCGTAGGAAAAGAAAGAGTTGAAAAATATCATTGGCAGAAGAGGACGAGGTAGATTGCCGAACCAGATGTTCCATCACGTTTTAAGTCATCTGACTTGTTCGGGTAATTCAGAAATTGTTTGACGTAGTTAGCTAGAAGGGGTCATGGTGTCGGTTAAGATTGTTAATTTATGTTTATAAGATGGAGCATTTTAAGGATTGTTTATAATTATACAATAGAATTTCTCCATTTGAAATAAGTTCTAAAGAAGATGTTTTATCTCGAATAATATAATTTGATGATTCCTTGAGAAAAATAATATTTCAAGGAATAACCGACCCTTCAAGAAAACGATTTTACTTTTCTATTTTAATTTTTTAGTAAGCAATATTTATTAAATTAATAATATTTTATGTTAAAAGGATATGCAGTTCAGTAGTTAATATATAAGAAATTTACAAGAGGACACTGATTAATTTGACTAACTCCAATTAGTTTGACATCATATAACTAGAAACATTGATAATTCAAAGATGAGATCGATTTTCCCCCGAAGAAGATATTAATCAAGATATCAATTAATAGGCTTCTTAAGTGGGTGTTAATACATAAGTTTCGTGATTTTGCAAAATATTATTTTAATTTACCATGTATCTCCAAAAAAATTAGACATTTCACAACCCTTTAATTCTAAGCTTTGTGAGGTTGAAATGATTACATTGCCTCATGTCTTGTGTAGGTAAAAAATCAAAAATCAAGGGATCATATCTTCATTTCGTAATGAAGATAATACAGCCCCCCGAAAGAAACAGCTTAGGACCTGTCTTATTTAGGGGACGGGTCTACCTGAACCTTTCCTTTGTACACTGCCCATCAGCTGTGGGGGCCACGCATGACTGAACGTAATTACTAACTATGAGATATGTTCATCGGGAATCGACTGGGCTGTATGGTCACGCATGCCCCTATGTTGTCTTCGGTACTTCAAACAGGATGATTCAAAAGGGGAGTACCGTAACTAATATTCGGACCAGGTAGAGATATGTGTTTCGGGTTCTTCAACCCGTAAACCAAAAAGCTAAACAATGAAAGCTCTGCCAGCAATTGAAATATGCAAAACAGAAAGTGGAACTTTTAAAAATTAAATATTTTACGAACCAGATGAACAGTATGACGCAATACTGCCTGAAAACATAATACATACATTCAGAGAAATACTGCTTTAATGCAGAAGGTTTTACTGGTCTGGGTCGTCTTCATGGCCGTAAATAATAATTTAACAACTTCGATGGTAGGTGAGAAAAATTGATGGAATGATTTGTTCACAGTCATTTAAATGTAACTAGAGTAAAATTGTTGTAATGAAATTAAATTCAACCTTGAATCGGCAAAATCGTACGCATTCCTTTTCATTTTAAACAATCAGTGCCTTTCTGAAAAATTCACAATCAGCAACTCCAAATATTGCGGCTTCCTGATAAGGAAATTTAACGATAAAGCGACCTGAGTGGCACTACACAACTCTAAAACAGGTTCGAGTCCATATTGTCCTGCGTACTAATGACGTCAGATAAATACGTTTTTGCGTGTAGCATGAATTCTAAAAACTCTTGTACGCTTATACGTAACGTAATTCTCTTTTTTAGTGAACAATTTCTTGGGAGGCGAAAGTGCCACTCTCTCTTAGAACATTGGGTTATAGGACGTCATGTAAAAACGACTTCGTATGCTTAACACCCAAAAGCGGTAGTGAGAGAGGCGTTCAGAAGTCATAGAATGTACAGAAACATGGTTGTACTAGATTGTAACAGTTTACTTACATCGATTTTGGAGCCCTTCCATTAATCACAATCACTGCAATGTTCGAGAAAGAAGTTAGGAAAGGAGTAGACTAAATAAAATTATCTCTACTCCCTTAATGATTTAATAATGAATTAGTAGAGGAAGTAGTGTACTTGGTAATGCGGAAAAAATTAAATTATGAGAAATGAGACGGAACGGAATGAATGAGCATGGATTCAGTAGGTCTACCATGAGTTTTTCAATTTTCAAATAAATATGTGAATATATTGTTTATATTTTTGTTTGCAAATACTTACGTGTATCGCTTGACTTAATTTTGTCGAAGGTATATAGTAGTTAAATATTTTTCTAGAGGCCAATACGATGTTTTATCATATACATTGTACATTAATTAGGAGCAATATTAGCTGTAAAACCTTGGGATATAGTATCCATCTTCTGAATCGGAAATATTTATGAATTCAAAAGTGGTGGCTATTGTGTCACAGACCAGAACATTTCATTGAAAATGTAAATCCCATTCACATTATGAAAATGAAAACACTATCACGACCGTCTAAAAGGCTAAAGTCACAAGGGCACCTATTTGACACCATTTACTTTACTATTAAAAGAGTGTTGGGAAGTCATTAAAACAACATCGCTAATTTAAAAAAAGAAGCAAAAAAAAGTACTTTCAATTTACATATGTTTCTATTCAGAACCTATCAAGGGTCGATTCATATTTTTTCTTCATATTTTCCAGCATGGTAAATCGTTTTTAATAGAGTTTGAAAGGGTTTGGGACCACCCTGTGCAGGCGATCGTTTCGTGAGAGGAAGTAATCACGAGCGAGGATTCTCCAAATAAAGGACGACACGGCAGTCAACTGCTCGTTTGGAGTTATATAGCAGCATTTAACGCGGCCATCCACAAATAAATAACGTGTGAATTGGGGGATAAATCACATGGGCGGAGAAAGCGACGCTGCTGCTCAATGTACGTCGGAAGAAAATTAGGAAGGAAGCGAAGGACGTGGAGAAGGAGGGGAGAAGGAGAGCAGGTGAAGGGAAACAAGAGGGAGAGAAGGAGGTGCTTTGCATGCTATACGGACCGAGAAACGACTCATAATCAGGGACTAGAGATGCTGGATTCTTCAAAAATGTCTTTTCATTAAGACGATTATATTCTTAGAATTCAACGTTTTTATAAGTTATATTTTAGTTTTTTGATCATCTTGTTTTTACGATGACATAAGGTTTGAGATTTAATACAACGTTTTAAAAGTAAATGGAGATTTTGGATTCATATTCTGAATGAAGTACATTGTACAATAAAATATTGGTAGTTTTATTTATTCCTATTGGGTAGTTGCATCATAAAAACATGCACTACTCCTACGGAACCAATGACGCAGTTAACGCGTCCATAAATCAATACACATTATCAGTCAATCAGCCAAAGAGACTTTTGCTAAACTTTTTCACGTACAATTTTTTTTGACTAAAAATCACCTCTTGAATCTTACGATACATTCTCTCTACCATGTAAGTGCATATTATGGCAAGAAAGTAAAAAACTCTTGTATCGATAGTGTTCAATCAGTTTCTCTTCCGTACATACACAAAACACACGTAAAGACACTTAACTATGTGTTTATTGTATATTTTATGTCATACACAACACTTACTAATACAAACTTTGCGTCATTGCACAGTCATAAATTTTCTACGATTCGTAATTTGCATATTTTACATATAAACCTTCCAGACCCATCAGTTTTCTCGAAATAAGGCTAAGTAGCTTCGTGTAAATCTGTATTACGATATCTGCACTTTGGCCACACTACCGCAAAATTACAAATGAGAAGGGATATTGTCAGTTATGTTAGATTAAGATAGTCATTGAAGTTATCAATAGGTGGTCTAATGCGCAAAACGAAATAACAGTAATAGAAACAATAATTATTATTACAATCATTGTAATGCGAATTATAATTGCGACAATAGTAACAATAATATTTCGAAGATCACAGGTGAATTATGATAATGGGAGGAATGGATGTACGAAATGACAATGGTGAATTTAAGGAAGGAAGTATGTGGAAGTTTATGTGTTTAATGTTTCAAGCAGATTTGAATACCGAGTGGCCTATTTCCGAAAGTAGCTTAATGAAAATTAATGGTTCGTTAGTTAAATATTTCTTAAAACCAAGGAGTTCATTACACGAATTCTTTCGTATAAATCGTTCGACTTGCTCTAGACGTGCCCGCGCTGCTTTTGACTTTCTGCGACGTAGCCGTGGCAACGTGGTGGGCGTGGGTGGGGGGGCGGAGGGGCGATGGGCGTGGGCGTGGGCGATGACGCGCCAGATCGCGGCGGCGAGCGGCGCCGGTCACGCTCTCCGCGCACGACTTCACAGCTCCCCCTCCCCCTCCCCCCGCAACCCGCTCAGGCCAGTCACAGGGCCCCCTCCGCACGCCCCTGGCCTTTCCATGCGCCGCCACATTTCTTGGGTTTGCTCTCTTTACAGGACTCGTTCTCATTTTCACCTTTTATCCCACTACATATCTCTCTCTGTCTTTCTCCTGCAAACTCTCTCGATCGCGCTGTTACAATTACCGCTCTCCTTCCATCTCGTTCTTTCCAATAGATCTGTGTCTGACATTCTCGATCTCCATTATTTTTTATGTCCGTCTTTATCACTCATGCGCTTAATCTATCTGGCCCTTTGGGCCGCCACATTTCTCAGGATTGCTCTTTTTACTGGCCTCGATCTCATTTTCACCTTTTACTTTTCTTTCTACGATATTCTTGATCTACATCGTTTTTTATGTCCGTCTTTATCTATCAATCTAGTTTATCTTTCACTTTGTTATTTTATCGAATCATTTTCCTTCACTGTCTGTCCATTTTTTCGCTCGCCCACTTTTACTTCCTTACAATTTTATGAAACGCATCTACACCCCTTCTTCTGAGCTTCACTAATACTTTAAATACCGAAATACAAGATGCCTGTGGATACGTATTATTGTTTCTTATTGACAGAAACTCAAAAGTGTGAAATGCTAATGAATATTTGTTAAATCATCACTTATGGTTATCGTACAAGTTTGCTGTTTTCGAGTGGACGTACGATGTGAGGATTTATGGAATTATAATTGACTTCCTTTCGGACATTCGCTTCTTCCTAGCCATTACAATTCGAATTAATGAAAATGTCTTCATAGTTGCCTTCCATTCAAACGAAGCACTACTCACTAGACGAAATGCGAAGCGGGGGTTTACGGTGAACCAAGGGTACGTTAGGTGGTATCGTGTTAATGGAATTATAGTAACTAGTAACACTGTGGAACTTGAACACACACGGTCTCTCGGTAGCCTTAGAAACTTTGCACACAATCTGATTCCTGTTTAATAAATCAATATTTTTGCCAATAAAAAGCATCCAAAGTTTTTTATGACTATTTTTTTTCAGCAATTGCACAACGTTTCGTAACTAGTTTTCACGTTCACTTGCTGATTCCTGTTTATCACATGTATGCTACTGTTCACTATACGTAGTATATAGAAGCTTACAGACAGGCTGAGATCAAAGTTTTGGGAAAATACAATGTCAGCAAGATGCAAAGCAATAGATTCAGTGTGGTTGACGGACGTTTGCCTCCTCGCGCCGGACTTTGCATTGCAATCTATTCCATCTCGTACGCCCAACACAGTTGAAAGAGTGGTTTCCTCGTGATATTTACGGAATTTTAAGAGACGGCATGGTTGTAAGATCTCAGAACTTCTCAAAGGAATCGTTATGTACACTAGAGCAATATGCACAGGAACTCGTCTCTTCACGCTCGTTATCATGGGCTAAAGAAATTTATAGGTTTCAATTTCAAAAATTGAAGTCGTGTCTGTTAAATTTCACAAAATATATAGTAAAATATTATGCATCATCTTATGTGTCCCTCGCATACTTTCATTATTATGAAATTCGCATCTCTATATCTGCAACTGTTGAAAAGATTTTCGAACGGAACATCTTCGGTGAGCAATTCTGTTTACAAAATTAAAATTCTGACTACTTTGCCAATGTCGTGTTCGAAGCTCAGATATCGGAAACTTTCTTAATATCTCCATCGGACGTTTTGTTTGACATGTTGCATCGATTAGAGTGCACATCGGACGTTTTCTCCAACATTCGAAAATTAAAAACAAAGAAACAAATTGACAATCAGAGGCGACATGACTAAACCAGTGTTTTTTACTAACTATGAATGTGATAAATAATATACACACAAGTGGCCTTGCCTATTCCTAAATATGACTTTTGGCAGTTTCCGTATCAGTAGGTTCCAAGAGTAATGAATCTACGAAATAAACATCCCAATGTTACCGACCCAAATTTTCTTTTCAATTGTCTGCAATATGAATTCCTTGGTTTTAAGATAAATCACAGAAGCAATAAATGCATTACGACAGTTGAGGAGTAAACATTCAAAACGTGACATGTCCACTTCACACTTTTTTAATGAAAATGAATAATGTAGCTGAAATATTACATTTTTCACACTGTCTTTAACTAAACGAATAGAGTACTACTTAATGTATTCGAAGCCAACTTACAATATGTTTTGGAAATAAAATTCTAGGTAAAAACAACAGAAGAACTCAATTTTTGTAAAATGGACATATCACCTTTTGGATGTTTGCTGCTCAGTAAAGTTCCTGGTAGAGATAGATGAATGAATTTTCGACAGGTGCCACCCTATTCTCTAAGTATCGAACGAAATATTCTCTAGCGTGTACCGCTATTCTGTGAACTCCTTGCCATCGCTCTCCCAGGCTCAACGTTCCACTTGAATTGCCGCGAACGGTTGGAACCTCCTCTCTCAGGAATCCCTTTCAACGCAGCGGCCTTCTGACCTCGGAAGATCGCGATAGGATCGCTGTCTGAAACGTTGTACTTGGAGCTACAGTTGACCTGCCAGTGCTTCTTGATAGATGTTACGTCTAATATTCATTTTAATTTTATAGAGTTCTGTTAAAATGTTTGTGTTTTTAACGAGATGCGCTGTGCTTCAGATCTCTTACAAAAATGAATAAATATGATTTTTTAAATTTTACATGCTATATACGGAGTTTGCGTTCGAGGTTCTCAGTATCGACATTTTGAAAGTAGAAGTGTCATACTTTTAAATAATGCAATGATATTAAACAGTTATTGATATAATGATGATCAAAAGTTGTACATTTTTATAGAATTATACCTAAATATTTTTTCTATATTAAAATTAGTTATAGGAATAAGGTTTCCATGTGAAATTAATGTCAATCAATGTAGTAATTTTGACCTTTAGAAACATTTCCTTCATCTATACCACGACGTATCACGGTCAGGTACGACCACATCATCAAGTAAAATAAGTTTGGAGACAACCATTTAGTGGTTTATTATTCTCACCTTTTATAAACGTGAATATTGATACATTTCGCGGTATTGTTCTGAATTATCTTCGTAGCTTGTTTCGATTTAATTAAAGTCTATACTAAGCAACAGAGAGGAAAATAATACGGATTTTTGTAAAGATGTTTAATGTATTAGTTGCCATTTAGAGCGTATACTTCTAAAATACTAAATGTACCTGTATTGTACCTCATCTTCCGGGTCAATGACGACATCTCGATCAGATTTTTCGTCCAGTTTCCCTGTTTCTTTGAGGAAGTTTTGAGATGGTTCCTGGACATAAATGTTGCTTCATTATCTGTGCACTTTTCTTGCGCTCTGTGGGGACTGTAATTATTCAAATAATCACACTCCATTTTCTCGCAGCAGTAAGTCTTTCCAGACACGAAAGGGAAAATAAGATATAAAAGTCCAAATCTATACCGAATTTGTCTTTGTAAATATTCTTTTATTTGGGGCGAATATTTTTATATCTATTCTCGCCAAAAAAAGTGGAGATCATTTTTCGTTGGAGATCCAGGGTGATTGCCTCGACCATCGACCATGAATCTGTTGATCTGCACCAGGTTTTCTATCAAATTTATAATCCGCACGAGTTTTCTTGAGTTACTTTAGTAGATGTGACAGGAACGGGGGTATAGTTATTTAGGACGTAATACTATTAAAATTTAATATGTATATCCTCTGCCGATATTTATAGTTAAATATATATTATAATATATAGTTATAAATAAAAATATATAGTTAAATATATCTTACACCTACCTAGTTTACCTTCACGGTGACTGTCCGTTCATAAGAAGCGGAAACATTTTCTGGAGATTTTTTTTCATCAATTGAGGTTGGCAATTTGGGGTATTGCCTGTAATCTTAGTCTCAATAATCAGTCTCTCCCTCTCATAACAAAAGAAAATGAACATAACGTTTATTCAACTATATTAATTCATAATTAACACATTACCTTAGTCTATTTTGGCTGGCAACTAACAGTCTATTACATTGCTTTCTCTTGCTTTTCTTTCTTCGCGCGCAATCTTCGCATATGCTCTTGCGCTGCCCCGTCGCGACGATTCCCTCTCTTCCACCTCACGTTCAGTCTCCTCCTACAGAGATACATCCTCTCTTTTGGGGCTTTTATACACCGCGCCCTTCATTTTCACCAATTTTTCACTCCACACCCATGAATTCAAGAGCTCTCTCTTCGTGTCTGTACGGGCTCCCTCAGCCTCGTCCTTCCACTTTTTTACATTGTTCTTTCTTCCACCTATATTTTTAATATTATCTATACGTGGCTTTGACTAAAACTTGTAACTCGTCTTTTTTATAACGTTCTTTGACTTATTTTACAAACGTTCTTTGGAATATAACAATCGTTTCTACTACTGCTCGCGCAAGTTTTCTTGATACACGAGCTCCCTAGTCCTCGACCAGCGGTTATTAGCACGACCCGTTGAGATACTTAGGTTAGACTCGGAACGGCACGTTCCATATTACAATGCTGGCAACAACCACCTCGTACTTTCAAAACATTCCTAACATTTCTGGTAGCACGCTTTGGCGCGTTAAGTTCATGCCCACAGTTGGTACGCCCTTTTAATCCGTGACGTAACCACAGCCTTCCTCTCCCCGCACCCCCGCTGTGGAATATCAAGAAAACTTGCGCGTGTAGTAGACGCGTATAAAAATGAATTCTTATTCAATGTTGCCTACAGTGTTGATTCCTATACTTAATTCATAATTCAAATATGAATACTAAAAGACACGCTGAGGATTTCTGAGCTCAAGAAAAGGAGTGCGGGTAAATTTATTAATCGAAAGGCTTCATAATATGGATAGCCACAGTTTGAAAGTACACTCACCTAGCGGCGTTCGTTTCTTCTCATTTTTTGTTGACACATATAGAATTGTAAACACGTTTTTTACTTATATTATTAAAGAACTATTATTGATTACATCAGGTCACAGCCTTGGTTGGTTTTACACTTGCAAGAAAATGGCGAGTAATATTATTTCGCAAGAAAAGTTGCCAATGTAAACATTGCGGCAATAAATATTTCTGATGTTGCCAATATTTCTTGCTAGATATTCCGGTCGTAATGTAAACAAGCGTCTTTCCGTCCTCAGAATGATATTGCCGGCTGTTGCGGGATGATTTGATTGAAGTCTGAGCAAGATATTACGGAAAAGCCAATATGGCACGGTCAGATGGAAATACGTTAGGTAGTAATAGACGTATTATTTTAAAATGTTATATGCGTTTTTCGTAAATTGTGTGAGTGAAAAAGGTTTAAATAAAAGATGTAATAAATATTACAAACTCTCTATGGTTGATTATCGAATGGTTCAAATTTTGGTTTAGCTATAGATGCTCCCTAATTATTAATTTTGTTACTTTAAAAATTATCAATATTCCTAATCTAAGATTTAAAGATTAATCTATAATACATCAACAGTAGGTAAAGAACATTTTAAAACTTTTTATCGAATTAATGATTGCGCTTTTTATAAATAGAAAATTACTTAGAACCCACGTGAATCGTAGTTCACCTAAAAATATTGAGGCTCCTAAACCGAATTTGCAGAAGCCTCTTCTCCTTTCGTTTTAAAATACAGTCACATGCCATCACAAAACGTTGTCGTTTCTTTGTCTCTTCATTGAGCACAATAACTACGACCACGATTAGCATCATCTCCCTTCTACTAGCCATGTCGGAGTGAGATATAGCCTCACTTAAGTTGACGCGCCCTTTTCCTCGTGGCATTACCAAGCACGACAAGAAAAAGTTCTAATGTAAAACGATCGGCAATATCTTGTCAAAAAGATCTTCCTCCCAACTTTCTGGCAACATATTGCCCCGTCATGTTCTTGCTAGTGCAAATATGACCGTAAGAATCAGCAACAAATTGCTGAAAGATGTTGCGGAAACCTATTCCTAGTATAAAGCCAGCATTACATCGGGTGGACATTTTATCTCGAGAAGTCGAGGGCTTGCTCGCCCAGCGAAGTGCTGAGTCACCTCCCGTGCTGACATACGGGAACTATCGTTGTGCTTACCTTTTCTTAAAGAAGATGATAAAAGTGGAGTCATTCCGCTCGAATGCATTCTTGCCACCTCCAGAAACCGGTAGCGGTAGCTCAGTGCATCAACTGATGTCACTGTAGCGCCTCTGACCGGGAGGTCCTAGGTTCGAGTCCTGACGGCGGCAGGATTTTCGACATTAGCTTTTCAGCTAGGTCGAATTCAGTCGCTGTCTGGAGGAGAATTCTAGCGGCCGACTGCTCTGATCGGTAGTTTTCCGTGGTTTCTCCGATCAACACCAGACGAAGCAGTACCCTACCAAACGGGCCACGGACCGCGCGCGATCTGTCCTTCCCATTCCTTGTCCTATCCTCTCCCCTTACACACACACTTACACTAACATGCACTACACCACTACATATTCCGGGAGACCGGTTGGGAGCTTAGAGCTTGTCCCGGTTGGGGCGGTGCCCCGCTGGTGGGAGAGTCCTGGTTACTGTTCCTGAGTCCTAGCCGACGGTAGGTCGGCGCTGGATCTCGCCATCTAGGGGAAGATCACCGCCATCTGCCGAGAAGTAACATGCACTACACTAACGGGACTAATACCCGAGCATTTGACGCCCCCGAAAACACGAAAAAATCAATCAATGAAACCACCTCCAGAACACATTCTGATTTACCCTTTGAAATAAGTCTTGAGGATTTGCCGCGATGTTTCTCTTCAATAAACCACCGAATCTCTTCCTCAGAATGCGAGTTTATTGCATGCATATGATCTTTTAAGTGCCCACAAAGGAAAAAGTCACACGGAGTCAGATCAGGTGATCTAGGAGTTCATAAACCACGACGAATTAATTATTCGATTGTCACTATAAACGCTATCGAAACGCTAAGGAAAGATCGCACGCGGTCCGTGTCCCGTTTGTGATTTCTGGAGCAGAAGAAATTTCAACTAATGCTCATTCATGTTGCATAAGGCCCATGTGTAACTTGATGGAAAACTAACAATTTTTTTTTACAAATTATCTATCGCTATTTGGGGAGGGGGAGGTTACGTTCCCTTTTCCCGCTCCCTCTCCGGAATGATCTCCGCTGGCTACACGGTCCCTTTGAGCTTCTGCTCTTCGTAAACAATATTGTTTATACTTCGAAGTATTTGATATTTGGGATAAAACTATAATGTATGGTGAAGACCAGTCTACAATTATTTCTGTGAAGGTAAAACCTTTATTTAGCTGTTCCGAATCTATTTTAGGTCCACATCGGCGAGGGTTTGTGCTAGGAAAATGATTGCATAGACCAGGGTTGTCCAACTTGCAAGGACTCAAAGGTCACAACTAAAATCTCTAATATGGTTACGGGCCGTATTTTCACTATTCGGGTTCTCTAATGCTGGAGCAGTTCACTAACAAACGAGCCACGGACCGCGCGCCATCTTTTCTACTTCTATTTATTTATTTATTTAACGTAAAAAACAGTTAAAAACTGCGGATGACGTGCTATGGGGAAAAGTGAATTGTGTGCACATGTTCAAAATTCTGTGATCCCGACACTAAGTCATATACTACTTAAATTTTGAATTTTGAAAGGGAGAAAAAAAAACAAAACTCCACTTCTTCCAAACCACTTCTTCCTTGTTCTATCCTCTCTGCTTACACACACTTACACTAACATGCACTACACTACCACATATTCCGGGAGACTAGTTGGGAGCTTAAAGCTTGTCCTGGCTGGGGCGGTGCCCCGCTGGTGGGAGATACCTGATTATGGAAAACCCCGCTAATCCACGGTACGTCTCGCCATCCAGTGGGGGATGATCACCTCCCAATGAAAAACATGCACTACACCTACGGGACAAATGACCTCAGTAGTTGACGCGCCCGGAATCACTTACAATCAATCAATCATGTATACATACTATGCTCGTATTTTGATTACGATAAATTCCGTTCCCTACTTCCAAAGGAGTGGAGAAGCCCTGGCTACGCGCACTGACCGCTCCGCTCGCCCCCGCGGCCGGCCGGCGCAGGGAAGAGCGGGCCTTGGGGGGCGCGCTGCCACCGGCGCATGCCTCCGCGCGGCGCCCGTCAGCCGTCAGCCGTCATCAGTCAACGCGGAATCGCGCGCTGCATCTCTCCTGCACTTCCGCGTTGCCCGTTGCGTCGCACCGCTGCTGCCTACGAAATTTCTAGGGTGGAAAATTCACGAGATTAATCAAATAACAAAATAAAAGAATAGAGGAAAGTACACTTATAAACATAGTGTAGGTGTCATTTTTTTGTATCATTGTTGACAATTGTGAAAGTTTATTTTTTTTCCTTTTTACCACTACACTAGAAAAAAATGTTTTAACGCGATTTTCACAATAAGACGATCTTACGTTATTATGAACAATGCCAGTAATGATTTCAAGAAGGCCTCTGAATGGCAAACATGTAGTCGAGTTTTCTAGTTTGAAATGGATTTTGGCATTTTGGAAATTTGAAAGTTACTCTCTTAATTTTCTTTCTCTTCATAAATATTTGATTTACATTCGAGTCATGACGTCAATAATTTTGAAACGATTTTTTTTTCTTTTTCAAATATTATTTACTGTGGGAGATATGAACGTACACTATTGTATATATCTGCACCAAGTGAAAATAAATTCTGTGACGCAACTGTTCCTTCTCAACTATAAATCAGTTTGGGCTATCTTTCCTCAGAATTTATTTTTTTGAATTTTACTTTTAGAGACTGGTGTCTTTCCTTTGGGTTGACGGTTTTTGAACTATTCCTTTTTACTTTCTCGCATACGTACGTAGATACGGGGTAGTATATTTTCTTATAGGAGGAGGCTTCACTCTTCTATTATATTCTTGAAGTTATTTTTCAGTTCTACCATTAGGGGAACGAAAAATTTAAAAAATGTGCTTCGGGCGGCGATAGATGGCAGCTGGGAAAACGGTGAGGCAAAATCGAAAAACTAGTGCAGACCAAAGAAATTACAAAACTAGCTAGTACGAGAAAGTCTGTGACATTCTGTATCACCACTAGTTTTAATATACATATTTTTACTCCATTACGGCGAACTCTCTGATTGTTCTGTTATGCAAACCCCTAAATAAATGTCAAGTTTTGCTATCTTTGTCCTTTTGCGGTGATTTGTGATAATTAACGCAACTTTAGATTGACACAGAAAAATAGCTAACCATTTATTCCATTTTTTTTTGTTCTACATGTTGTAACATCACTAGTTGCAAACAGAAAATGGTTACTAATGCATCGGTAAATGCCTCATGAATTGTGAGAATATATTTATTTACCTTTTCATAATTAAATATTATTAAATGTTTCATGTGTTATAAACTTATGAGACATTGTAATTGTTTAATTATGCATCTCAGACTGGAATTATTTTTTTAATTAATCAGTAGCAAACTCAGGAATCCAAGCAATTGACTTCAGAACGAGTGTTATGTCTTCTGCCATTTCTCTTGGGAATCTATCACGCAAGATTGAGAAACATTTCTTTCTACCTGTGTACTTTGATATTTTACGTGAAAAGCTTATCTCATTCGCTTGCTGAAGTGCTGTCGGGGTTGGTTCGCGTCTGGTGTTACCGGTACATACACTACGTGCTCGCGTTCCCGAAGCCGAGTTTAATCGGGTGTTATGAATAAGTGCGAGAGTATCAAGTAACGTGTTTATGTGAAATTTAGTGAGTTTATTGGAAGTTTGCACCGAAATATGATTTATTTTGCGATACATTTGACAGAAAACAGCGGATGTTTGGAGGTCTTCAGCGTTCAGAAGCCCAGCTCTTGCTTCTGTAAGTTCATTCTACTTTATTTCATTTTTTTTCTTATATCTTGTTTCGAGGACATTTGTATGTTTTTACGAAGTTAAGTTGGAAAGAGTTGGTAGAAATGTTAAAAACAACTCAAATATATGAACTGTTGGTTGGAAAGAAAATGGTAAAAAGAACTTAAATATATGAATTTTGCACTGTCTATTGCTATTATATTGGTAAGTTTTTCGTATATTCTCATACGGCCTATACCAACGCCGCTCAAGCGGGTGGTAGCGCTTATCTTAGAGCAGGCATATCAAGGTCGCGGGCAAGGTAACGGAGCTTACTGGAGCTTGCGTCCAGACAATTGGCGTTAGATTTAAAAGTAAGGGTTGCAGAAATTCCTCCGGAGTGGCGACACGTCTCTGGATACTTGGCCCACGACGGTCTTTGGAAGAAGTTTCTTCACAATTATTGTCACGAATTTAGCTATATTAATTGCCATTTTCTCTTTCAAGCAAAGAAATTACCCAATAAAATGAAATAATGCATCAGTCCGATTTAAAATTCTCAACTGAGAGTAAAATGTAAAAAATATTGAATCAAAAGAATCTTGATTTTGCAATCCTGTTTAGTTAATTGGAATATAAAAACAAAAACTTTCTACGTTCAGTTAGAAAGTTTAACAGACAAATATTCTTCTCTGTTTAAAGTGCTATCCGTCCGTAAGCGAGAATTGTTAACTTATAGAAACTTGTTAATTTATTTCACATTATTACTAAACAGAGTTAATAAATGATTGATTTAATAACACAACACAAAACGAAAACAAAGAAAGAATTTTCCATTGAAACATACCCTGACGCTTAAAGTTTATAAACGGAAATTTAAAACAAAATAAAGATCCAATAGTAATAAGTAGTGAATAATATAAACACAACATTCTCGGTTATTTTATAGAAAAAAATCTGACCAACATATTTTCATATGAAGCCACCATTCACCACCTCGTGCACCGCTTCAGCTTGCACATTGTACACCCCTTTCTGCATTTCAAGAGGTTTGCGGCCGACCGGGATGGCCGAGGTGGCTAAGAGCGAATGCCGACTCAGCACTTCAATCCGAAGGGTCGCGAGTTCGAGTCCCGCTTTGGGCATGGTTGTTTGTCCCTTCACTTTGTATGTGTTGTCGCGGAGGACCTCGCGTTCTTCTGACCCCAGATCAGAGGAGCCCGTAAGTGTGTTGGTCTAGTGTATGGTCGGATAGGCGTCCGTCGGGACGTAAATGGTAACCGACTGTTGGCTGGATAAAACCTTAGGAAAAAAGAATTGCGGGGTCAGGGAAGTTACCCGTGCCCGTAGGAGCGCCGGACTCCCAGGCGTACAAGTAGCTCGCGCGGGCGCGGTTTGACTTGTCTCTCTTATTGTTAGTGCAAACGATCCGGCACGATGCTTGTCGAGTTAACCACTGAGCAGAGGTGGGGTGTCACTGCTTAAAGAAGGGAGGGATGGAGCAAAGGAGTCTAGTCTAGTGGAAGGAGTGGCCGCGGCACGGCAGTTTGGCCCTCGAACTCTTGCATTAGAGCAGCCCTGATCTATTCATTACACGTTGTACACAGTTCTCCAGAAATTAATTCACACTACTTCAACAAATCATTCTTCAGAGAGAGAAATTCACAACTCAGTTTCAAGCAATTTTGAGAAGTGCCGGTAAGAATGAGAATACAAATAGCTGTGAATTCTAGGTGTGAAAAATGTGAACAAGAGACGCTACGGAATGGCACAAGCTTCCTCGTAGAAAATTATTTATTTCCTTGCTGTGGTCTGGCTTTAGTTTTGCTCCAGTTGCCATCTACCGTCACCCAGAACACATTTTTTTGACATTTTCTCAACTGTTTGCTTTCCTAATAGTACAACAGAAATAATCCTTCAAGAATATTAAAGAAGAGTAAAACCTCGTTCTAAATAGAAAGTTTCATTGAAAAATTTTAAACCGTTTTTAAGAAAATTATGTTTAAGCGTTACTGTAAATGCAAAATTTGAAGCTTTTTTGTAGCAATCTATTGAGTTTTCGAAAAAATTCATTTGAAGAAATTTGAAGCACTTCCAATAATAAATGTAATAATGTATACAAATGGATGAAAATGTGCATGTTACCGGAGTGAGAGACATTAAAAAAATACATTTGTGTAATTTTTGGAAAAACAAATGAATACAGCTATATGGAATTTGTCACCGTATAGGATTCGTTTGTCACTAACCATACCAAAAATTTTAAGTACACGTTTGGAGTCGCTTTTGAGAAAATCTTGTTTTTGTTATTTTTTAAAATTGCAAATCTTGCACCCACTATTGCGCGAAAACTACTACAATTTTTAAAAATGTCCACATGATCTTAATGGAAGAACTATTTACGGACAACAAATTTCATTTGAGGGAAAAATTTCTATCTTCAATTTTGTAGTAAGACGCCTAAAATTCAAACTTTTGTAATTTTCGAAAATTCAGAGTTAACCTTGAAAATCGGACCTATGCCACTTTTATAAGTGTATTTTTGCTCTATTCTTATGAGAAATTTAAAGAAAAAATTTGGAAAATGTCCGGGCGGCTTCATGTAATGTACCCCTAAATATTAAAGAATGTTTTTCAATATTAAAAAGCTTCATCTTGATCCAGATAGACATGGTCTTCTTCAATTTGGAGGAGATCGTACTTGTGACTTAGGCGATAGGAGTGTTCACGGACGGACGGACGGACGGACGTTTTGCGTGCAATTGGTTTTTCGGCAACAATGACCCACAAAACCGGAATTCTGGATATACCACGTATTAGAGGATTTTTTTCTCTTAATTTAGCAACTGGTTTTCATCACCAGAGCCTGGCAATGAATTTTTGTCCGCTGAAAATCCGCCGTTATTTCGCGCAGCATTACATAACTTTCTCTATACTACGTATATTCCTTCGTATATACGTACGTATACGAGGAAGTATTTAGAGGTGCTACAGAATGGCACAGACTTCCTCGTACCAAATTTTCTAATTTGCTTGGTGTGGCCTGCTTTAAGGTCTTACACCATTCTCTGGCTAGTTGTCATCTATCGTCGCCCGAAGTACTTTTTTTGACCATTTCTCAACTTTTTGGTTTCCTAGTTGTACAACCGAATTATTACTTCAGGAATATTAAGGAAGAGTAGAAAATCTTCCTACATAGAAGTTTTCATTTAGAAATTCCAAGCCGTTTTTAAGAAAATGGTGAATAAGCTTTACTGTAAATGCGAAATTTGTAGTTTTGTTTCTCGGAAATGTGTTTAGTTTTTAAAAAAGTTAATTTGAAGTGATTTAAAGCACTTCTACTCACAAATGTAATAATGCATACAATTTAATGGAAATGTCCATATTAACGGCGTGAGAGATATTTCAAAAAAGTTAATTTGTGTAGTTTTTGAAAAACCAAAAGAATATACCGAAATGAACTTTACGTCATATAAAACAGTGCAATTAACACTATCCATTAGAAAAATTCCGAGAAAAAATATGGAGCAATTTTTGAAAAATGATGTTGATGTGGTTCTCAAAATGCGGAATTTTCAGCAAATTTTTATAGAAAACTGTTGTGTTTTCGACAAACGTTATTTGACATTATTTAAAGAGAGTGTACTTATAAACACAACAACGTGAAAAATTGCCTCTAATATAAATATTAGCGACATGAGAGACAGGTCAAAAAATTATATTTTTGTAGTTTTTGAAGAAAACATGTGAATAGAGCAATTTGGCTTTTATGTCATCGGATAGGATGAATTTGGTACTTACTTTCAAAAATTAAAAAAAAATTGGAGCCGTTTTTGAGAAAATCATGTTTTTGAATATTTTTGAAATTGCAAATATTTCACGCTCTATTAAGCGAAAACTACTAAGATTTTCGAAAAAATGCACCTGATCTTTATGATACAACCACGTATGGACAACATATTTCGTTTGAAAGAAAAATCTGTATCTTCAATTTTATAGCAGAAAGTTTTTTGGAAAAAAAACCTTTGGGCCGCAACAGATGAAAGCAGGCAAGAAGGTGGGACAGGAGTGTAGAGTACCAGTCCACACCAAGGAAATTAGAAAAATTATCTCAGAGAAGTCTGTGCCATTCTGGAGCATCTCTAGTTCTCTTAATTTAGCAACTGGATTTATCAACTTTTCCGTTACCAATAAGTGTTTTCTGCCGAAAAATTTGCCATTTTTTCGCGCACCATTACATAACTTTCTCTTTACTTCGTAGTGAGAAAGTAAAATGGGTCCCACCCATTTACTGTCGTGTTTGACAGACGTGTTTTGGGCACACCAATATGGCGGACTGACTACATTTGCGGAACGTGTCAGAGGTTGATAAGGATACCTCCTTGTATTCGTAGCTCAATGAAATAATTGTTCAAACTGCAGAGGATAACTTATGCAATTTAAATGAGCTTGTTAATATTGATAATTTTAGTATCTAATTGTATAATATCTTTGACGTTTCTTGAAGACTGACTGACTTTTTGTTAAAGGTATCAAGGTAACCAGATGCTATCAAACCATTGATTAGTTGGATTAGTTTAAACCAGGAACCGTGAAGAACGTAGCTAAGATTACTATATTTGGCAAGGTAACAAACGGAGAAAAATTGAGACATTTGCAGATCTTTACTCAGGCGCTTGTTCCAATAAGCAGTGAAGATAATGAAAAGGGAAGGGATGTCATGCAGATTCGTTAGCCGCGGTGTTCGTTCACGTCTTCAATAAAAATATAATGAAACGCTATCAACTTCTGCAAACTAAGACTAAGCATAACTAGTGATGGAACAGAATGACAGATTTTCTCGTACAAGTTACTTTTCTAATCTCTTTAGACTGGTGTCGCTTTTCCGTTTTGGCCCACCCCTCTTCCCAGATGCTACCTACCGGCACCTAAATACATTTTTTCACATTGTCTCAATTTTATGGTCCTATAATAGAAGAATAGAAATGTCTTTAAGAATATTGTGCAAGATTAAAACCGGAGTCTATAAGTAAGTGTACATTGAGAAATGTTGATTTGTTTTGAGAAAATTTTGTTTGAGCGTTTCTGAAACTGCAAAATTTTGACATTTTCATGTTGGCTTAGTCGTTTTGCCAGAAATAACATGAAGCTTCCGCTTTACTCATAAATATATACCTCTATGTATATGTTTTCACTTCAAATTGTGAACTTTTGACAAGCGATAATATTAAAATAGTATGATATAGTAAGGAAACTATAATAGCGTTTTCCATTCGTCGCTCTGGTGCGCACCCAGGGCATCTTTCGTGTTCTACTCGACCGCTAGGGCGCACCAGTGCATAGAAGCGCATGTTCCATTCGCACAATCACACGGAACCATGGCGCACTAGGGGCGCCCTAAACTGCACTAACGTGTTAAACTGCTCTTCAGTGCATTCCGGGTCATTGTGAGGTTAGGAAAGGACGTTATCCATGCTGATTTGGTGGTGAAATTGTAAAGGCAATTGAGGATCTACTGTCATGCAGGGATACTGAATGATGAAGTATATTGTTTTGCAACAAAAGTCTTAAAATAATTCTTGTGACTCGCGAAGTTCGGAAAATCAAGTGTTTTCCTAAAATTTAACCTTGAATAACTTTGTTAACAAATCCAGCGCTATTTAGAAACCAAAGTGTAGGTATGTCTCAATTTTGAAACGCCAATAAAGTGAAAATAAAAATTGTGACCTTTACAAAATCGTTCAAATATATGTACCAAGAACTTTTTCTCGCACGCCCATACATATACCAGCGGAAATACTCATGTTAATATTTTTTGTTTTTCAATAACCAAACAATTCTGCAGAAGCTTTCGGTTCAAAATCTTGTGTATTATATCGATCAATGGAAAACCTCGAAAAATGAAATTTCAACAAATATGCATTTGAATTTTTCCTAGTTTTTAAATAAAGCAATCAGTCGTTAATAATTTATGAAATAAGAAGTAAGAATTACCAAAAGACTTCATAAAAATTATAACGATAATAAGAATTACAAATTATTTTTCGAGTTCCCTCAGTGTGACAGACCAAGAACCGCTATCTATAATCTCACTATATATCGCACACGCACTGACTCAGTTCCGGAATCCGTTTCATTCGTAGCTGCCCTTCACACGTGTGGGTTTCAGTGCTACAAATGGAAAACGCTATAAGTCTGCCAAATTTCTGTATCTTTCGCTAAATGTTTGGCATCTTGCGTTCCCATTGCGAGGATGTCTCTCCATCATCGGCCTTGCACACATGCGATTGCGCTCTATTTGCAATCCCGCCGTGTCTGATGTTAGTGCGTGTAGACTTGGCTCGCACGCAGGCAGTTGTATGCCCCTGACCGCTGTAAAACGCAACCCGCCCAGCCTTAATGTGGAACCGGAGGAGCTGTGGATCGAACTTTTATTACGAAGTGTGAAAAGGAAATTGTTATTTTGAACCAAAATAAGTTTTCAATATTACATCGTTTTAATAACCTTACGATTGCTTATTATATTTTAAAATTTCTAGGTTTACCCGCCATCTTTGTTGGGATCAGTGATGTGAATGAATCATTACCGTTCAAAAGTGTACAAGTAGACGTTCTTGACAAATGAATAAGACAAGATTTAATCATTTTTTCATAACTTTGAATTGTTTTTGCTTAAAATATACGTAATTTTTAACTATTTGAAAAAGAAAAATGTCTAAAAAAACGCACGGCACCAATTTTTTAATTAAATTGTGACCTCTGATAGCGCAAAGGATGCCGAAGCAAATGATGCAGGGCTCATTTTCATTGAAATACTTGATTTTTCGAAAATTGCAGAAATACACAATGTTTTTCGGCGTATTCACACAACTACGAACGAAAAAAATCGAGTCGATAAATTCGAATTTCCCGCACTTCGTTAGAGGTTCTGTAACAGTAACTTGAGATGCCCTTCGAGGAAGTTGGATATTATGAGAATCCCTGAAACGCCGTTTTAATTGTCGAATTTGTATTGATATTACCTTTAAAAAATATTTTTCGTACCTAATGTTTTAAGATGAAAAAAGGAGAGGCAGGATTTCCATGCAATTGCAGGCTTTCATTTGAGCTTCGAAGAACTTCCAAACTTTGTATAAAATTAATAATTATATATTTTTTGTTTATTAATGTTACTGCCTGATGATTGGAGTAAAAATCAAACTCCATAAAAACGTTACTTAATATTTGTTCAACAAATATCAGTGAGTTTTTATATTATTTTAATAATTATTGACTGCCAGTCGTTAATAAGAATGGCCACTTTTCTCTCAATAATATTATAAATAAAGGACGAACAAACTTTTCTTCAATCTTGTAACTATTATGCTAAACTATATTTATAAATTTTGTTGACACAATATGCTCGCGACTCCATTCACAATCGTTGCTGAATCGAATATTGAAAAATTACATTTAATATTATTTAAGCATTAAATCGGTTTTAAATTGCGTCATTTAAGTGAGTTTACATGTGAATACGAATGGATCATTTCGCTTTGCATGGCGTGTAAATGTGAGAAGTTTTGATGACTGTAACATTTAATTATTATGTTTTTCTATCCATTTGCATTTTGTTGCTAGTGGAATCAAAAATTTTGACTTGCAAAAGTGTATGTCTAAAGAATTCAGCGGCCATTATAACTTTGACAATGCGACACTGGCAGCAGGGGGGGGGGAGTGACGCCTCACTGCTTCGCGTTATTGTAAACTAAAAAATTTATTTACGACCAAAATACGCGTCGGATATCGTTAGAACATTTAAATAGAAATATACTGAATTAGTTGAAGAAAACTCTTGTCCTTTGAACGTTTGAATAAAAAATATATGTATTTTTCGCGCTTCGTTTCTCCAACTTTGAAATGATAGCTGAAGTGAAAAACGGAAATTGTCACATAATAATATTACATAACAATTAACAATATTTCGAGAAAGTACAGGCGGTTGTAGCACCAGCTTTCTAATTTAACAATGTCGAAAATGACAGAAGGACTTCATGAGAGTATCTGTCCAAAATCTGAGAGTATCTGTTCCTTTCCAATTCGAGAGCGGGTTGGCCAAACGGGGTATATCTATTTTCGAGAAAATCCTATGAGCGGTTTAGAAGATCGTATTGTTCTGCAGACTTTTGTCGAAAACCAACTATTCGGTATCAAGGACCCATAAAATGTGAATTCTAACTACTACACTATGAATTGGTGTAAGTAATTTACTTCATATGTGTGCAAGAAAAGCCTCTTTTGGCATAAGAATCCTCAAAACCTGTATTTCTAGATAAATTTCGTCATTGATTCAACAAGTACAAGATATCTGTCTGAATTAGCTTAAACGTTTTCCTGCATGGCCGCAGTCTCTACAGCGACTCGGACCGGGAGGTACTAGGGTTCGGGTCTTCATGGTGGCGTATTCTCGACACTATCCTGTTATAGTGATTAGTTCTCCGTGGTTTCTCCGATCAATACAGAGCGAATACCAGAACTGTTGAATAATAAACCAACCACGAACTACGCACGAACTTTCCTTCCTCTTCCTTGTCCAGTCCCTTAAATATTAACACTTCACGCACTACACTGCCACACACGTCGGGACCAAAGGGATTGTCTTGGCTGGGATGGGATATCGTTATAGGAGGTACCTAGTGAGGGAAATACCCCACAAGCCGGTGTTTACGTCGGCGCCGAATCTTACCATCCAACGTATGAGAAACACCGGTATAAAACATTCACTACACTAAAGGAAATGATGGGGGTAGCAGTTTGCCTGCTCGAAATCCTCAATAAATCAAACTAATGAATAATACTCTAAAAAATCTAAGAAATCTTTCATTGAGAACTGTTTTTGGTGTAAACTACGAGTAAATAACATTGTTGGATTAGAAATATTGTAATTACTCCTTGGTATTGTTATTTTGTATTAGTTTTGTATTATCGACCAAATCGTAAATTTAATTAGTAGCATTGGCCATCTGTATATACGCCTAAGAAGAAAAAGGATTTGAAACAAAACCAGTAATTATGAAACACATTTATTTGATTCTGTAATATAAAAATATTGTTTTACAAAAACTGTGAATAGTAGTGTGTAGAAAGTGTCTTCGCATTAATAACAAAAATATAACTAAATGAGTCATTTTAATGTCCAAAATATGTTTTCACACATTTTGCCAGTCTGTTTATTTTTCAAATATTTTTATTTTAACCCTGTCAAGATGCTTTGGATGTGTCTTGTTTTCCAATTTATTTCTCATACATAAACTCTGCATTTATACATTGTATAATGTAAAGACTATTTTAGATAATTTGTAACTCTATTTTATAAACTATGATGCCATTCTTATTAAATGACATTTGCTTGACATAATGATCTTGGTATCACACTATGATGAGAAATGAGAGAATCGCACATATAAGGAACATACTGAAGTCGTGTGTTGGAGAGGAAACAACTTCGTTGATGCTCCTTCGTTGACCAGCGCTGGTACCCTTTGTCCTCTAGGGGCTCTCCTGAAAATGAAAACTTTCGTTCAAGACTTGGAAGTGTTACTTGTGGGACCCCATCGGGAAAATAAAATTAGAAAAATTGTTTTCCTAAAACAAGTAAATGTTTAAATAATTAAATAATATCCAACTTTAGGGAATTAGTGTTCTTCAAATCTATGATTTTTAGCAATGGAGTTAATTAACAGACATGAAGGTTTAATCAACATGACATTAAAAGGATTTGATAGATTTCATATTTTTTTTAGATATATTATGATATTTTTTTGATACATATTCTGATAGATCTTACGTTTGATGGTTCACGTAGTACAACGGAAGAACAACATGGATTGGTTATTGGTAGGGACACAGAACGAAGAGAATGATAGGCGATACCGATGGTAGCGAAAGAGCAGAATTGAGAGTGAATGAAAAATGAAAATGGTTAATTTTGAAAAGAAAGAACTATTTTTTTCAATGTGATGGAATGTGCAAATTGAAGACATGGTAGAGATATCAAGGTAGTGGGAAATTATGATACTGAGCAAGGGATGGCAAAGTTTGTGTGTGGGGGAGAAGTCAGAAAATCATTCATCTATTACATATGAAGTGAAAGATTTGATTCAGTTGCTATTAAAATTTATTACTCGTATTAAAAAAAAATGTGCCAATTATCTTTGTGAGAAAAGTTACAGTTTACTTGAAATGTTGTAAAAATATCTCGCCCTTACTTTCCTACCCCTTAAAACAAAATAAAATACTTGGTACTAGTGGGAAACGGTGCAATTAAATCGCATGGGGGTTTAATGACGAATTCAGTTCTACTTGCAATATATTTTAACGTATCTTTTAAATTGAACTATCGAAGACGACTTACCCATTTCCTTCACACTTAGTTTTTGTTTTTATTGAAGATGTGCATTTGCAAATGCAATGTATGCAATGTAATTGTTGAAGTATTTCACTAGTCTGTTGGACTTCTATATGATCGCTTTTGTTCAGCATGAGAGATAATTGAAAACAATGAAGATGACAACATGATTACAAAATATCATCATATATATTAAAGCTGTAAAGAGGTCGATTTTGATATCCCTCCTAATCAGCTTCCAGTGAATGGTTTTAAACAAATGAGATGACAAAAAAAGTATAAGAAATTAGGAGTGAAGCAAATTATGTATTGAATAGATCGCAACTTTCTTTTATTAAAGAAAAGCTACGGAATTTGCGTTGTTTGTAATCCGCGACTAGTATGGAAACGGGAAGATGACGTCATGCTCATCTTCGCAAATTTCGCGGGAAATAGAAGAGTACGATGGCCGTGCGAGTTCATGATTTGAGAATGTGTTGTGTTGTGAAAACGATTGTAATTGTTATGGCCGACGAAATAACGATTATTACCAATTGTAAGTATTTAGTGAAATTTATGATATTGTAGCTGAACCCGTGCAATGATCTAATCGTACAGAAGCAGAGCTGTAGAAAAGTTTATCTCGGAAAGTACTGCATTTCCAT
This sequence comes from Teleogryllus oceanicus, assembly GCA_964035755.1. Taxonomy (NCBI): domain Eukaryota; kingdom Metazoa; phylum Arthropoda; class Insecta; order Orthoptera; family Gryllidae; genus Teleogryllus; species Teleogryllus oceanicus. The sequence continues at coordinate 63,390,768 of CAXIVR010000005.1, read as the reverse complement.
GAACATTCAGTGTTTATATTTACCAATATCTTTACGTACATGGATATTGTTTTAGCCTATAATAAGCAAATACATATTTTATCGTCATGACTGAGCTGTTTAATGTCAACACTGAAATTTTTATGTAAAGGGACATACATTTTTTTTCAGATTACTAATCATAATTGGAATACGGAACGTTTGTAAATTTTTGTTATTTTGAGCCGACAGGTAAAAGTTATTGATAGACATGTTGGTTAATGATACAGATTTGATAATGATATTGATGAAACAGAGATGAGGTATACGTTATTTTATTTTGTTGTAAGCTGAATTATTTGTAAGTGTGATTTGTGTTCCGTATATTGTTAGTTTATAGTACGTAAATGGTAAGTACTGCCAGTGCTTGATTTACAGACTTTTCGATGTAAGAAGGTGCCTCAAAAATAATTATTAATTTAATAGAAATAGTTATAATAATTATGTAACTTATTAATCATCATACCTATTAACAGTAGCAGTGGTAGCACAGCATCTATGTGAATAAAAATTCTCATAAAAGGAAATAAAAAAATACGGTTTATAATGATATTTGATCGTTTTTAATTACAATTTCATTACGTTCGTAAAAGTGATACAGTAATGAGGAGAAGTATTTAAATTTGAGTTGACGAAAGTGAGTCAAACTAAATATCGATGGTGTCAGGTGTCTGTCCTCCGTTTTTTCTTTCTATTTTGTTTCCTAGGTACTGGAACAGTGCTGCCAGAAGTACCGCATTTTCGGCGCAGGGTTGTCAGATTGGCTATGGCTCCATGGGCAGAAATGCATCAAAACGTGTGCGGTTTGGGGCGGGTGTTCAGATTACAACGAGCTTTAAAATAACCATAACGACGTTTACAGTGAGTTAAATTATTAAGTCTTTTCTCTATATATGATATTTGACTTCTTGGCTGTCCGGGTGACGCCGCGTAGTGGGCTGAGAGGCCGACGAGGGCAGTGAAGCCCTGAGGAAGCTTTGCGATATGACAGGCGAAACGTCGACCTCTCAGCCCACTACGCCTCTCGACCTACTGGTCAGCCAATAAGTCATAGACTCAAGTCGCGGAAGCTTACGTGTACATACATGTTATTCCATTACACATTTGTTAATTCGTTCAAATTTACATTGACAAGTGAGTAATGTTCGTTTTTAGACCTCTAATATAGGATGTGTTCTAAAAGTAATAGTGTCTTCATCGTGCACAATATGGGTGAATAATTTCACATTGACAGTATTTACAATTAATTTTAGAGCACACTACGCCGAATAAAATGAGTCATCTTTTGGAAGTACGGTCTCGCTGCCAGCATTTTTCGTTAAGCCGTAGGAAGTAAGCATGCATATGTAAACATTTCAGTTGACAATCTTTTAAGTGCGGATATTTAAGAGGAGCAAGGAGAGTGAACATGAGAAAGGGGAACAAGTTTTTAAACGACACAATAAAAAATGAGAAATAAAAGAGGATTTTAAAGGTAAGGAGGTGAACCCTACCAATGCATCTTGCGTTCACGCTTGATTATAATTATCCAAAAAACATTTTAATGTGATAAATAAAAAGATCTCATTTGAAAATAATTATTTAAAGTAATGATCCTATCTGCTGTAGTCATAAGAATATTAAAGCTGTAAAGAGGCCGATTTTGATGTCCCTCCTAATTGGTTCTCAGTGAACAGTTTAAAAAAAATGTATCAAAAGGAAAAAAAAAATTCCAGCCACATTCCATTCGCAGGTATTACATGTTCACTTTACATTAGCGGACAGAGCGCTGCGATCTCCTAACATAAGGTCACTGCTAACTGTATGAGAATCGTACACCCGTTTACAATAGACACTGCACGATTAGGTAAGATAAAGGGCGTGAGTGGATAAGCCACTCATTGCAGGAACGAGTAAGCGGAAGAACAACTATTGTGTAACGTATGCGAGAAGGAGAAATAAAAATATTTTCCATGTCTTTTATGAATAGATAATAAGATCTATTGGTGTACATGTTGGCTAATGTTACTGATTTGACAAATAGTGGATGTAATAGAATGCCAAACAAACGAACCATGATAATGTGATGGGATCACAGACGCAGAAAGCATCTAGATTGGTACCCGCTGAAAACGTAAAACATATTCATTGAAATGCAGAAATGTCTGTGATAACTTTTCTACAGATCTCCTGTGCGATGTAATCGCACGGGTTCAGCTAGTTATGTATATTCCGCTAGTTCAGCTAGTTATGTATATTTATTCATTTCACGATGTAAGAATATTAACATGTGTGTAAATGCTAATTAAGTTTCAGCAAATTTTATTCGTCGGTTCTAAGTTAACTTTATTTTCTAAGTAAACGTAACTTCAACCTTTGTGTCTGATTTTCTAGATTATTTTGTTTTGGTTTCCTCTGTTGGTGTAATGTATTTTGTTTTATTTTATTTTATTTTCGCGTATAAATATAAATATATATATATATATATATATATATATAGAGAGAGAGAGAGAGAGAGAGAGAGAAGAGAGAGAAGACAGAGAGAGAGAGACAGAGAGAGAGAGACAGAGAGAGAGAGAGACAGAGAGAGAGAGACAGAGAGAGAGACAGAGAGAGAGACAGAGAGAGAGAGAGATATATATTTGGCTTGAGTGAAAAACGTATTTGCCAGTTTTTTGGATGTTTTTGTTGAATAGAACGATTAAACTAACGTTTCTTGTTATCTGGGGTAAAATATTAATCATGTGCCTGGAACGAATTATTGTATATGTAATATACTTTGTATTTTGTAAATAAGTTAATCATTCTCCCTTATCAAACACAGCCACGATGAATGCCACATGCTATTAGAAATTAAATGTGTATTATGGAATTTCAAAATGCGATAGTTTATTTCCTTTTATAGTGAGACTATAGTTCATAGTATTTCTGTCATACTAAGTACAAAAAATGTTAATAAATAAATTAAATTTGAATGTACAGATTGGCTAGCATTGAATTATAAAACTAGTGGTGCAAAAACAGCACGTATTTTCACAGAAAATTTCGCAAAAAGTACTCAAATTTTCGAAAAATTGTACATAACCTTATTTCAAAACCAATCTTTAAGGAACAGATTTCATTAAAGGAAAAAATTTATATCTTCATAATTGTAGTGGTAGCCAGACGCCGACATTCGCGGATAGCTCATATTCACCGAGCTCTCTTTCCAGGACGCGACCCCGGGTTCGATTTCCGGTTGGGCAAGAAGATTGTGTACGTTTTCATTGCAATATCCCAGTATGTTTCTATGTGACGAACAGAAAACGGCCTTCTTAGGTTGAGTAGACCAGAATACGGCGTAGCTATGCCTACGTGCTGACCACACGTACCCTGTAACCAGTGTCCTCAAGGACTGGTAGGCCCAGGCCCCAGGACTGGCGGCTTGTGGGGCCAGACTTCATCAATGGCGAACGGACAGACCTGATCCGTGTCCGTCTGTCTATCCGTATCCGTGTGTCTGTTTGTCTATCCGTCTTCGTGTGTGTGTGTGTGTGTGTGTGTGTGTGTCTGTCTGTCTGTCTGTCTGTCTGTCTGTCTGTCTGTCTGTCTGTCTGTCTGTCCGTCCGTCCGTCCGTCCGTCCGTCCGTCCGTCCGTTCCGTCCGTCCGTCCGTCCGTCCGTCTGTCTATGACCAATGCTAGAGGTTAAACCGTTCAACCGACTTTCTCCAAAATTGATATTCCCAAATAGATTTGCCTGAATGCATCCCCTTGAATTTGAAACCGATATTTTAATTTCAGGGGATACTTTAAATGAAGACCCTGGGATATTTTCTAAATTTTCAAAAAAACTGGTTCCATCGTTTTCGATTAAATTTTGTTCTTGGATAGTGTGAAAGACGTTTAGAGAATGGTGTAGGTCTCATGTTCGTTGAAAACCCTGGTTTTTCGAAAATAGAAAAAATTGAAAAAAATCAGCTTCTTCCTACTACTACAGTTATGAACATAGACATTTTTTTCTTTAATGAAATCTGTCCCTTAATGATTGACTTTGAAATAAGGTCATGTACACTTTTTTGGATCTTCTCGTAAATTTCCGTGAAAATACGAACGAGAAAGTGCGTGCTCTTTTTAGCACCAGTAATTGAACTTGTTAACTTGTAGCATTTTTACTTTGAAATAATTTGAACACTGAATATTATACCTGAGACACTAATTTTTTTATTTGTTTTTAAGTTTATCGAACTGACATATGTATTCAAAAAAATGTACAATTTCGCGTATTCATTTGAAAATTGTGGAAACAACAGTCGTCACCTATTAATGTTAACTACGTACCTAGCACTGTAACTGGGAGTCCAGTCTTGACACCGATGTAGAAACTTTCGGTAATATTTGAGGACTCGATGAATGCAAAGAGAGCGTCGGCTTTTTCGTCAGAATCTATAGTGACCATCTGGGCGCCGTCATTTTCACAAATCTTCTTTGCTTCGTTCCATGAATTTATCAATCCCATGTCCTTAATGTAGGTTCTGTTCCACCCGACTAGAGGTGCATATCCTCTGTCTTTCATCAGCTTCCTGTTAATCTCCAAGCTGTTATCGTCGGGCAGAGGCACGGGCGAAGATGCTGGGATGGCAGATGACGTACGCGCCCGAGGGTCATATTCGCAGATAAAGACTCTCCAGTCTGAGCAATTGCCGTAGAGCATCCAAAAGTCGTTGTCGATTTGTCCACAGAAGCGTGACTGTGGTCCCAAGATACTCCAACTTTCATACATCACACGCTCTCCTAAGGGAAAAATCATTAAACATTTATCAGCAACAAACAGAAAAATGAAAATGAATGTAGGGTGTTCAGATTCCTTGTATATCTCCCGTATAAACGGTAGCAACGTATTTTGGGAAATGTCCATAATTGTCACATACCAGATGCTTCGAATAATCACAAAGCAAGGAACGAAAAGCTATTAGTTACTGGTAAAAATAACGGTATTTTTCATACCTCTAACAAATACCTTTATTCTTTTAAACCGGTAGAATACCTTTATAGGACATCTTTACCGATATGGACGTCGTTAAAGGTTACACCGGTATTTTAACCGTTTTTCATGGTAAAATAATGTCCCTCGTACCATCCACACAGAGAAAATAACTTCATTTCGTCCCTCATTTTGCGAAATGCTTATTAATGAAATAAAAAATGACGCACGCATGCGCGCCTCCACTCACACGCGCTTACTCAGGGGACCTCTCTCTTTTTCTCTCTAATTCTTTCTCTGAACACACACACACACACACACACACACACACACACACACACACACTCGGAAGAATATTTGCTGAGGCGAACGGTCAAACATTTTGGTCGCTCACATTTCAATGCTTCAAACTGCGAAAAGAAATTGATAGCCTCGAATGCGTCGAGTGCTTTATCGTCTGTCTGAGCGAAACCCAATGTTTGGGTTCGTAATCGCCCTTGTCGAATTCCTGACCTCCGGAAGGTAAGCTGACTACGCAACGATGGCGCTGCCCTTGCTGCTCTTACAATTTGAAAACATTCTTCATTATTCGATTCTGGTTTCACAAATTTCAACTGATTTGAAATGTTTCATAATAACTCAAAAGTTTTAAAACGTTTTTGCTATTTATACGTTTATAAACATTTCATATGATTGCGAACATTTAATTAAGTTCGAAAAAGTTAGGCTGGCCTGAGTTAGCTTAGAGACACTAATGGTATTTGGAGGAAAATTCCAGAGGTCGGCTGCTCTGATCGGTAGTTTTCCGTCCGTTATTTCCCGATCAATTTCAGGCGAATTCCGGAGCAAACTCTCAAATGGACCATGGGCCGTAGGTGATCTTTCCTTTCTCTTCTTTGTTCTAATCACTCTCTTTACACACACTCACTTGCACTACACTAACACACTTGTTTGAAGATCAGTCGAGGACCTACAGTTTTTTCCGAATGGGGCGGTGCTCCGGGAGGGGAAATTCTTGGAGAGAGAAATACCCTGCAAGCCGACATGTAGGTCTTCGCCGGATCTCACCATCTATCGTTGGGGAACACCTACACCTCCCGGAATGAAACATGCACTACAAACGGGACTGACAGTTGACGTGGAAATTGTCATAAACATCAGTAAACCAGTTAATCAATAATCCACAGTTCCTCTCCCTCTAGGATATGACATGCTGCGGGTAATTAAATGTCGGCTTCAGAAGCATTCCCTCCCTCCAAATATACACGATCAGTCGGGAACAAACTTATAGAGTTATCCATTCGCCGCTCTAGTGCGCATTCAGGGCAGCTTTCATATTCCATTCGACCGCTAGGGCGCACCAGTGCAAATAAGCGTATGTTCCATTCGCACATCACACGGAACCAGGGCGCACTCCGTGTGCCCTAAACTGCACTGACGACCACGTCAGTGCAGACCAGTGCACCGGGCCATTGTGAGATTAGGTACGGAAGTTATCCATGCTGATTTGGATTCGTGGTGAAATTGTGAAGGCAATTGAGGATCTACACTGTCACGCAGAGATACTTCGAATGATGTATATTATGTTCTGCAAGAACTGTCTTAAAATAAGTTTTGTGACTTGCGAAGTTCGGAAAATCAGTTTGTGTTTTCCTAAAATTTAACCTTGTATAACTTCATGTTAACAAATCCAGTGCCATTTAGAAACCAAAGTGTCGGTATGTCTCAATTTCGAAACGCTAATAAAGTAAAAATAAAAATAATGACTCTTACAAAATCATTCAAATATATGTGCCAAGAAATGTTTCTCGCACGCCCATAGAAATCAATGGCAAATTACGGAAAATGGAATTTCGATACATACGCATTTGAAGTTTTCGTAGTTTTTAAAAAAAGATGTCACACGTTAATAATTTATGAATTAAGAAGTAAGAGTTACCAAAAGACTTCATGAAAGTTATAACAATGATCAGAATTAAAAATTATTATTTTTCGAGTTCCATCAGTGTGACAAAGAACAGCTATCTATAATCTCACTGCATATCGCACACGCACTGACTCAGTTCCGGAATCCGTTTCATTCGTAGCTGCCTTTCACGCGTGTGGAGCAGCATTGTTGCGGAACGATGACGTTTTCGCCCTGCACTAGGGTGGGTTTCAGTGCAACGAATGGAAATCGAAGATGTAACTAGGTGTGTCAAGAATTAAAATGGGGTAACAGTTTGACTACAAGGGTATATAAAATTGCGTTTAAATGATTGTTTTTACTAATAATATAATTGTCATGAAGTGAAATAGATCATATATTGAAATGTGGTGTTAGTATGACAAAAATAATAAACATACTTGCGAAATACTATCTGAAATTATTGAAATAATTAATTATATTTTCTCTGAAGGGATCGAAAATAGTTGGGACATCCGTTTGAGAGCGGATTAACGCCTTCATTCCTTCCTCTTCCTTGTTCTAATCTCACTCCTTCGTTACAGTTGCGTACATACACTACACTGTGACACATGTCGGGAGACCAGTCGGCAGTTTAGAATTTGTCCCGCCTGGAGCGGTGCCCCGCCGGTGAAAGACACCTGGTAGGGGAGAAATCCCTCAAGTTGACATGTAGGTCGGCACCGGATCTCTCCATCCCGTGGAGGAAGATCACAGCCATTCCCGCGATAAAACAAGCCATAGACTTAAAGGACTAATGACCTCAACTGTTGACGCGCCCATAATCATCAATGAATCCTACCTTGAGGCGTGACGAGGTCGAGCCTGAAGCCGGCGTGGAGCGTGTAAGTGGGTCGGTACACGTGGCCGAAGCCTTTGGTGGCGAGGAAGCGGCGCAGCGCGCGCGCCTCGGCGGCCGAGTCCAGCACCACCAGGTGGGCACCCTCCTGCTCGCACACCGCGCGTGCGTCCTGCCACATGCGCGCCCTGATGTGCAGCTTGTAGAAGCCCACGCCGCCCACGCGCTCGTAGCCACTCGGCGGCCCCGCCTCCGCCTCCGGCCTCCTCGTCATTTCTGCACAACCAACCCCGCGCTGCAACACTTTCATATCCTTTGGAATTAAACTTAAGGTATTTACACAAATGGTTGTTTATTTAATAACTGTTTTCACGCACACTGTTGAAATTAATTATAAACACATTCCTTGAATATACGATATTGTGAGGAATTATCACAAGTTAAATTTCGTATAAAATATACGGATGAACCATAGCAACAATGGGGACCAAAAAGGAATTATATGGCGAGTGATAAATAAAATAAAATATAAAGAAAGGTAGTGTGATTAATAAAAGGAAAAAAAGTGGTGATTAATCATCGGGACACGTGAGTAATTTCTGTGGGTATTTCGTTAATTTACGAAAAGAATCCCAAGATAGATAGTTAGGGAATAACTAAATAAAATGCTTGGACGATATGAGCCAACTAGAAATGAGAATGCGTGTGAGGAAGGGGTGAACGTGCGTAATAGAACTAAAGAGAAACGTAATTAGGTCTGTATGTGCATCGTGTGAGACACGAATAGCGGGTGTTTTAAACACACAGGCAGAATAGGTTTTGACTCAGTGGCGATTGGATGGTGATGGAAGGTTCTCCAAAATGATGCCACGATTGGACTGGACTAAGCAGAAATTGAAAATTTAGAATGGACGCGAGAGCGACGGCCAAGTAGGCTGAGGAATCCACGAACAGGAAATATATTAAATGGGACATATAAATCTGAGTAATTGAAGAAGACCAAGTTTTGGAATAGATTGAAATAAATGTTCATTTATATAATAATAGGTAATGGACACGAATGCAAAGGGACAGTAACGGAAAATATTAAATAATGACAGGGTTTTTATTGTTATGGTTCTTTGAGAGTTATTTTGTTGGTGTGAAGCAGATTACCAGAAATTACAATGTTACTTCATTTTTGAAACATTGTTGTTATTATTATTATTGGCCATTGTAAGGAAATTTCCTGAATCCCAAATAAAGACGTAAATATTTGTTACGTAAATGTTCGTGACCGAAAATCTGTATAGACGGTCAAGTCAAACCCACAAACAAATTTTATCAGGGTGGTTCGACCTCGGTATATAAATAGGGCAATTGGTATGATAAATAAGCACCCTTAGGCCGGGTGAGAGTGGTCAATGATTTCGTTAGATGCCCAGAGAAAAAAATACAAAATTTCCATTTTGACTGAAAAATACGAATGCTAGCCGTTTCCTACTTTGAGGCGTGTTACGAAATAAAAATAGAAAGTGGTTGTTGGAGTTGTATGAACTCGAGGAAAAGAGACAATTGAGGGATGTAGCGTAGGTTACCATGGACGCAAGTTCGTTGAGGTAGGCTGGGAAGACATCGCTGGAAATGGGCACCTGAATGTAGGCCGGGGCTAGTAACGTGACATTCTGGTTTTAAAACCCAATTAGTAGCGCTTTCAAAATACTGGAAGATCAGTGAAACTTCGGGAAGTTACTTCAGAAAATTAATCCGTGGTTCTGTAGTAAGGAAGAAACCGGAAGCAAAAATAACATTTGCTGATAGATTCTGGTTACATGAATTCATAATACATTTGATTTGTGTTTGAACTTAGTGTTTTTATTTAAATTACCTCAAGAGAGAGGCAAGCGGACAGTGACGTTTTGTGAGAAGCAATATATCTGCAGCTGAATTAATGGACGTTACGAACGATCGCGGATATCTACGTGTGCGTATGCTGTTGCGGGAACATGAGTTCAGTAGATTCGTAATATGCGCGACAAATGCGTGTAAATAATAATTACAATTTCTGTTTGATGTTACGATATAATCCTATATTGCCGTTACTGACTTACAATAGCTGACGGTATTTCGGACGAATTAAAAGCTTCATTATTCGATATCATGACAACAATTCCTTTCTGGGGACTATGGTTTCGACATATTGCACTTGCTTGACGCTTAATATAAACTACTTTGGTGGTTGTAATTCAAATTGTATAATGACCTCATTTGCAGTTATTATGTTGACTATTTTAGCTGTCTGGATAATATTGGCAGACAACTGGTGAACGTCATTCTTCCATTGAGGCGCTTTGACAGCTACGGATTGTCTGTAAATCTAACCAGTTTTATTTGTGCTTTCTGTACAACTCATATTCTTGCGTTGAGCTAGGTAATCTTCCACTTAACTGTCTTGGAGTACTCCAGTGGTCAAGTCGTTAGTCGTCAAGAGGACCGCAGGTAGCATCTCCCAGACGCCCCTCTCTTGCAGGCTCCTGCGTCACTACCCAGCGGACAGAATTGGGAAGCAACTAGGTATAGGGGTAGAGTTTAGGGCAATTTACAGCGGTTGGAGTAGCCCTTGTGAAGCAGCTTAACTTATTTTGTTGAAACAAATTTCACATGAGATTGTCCTGGAATCGAACCCGGACGTCCTTGGTGAAAGGGCGAGCGACTTCGCTCTTGAGCCACGAGACAGCCGAGTACTAGCTAGGTGTACGTCGTTGAAATATACTCGATTTGAATGTAAATTTTCCTCGTGTGTTGAATTGGTACTCACCTGACTTACATTTCGATCCTTTATTTGATTGAGTGGGCTCTGTTGCAACTTCGAGAGGTGTTTCAGACGAAACGTTGGAGTATGACGATGTTGTTGGAAATTCGGCGTCATTGGGAGGATCTACACAATTGAGGAGTCGGTTAAGGTACAAAGTAGTAAGAATAATGTGAGCACATCATCAAGACTAAACAACGAAAAATAAAACATCACGATCAGATTCTTATATAGATGTTGAAAAGCAAGCCTGAAAGGCGAATTTATTCTAGTTTATCTTAAAACTTCATGAAAAACATCATCAAACGATATGATCTCGTTACCACTACAGACAGGATTTCCATACGAATGCATATTTTTATTTTAGCTTCATAGAGCATTCAAACTTGGTAAATAAATCTTTCATGGGAAATTCCTCTTAACAATGCATACTTTTTCGATGCATATTTTGGTAGTTTTTTTGATACTGTGATAAACCAAGAACCCTAAGTTTAGTGTGAATGATAAAATCGGCACCCAGCGTTTGTAATAATGGTATTGTTTGAAAATCAGAAGTCAAAGAATATGCGTTGTTAGGAAAACAGTCAACAAAGAATAATATTGCATGTTTGGTGTCATAGCGCTGTGCTGATGGACACCGCTCCGAACACTTATGCAAAAGGTGTATCGATATTCTTCCCCTAAAATCCTGGATCCTTCTTCTCTCAGATAAATTTTATGCTTCTTTCTTCTTCTCCTGCTTATACATCTTTTCAATTAGGAAAAACAGTTAATCCATTCCCACGAATTAAATCACGTTATCCTAAAGATCTTTTTCATCCTCCTTAGTTGTCTCTTCTCACAGTTTCTATCATTTATTGTAAAACGTTTCATGAATCATGTATTATTTATAAACATAGTTTCTTTTTAAGATCATTATGACTCTCAGAAATTAAAAAAAGTCTACATATCAGTAATTTGTTTAGAGGTTGCTATTTAGTTTCTCCTCATATTCTGTATGATGTTACTGTAACTTTTCATACCCTTGAAAGACAAATTTTTGTCGAACAAGATTCAATAAATATTATTTAAAAAAAAGAAGAGGGCATTGAGAGCCGAGATCTTGTCCAAGGACGCAAGGAATCACCCTCTAAAAAGATATTGAAGCGTACACACGTAAGCGGTTGGTGAGGTGCGAACGGATTTTCACCATAGGCTGGGATATTATTGAAATGTTATCAAGGCGGGGATTTATAATGAAGTTTGATTGCTTGGTATTCATAAAATAGTAGTATGGAAGTGTAATTGTAGATTCTATTAATGTAGTAATTGGAAGTTTGAATTAAAATAGACTTAGTGTTTCCAGGGGATATATAAGATAGTTCCGTGGATGGAAAGATTTTTCAATAAGTGGCTGAAGATGGATAGTTGCGAGTAGGTGTTTCATACGAAACACAGATGGGGAAAGTCGCGACTGCGCATTGATTTTATGGGAAATATTAAGTCATATTAAGACCAAATCGTTGAAGACATGCTGGAACATTTTTAATTTATTTTAATGACAGGCAAGAAAGCAGGAATAGGGATACCATTCCTTGGACAACATTCTGCTGGTCATCCGAGAAGCCATCTCACAAGTTATTGTAATATATATATACTTATTATATATATATATATATATAGTATATATATATATATATATATATAAAAATTTAAATTAATAAAAAAGTTAATTTTTTATATTAGTTGCTATGAATAAAAATGGTTTAAAAATAGAACTTCCAGGAATCGTGAATTACAAGTCCACAGGTAACAGGTAAGGAGTAATATGTTGTATGTTGAACCCATGATTAAATAGGAAGTAAATTTAATAAATTAGTGTTAACATTGAGAGAATTTGTGAGCATAGTAGAGCAACAGTAGAAATAAAATATTATTATTAATGCATATTAATAATAATAATAATAATAATAATAATAATAATAATAATAAAAGTAATAGGATTGGAAGCAATCCCCGTCATAGTATTCGATGTTTGTCGCAATAGCATCCAGAGATTGGAATAGTAAAAATATTAGAGAAGAGACCGAAAGTATTTCACAAATAGGTAGCCCACCGTGGGACATGATATAAGTATTTCACAATACATTGATAAATAATGCATGTTTCAACTTTTTTCAATTAATTCTGCATATTTAGACTTCTATCTAGCGTATTAGATACTTACCAAGCGATTACGTCACAAAGGATAATGAAGATACAAAAAGCTGTAACTCATTATCATTTAACAACTGACATGGGAGGGAAATAATCAGAGCAGTCTCTCAGCCCGCGTAAGGGCAAAAAGGTCTAAAATATCTTTATACATGTTCTAGCGTACCCGTGCGAGAACTCTCGCATGTTAAACTCCACCTTCTTCTCTGTCCTATTTCCATACTATGAGGGAGAGTTGTTAACGAAACGTTTATTTGTTTAAATATGTATAAAGGTAATTTTCAAAGTACTTACAGAATATCAAATAAAAATGAACAATAAAATTGATGTTTGAAACAAATTTTGAATAAAGGATTATTCAGTTATTGACAGTTTTTCTTTGAACAATTCACAGCAATTTCTTAACAACATTTGAAGTAATTAGACAACCTTGTTTGACAGTTTGCTTTTTGCTTCCTTGTCAGTCACACAAATATTTGAAAAGCTTTTTACTCTTAACAAACGTTCAATGTTAGATAAAATACTTGAAGAGGTTTCCCCAACTCGGACATTGACGAAAAACTTTGGGATTCCCCATAGAAGACGAGCCAAATGGGAAAGGAATCCACTCCGATTGACACAGCACTCAGGCACGCCCAAGAACTGAATTCCGGGATTCACCTTGCACGTGACCAAAGGGACAGCATCTCAACCATTGTGTAACTTTGCCGCGTCCGCGTGTTTACCGGACCACATGCATTTGCCAATAAATGTGCACGTACTGCATCGCATGAAGCCATTTGAAAACCAGGTACCCCCTTTGCATTTCTCAAATCCCAATATGGGATGCGTCCGCCGGCGAAAGCTGCCCGAACAAAGTATGACCGTGACGCCTGACAGGTGTCGGTGGTCAGAATACATATTGATTGATAGATTGATTTTTTCGTGTTTCCGGGCGCGTCAACTGTTTTGGTCATTAGTCCCGTTAGTGTAGTGCATGTTTTTCCACGGGATTGTGGTGATCTTCTCCCGCTGGATGGCGAGATCCGGCGCCGACCTTCCGTCGGCTAGCGGGGTTTCCCCCTAATCAGGACTCTCCCACCAGCGTGGCACCGCCCCAGCCGGGACTAGCTCTAAGCTTCCGACCGGTCTCCTGGAATATGTGGTAGAGTAGTGCATGTTAATGTAAGTGTGTGTGTAAGGGGAGAGGACAAGGAATGGGGAGGAAATATCGCGCGCGGTCCGTGGCCCGTTTGGTAGGGTACTGCTCCGGCATTCGCCTGGTGTTGATCGGAGAAACCACGGAAAACTACCGATCGGGGCAGCCGGCCGCTAGAATTCTCCTACAGACAGCGACTGAATTCGATCTAGCTGAAAAGCTAGTGTCGAAAATCCTGCCGCTGTCAGGACTCGAACCTAGGACCTCCCGGTCAGAGGCGCTGCAGTGACATCAGATGATGCACTGAGCTACCGCTATCGGTAGAATACATATTGTCGTATGTGATATAAGCATTTCTTTGGGTAATTTTGATTGTTTTGTAACTCGTGTTTAACGAATCACTCTAGGTCACGCAGCTCTCCACTTGCTAACGCGCTCTCGGGTCGTTAAACACGAGTCCCAAAATATGAAACTTACTCAAAAAATGCCTCTAACATACGACAATATGTATATCGTTATATTTGTCTTTTTACGCTCGTCATAATATCCTAAAATATATATAGTACCATTTAAAAAGGCAAAGTTACCTCAGGATATCGTAAAATACAAATAATAAAATGGAAAGGGAATACATGTATAAACTAGCCCTATTACCTCACGCGCTTCCGTGGAAACTGCTTTGCAATAACATCAACCGTTCAAAAATTATAGGAGGTGCTACAGTTACGTGAGTAATCCTGTATATTTAAATAAAATTTTGTAAAATTGCCTAAAGTTTAGATATTAGAAAAATAGCAGGTTTAACTCTGTTTTTGGAATTAACGTTCGGAGATGGGCATATGTGGCTAGTGTAACAGCGGAGGAGAAATTATATAAAGAATTAAAGTCAAATCCTGAAATGAAATTTCTCCAACATGTAAAACACATTTGTAGCGAAAAATCAGAAAACGCAGAATTTGATCTCACATTGACTCAGATTTCATCTTTGAAGTATGATGCAATTACGTCTTTTAACGTAGGAACCATTTTCTGCGTTCAAAAATGTTTCTGACTAAAGGATGGATTTGACAGAGACAAATTAAGAGAGATTATTAAATGCTGACCGTTAGAAAAGGCAACAAAAAATACTTCCTTAAATTTGATTGTCCTTGTTTTGTCAGTTTTTACCCTGCATCATACGTATTTGGCTGCGTACGGAAAGTGCATGTTCGTATGCATACTTTAGCGTTTGATAGTGCTAGGAAATCCTGTCTACTTATCACACTTATGATACCGTGCTAAGATTATACTTACGAGTTCCCGTCAGAGAATTCTCTGACATTAAAAATGAACTGCCACCCCATACTTGTGGGCAACTTACTGTTTCAAACTCTACACAACTAACAACCACAAACAAATGCAGTTCACCACGCAAAGTTAAAGCATGTTCTGGAATCGCCATCCGATTGAAATGGAGTTTGTGCCATCCTTGAAAAGATTTTCACCATACTATGCTCGTGGCTGTTCAGAGAAAGGGACACTGTGAACTGCGAAAACAGAAGTGGAATAATTCAAATGACCTTTCAACTTTCTAATGAATTAGATATCTAGTGGGAAATAGAGTAATTTCGATAATACCGATGCCCAAATTTAAAGCAATTGGCCCCAAAACCGCACGAGAGTTCAGACTATTTAATTAAATGGATTAATTAGTAAGCAAATAATTAGTGAAATAGAGTAAGGGATTTTGGAAATTAAAACGAATAAAAATAGAGATCTCATATTAGGAAGCTTTGATTATATTTTCAATAGCCATTTTTCACTTTTCCGTTTCCTTGCCTCTGTACTGATATGATTTTTCTTAAAGTTAGATTTTCTATATATGATGCCGAGTGCAGCTTTCAGTTTCCTCCACATGACCTCAGCCAGAGAAGAAGTCGAAGAATCAAAGGAAGCTCTGCGCTCACGTCCAAGAAATTCTAAAGTAAAACCACGCATCCGCATATATTTTTCCCTGTAATATGACCTTTTATCTGGAGATAGAGACGTCTTGCTTTCAATTAGAAAGATGTCTCTTTCTTCTCATCAAACGTTTGAGATGAACAATAATTTACTGTGGAAAAAACGGCGTCAAATTTTTCAATGAAAATTTCTATTTTGGACGACGTTTTTTTTTTACTTTGTTTTAATATTCTTGAAGTAAATTTCGGTTCTCCTATTAAGAAACAGAAAAGTTGAGAAAATGTCAAGAAAATGTACTTTCGGTAACGGTAGATGGCAGCTGGCCAGAGAATGGAGCAAGATCTTAAAGCCAGTCCTCACCAAGGAAATGAGAAAAATTTGCTACGAGAAAGTCTGTGCCATTCTATAGCATCTCTAGAAAATTTCTCTTACTTCTTACAGACGTATATACGGAGTAATATACGTAGTACAGAGAAAGTTATATAATGCTGCGGAAAATCGATTTCGAGATTTCAACAGAAATACACCTTTTTGGTTTTGAGGTCACCTCATACTGGAAAAATGGTTCTTTTCAAAACGTCCGTCCATCTGTCTGTCTGTAGTATGTGAACAATACTAGCGCCTAAACTATGCGTACGACTTTTTCAAATTGAAAAAAAAATTGTCGGTCTGACCTGAGTCGAAGCTCTGCTGTTTTGAACAACATTCATTAACTTTTAAGGGAACTTTACTTGAAGCCCCTGGGACTTCAAAATTTTCTGAAAAATTGCTCCATTTTTTTCTTCACACGTCTTGAAAGAATGAAGTAAAATACTCTTATAAAAGGTAACATAACTCCGATTTCCATTTTTGCGGTCTTCCCACAACTACAAAATTGAACAGTAAAAGTATTTTTTCTGCCTTAATAAGTTCTTTCATTAAGTTCACATACATTTTATTTTTAGTAGTTTTTGCCCAAGATTGCGTGCAATATGTACAATTTTGAAAAATAACAAAAACAAGATTATTTCAAAAACTGCTCCAAATTTTTTCTTTAAACTTTTGGCAGGGATTGTGATAGATGTACTCTACGAGATGACATTAACGCTACTTTTCGCTATTCCTTTGATTTTTCAAAAAATAGATAAATGTACTTTCTTTGGCTTGTCTCGCACGTCGTTAATATTAGAGCATTTAAGAGGAAATGTGCTTCAAATTATGTCATATAGTTTCTTGAGAACTCAAAAGTTTTCTCTGGAAATAAGCTCAAAGTTACACATTTTCAGGAACGGTAAAAAACGGTTCCAATTTTTTTCTTCAAACTTTTCGTACAAATAGTGCCAATTGTTTAAGATCTCAAATCTTTTGCTGACTTTCTTTTTTTAAAAAATACACAAATGTAATTTTTTGAAATATTTCTTATGCCTTTAATATGCATATTTCCAGCGATTTGGGAACATTATTGCACTTGTGAGTAAAAGTGCTTGAAATTATTTCAAATAAAGTTTTCTGTAGAAAAGAGACTCATATTTCGCATTTATAGTAACGCTTAAACGTAATTTTCACAGAAACGATTTAAATTTTTCAATTAAAATTATTGTTTATGACGAGTGTTTACTCTTCTTTAATATGATTATAGTAATATTTCAGTTCTACTGTTCGGAAACCGAAAAGTCGAGAAAATTAAAAAAAACATGTAATATATGTGAGGACAGATGGCAGCCCTCAAGTGTATGTTGCATGTCAGAAAAGCAAGCCCAGACCAAATAAAATAAACTAATACGAGAAAGTCTGTGTCATTCTGTAGCACTACTAGTTTTGTATTCCCTCGTCTACGGAATTCGCCAGTTGTTTGGGGTTAAAATTAACATGACAAGAATGTTATTGAACAATGCATTTGTTTTGATTCAGTCGGAAATATGTACAGGACAGCCATTTGTCAGTGAAATATTGAAAGAATATTACATATAAGTGTGTGTCAGTCATAATACAAATCCGTGTTTTGTTGTTCAATTTGTTGCGTCGTTGTTGATGCAACGCATTTCTTAACCCCCAAACGTCACATCCAGTTCTCCCCCATACGTCACATTCAGTTTTTGACTAAATAAATAAATAAACCCTTGTTGGACGTTGAGCGCTTTCTTCTGGAGTAATCCTTCGTTACTGAGTAATTACTATGCTGAAAAGTTACTATATTTGTCAAGTCTCGTCACGTCACAATCAGTGTATTTTATCCCTTCGGCCAGGGGCTTGACGCCGTTAAATTCCGGGGTTGCTGGCCGTTACCCAACCAGGAACCCGCGAGTCTCGAATTCGCTTGACATTCATGACTTCACAGAGTGCAGTAAACGCATTCGGCTAGCGCCACCGGCGCTGGTTTGTCATCGTAGTGAATTACTTGCGTACTTAGTAATTTTTTTCATGTGCATCCATTAGAATAATTTTATTACTGAAATCGTATGCTAATTATGGTTGCGAAAATTGTACCAATTACTTCTGTGTATCATATACCATTGAAAATATCTCATAAATATGTCGGTAATAAAACTGTTTCCTAGTTTAACTAATGCTAAGTGTATAAATAATTAATTTTCCTCTCTCTAGTTACCCAATCTCTTGGTACTAGTTGCGTCATACGGTGAAAGTCGTCGTAATATAGTGTATAGTCGTAAGTAAATTTTTTTTGTAAATATAGATTCACTATTAAATAATTTAGTTTCTCGTTAAATACTTATAAAATAATTATAAATTAATTAGTAATAATTTTTGTAGTAGTAAGTTAGCAATAGTTTTATTTTCTAGATACGTATACATTTGCGAGTTATTTTTTATTTTTTTTATTTATCAAACAAATTATCAGGCTTTAAATTTCTAGTTGGCGAATGTATTAGGAAAAGGAAAGGAATCCGCAAAGGAAAACAACCATTCACCTGGCACGGATGAACATAAACTTATATAGAGTTAACAGGAATATACGCTTGTTTTATAGTCGGATAATAGTTCAACATTTAATCACAATTTTTTAAATATAATTAAACCCAAAAATCCATGAAAATGAACTAATACAAGTATTTAAATACTGCCTAACCTTGGCTCCAATAATAATAAATTGTTCAGTTCACTAAAACCACTGTTTTGGCGAAATAACGCTCCAGAACGAGTGCCTATTATCTACATGCCTATATGAATATTATCTACTAAGGTGGATAATAATGACGTAAAGAATGATATCCCGTATGGTGGACTTAAGATTTTGGCAATAATAGTTTGAACTTACGATGTTCCACTTTGTTTCACTAAAGCTCAAGGCTATTCCCTGATGATTTGAACAAAGGTACAGGAACCAGTAATTTCAATAATACCATCAAAAAACTACTTTAAATAATTCGGGTATTCTATTAGAAGTTGTGCAGTCTACTACTTTTGCACACATTTAATCGGGGGAACGAATCCCCAGAGTGGGCACCTAACCTTTTCGGCTCTTATCCTCACTCCCTGCCGGCGCGTGACGCCGACAGGGCGATGTCCGGATCCAGCAGGAACCCAGTTTGCCTTCACGGCAACCTCCCCATACAAAGCCTGCGTCGGGCCGCCCTGCCAGCTAAGAGCTACTAGCTATCCGGGCTAGTACCGGAGTCTCGACTACGCGCCACTCACATGCGCCGGGAATAAATTCCCTCCTCTTTGCCCAGAGTATCGGGCCACTGCCACGACGAATACGAGAGCCCAACTGGGGGCCACCCGAACTAAGGTCCGGGCGGCTCGGAGTCCCCATCCCGTCTCCCCAATGCTTACCGCTGGCTCACGATGTGGGTAACACCGGTACCGAAGCAGCCTGGCGGGTGGTGACTTGTTTTCCGCCGGACTTTAAAGTGGGATCGGAATCTCCGAAGAGGATTCCTCACCCAATCCTGCTCCAAGGTCGACGCGCCATAAGCTCAACTGGTGAGTGGCCGGTTACCCGACCACCAGGAGCTTAGCTTGCGCCTACTTACTGCCTGCACCTTCAGGCTAAGGACGTAAGTCACGCCGCGAGACTCGGAGCCGGGTGGTCGTCTGAACTCCACCTAGACCGCGACAACTTTCGTCATCGCGATCCCCCCTGCGGGGAATAATTCGGGTATTACAGTATATCGTGTGTAACGCATCGAGATGCATTGTTACATTGTGAATATGTGAATTGCGCTGTAATGTTCTATCAGGCACCTCGCCAGTTGACCAAAGGGTTTGCAGCCGTGGAATTTCGTTCCTGCTTCGGTGCTCAATTCTCCCCTCCCTTCATGGCACCCCAAACCTCGGTTTAAAACCTATATGGAAAAGAACTCGATTGCACATGGTATTTCAACAACCTGACCTGAGGGACACTGTAGCTTAGGGACCCTTCATTCAACAGTACTTTCGAGTGGCGCTAACAGTGGCCTTCAAATAGAAAAAAAAAAAACGCATGAGCGGCGCGGTAGCGCTGCTGATATGATTACTGACGCTCTCCCGCCATCAACAGAGCAGAAGCCCTTCCGCAGCACTGCCAGAAGAACAGTTCTACTGTCAGATTTCACAATAAGTCATTCGGAAGCGCCACTGATTTTTAGCTGCTAATGTGTTGATGGCCGGCGGCGGTCAGAACGGTGAGTCACGAATCCTTTCTTTCTCTCGCTCAGTGGCGCTTGGTCGGTGGCGAGTGTAAAGGGACGTTTTCTCAATTTCGAAGAAGCTCCAGCGCTTTTCGAAGGCGCCACATTTCGCTTCGACCCAGTCTAAGAGGCAGCACTCACCTCCGAAGGAAATGCCCAGTTTCCCGGTGCAAAGCTGTCGGCCGCCGCCGTCGCCGGCTGCGTCCTGGAGCGACACCGTCCAGGGGCATGTGGCATTGCCTCCAGCCATCACCTGCAAGCGGGCGCCCACCGCTAGCGGGGCCCCAGACACTTCAAAAAGGAAAACGATGCCCTTTTAGACGTGGAAAATGTTCAATTGGGGATAAACGAATATAAAGAAAACCTGTCGATCTAATATCGTTTATATATTTGCAACACTTGCAAACCTTACTTTGCCATTAGGGAGTCTTTGGGTAGAATAGCGTAGAATGTTATTAGGTTATCACACGTCCAATAGCGTGTGAAGCGTAGTTAGTGGTGGCACAATAGTAAGTACTTTCTTGCATTATTTGCAATGGCTATCCAATAATGTAATACTTTCAGAACCTAAAAGTGTTTTCAACCAGCGTAATCGAGTGGTGCGGCAGAATGGCAAAATACACTTTTTCATCTTTTCTCAATTTTGGGGCCCTCTAAGAGCAGAATTTAATTACGATTTAAGAATATCACGGAAGAGAAAAAAAACTGGTTCCATATGCTAATCCGTTACAAACGTTTAAAAGAATCTCTCGAGCATTACAAAACTTACTCTATACTACGTATGTATTATGCAAAAAAAGAAAAAAATTAGAGCCGTTTTTTGAGAAAATCATGTTTTTAATATCGATTATATTTCTTGGGAAACAGCGCGAAAACTACTAAGATTTTTGAGAATTGTGGACGATCTCATTTAGTTACAAGCTGAAGAGGATATTTTAGAGTTTAAAAGTTTCTGTCTTTAATATTGTAGTTGTACGAAGTCACTAGAAAAAATGTGAACTTTTACAATTTTAGAAAAATTAATTTAAGAAAAAATGCAATTTTAGAAGATTTCAACGAAAATGTGACATCTCCCTTTTTAAAATTTAAAAAAATTTTAAACAAAAAAATGAAGCCATTTTTGGGAAAATTTAGAAATGTTCATACTGTAAAACGATTTCAGAATTTTACAAAGAAAATTTAAATAAAGTTATTATAGATCAAGTATCAAAATAAATATATTGAAACATGTGGTCTAAATTCATGGAATTAGGTTGTAAAGAAGTAATATAAAAATTTGTGGAACCAAATTATTACAAAGTGAATAACACGGAGATACTTGACGCAAGGGAAAGTTTTTATGAGGTCGTTCAGCCAAGAATAATATGCAATGTTTTATTTTATCCGATTGCTGTTTTTATGACACTGTTTGGCTATTTTCAATCTATATGCTTATAAGATTAATTATGTTATGTGGACTTCAGCATAATTAATTTATTTTATCGGATACAATACTGAGTTATTTTATCTATTATCCGAAACTTTTATTGTATTGGATATAATGAAACTAAATACTAAAACTATAAACAGCAAATAAAGGGGATCGAATATTATCTTCCTTACCTGGGACGCTTGTGATCACCATCACTACCATCACCATCCGAACCATTAGAACCCGTGCATCCAAAGTCATGGCTGTCCTGCAGAAAAATGCCCGTTCCCGTATACGCCTCGCGGGATGAACTTGGCGGAAGCTCACAGATAAGTGTATACATAGGCGGTTATTCAAAGATAACCGCCTATGTACTGCGCTGCGTCATTTTTTGTCTGTAATATTTTATTTGTTCTTTATGCGTCTTTCACACTGATTTCAAATCTGCAATTGGTATTTCCGCGTCAGCTCCAGTTTTTTTCTCTACAAGCCGATGTATGTTTTTGACATTAAATGGCAGATTTTGTGGTCTTTATTCGATGTTAATGCTAATACAAAATAACTTTTTTAGACAGATTGTAATAATTACTAGAGTGTAGTACATGCTAAATATATCTAAATTTCATTAATTAACGTAAATAGGAAACCTAAAAATGACCCAAACATGTTTTGCTACATAAGAGCAAAGTGTGACTTTGCCATTGCAAAGATCAAACATTGAGTACACTATTCGTAAAAGCCAGCTGTTATGCTTATTTTGACATGACATTGATAGATCAGAACAAGACCTTTGCTTCATAACTATGGTGTCGAACATGTGTTAAGTAGGCTAAGACGACGGAACAAGGCAATCGTAAAGGCAATTACCCTTTGGTATACCCAGGACTGGATTTCAAGGGGAAAGCACCGGAACGGCGCGGCGGTCCGGTACCTCTTCGCGTATGAAGTAGTACAGAAAAAAGCAATGAGATGAGGCTTTATTATTTGGATATTTAGAGGAACCATCTCAGATGAATGTAAAAAATAAACTAGGGATGGCTCCTCGATAGTTTCGATATCTCGATACTCGGGTGGTATCGTTAGCAATCGATACTTTCGGAAAATGACTCGATACTTTTTCGAGAGTTTCAATTATTAATGCCTTTCCCCATCTCTGAGTGTACGGAAGAATTGTCCTCTTTACATTCCTCTTTCTGCTATTTTTCTTCTGTTAGCAACAAGGAAGTGTCCGTCTGATCGGATTCACTTTCAGTCGTTGAAATTACTCAACGCTGCAACGTGCGAGCGCCTTGCCCCGCTCTTTGTCCCTCTCGCCCCCGTGCCCATCTCTTGAGATAGCACGCAATTCGCGACCAATTCAGCTTTGGGAAACTCTTTCTTGTGAGCTCCCGGTAATCTAGTGGCGACAGGCACGATAAGCAATGCTCGATGACAGCGTTTCTTCGCGGGCCTCCTCAACCCACCGCGGAGGCATCTCACGAAGCTCTCGAGTTCAGTTCTGCATTTTAAAGTGACCGAAAGACGACTAGATTAGTGCATTCCATAAACAAAAAGAGTGGTGTGGAATTATTTTGAAGAGGACTCGAAAGATCACAACCGTGCTAATTGTAGAATATATAAAAAACATTTTCGCCTGGTGGAAAATCACACAGTATTAGTAATTAAAAAAAAAAAAATTACTCCAATACACCTTGTAGTTTGGTTTGATTTTTTCGTGTTTCCGGGTGCGTCAACTGCTTTGGTCATTAGTCTTGTTAGTGTAGTGCATGTTTTTTTTCGCGGGAGATGGCGGTGATCTTCCCCCGCTGGATGGCGAGATCCGGCCCCGACCTACCGCCGACTAGTGGGGTTTCCCCCTAACCAGGACTCTCCCACCAGCGGGGCTCCAGCCGGGACATGCTCTAAGCTCCCGGCCGGTCTCACGGAATATGTAGAAGTGTAGTGAATGTTAGTGTAAGTGTGTGTGTAAGGGGGAGAGGATAGGACAAGGAAGAGGTAGGAAAGATCGCGCGCGGTCCGTGGCCCGTTTGGTAGGGTACTGCTCCGGCATTCGCCTGGTGTTGATCGGAGAAACCACGGAAAACTACCGATCAGAGCAGCCGGCCGCTAGAATTCTCCTCCAGAGAGCGACTGAATTCGATCTAGCTGAAAAGCTAGTGTCGAAAAGAGAGCCAAGCCAACCAAGTTGCGCCGGACGTTGGAATCGTCGCAGATCATTAAGTGAAGTGATAGAAGTTAATGAAGTGAAGTGATATAAGTCAAGATCACTTAGTTCCAACACAAATCAACCAACACTCATTGATTTTTTGGCCACAAAGAACAAATTTAAATCAGGAGACAATCGTTCAAGAGCAATAACAAGAAAATTTGATTACATGATACGCCAAGATAATCAATCGATCAGTTTTATTGAGGACAATACATTCAAGGAATTAATTAAACATCTTGAACCTAGATACACCATGATCACAAGAAAATAACTCTTTAATAACGATTTCGATTCTGCAATATTTCAGTAGTTTAAAAAAATTAAATCGCTGTATATGATTCCGAATAACTCATTTTCTTTATCTATAATAGAAATTTCAAATTAGACAAGCATTTATTGTTCAAAATTTTAATTCATTTAATTTATTTTATAGGCATCCTCAACTACTGAACCCCCGAAAATGCATTGACATGTGGTCTCTTTATAGGAATATTGTGAAGAGTGACCACGAAATATCATGCTGTGTATACGAAATCACAGAACAAGATGTGCGGACTTTCTTCCTCCTGATGCAAAAGTACTATCTTACTGAAAAAAACAAAGTGACTCTCCCCAATTTAAGAAAAGGTGCTGCTCGATACCTGTGCATTCCATCATCTACAGTGTTTTCGGAGAGACTTTCCAGTACAGCAGGATTGATATGTGACAAAAAGAAATAGAATGGGCGCAGAAAGAATTAGAATAGAAACACCCTGTAGCCACAATCCATGTTTTGTGGATCTTTGATACCGAAAAATGGACTAACGGCAAAACGTCTGTCTGTGAACAACTATACCAGCTAAACCGTTCAGCCGATTTTCTCCAAAACTGCAACAAAAATTATGTTGGTAGCAGCGTGTAGTCTTGATCGCTGGCTTTTAAATAATTTAGAATATTATCCAACTGAATAATTTTATACAATTTGTTAGAACTTGTTTCTCATTTTATCACAATCCACCTTGAAATCCCTTCCAAACCTTTTTCCAAAAATTTACCCTTTTCCAATCAGATTTCTCAGTCTCGGTTCTATTCTAATGGCCACCAAACTTGCTGTAATAATTCATTTCTCCTTCCTCTCCTAATTCTTTCCTCATACTTACATGCTATTTTGCCCATCTCTATTCTCATTTTTTGCCTCTTTGTCTCCTATTTTACTATGTAACAGTGTGCAATAGTCTGTTTCTAGTGAAACGTTTTAATATTCACCTCTTTCGATATCAGCATCTAATATAAACTGAACAAACGTTTCTTACATATGTTTGAAAATATTTGAAACTTTAAACAATTTCATTTTTATTAGACATTTTATGAATGCCCGACTCGAAAATTCTTATATGGCTGAGTAATACTTTCGTGGGCGGCGTGCCATTTTGTATGGAAAGGGTATTGTCTGAAAACTTATTCTGTGAAAAATAAAAGGGTTGATTTGCGGAGTCTAACTGTTAAACGAATGACTTCTTCTTCCAATAATATATTTACATTGTTTATTGAGTCAACATTAATTTCATCAAAGTTTATTATATTCTTTACAAATTTTTACTTTTGGCAATTACTACTGTTGATATACCATTAAATTGAAGAATTAATTTCTGTGATCTACCAAGGCCTTTTAAATGTTTATTTGATCTTCTCTTTGCAAAGACTTATGCAATTTATTTGATATGACCTTCCCGCGATGCCGTGAAGACGTTGAAGCTGCGACGACGTCGAAGTGAAATTTTCCCACGATAAGTCTGGAGTCCACGAGGAATCTTCCGTTCTTGTGTCTTGATGTTAAGATAGCAAATTGTTGCCCTTTATTCCGAATATCGATTTCCGGAAATAATAACAAAACTATGTTGATGTCCCTAAACGTAATATAGTAAATTATGTCTAAACCGGAATTTATCGGAACAACAAATTATTTCAGTTTATGGAGGTTTCCGTTTTATGCAGATTTGTTCATTTATAACATTTGTTATATTGATTTTTCCGTCCAGAAACTAATAACATGACTTTATTATAATTATAAAATTATATTAACATGTAACTTATTTATGGACGAAATCACCAATAAATGAATATTAAACATAATTATTTCTGATAATTAAAAGAAAACATTTCTCAACTTGTTCACTAAAATAATATTATATTTTCCAACATTTATCTAGAGTTTTGGTTTCCTCTCTTACAAACAACTTTTTCAAGATTTTTCTTAAGTTGATAAATTTTAATATTTCGAGTTTTTGGTTTTTTTCAACCATTGCCAAATTCGTTGCGAAAGCCATAAAAACACCCCACCGCACTGGCTAGTGCCTGCACCCAGATTTCTCGCAGACGCTTTCAGCGCACAATGCGGCACAGCCCAGAGTATTAGGTCTTTCTGATACCCTCACATGGCCTTGACAAACGCGGGTCTTGTGAAGGGGTTACGGTTGTCAAAATGGGACCAGAAGAGGCGTGAGTACAAGCTAGGCTCGGACTTCTTTCCGCGCTCAGAGAGCTAGGTGAGACGGAAATCCCCTACGGTCACACCTTGAGAGACAAATGACCCCAGGGTCGAATTCTACGTTAACAGCTGAAGCCCCCTTACCTTCGCTGTGCGGCTGCCGCGACTGGAACTCACGTCCGATAGACAGAGATATTAAAACGACTTGCGAATACATTTATTCCATTAAGAGTATATCGCATCTCTCTGCATTCAATTCACAGAAATTACGTTTTATGAATGTTTTCCACCCTGCAGGACAGGAAAAACCGTTCCACTTACGCGTTGAACAGATTCCGTTTTATGCTGTGTAAAACGCGATTTAACTTCACAGGCCGGACGAATTTTCCGACTTAGGCAGGTTTCCGGCTTTTATTGGTTCCAATTTGGATAGGTTTCACTGTAATATAAAACAATCTACTTTACACTAAATCACTTTTCGAACGTGTCTGATGGACATTTTGATTTGTCTCTACAATCACGTTGACTAAAAGTTCTTGCAACGTGAATTATCTGAACTAATAATTCTCGCACTTAAAATGAACTCCCACATTTACAAATTTCATAGGAATGTTCCCTAACAAATGTAAATAGCTTACCCAAGTTCTCACTGAATAATTTTCTTAAAAAAATATGGTCTTGATGAAAATTGTATCCTCCATTTTCACTACTTATAACTTTCTATAACTAAGTTTGCCATTGGCTTTAAGCGTGTCAGCCGGCAGTCGCTTATTCTGTTCTGTCACAGAGGCAGTAAAATGTGTACCCACTGATTATCCATACCTTCCTCATTCTATCATATGACGGTACCTAAAGAAAAAAATTATGTTTTGAAATAGGCCACGTCCCAAATCATGACAGTTTTTTCTATATATTATGAATATCGAATGCCAGATTTTTACTTTGTTCCAGCCTCGAACTCTCATGAGTTCTGTAACTCTTGTTGCAATACTTAGGTTTTCTTTTCGTCATGTCCAATACGTCCCCTTTGTAAATGCATTATACAACTTGAACAATATAATTTCCTTACCAATGTTCTACAATAAGCCATTCTTTTTCAAACTTTTAACGTAAATCTTCAAGTCACAAAATACGTATTTATAAAATAAATGTTTTTCCTCTGCAAACCAATTCGGATTTTTTGCGGTGAGATAAAAGTAGGAAGAAGAAGAAATGGATAGCTAGTGCGATAGTGCGAGCCTTGTGGAGTGACGTCTTGAACGCTATTATAGTTTACGCCCCTGGACCTTCAATTGGAGACCCTTGGATTGAGCCTTTCCAAAATAATAAAACTATTGTTAATTATATTTGTGTCTACACGTTTTTCTGTGTACTTCAACAACCAATGGGATGAGCCACAAGTGGGGGAGAGTTGCTAATATTGAATCAATTTTAGGAAAAATAAATTGTTTCATGCACCCAGAAATGTTAACATGATCTAACAAAAGTACAATATATTTTGGTATTAATCACAACTTGACATACATTGTCAGACCTATACATATCTCAGCCACTTTCTGAAAGATAAAACAATAGACCTCTGTAAAAATTCAATTTAGGAAACTAATTTCCCAAATTGAACCTCTGGTGTCCTAAATTGAACCAGATATTATTAATTCAAGGGATTCAACAATTTAACTACGCACAAAATTTTAAGATCAAGTGTGTTTAATGTACATAAAATAATACGAAAAAACAACTCAAAACGATACAACTTAATTACCGTCTGCCTGGACGAACTCCAGCACATATGACGTGGGCCCATTGACGACATTTCTTGCAATATATCATGTTTTCTACTGATTTTATGTTACATATGGTGCAGTGCCAGTCTTCAACGTGTTGGGTGGTCATTTGGTTTTTTGGAATGGGTTTGTCATTATTTTGTAAGGGTAGGAGTCATTTCTTCGGTTTATTTTTTGCTTAGCTTCTCCTTTTCTTTCTTTTTTCTTTCCTTAGCCAATATGAAGCCTGCTTTGTAGGGTGTGCTAGATAATATGACGGTTATTAATGAACCTTTCGAATTTCTCTTTACGTTTCCTGTGTATTTCGATATTGGAGATAGTTTCTCAATAGAAGTACATAGGTCTGGATTTTGAGGCATGCTTATTACTGGTAGGGGGGTGTTTTCTGCTGCGTTGGATGGTCGATTGTCTGATATGCAAGATGCTGTGTTTGCTGATTAATTTTCGGCTGTTGAGGTAGCTGATTCATTCGCTTACCGAACAACTAAAAATGTTGTTAGATGCTGCAAAGAAAGATTAATGAAATACATCCTTATCGACGGACCATATTCCAATGGTTTTAATTCCTTTTCTAACATTGGATACGCTTCAC
This sequence comes from Teleogryllus oceanicus, assembly GCA_964035755.1. Lineage (NCBI taxonomy): Eukaryota > Metazoa > Arthropoda > Insecta > Orthoptera > Gryllidae > Teleogryllus > Teleogryllus oceanicus. The sequence continues at coordinate 63,361,930 of CAXIVR010000005.1, read as the reverse complement.
TTATGAGAGACGGTATGTGAAATTGAATAACACCAACTCCATTTGCTCCGTTTACTGCCCATTCTGCAACAGAACCCCAAATAGTCCACACAAAGCAGACTTGATATTGGCCAAGGAAATAAAAAAGAAAAGAAAAAGTGAAGAAAATAAAGCAAAGAATACATTCCTAGACTAACAAAAAAATGAAAAATCCATTAAAAAAAGAAGAAAAAAAAGATGAAGAGTGGACGATTGACTTCAAAAGTGTTAAATCAAAGAGAAGGTAAAACATTTGTTATAGATTTCTAAATTGAACGAGTTTAATTTTGACAACTTGGTCATTGTTCAATACAGGCAACTGCATACCGTGAAAGAAAATAAAGATGGTCTGACCAAAAATCACTGCCCCAAGAACTTAGTGTACAGGCTACTGAAATGTATCTTATTCTACAGGTATTAAAATATATTAAATTGATCCACTTACATTGCTTTGTGTAGAATCGTTAGCACCGAAGCCACACAATTACTTCACAACACACAAAAACTGAAAATGACCCACTGACCAACATGCTCAACAAAATTGCACGATATCCGGTAGGGAGACTTGGGTAACTGCTTAGTGCAATATTACCCGAATGATAGCAGCATTCTGCAGTAGTTTCTGAAATAATATCGTGGTTCAATTTAGACAACACTCTTTTAATAGGTTCTGGACACATTTTTGTAATCGATGAGTTTCCAGATTGTGTCCAGTATAGAAATTATCCATGTTTATTTTCCCCTCATTGTTTTCTTGTCAGTTTGATACTGTGGCAAACGAGATGTCATCAAAAGTCTTGACCCTGGTCGACAGCAGATTCTTAATGTCGAAAGGTCACAGATATGAAAATATTTAAGTAATGAATAAAAACACTCCACTATAAAAATATATATTTTCATTCAGTAATAATATTTACTGAGAACCATGTCAAAATATATTATGCGTTTAAAAATATTTTAGAGACTATCACGTCCTTCTTTAAACAGGTATAATGAATAGATATTAAAGTCTTAATCTCAAAACAAGAGAAAAAATTGCATCGCATAAACTAATGACCACAACATTCTCAAATTGTATTTGTATCACTGGATTAAAACGTTTAGGTGTCCTTCTCGCAAAGAAAATTATAGCGATCGCTGTCATTGCTGCACTGCCTGCTGAGGAAGAGCAATCGTCTGTCTATTGCTAGGCACTCCCAGTCGTGCTGTCGTTCTCGCAGCCAGCGGTTGTAGGCTGTGGCGTTCAAGGGCTCCCCTGAAAATGAACATTAAGTGTTAAAATCCAACAGCCAATAACACAAAAATGTGATAGGAAATAAAATATTGAATGTGTACTTTTAGAGGGAAATGATATTTCAGTACATCTATAACTGTAGTGGGAATTCCGCAGCAACGTACTTATTTCTCGTGCCAATGTATTCTAATTCTTACGGCAGTAGTTTCACTCATAGTGTCGCAAGAAATTCAGACACACGGTATGTCCTGATAACCACAATGCCTGAGAGTCCAAAAGACAATAAAATACATTCGAAATATCGATAATACGTATGATAAGGAATTCCAGCAAAAGACAATTAACTATAACTATAATTGTCAATAACTGAAAATCTGCGGAATAATAATTTCACCAGATTTTCTCATACCTAATTGCACATTGCCACGTAATTATATCCGTCAGATTATGCATGAAGTCTTTCGGTCGAAATCGTACAGGCAATCCCAACTGAAGAGGTTTCCAGCCTTAATTTTCGCATTAGAAGGTTAGTAAATTGTGCCCTCTACATCTGTTGGCGTAAGTGGGTACTGGTTGAAGTAGAGAAAACAAGGTGTTTGGTTAAGCACGATATGAAGTAAACTGGGCCGTATAAATATGGGCATGTTGGGGACATGGTTAAATGAGAGAAGTCCAAACCCAGGACGGGTATATCTTCTGTTGGTGATTCCCTTCACGTTTACAGTTAATCACGATCTGCGTAAAGCAAGGCGGATAACATTCCACATTCCCCCAAGGGGGAAACCGCACGTAAGCCGACGTAAGCCGACGTTAAGTCGGCGGCGTAGCACGCGTCTCAGTGGAGAGGAACACTGCCATCTCCCGCCGAATAACTGACACTGCCCTTACGGAACTTACACCAGTTGACGTACTCGGAATCGCAAAATAATCACCTGCTGAGTTTAGTTCGGAGCAAACATTGCCTGTGTCTCTTCAACGATTCTGACCGGGAGGTCCGAGAGTTCGAGTCCCGGCAGTGGCAGATTTTCAAAACTGGCTATGTAGGTACTGCACTTTTAAAATCATTATTTTCAGAGTGAAAGTAGCTTCAAATTGGAAACCAACTTTGAGAGATCAGTCGAAACCAGTCCCATAGCTAGGTCGAATTCAGTCGCTGCCTGTATGGAGTGGAGAATGTGGTTTCTCTGATCAATAACGGGCAAATGTCGAAGTACACTACCAAACGGTCCACAAACCGCACGAAAGATTTCCTTTCCTTCTGCCTTGTGCTATCGTCTCCCCCTTACACAAGTACACACTTACAAGCACTTCACTTCTACTTATAAAGTGATTTATGAATGCCTTACTTCATTCATAAATCATTGACGTAAAACGTCATGAATCTAACATACATAATACGTAAATACTATTTTAAGGTGTATTCTACCTTAAACCAGTCTGTCATCTCAATGTTTCTATCAGTATTTTATGCAAAATGCAATTTGACTATATTACCACGTACAAAGGATCGAAAACGAAAACATATTTTTTTAAAAACACTTATGTTTCTGGGAAAATACATCCATCTAAAAAAAAAACGATGTTAATTTATCGAGGTTTCAGCTGGAAAATATCGATATTTTTAAAAATCCCGTTGCCTTTTACCATCCCTAGTAGAGTGTGGGCGTTGGCAACACTGACGTACCTAGCACAGTGGCCGGGGTGGCGGTGCGCGCGCCCACCCACACCAGCTTCTCGAAGGAGGAGAGCTCCCGGCCGTGCAGGAAGTCGACGAGGGCCTCGGCCTCGGCCGCCGTCTCCACCACGGCGAGGTGCGCGCCCTCGCCCGCGCACGTGGCGTTGGCCTGCTCCCACGTGGCGGGCGCGTGCAGCTTGTAGGCGCTGCGCAGCCAGCCCGGCGCGCGCTCGTAGCCCTGCGTGAGCGCGTGCGCGCACGGCGGCAGCGTGGGCTGCGCCGCGGGCCTGCGCACCGGACGGGGCACAAATAGGGATTATGTAGGGGTGCCAACCGGCCTTCGTTTCGAAGGACAGTCCTCCATTGATGTGACTTGTCATCTTATCCTCCTTTGGATTTTTACTGTCCTCCTTTTAGTAATTTTTTAACACTAACAAAAACGTTTATTTTATCAGCTGACTGACTTTGATACATTGCATCGTTTATTTAATTTAGAATAGAAAACATGTATATCCTTTTTCTGAACGCTAACACACGCATGCATGATAGTGCTTCTGTCCAAGAGCCGCTTAGACAACCTTCATCTTCATTTTGTGAACGAGTCTTTTTATTTGAAGCGCAAAAGGAGAGAATAAAGAAATGGAGCTGATGTTAGCTCAAATTAAATATTTGACTCTTAATACCAATGTTGAAATGAATGTTTTTACTAATGCCTATGACAATGTGTTATATAAAATTAAAATTAAAGATCCGGAGAATGTAGATCCAGTATAGTTGTCAAGTTGGTACACTGCATATTCATACGCCGTGTCGTTACCTCGCTACATACTAATCGCGCAACTTTTCTTGAACGATAGATTGAAGAAATGCGGGCGAAGTGGGGGTATTAGTTTCAAAGTCGGCCACTAGAGTATTTACAGTAATGACAACCTCTGGAAAAATCAAAGTCAAACCTGCTACGTGTGCGGCCAGGTCATCGCTCTGGGTACGCAACAGCAGGGACAGTAAATAGAAGTTTAGGTGTCTCCCTTGAAGGTCCTGGACCTGCCTGAGACATTTCTTTAGATCATGGTAATAAAGCTGAACAGAAATTCTCGACTACGAAAGCAACTACCCCTGACTTGCTTCTGGTTAGCGCCAACGAAGTTTTAATGCTTGGAATGTTGTCATCAGTGTTCGCTGCGAGCTTTTGTCTTAAACTGTTTATTGCAAAAATTATAAGTTTAAAAGGAATTCAATGGGATAGCAGTTCCCTCACAAGGTGATGTCTATTTGGTATTGTATGATTTGTTTTGTTGTGTTGTTTTGTATAAAAATTATAAGTTTAAAAGGATCTCTTTTGTAGTAGATATGTTTGATTTTGAGATAATTTTACTCAATAGACTTTTACTTTTGAGACAATTGTAGTGTTTATAAACTATACTAGTAATTACACTAATTGATATGTAGAATAACGGTTTCTGTGTCCATTATTTTAGCACCTGATGATGTAACAAAACTATTACGAAACGTTGTGCAATTGCTGAAATAAATGATTGTCATAAAAAGCTTTGGATACTTTTATTTACAAACATATATTGACAATCAAGAAGAAATATTGAGTCATATTTTTCAGTCAATACATTTGAAAATATCTTTAATATGTTTCAAGGCATTCATTGCATCTGTAGGATGATTCCTTTACTGATACGTTTGATTCCATAGTTCACTCGGTTAGAGCATCCGAGTGGATAACAAGGTCCCAAGTTCGTATCCCGGTGAGATCAAATAATGCACTTCGGGGTAGTAAATATTCATAATGTAATTATGTATACATCGATGTAGAATTTAATTATTCTCCGTCATGAAATTTACAATATACATAAACACATTTTATCAATGGATATCAGATTTTAAAAAAAACTTAAAAAAAATTAATACCTTAATTTTTGTGATCCACGATTGTCTGTTGTAGGAGCAGAGATTTGTCATTTAATATCTTACAATATCAATCGACACACCTTTCTCACAACACCAACAAATAATATTTAATGCTTGAAACAACATTTTGCGCAACTGACTACATTCTTTTCTTCAGAGAACTATCAAAAAACGCATCCAGATAAATATTTATGTATTTTTTCGAATTAATAACTATTTTCCCAGCTGTACACTTCTTGTCTCATAATGCTTACCTGGGACTGGGAAGGGACGGAATCGCCGGGAATTCACACACGTATCGCTCCCACTTCGAGCAGACGCCGTAAAGCATCCAGACTTCTTCGTCGATCAACCCACAAATTTGCGAACTGGGCTCGTCATGTCTCCATCGTTCCCGAACAACGTTCGAAATGGGCTGTCCTACGAAAAATATGAGAGATATTTTCGTGAATAAAAAATACATTTAGGGAGAGAAAAAATGTTTTAAGAGACGTCTTAAGGCAAGACTAAACTACTAATAAAATAGAATTATTTCATCCATTATATTAAAGCACCAGATTACATTAAAATAGTTTAATAAAAAATAAACTCAAATTGTGTACAATTATCGATATTTTAGATCTAGTGCCTAGAAACCATCTTAAAGGGGTCGGTTGCCTCTTCCGGGCTCTCGGTCTAAGAAGACATCTGGCCATGGCTTTTGGGACCATGCCGCACACAAGTAACGATTGATTGATGTTTCCGGGCACGCCAACTTCCGCGGTCATTACTCTCAGAAGCGTTAATGACACAATGTGTTAATACCTGGAGGTGATGATGTTCCCCTCTCACTGAATGGTGAAATCTGGCAGCGACCTACACGTCGGTTTGCGAGGAATTTCCTCTTGCAATATCTCTCACCAGCGGGGCACCACCCCAGCCAGGACATGCTCTAAACTCCCGGTTGCTCTCCCATCATATGTGGTAGTGTAGTGCGTGTACATGTTTAAAGGGAGAGGATTAGCTTGGATTAGTTACGGGGTAAGCTTAGTTTGTCCCGGATGGGTTGGTGCCCTGCTGGAGAAAGATGTGTGGTTATTAGAGGAAAATCAGCTACCGAAGCTTAGGTCGGCGCTGGATCTCACGTTCCAGGGAACAAGGAATACCGCCAACTCCCGGAATATAATGCGCACTACATGTACGGGATTAATGATGTTGACGCACCATAAAAACAGAAATTACTGTAAGAAGGGCCTAGTTTGACAGCTCAGGAAACAAAAGTCAGGTCGGACAATGGCATTGCAAGAGGTTGTGTCGAAGTCATTTGCACGTGAGCCAACTGCTAACGAACAAACTGTCGAATTGAGCGCGTCATCGCCCATTATTGCCAACCGCAGCCAATCAGAAGCTGTCAAAATGGTCCCTTTTTAAAATAATCTTTCTATGCTAAACACAGTCGACTTCGGTTATAGTGCACTTCTGGGGACTAATATTTTGGTTCACTCTATTAGAGGTTTACTATTACCCGATGATAAAATTAAATAGAATTTCTTCACAATTATTGAGTTTCTTAATATAGAGATACAGCAAAATACATTAACACGAACTGGAAATTTCAATATCTTCATTTATTCTTAAAAAAAAAATCTACTTTCAATTGTTTGCTTCGTACATTTTACGACAGTAATTTCTCTAGATCCTGCAGAGTTCGTGCTCTCCATACTTGATCCTGCATTGTCCAGTCTCAGAGCCCACTGTCACGCACGACACGACCTTTGTTTCCGCAGTGAAAGTGGCATCAGTGAGGTCATCAGTAACGTCCCGATTCCGGGTCCATTACCATCCCCTCGGGAGAGACTTCGATTAGGACCTTGGACCGATATATTTGTCAAGCTGCCTAATGTTGGAATTTGTGACACTGGAGGTGGTATATTCTTGTCCAGGAAGGAATCAATTTCCAGATCGTTATATTTCCTAAAACCGAGATTCACTATAACAGAACCTTAATTGTAATGTAAGAGAAACGGAACCCTTTCTTTCTTTCTTTCTTCAATTTTTCCCTCTCCTGTTGCCCTGGAGAGGCGGCAATTTATTCAATGAAGGGGAGTACATTTTACTGCAGCCTGTTTGGCTTATGAAGTTTAGTGAGGGCTTTATCTTAAATAAACGAATTAAAAGCTCTCTTAAATTTAGCTTAATAACTAACATCAGTACCTCTTTGGTCTCTTTTAGTTATTTACCAGTAATAATTTTTAAAAGATTATTATTTTAATAGTTCTTAGATTTGTTCAATTTTCTTCTTTTATTTTTTCTGTTTTCATTCACTCATACATTCATTCTTAGACTATATACACAAGCTCATTCATACCACTTTTAACTGCACTTCACTCTATAGAAACGGAACCAATGACAAGTTCACTTTATATGGCCATCCAGCGGGGAAAGATCACAGTCACCTCCCAAGGGAAAAAATCACTACACTTACGGGACTAATGATCTAAGCTGTTGACGCGTCCGGAATCACAACCAACCAACCACCAAGTTCACTATATCCGCGTGCACTATGACCGGAGTCGGGCAGTAGTGTCGTAATGATCTCGGATCAAAGGGTCGCGGGTTCGAGTCCCGCCTCGGGTATGGTTGTATTTGTGTTCGTCTTTTCACCCCTTATCATCACCATATCAATTCTAGCGGGCGGCTGCTCTGATCGGTAGTTTTCCGTGATTTCTCCGATCAACACCAGGCGAATACCGGAGCAGTACCCTAACAAACGGGCCACGGACCGCGCGCGATCTTTCCTTCCTCTTCCTTGTCTTATCCTCTCCCCTTACACACACACACTAACAGGCACTACACTAACACATATTCCGGGAGATCTGTCGGGCGCTTAGAGCTTGTCCCGGCTGGGGCGGTGCCCCACTGGTGGGAGAGTCCTGGTTAGGGGGAAACCTCACTAGCCGACGGTAGGTCGGCGCCGGATCTCGCCATCCAGCGGGGGAAGATCACCGCCATCTCCCGCGAAAAACAAACATGCACTACACTAACGGGACTAATGACCAAAGCAGTTGACGCGCCCGGAAACACGAAAAATCAATCAATCACCATATCGCTTCATCTTTCACATTAACTCCAAAAGTGGTCGCTTACAGTGGCGTGCGCTTACCGAGGACGGTGACGAAGGGCACCTGGAAGCCCGCGTGCAGCGTGTAGGTGCGCTGGGCGTCGGAGGCGAGGCCCGCGCCGCGCAGCCAGCGCCGCAGCGCCGCCGCCTCCTCGCGGCTGTCCACCACCAGCAGGTGCGCGCCCTCCTCCGCGCACGCGGCGCGCGCCTCCTCCCACGCCAGCGCCGCGCGCCCCACCTTGTAGAAGCCCCCGTTGGCCAGGCGCGCGTACTCGGGCGGCACGTCCGTCTCGATGATGCCTTTTCAAATAGCAATAGCAATAGTAATAATAATAATAATAATAATAATAATAATAATAATAACACGTCAAAATTTGTTTATTTATTTTACGTCAAAAACAGTTCAAAACTGCGTATGACGTTCTATAAATTTGAAAGGGAGAAAAAAACAAAAAACTCCCATGTAATAAAATCTATTTTCAAGGATAAATAAAGCAATAAATTTTGGCTCTTATTACTTCCTGCCGCGACAACATGGAAACGATAATTTGAATAATTGTATTTCCCACTGAATTCTAGAAGACTTGCACAGAAAATGAAGTTACATTTATGTCCAGAAGCAAAACAAGGGGCCATCTCAGCATTTGCTCAATGGATCAGGGAAACTGGACGAAAAACCTGATCGACATGGGAGATATACGAGAGATCGAGATTTGACGGTGAGATCTGAGATAAATGTAAAATACTGTGCCCAGACTAATGTCCACAATACGTTGCATTGTTTGGATCTTCAAGGTATAACGAAGATATTCTGTGATGTGGAGTTCCCAAAATTTTGAACACGTATGGCTCATGACCAGGTGGCAATGCAATATGGCCCACATATTCCAATGATACACCAAAGAAAGAGCACTATTATACTGACGGATATTATTTCTAAAGTTTTTTGATGTGTTATCATCTATAAACAAATTTGATTACTTTTGGCATATTCAGTACACTCGCTATTCGCAGAAGACGCAAATGACACCCAAGTTTTCAACAGCGCTTTTTCGAATTATACACACAAAGGTCTCGTGACATACTCGTGATTTTATTTTAACATTACGAAGTAGTGGTAATATAACGGCACGTTCGTGGTCGCATTATTTACAAGTTTATTTACGCATTACTTCTAAATATAATACTACTTGAGTTGGCAAAAGGGTTTCCAACCAGTGAATATTTTTCCACGCTAGGATTCGAAGTCCGTTTCTCAGGTTTAGCACGCCACTAACGTTACCTAAATGCCGCCGACACCCTCACAGGTAATCGCAGCCTTTTCCACGCTTTCAAAGTTGAACATTTGCATTTCGAATTTTGAAAACTTTAGATATTTTAAATTTGTTTAAAGGTGACAATTGTTTAGAAATTTTCATAGATATTATTTCAAAAACTCAGTTTAAAGAACAGATTTCATTAAGAAAAAATCTGTCTTCAGTATTGTATTTATGAGAAGTCAAAGATTTTTTTTAATTTTCAAAAACCTAGTTGACCGATTTATTAAGGAAAAGAACAGTCTTCAATATTGTAGTTATAGGAAGACAACATTAAAATCGTTTCTATTTTTTAAATAAATATGTAGTACGTGAGAAAGTAAAAATATTTTCAATGCGAATTTATACTTCTAACACAAAAATGAAAATGAATATTGTTGCCATTTTGAGAAACATGCTGGTGCATTTTTTCCACCTCAAATTATCCTCCCTGTATTAGAATAAATGTTACAAGCGTATAAGGCATATAGGGAAATTGAAAATGTTTTGCGGTACCTACCCTTCTGCTCCGAGTTAAAAGTTTTTCTTAAACTTCTTGTTAAATCGGAATATTCACAATAAATTTGTAAATTTCTAGGATGTTTATGGGCGTCGAAAATTATACCTTTTTACCAATGAGCATGAAGTGGGAAATCTTTTTTAACGAAGTTAAACAAGTGACATTCTGACAGCGCGCCCCCGTTGGTTGTGCATCAACAGTGCACATCGTGCTCTGATGTTCGTGGGTTCATGATCCCTCGAGGAACATGCCTCTTTGGTGTGTGGAATTGGTACATAGCGTTCATTTCATTTTGTTCCGTTTTGACACTTGTGACATTTCTCGAAGCGGCGGCCTTGTAGTTAAGTGTATGAGTGGTAACGGCAATACACATTCTGAGGCAGTCAAAGTTGAACAATAAAGAAGAATACTCAGTATTGTTATTCCCCGTGAGCAAGGTGGCTCCTAATAGTTCGCGTACCTGAGAAACAGCAGTGCAGAATTAGTTGCCTATCAATCAGGGGCGCGCTGTAAGAAAAATTAATTTGATATCTTCATTACGAGAATCCCCACCTCATAAAAACCTGTTCCACGTCGCTTCTTTTTCATCAAGTTGCTTTTTAGTACACTTAAGTTGATAATTTTTTAAAAAGTGTTTGAAACGTTGTCAGGTTTTAAACAATAAATATAAGATATATGAGATCAAAGAAAGTAATATGTCCTTTACATGGATAAAAAGTTCGTTTTGTTTAAAATATAATGAAGATAGAGAAATTTTATGAGGACATTATTTTTGCAAAACTCGCCATTTTTGGTTGATGCGGTATATTTAAAACGATCGACATCGGGTCAAAGACCAAGGAGACCTTTGCAGTAATTATTTCATCCATATTCAGAAATATATATTTTTTTAAAATAAATACGCGCTATTGCCGATGAAAGAATTTCGGATACTATTTTTAATAATAACAGAAATGATATTGTTTTCTAGGGATCCAGATATTTCTAACCTCTTAGTTGATTAATTCAAGCTTTTGTAACATCAGTTTCAAACAGTAGCAAATACATCAAAACCGTGTCATTTGGGTCGTCAGATGGTTGTCGAACACTGACTTTGTTCCACTGTCACGTGTTGTCACAGGATCTACGTTTGACAATTAAAAATATATTACCACTATTTATTTTTCCATTGACGATTTGACACTTAAAATATTCTATATTAAAGAACAACATTCTACGAAATACAGCTATCATTGAATCTTTCTTAGAGTAATAGTTGTAAGTGGATTTGCAAACAGCTTTGATTTATGCCATGATAATAAAACTCTTACAATAATAATATTATATGATATCGTAAAATCACTTACCACAGGAGCCGTACACCATCAGCAAAAAGATACCAAGAAATTCAGCCTCAAGCCACAGCATTTTTTTTTACTCGCGAGGTCCGACCTTGAGGTTTAATTGGATGAGGCAGCAAATGACCTCTGGAGACAAAAAAGTGTTTGTATGTCAATTCCACGTTTTAGCCTCCTCACTTCGCAATATTAGAGTTTATATTAACGTGCTGAAGCCCTTGTTACCCATTGTGTTTCATTATGTATTTTAGATCATACCTTGCTGAGAAATAAAATTTAGGACTGAACCTAATTTTTTGTGTCTAATTGCCCTTCAAATATTATTTGTTAATGTAGCTTCTCCGTTAATAATTTTAGACAGCTTGTTGCCTTTCACAGTATTGCATGGAACCGTATATAAGGTGAATGAATACCTGAATGTAGGAAACTATTACAGATTGTAAACGTTAAAGTAAGGAACGAGAAATGCTAAGACTCATCAGATAAATGTCCACATTTAGAACGCAAGCAGTTAAGATCTTTATCCACACGAGCATGCACTTACTGTATCAAGAGCAATCTCACTAAGCGGGTCAAGCTCTGCTGTAAAAGTTTGCCACTAAAGCGCTGGAATGCAACGATATACGAGAGTATCATTCACTCCCAAAACTCAAAATGAAAAATTTAAAGTGAATTATATAATCATTGCGCTTTATTATATTTATACGTCCGTGCTATTACAATTGAAATATTATAATGAACACAAGTTTACTAAAAAGTCCAAACAATAGCCGAAATAATGTAGTTGCATGAAGTTTCCAAGCCAAAATGACTTCGCCCCGCTCCCAGGATAGTAAAGAGTGGACGACAGGTGTAATAGTGAGTGGAGCCATGGAAATGCTAGATAGCAAGAGCATGAAACGAAGTAATGCTAAATTTGGCATCACTGTCGCTTTAATATGGCGCCAAAATCGCTATTACTGCCAGCTCAGAATCCCCGCACTACTCCCCATCTCAAAACTTCTAAAATAAGAGCGAGCACAAAATCGAAAGTGAGTTAACAGGAGGACATAACAAATAAATTAAAAATATCAATAAATCCATCCAGGCCATTAAGATTGAAGTTGTGTCGGAAACTTTACTGAAAAAACAAAGTACTGCTTTGTAAGTCGAAAGAATTAAAAATAATTTCATTACAATACAAAAGATTGAAAATAATACGGTCTTACAGGCATCATTTGAAACGGGTAGAATGTAGTCACAAACGTGTAGATTTGTGAAGACACTTCTTCATTCCAAATATTGTTGAGTTAATGCATTGCAATCATTCGCTATTATTTTGGAATGGAATCAAACCGATAACATGAGTAAGTTTGGTATCGATCGACTCGCGCCTCCACTGAAGCTTCACTATAGATGATGCAGGTACGTGCTATCATTTCAATGGCCGCGCTCTCTTAACGAAGGAGAATATTTGTCCGCGAACGTGGCGACCTCTTAAGTTTCAAGTTTAATGACACACCTTCAACATTTACATTTCAATAGTTGAGATTTCTTAACTTTATTTTATTTTTGCTTTTCTATTTGTTAAAAAACGTGACAGCTATTTTGGTAAGAACGTAAAAGGAAATAATTATTTTCATTTCACTTATCCAATAAAGAGATTTAAAATTTCATTTTTCAAACTTGCAACCTGGAGAATTCGCGATTGGGAAACAGCAAACTTTGGAAGACCTAATACTAATTAGAACGAAGAAGCAGCAAGAGGACGAAAAAGAGGGGCAAAAGCAGGAGTAGGAGGAGCGGGGGGTTGAGGGGGAAAATGAGGCGGGGGAGGAAAGAAGCAAAACGAGAAGTAAAAGAAGGAGGGGGAGGAGGCAAGAGGAAGGCAAAGTGGAGAAGTGGCAAAAGGCCGAAGAAACAACACTTAGCATAGGGCGGCAACGCAGGCAATGGCTTTGGGCACGTGCATACCTCAGGTTCCCGTGGTTGGGCACCGGCTTCCGGCCTGCGCTGGCCCCGCGTGACTTGCCGTGGTCCCGGGGCGTCGACAACTGACGGAAGGGGCGGCGGCGGCGTCGCGGGCAATTGCACTGCTGAACTCTGCCCTTGAGATAACCCACGCGCGCGCGGCGACGCGGCGCTCTTGGGCCGCGTGGGGGTGGGAGCGGCGGCGGCGGCGCCGCGAACGCGTGGGGCCTGGAGCTCACCGCCTCCGGGAGCGGAGCCGCTGGGGGGCGGGTGTCTGGGAAGTCTGTGAGTTGCCGCCCTTGAAGTAACGACAAAAGCAGGAGAGAGCTGTTGCCTTCGGCTCGCAAGCTTCCATACTCGCGAACATTTATTATTAAGCTTTAATTCGTGTTCCGTGAACATTTCGGTTGTCACTGACATTTAATATGTCACTCACTACATTTGTGTCACTAATGCTACTAGGTCTCATTTGAATCACAACTTTCACATCAGTTTTACTCATTTCTACATCACTTACAGTTGTTGAAGAATAGATTATTAGTTTTATAATTTACATTTCTTCCACAAAAAAAAAAAAAACCACACACAAACAGGTACTGAACAATTGTTATTTAGCTAGATTATTATTATTATTATTATTATTATTATTATTATTATTATTATATTATTATTATTGCCCTAGCAGCAGATTATTTGACAGTGTTTGCATTTGACGTAACGACATACGAAGGAAAGAAACGTTCTACTCAATAATGAGTATATAGGCAGGTTTTCTTTTCTCATATCTACAGTTCTAAATTTCGATGTCATGCAGCGTCAATATTGTAATTTAACTTATTCTCAACGTGACATTATTTATTTACAAGTTATTAAAACCATTTTAGAGAATTCTTGTTATGGTTTGGATATACACCGCTGAATATCCTTTGAAGATGTAAAACCTAAATTTTAAGTCTGTGTAGATTAATATTTTTTTAACATGACCCACTGATTTCAGATAGATTAAGCACAATCATAGATCAGCAATGATACGCTAATTTATATTTGTAATAATTGGGCGAATTCCGCTCTTTTATGTCTATATTTTTGGCTTTACTTCCATAAGATTCTCAAGAAAACATTAGTCTGACCTCTTTTCGTAATTCTGTGGGTTGCATTTGTAATGGCGGCAACTCAGTCCCCTGACCAGAGGTTTCTGGCAAATAAATGCTCATTAATGTCAATGACGAGTTTCCTCACGTACAAATGTTTGCTCAATGTCTACCATTCTTGCGCAGTGTCTTTAACTACATAACTTCAGAACTTTAAATCGCTCTCAATGCAAATAAAATAATTGAACAACTAATATTAAGACAATATAATAATAATAATAATAATAATAATAATAATAATAATAATAATAATAATAATAATAATAATAATAATAATAATAATCTTTCGATATGAATACAAGGAAAAGAGGAAGCACCTTAGTAGAAAAATCAGGAGAAGCAACAAAGAAAAATGCTGGACAAATCCTTATACAGGAAATGGAAAACGTCCCGTGGGAACAAGGGTAAAAAATTGTAATGAAGTGAAAAACGAGGATAAACAACACTGGACTCAATGACAAAACATGAGTCGGGGAGATAATTATCCCCAAACAACCAGAAATAAAATTGTTAAACAAATGGGATAATAAAATAGAAGAAATAGATCAATTTTCTCTTCGAAATCTTCCGGAGTTTGGGAAACATTTGAAAACTGATAAATCCACCCTAACCTGATTGCATACGAAAAACGTGGTCACAGAAGAATACCCAGACCTTTTATTGGGCGTCTTCAATAAATGCTTGGTGCAGCAACGTTTTGTAAGAGAATGGAAGAAGCAGAACCTACCCCTCTTGATGAAGGGAGATAAACCACTAGAACTATCCTGATCCTATAGACCTACCTGCTTACTAGACACAATGGAAAAGCCCTTATACAACTGGTACTTTAGCGCCTTGAGAAGCATGTGAAAGGAAGTGGCAGCTTAGCAGAAATACATATGGATTCTGGAAAGGACGATCAAGTGGACGCCATTATAGAAGTAATAAGACTGGCGAAACAGCCAGAGAAGGCAATATCAAGGACAAAGGCTTCAGTGCTCTTGTTGCAAACGGTATACGAAATGCTTTCAACTCACTGAAGTGGGACGATGTCCACGACAGAAAAAATATACCTGAATCCCCTAGAAACCTTATCGTAGATTTCCTGAAAGAAAGAGTGGTAATCTGTAATGGAAATGGAGGGACAATTAGGAAGAAGTGACAAGTGGAGCTCCTGAAGGATCCCGTCTTGGACTCTTTTTGAGAAATCTGGTGTACGACGATCTCCCGAAGATCACATTACCTTGGGAAGACAAAATAATTGGGTTTGTGGACGACTCTATGATATTTGTCATGGCTGAAAACAAAGACATCCTCGAAATTCGAGCAAATGAAACTCACCACAGCTATAGGCAAAAAGTTAACAGCAGATAACAATAAAAGAAATGTTCAATGACAGCCACAAATGGATATAATATAAGAAATGATTAGGGGAATTATTATGAAAAAAAATATTTGGGGGAACAAATATCTAGGATCTAGGAATCTACCTAGGAAGAATTATCCTAGGTAAACGAAACAGGGGAGTCCGACATCACCAGCGCCAATAGTATCCATAAAAAATTTCCCCCTCCCAAAATAATAATAATAATAATAATAATAATAATAATAATAATAATAATAATAATAATAATAATAGACCCATCACTTCGATCTCAAGACTCATTTCTAAAACCGCGAAAAGAAAAACAGAAATTTTTGCATTAGAAAACCACATATCCAAAATTCAGAAATCTGTTATACTGGACACTGCCAAATTCGAGATAGTTCTCAGGAGACGAGTTTGATTGAATGACTCAATTACTGTTCAGCCAAGCGCGCAGAGTCAGTAAATACTGTGTAAATAGTTTATCTGATAAGTGTTATGTCATATATGAATATTTCATTTAACTTTTATTGTGATTAAACACAACTGTTTCAACAGTTAATGTGAATTCCGATGTATTACGTAATGTCAAATATATTCGAGAAAATTAATAAAAGATGATAATAATAACAACCACAATGACGCAGCTAAACATTAAGAATTGATCCCTTGATTGATACATAATTTTTCAAAGAAAAAAATTAATATTTATTTATTGAGACACTACATTTCTCCATATCGTTATATTTTTAGTTAAATTTTTTTCCTTTTATGGAGAGATTTTTGTGATTATACGATATTTTATCCAGGTTCTCACCGATTTAGAATTGTAATATTAGGATATTACTTATATTAGGATGTTACTTATAAGTTATTACTTATATTAGGATCCTATTTTTTGGGTTTTAAAGTTTAGGATCACACATTTACCATTTGTGTTTCTTATACTCTAGAAAAATGTCTGCTCTTAAATCGTGCCGCCTTGAGAGCGAACATAGTCTTGTGGCATACCGTCTTTGCGGTACAATGTTACAATGCTTCACATCAGGGAAATACGATTTATAAGAAACTTAATGAACAAATCTTTGTTCGTAAAAGAAACAACCGTGGCGGGAGAGTGTTCCCGAATTTTGAAATAAAAATAAGGAACATTCCGTGATATACTTCTCGAACCTCTCAAGGCTATCAAGAATTAAATCGATGGTATTCGGGTAAACAGGGTTAAGTCATAAATGTGAGTTTGGAGAAAGGTTTATACATAATAGCGTATGATCATTGTTATCAGACAATATTTTAAAAATATTAAATTCACTGCATTTGAATTATAGATTTGTGATATAGATTAGAGATTTTGTCGTATGTAACTCTCTATGCAAAAAACTTCACATTCACAAAAAATGGCTTAACTCCCTTTACCCAAACACCTACTAATAATGCGGATCTCGACCATAGGGACCATATTCCCGACACTAGGGAATAAGATTTTTCCCTCCAGGAAGGTGGGGTGCACAACATACTCAATTTTATACGTAGATTACGAACATCACAATAAAAACGTCATATCACGTCACGGTTTCTAAATATACCGTATCTTTATACCGTTTTTGCTATTAAGGCAAATACATTTAAATTGCAAGTGTAAGATATGTAGAATCAATACGCATAAAATCTATTTAAAAATAAAATATTTGTTCAGTTCATCTACGCCACTTTCATGAGAGATCAACAAAATTTGACTTTCGTTTTGTTTTTTTCCCTTCTATATTTTTCCTTTTTCTCGCAGTTGGTAGTCCCACTCAATTACGAGTAAGTCTTAGTGGATGTTTTGACAACATGTCAACTGCACCACCATATTTCCTACTGCGCGTCATTCGACGAAGCGAATTATTTTAACTCCTTACCGTAACACAAGTATACAACTGTTGTGGCAGAATCGGAGTCAGTCGGTGTGTTGCGGAACTGTACCCGCAGAACGTGAGAAGTTCGCGTCTGGTATGCACGTGCCTCGAATACATTAATACATTCCAGCTCTGTTTTCTTTATAAAGTGAAATTCGCCACATGATCTGTGAAAATGAAGTGGTTGGATAAACTGCAAATCGTCATTTCACATCGAAAGTGGGAATCAACCCGATTCTGTTAATTACTTTGTTACATTTGTAGAACTGTACAACGTACCTTAGGTCGTGGAAGTGTGGAAAACTCAAATTATTGTCATTAACTCTACCAATGTTGTGGAGAATACCAACTAACCATTTTAATGTCTGCATTAAAATGGTTACACGAAAGAGGTACGACGAAAATAGTTTTTTTACTCTCCAGTATAATTAAGTATACTGTCGCAAAAACAACATAAATAATTTGAGATTTTTATATTGAGTTAGTCGAATGAATGACAGGCACATTTTCCTGAAAATTATTGACTAATGACGTCATATGAAGCTTTTAAACAGGGTCATGTTTATGTAACCTATTTTTCTTTCTTGGGTTTCAATTCCTTCATTTCATGATAGTATGAGATAACATTGTGTTTGGAAACTTCTCGTCGTTGACTCTTATCGAATTATTGGATTTTTTCATGGTACATTACCAAGTTATATCTTGCTTCATAAACGCTGTTAAGTCGAACTCACTAATTAGAATACAAGAGAAAATTTTGAAACCGTTCTTGATGGAAGAGGTGTCACGGGACACTTCAAAAAATTAGGAAATTGACCGTCTATCTTAATAATTGAATAATGTTTAATATGAAAATATTACCCTACTATAACTTAAACTATTTTCCACAACTACATCATTATTTGTTCATTTTAATACCACTGTAGCACACACAACAATAGTGTATCGCTTTACTGGATACAAGGACAAGCTTCCCGTTTCAAAACCAATGACTCGACCACAACAATGTAGTAATCAGTTATATGTAAGGAAAAACAGTTTTATAGCGATTCTTGAGATACATTTATTTATATATTATACATGAAAAATTGCCTATGAAAGAGGCTGGCTTTTTCTTGATAAAACCCGTTTTGAACAATAACAATTTCATTCATAAAATGCATTGTTTATTACTTGCTGAGCTTGGCGCCGCCGTTGACTGCTCTCATTCTAAATTCTGTTCTCATTCTTTTATTTGAGAAAAGAAATATTGAACAGGGTTGGATCGTCCATGCCTAGAATGTGATATGAAAAAGTGTGGATACAAATATTTTGTGTTTGATCGTACAATTATGTATAATTTTCTTCAATCTGATGTCTGAAGTCGTAGCGATTCCTGTATTGCATTGAACAGAACATCGTTTTGTTGAGAGGAATCAAATGAGTTCTTGGTCGTCTCTGTTCATACCAAACGTCCAAACGCTTTTACGTTCTCCCCCCCTCCCATCTAAAAACAAGTTTTTTTAGAATCTCTTTTATTTTTTGGGAGAATGGGAAGAAAAATGTTAGTTCCCCGCCAGCAGACAGACGCGTCGAATGACAACTTGCTTGTTCTAAAAGTGAAGAATTCTTAACGACCAATTGATGAAATATTGAAGGCAGGTTAACAGGGCTTGGTCAGAAGTAAAAAGGATCTAGAAGCTGGTTGTTTGCCGACGTTTCAGAAAATTTATTTCCTTGAGGATGGGAATAAATTTTCCGAAAAGTCGGCAAACAACCAGCTTGTAGATCCTTTTTACTTCTGACCAAGCCCCGTTAACCTGCCTTCAATATTGTCCCAAAAGGTGGACTGCAAGGGAAGAACGGAAAGACACACGCGAGTTATCTGGATTATGTATTTAGAATTACTATAGGGATTGAATTCTTACCTTTATGATAACAAACACCAGTCTGCAAATATCCAGCGCTGATGCAAGTCCAAAATCATGACTGCAGAAGACGATGACACACAAAAAAGAAACAATGCTCGGTGTTAATCTATAAAATTAATCTGGAAGTAATAGAAAATATTAATTAAATTATTAAGATTAAAGTATTGATATTATCAAACGAATGTACCTATGAAAAGTATTTCATAAAAATATTCTTAAAATCGAATTTCTAAAACTTGTTTATAACATAATTTAAGGAAATTTTTTCTACATTTTTTCATTGCTGCTAAGATTTTTTTTTTTCATATGACCGATTGCTTGAATTATATTGCTGTTTCATCAAACGAATTCACTAAACAGCAAAGATGTTAAGAGTGCAATGACATTTGGTTATTTCTTGCAGTCATTGAAAACAGCAGCAAGAAGTAATTCTAATAAACTATATGTAAGTTTATTATTATGACCAATCAACTGCAAATTCTGCCTGCAATACCGACACTGAATTACATCCGGCAAAATAATGCACTTAAAATCGGAAAACCTTCGTTTTTATCATCTCCAAAGCAACAGTGTTCTTCATTCGAATAGGCATTAGGTCTACATGAAATATGAAGAAAAAAAATAGCTTATAACAAATGAGATTTTGTAGCCCTAGCGCTGGGTAGCTTCGTTGCCTCTGATGCAAATCGTCCAGAGATATGGTAGCTTCTTCAGCGAGAGTTTCTTACCTGCGAGGATTCCGAGGATCCAGTGATCGTGGATGATTCTCGAGTGCCGGCTCCACAGTGAACGGATGTTCGGAGCACACCCACGCCAGGGACAAAGGCCGCGAGCGCACCTCTGGAGGGGGCGTTGGGTCACTGCTTTCGGCATCACTGCGCCGTTTCCGGGCAGGGCAGGGCCCGGGCGGGCAGCGAGGGAAACTGATTCACAGCTACGCGTACACAGCGTTACTAGATGAAATGGATATCTAAGTACAGTCGACTCAGGTTATTGTGAATTCGGATGTAAACCCTCCGTTATAGTGATTGATTGTTAGGGATTCTGTGCGCGTCAACTATTATCATCATTAGTCCCGTACGTGAAATGCGTGTTTTTGCTCGGGAGGTGACGGTGTCGAAAATTCTGCCGCCGTTGGGACTCGAACCTAGGATCTCCCAGTCAGAGGCACTGCAGTGACATCAGTTGATGCACTGAGCCACCGATCCTGGTCCCCGCTGATGGGAGATACCTGGTTGGGGAAAACCCGCTAGCTGACGGTAGGTCGGCGCCGGATATCGACTTACCGGGGAAGATCACCGTCACCTCCCGATAAAGAAACACGCACTACTCTTAGGTGACTAATGACCTCAGTAGTTGACGCGCCCGGAATCACTAACAATCAATCAACCAACCATCAGCGGAGCACCACCCCAGCCAGGACAAGCTCTAAGCTCCCGACCGGTCTCCCGGCATGTGTGGTAGTGTAATGCATGTTAGTGCATTAAGGAGTGAGAATAGAACAAGGAAGAGGAAGGAAAGATCGCGCGCGGCCCGTGATCCGTTTGTTAGGGTACTGCTCCGGCATTCGCTTAGTGTTGATCGGAAAAAACACGGACAACTACTGATCAGAGCAGCCGGCCGCTAGAATTCTCCTCCAGATCACGACTGAATTCGATCCAGCTGACAAGCCAGAGTCGAAAATCCTGTCGGGACTCTAATCTAGGACCTCCCGGTCAGAGGGACTGGAGTGACATCAGTTGATGCCCCATCTCTCGCGGTCTCGGTTATAGCGAACTTTAGTCCCTGCTCCGTTTCACTTACATTACATAAGCATAAGAAAATTCGGCTATAGTGAACGTAGGGAATAAGTCTTGGAAGTTAATTTGATTTCGTATGTTATTAGACCAGTAAAAGGCGTATAGTGGGAGAGATGTGTTCCAACAGTGCAAGAGGCATTGACTGGGTCCAGACTGCATTACGATACTTACAGACAGAAGACAATGCAGAATCAAGTACAGAGAGAGCACGAACTCTGGAGAAGGATCTAGAGAAATTACTAATGAAAAATGTGCGAAATAAACAAATGAAAATGATTCTTTTTTTTAGGACAAATAAAAATATTGAAATTTTCAATTCGTGCTGTTAATGAATTTTGCTGTAACTCTATATTAAGGAAGTCAATCATTGTAGAGATATTCTTTCTAATTTTGACATCTGCTGATATAGTGAACCAAATATTTTAGTCTCCCGAAACTCACAATAACCGGAGTCGACTGCACTAACCTTCAAAATTCCTGGTACTTTTACTTACTGGTACAAATGACAATTTATTTAAATTCTGAAATAGTTCCTATAAAAACTCTATTATGTTTCCAACAGCAGTTTTTTTTACCAATATCATGGTTATTTGTAATATTTGTGTAAGTTTTAAATTACTGAAGAAAAACAATATATAAATCTTATAAAATCGTACATCATCAATTACCGTAGACATTTATATTTAACAGACGCAAAGAAAAATTTCAAAAGTTTTAAGGCGTGAAAGGAAACTCAAGAAGCGTATTCAACCTGTGCTTCCAAAAGATCGTGGCATACACTTTTTGCCATTGTTGACTGTAGTTCCGGCAGATATAATTAATTGTTTGCGGAAATGATTTTGTAGAATCAAGTCTATTTTTTGAACGAACGGCACACAAGAACTTCATCCGTTGATGGATACAGACCAGAAAGACTTCATTTCTGTAGTAAAAGTACGAGAAGTAAAAATCCGTATGAAATTCAATTTCATCTAAACCATAAATTCTCTACTTTTTATTCAGATTTAATCTTTTATTCTTCGACTTCTTTTTTTAAATGTATGTGTGGTTTGTTTACATTGCTCTATCATTTTAGACGTTCCTCTTTTCTATTCTTGATTCATCTTTTTCAACTCGCCCTTCCTTCTTCATTACCGTATTCTGAACGATAATAATTTCATTATTCATTGTGGAGATGATTGTATCACTAGACGTGAAAATCATATTGTGCCCAAAATTTTCCCGCGGAAAGAGAATCCAGTGAGGCTATTTTCTTTTAAAATTACCAGGAAATTACAAAATTTTTGTTAATAAGTGCACTATGTGCGCTTTTTGTTCTAAACGTGCGATGAATTTGTCTGAGACATATGACATTTTGAATTTACTTATTTGCGACTTGATTATTGAATGTGCCTTAACTACGATTACCTTTCACAAGTTAATTTATTTAGTTTTATTAACCACATTCTACGGGCCATTCTCTTCCTTTCACCTCCACTTTCATTTCCATTATCTGCGCAAGAATGTAATAATTGATTGTTACCAAATTTGTCCTTTCTCTTTTGAAAGAGACATAAAATGAATCCTTTCTCGTACATCGATGTCATGTATTCGACAACGACGAAAATTTCGGTCAATCGTGGTCACAAGGAACGTATTGGACAGACATCTCTCGAGAATCAAGTCTCATTGGCAGAATTGGTAGATTACTCCTCATCTCCCAGAACACTTCGCCTTCTTAATTTCCACTATTGTTCGAGCGTTCTCCGTCAGAGGTGCAAGATAATTCTCATCTCTCAGACACTCTCACATTAAATCAACCCCTACACCAGGGTTGTCCAACGGGCGACGACATTGTGCGTCCAGCGCACGAGCTCTACTGGGATCAAAGCCACTTTCAGTGTAAGGATTTATTCGGTTCAAATTTAAAGAATTAATTTTCTAGTAAATTCAGAAATTCGAAATTATCCCATTGTAGTTCACTGCATTGTGCACGGTACGGACTGATATCACGCATGGTTCCATCCCCTCTCGTTTAAGAGCAGCCAGGCACAGTGATCAACAATACGGCAAGTCAGGTGTGGATCACCCGAGTAATGAAAACATGGCCCCCAACCATATTTAACGTTTTAGTTGTGGCCCTTGACGTCTTGCAAATTCGACAACCCTGTTCTACACCATCACACGCTAATGTTTCATTTGCAAACCTAAATATCACTTAGCTTTATAATTTTCGATGCCGGAGCAGTACCCTACCAAACGGGCCACGGACCGCGCGCGATCTGTCCTTCCTCATCCTTGTCCTATCCTCTCCCCTTGTACACACACTTACACAAACATGCACTACACTACCACATATTCCGGGAGACCGGTCCTGAGCTTCGAGCTTGTCCCGGCTGGCAGTGCCCCGCTGGTGGGAGAGTCCTGGTTAGGGGATACTCCACTAGCCGACGGTAGGTCGGCGCCGGATCTCGCCATCCAGCGGGGGAAGATCACCGCCATCTCCCGCGAAAAAGCATGCACTACACTAACGGGACTAATGACCAAAGCAGTTGACGCGCCCGGAAACAAGAAAAAGCAATCAATTTATAATTTTCGAATCAATAAGTGCACTGTTTAACTTTTATATTTTCGGCAGGAAGGGAGAAACTGGCAGGAGAAAGGCAGATGAAAACAAGCTGTTTAGCCAAATATGCTAAAGTAACCCAAATTTTAACAAACGCTTGTGATAAATCTCATCATATTTTGATAAAAAAGCGCATGATATTAATGGTTTTCAGGCTGCTAAAAAGTTGAAACCTATAAAAAACAAAGAATCATCGGTGGACCATGGAGCCCCTCCCCACCTTTATGGTAATGATGGTATGAATGATGAATATGGATATCGATGAAATGAACCAAGAATTCTGATTAAACGATTGTAGATTATACTCCTATTTTTTGATCGTATACGTAGTTTCTTCTGAATTTTGTCAAAGGATATTATTATAAACTGCCGTTTCAAAGTAGAAAAGCGCTTTTTGTCGCCACAAGCAGCGATAAATCGTACAGAATCTCATAGCCATTACAGAGGAAGTTAAACGAATATTACCTATATGTGAATCACCTTAGCACAGTGAATACGAGTTTGTGACTTTGGTGCTTATCTATTTTATTTTGTTAGAGAGTAAGGTTAGGCACCAGGCGCTAAAATCTCTTTAAACTTGGTGTAGTGATATTCTTCATCTGCTTGCGCAATCTGAGAAAACACAAAACCTGCGTGGCAGATATATCTCGCCCGACACCTTGCGTTCCATTAACTGCAAAAGTGATAATTAACATGTAGAATAAGTGGCTTCCCAAAAATATCAAGAAAAAAATTTTACAAGAAAAATCAAATTAAGAAGTCATAAAACATAATTATTATTAATATTTAAATTTTTTTTTTAGAATTTTCGCTATATTTTGGTTTTGCAAGTTAAAAAGTACAAAGAAATTAAATGTTAACAATACCTATGAACCCTCCTGAGCAATAGGACATTGGGCAATTGAAATGAGTTATGAGAAATTCTCGAATAGGTGCTGATTTGTCAGTTACGCAACATTTATGCTCTAGTAATAATGTCAAATAAAAAAGTAAATCTAAAATTGTGAAAGATTTTCCACAAATTTGCTCGCAGAATCATTAGCCAGCTCCATCTTTGCCGAAACAAATACTTTAAGTTCGAAGAAAAGGTAATCCAAGAACAAAACATGGGAATGACAATGTATTGCTTACCACAACTAATAAAAGAGGTATTAGGGAGAAAACCAAATAAGACAAGGAAGAGTTCTCCAGGGTATCGTTATTTAGAAGCTCGCCTTGTCGCTTTCATATTTGAAGAACGTGTAAGAGAAAAATTACAAATGTTCGCTTTAAAGTTGTTCATGTCAAGAAAGTATTCTAACATTCAGATAGAGTAAAGAAAGCTTGATGTTTTGTAATAAATCTGTATAAAATGTTCATTTATTGAATCGTATACAAGGCGGAAGGTAAAGGTAAAATGTGCAGAATTAACATTAGTATATTTTGATGAGATTACATACCTCTTTTCGAGGTTTTTCTTTCGAACGAGGCGACAACTAATTGCGTTACTTATGAATGGAAACTTAATTAAATTGTTTCCTCCTTTCCCTCCCAACACCTGTTGTGATGCAATCGGACTATGCTTTTTCATGTAGCCAAACGTGAAAGGGAATTTTTAGGAGGGGGGGAGGATCTTACCGCGGGATCCATGCATTGGGCATTGTGCTTACTGACACGGCAACAAATCAAAAGGTCTCATTTGCGTACAATTCATTACACCGGCAGTTGAGCTTCCTCCGGGAAGAAAATTAATAAAAATTCATTGACACTTCGCTGGCATACCTTTCGGTGGAAGCATTGAGACTTGCAAGCGTAAACATAAACTTAAGATACGAATGTGAAGTTTTCAAAATCTTCGCTTTCGTGTTGGCGGTAACGTCATTTGATGACTACACATCACCGTGGAACACACACGCACACACACTGAAGACGAAAAAAGCGCCGCCAAAACTACTTTCTCCATAACGACACAAGCCACTGCAATTTTTAGAAGCATGTTGTGTCTCATCATTATCGATTAAACAGTACATAAAACTACACATTGTGCCCAACGTGTTACACCTATTCTCGCAATATCACATCCATTTTACTGTCGTTCCATTATACATTAAATTTCTGTACAAATTTATAGTATAGGTATATTATCCGATACAGCAATAAGTATGCTTGGGCGTGAGTCAATTGTTAATGGTACGTTAATGTCGATGTTAAAAGCAAATGCGTATGACCTTAATCCACATAAGGTTTTCAATGAATACGAACCTTAATCCCGGCATAGCAGTTGAACCGGTGGACTCTGCGCCGTTAGAGCTGATGGCAGGCAGGGGAAGGAAGACGCGATGAGCTCTCGCGATTTGCAAACAAATGTACTTGGAAGAGAAAAACAACAACAAAGTAAACGTAGATCTAAAATTAGCGCAAAAATATGGATTTGGAAATCCGAAAATTTGATGATCATAGAAAATCATGCTGCATCATTGACACTTCGCTGGCATATCTGTCGTTGGAAGCATTGGGCGGTATAAGCGTAAATATAAATATAAGATACAAATGTGAAGTTTTCAAACTCTTCACTTTCGTATTCATGGTAACGTCATTTAAGAACACATCACCCTCACTCACACACACAAAACGTAAAAAGCGCCACTAAAACTGCTTTCTGCATAACGACACAAGCCAGTGCAATTTGTGAAAGCATGTTGTCTCTTATTATCACTGATTAAACGTTCCATTGAACTGCACATCGCGCAAAACTCCTATTACACCTATTCTCTCACTATTACATCCATTTTACTGTCGTTCGATTGTACATTAAATTTCTGTACAATTTTATTGTATAGGCATCGTATAAGTATACCAATAAGGACTGATTGATTTATAAAATTCTAGGTCTCGAAACGCTCCTCAACATAATTAATAGAAATATTTATAGATTTATAGTATAACTTAATAATAATTTCCGAAGTATCGGAGCGTCGTTACGTCGCGTTCCGCCAGAAATCAAGCCGTACCAATAAGTACATATTTGTGTGTGAGGCGATAGTTAATGCTACGTTAGTGCCGACGTTCAAAGCAAATGCGGTGACCTCAATCCTTATAACGTTTTCATTGAGAGTGAACCTTAATCCGGGCAAAACAGTTGAATTCTGCGCGGTTGGGGCTGAAGGCCGGGAGGGAACGGAGGCGCAGGCGACGGCAGGGGCACGGCTCTGGGCGTGGGCGGAACGGGGTTGGCGGCTGCGGGTGAGCGCAGGAAGCAAATGAGAGGGGGCGGAGTAGCGATCGGGGTCGCGAGCTATCGGAGCGCGCCTATTGTCGAGGGCCGCCCGGCCGTGCGGCAATGCATCCGCCCCCGCCCCCTCGGCGGCCGGTCGAAGCGTCTAGACTTTGCCCTGATTTCGCGACCCGGATATGCAGTCGCCCGTCTATGCAACTAGCGGTACACGTAGATAGTAGTAAGCGCTTTCTTTTGTTTAATATAACAAATTATAAGAAATACAGGAAGAACTTAAGAATGTAGTGATGACTTATCAATTAAAAGAAATGTTTTTACAAAATTAGCTATCCCCGTCTTTCTCGGTGGGTTGGTGTAAAATTATGTACTCAGATTTCCAATTTAATTAATATTGTAGTAATATCACCACTCAACGATAAAAAGCACTCACCTTAGGAATAATGGAAAAGGCTACAGTGAGGGTCATTAAGTAATAATAACGATTTATATTTCAAGATGTTAACTATGAGGGGTGTATTATTATCAGAAGCGAGTGAGGTGCCTTTCTAAAGTGTCTTATTATAATGTGCACTATTTGATTTTGTTTTACTCCAGTATTAAATAAAATACAAAATAATAAAAGGAAAGGTTAGGACAACGCTTGGTTACGCACGATGAGACGTCGAATGTAGATTGAATTAAAAAAAACAATCACTCGTAGGTGATAACGAGCTACTGTATCACAATAATATCGAACAAGAGGAAGCGTATTTAACATTTTGAAGAAGAAGAAGAAGAAGAAGAAAAACAAACAAACTTGGGAGCGACAATGTGTCTCCCATATTTGTCAGTTCTCATCAGGACCATATCCCAACCTCTGACGCTAGCCAGCAGCCGCATGGTGGAAACGGCGGTCCTTGCTTGGCACACTAGGCAGCTGCCTACGGGCCCAACCTGATGGGGTATATCCACATGATAAAATATAAAAGCGATCTCAGAAAAATTTTAAAAATATTTTAGCATACAATTTTGGAAACGAAATTTTACTAGTTATGCGTCTTTTTAAATAAAGATTCTAATAAAAAAACGATGATTCGATTCATCTTTTAGAAGTAGTATTATAAAGACGTGTCGACCTCGTATGTCGGGTCCTCTTCAGTTTCTGAAGGACAATGTTACAAAAAATATTTAAAAAAATTATCCGTTTCATTTACATAAATACGGTACATAAGGTATTTAAAAAATACGCTAAACACGGTGAGACAGAAGAAAGTTGCCTGTCGTGGTGTGAGGTTACATGCACGTGTTAAGAATATATGCATATTGTAGGTAAACAAATACCATAGTCCAAGTATCAATATTAAGAAACATCGAATCACTTGAATTATCCATGTTAGAAAGTAATCTTATTGGATCTCTGAGTTTAGAGCAGCTAAACATGGTAGCCATCGCAAGGCGTCTGTACGATAGAACTATCAACATCAATTTGATAACTCGATGAACGACCTAGTGAGCCAGAGTCAGCGGAGAAATGAGATCTCGCGTATAAAAATAGAGATGTGGCAGAAAACTTTTTTTATAAAAAAAAACCGGAATCTGTAGGTATAAAAGCAAATAATTAAGGGGGAAAATTAAACACACACTAACCATGTCAGGGGGCAAAGAAATATTATAGCACATTGATAATTTTGTCATAAATATTGAGTAAATTGGAAGATTATTGTAATTTGTCATAAATATTGTGTAAATTGGAAGAATATTTTGGTCATTTAAAATAGATTTATGTTTTTTTTAATAAATAGCATATCTGATTTAATATTAATATTTTGTACGCTTCTGCTCAGCTACTAAAAGGAGGGATCGCAATTCATTTATCGCCTAGGGAGCTGGTTCTTGAAGTCCGGCCCCCGGGGATCGAGAGGGGGCGGGGCAGGTAAAGCGCACTCCCATTGAGCGCGCGCGGCGGAGGCGGAGGCGGAGGCGGCGGCTGGAGGAGCCGACCACTTCCGGCGCTTTGTGGCCGGGGTCGCGCGGGGCGGGCGCGGGGGCGGGCGCGGTGCGTGACTGCGCGGGCCAGGTGGTCGCTGGGTGGGTGGTTGACCTTTGGCCGCGCGCCGCTGGGTCGAGTGGGCAGCGCGGACAGTTAGGTCGCGTTGGAGATCTGCTAGATGAAATGCCCCCGCTGGCCTCCAGAAGAAAGAAGGGGGGAACGTGTATGCGGCCAAATACGTGTCGGTAAGAAATTAACGTTTTCTATATATGCTGGCCCCGATGATTATGAGCGTTAAGACACGGTTGAAGCAATCTGGTGATTGGATGGACACGGATTTGGCCCCCGCCAGGTGCCGGAAATTTTGGTATTTACGTTTAGCATCCGCTAGTTTATGGGGCCTGTCGTAAGAGAATTTGTTGACCGACCACTCTAATCAGTACTTTCCGATATTGCTTCCAGGACGATGCTAGACTCTAGAATGTGGTCCAATAGACGTGCGCGATTCTCCCTTTCCTACCCAGACCCCATTCTCCATCCTTAGAGCCGAGCTATTGGCCGATAAACCTCCATCGATTGACACAAGGGTCTGAGGTAGGCCACTGCCGAACTAGGAGAGTTGTTGGGACATAAAAAGTTGATGTACGCTGGCTGTATCTTACGCTCGAAATAAGGACGCTTGACGATAATCAACGGTTGCTTCCGTTTACCCTTCACGCGTAGGCGTCGTGGCCTCAGGAATTGCTCGTTCTGAACGTATGCGACAAGTGACAACGGAATTATTTCGTTCTCCGAAAATCGCATTAGAATTATTCTAATGTGATTTTCGAAGAGAGAGAAAAGAATAGTTGAAGCTTGCTCCGTTCGATAGGGCATTTTCACACTATTAATTCGCAGATTTTGTGTCGATCGAAGACCAGGAAGAGTGGTTAGTCACATTTCAAGCTTTAAAGCACTCGTCCGGAAAGGAGGATGCTTCCCTTACGCATGGAACTTCACTTTGAGTCTTAAAATCTGCTAAGAATTACCTAGAACTAGGAATTATCTAGTGCATTAGAACGATTCGTTAGAAAGAGTAAGATGTACAGATAAAGATAACTTGCTTCTTTACGTCCTCATATAATTGTGTTCATACTTCTATGCATGCAGTGTATGCATATTTGTTTTCATATTTCTAAGCAAATTTGTAGGCCGATTTATCTGATTAGATCTGTCCGTAATTGCTTCCAAACGAATGCTGGAGGAGTACTTTAGTATGTGGCCAACGGCCGCGCGCGATCCTTCCTTCCCCATGCTGTCCCCACTCTCCAGCCTTATGGCCGAGCGATTGTCCGATCATCATTTCTTGAATTGCACATTTTATCTCGCTGCTAGAATCTAGGACTTCTGTTCGGCACCAGTGTTCGTTAATTAATGAATACTGGATTTCATGTTACTCGTATGAATACAACTTGTTACGAAGACCCCAGAGTTACGTGTTAACGATTGGTTTCAATGGTCGAATAAGTGAAATGTGTTGTAAAATATCCGGGATCAGTGAGGTAGCTACCACAATAGTAGGCTATATAATTTTAATATCACATTTAGCCAAACACGTGTTTCAGGAAGACTCTTCCCATCCTCAGTGGTTCTACAATTTTAATTACATAAACAAATTAACATATGTATCAATATCAACCTAGACACATAATCATATATAAACTAATGAACAATAAAATAATTATTTAAAAAATAGTACTTACCCCAGTAACACAGATTAAACACACAAACTCATAGCGAGTCGTCTAAGCATGACGCCATTTGATACATATGTTCATTTGTTTATGTAATTAAAATTGTAGAACCACAGAAGATGGGAAGAGTGTTCCCGAAACACCTGTTTGCCTAAATGCGATACATATTAAAATTATATAGCCTCCTATTGTAGTAGATACCTCACTGAGCCCAGATATTTGATCATGGATTACCACAAAATCTCCGCTGCCACCACAGAATTTATTCGAAATGTGTTGTATTTGTATTACTAGAACTTACAACGTATTAAAGTTCAAGTATAATGAACGAATAACATATTGAAAGGCGTTTTATCTACGTCAAATACTACTATTGATGATTGTACTACGACTATAGATAGAACCCGCGGAACGAACAGATTACACAGATGAGAATGGTTATTATTGGAATATCCAATACTCTTCTTGGAAGGGATTGCAATACAACGGAATAGTTTCAGATGTCTTTACAATAATATAACCTGTCTATTATCTTTTAAAACCTTATCACAGAAGACCTACTATTTTTGTTCAGAACGAATTTCCAATCGTAATATTCTCTTTTACTTAGGATTCTCACTAGAATTCAACGTACTTTAATTTTAGCAGCGATTTTTAGTTCCATCGGAATAAAAGTCGATTATTAGATCTGCATGTGTGGCTACGCAATGCACGGCATTGTGGGACCGAACAGTTGGGGCCGGGTGAGGCGGGACGAGAAGGGACAGGGAGGGCGTGGTGAGGTGTGGCGAATCGGATCGGGGCAGAGTGGAAAACGGCGGGGCGGGGATCAAGAATTTACTGTTCATTTTCCTGTCTGACGAATAATATAAATAAATACAGAAGCAATGCAGGACGTTTCAGCTAGTTAAGATAGAAGCAAAATAATTGTGTGATCTCTTCCTCGATTCTTCTCTTCCTGTGTTTTTTTGAGAATTCGAGCTTCACGAAAGTTCCATTAAGCCATGGTTGAAGTGTACATATGTGATGCGAATTCCGAGAAGACAGAATAAGGGTCGCATATCCGCTTCTTCACATGTATCGAATAGCAAACGCCCTTGAATATTTGTTTCTACAGGCGAAGGGGAATCATCCTTCTATCCAGGCGTTTTCTTGAAGCTATGCACATGCTCAGGGCATCAACTGATGTCATTGCAGTGCCCCTAACCTGAAGGTCTTAGGTTCGAGTCGAAATTAACATAATAGAGTCGATGGTTTATGAGAGGCTGTTGAATTGGAAGGTTACGAAAGTCTCTCGCAAACCCCCTTTGTTCACTACAAATTGCACATAAAATGACGTGGATTTGAAACCCAATTCCGGAAGAAGGGAAGAATTCTGGCGTGCTACACGATAGCCAGTCTCATAAGATTTGTAAAATAATAGATTCGAAATGAAACTCGTCTAATGACTCTTATACAAAACTCTCCCCAAACTCTAACGTTTGGTTAATTGGTCAGTAACATTCGGATTAGAGCAACTCGTTGCTATCAATACCTTCTCCAGATAAAATCTTTTCATCGCTGACGCATATGACGTGACACATTGCGTATTATGTAAAATTCGTTTTTTTTTCTCAGAATCTACAGCATGTTATTTCCCAGTAGTTTGAACGATAACGATAAAATATAGTATGACATTAAATGCCATTCTTAGTCCCTGGGGTTGCTTAAGGACAGCGTTCTAGCTTTCTGTGAGGCTGTCTCAATTCGATTCCCAGCCGGGCAAAAATGACGCTGTAGATTTCTAAAATAAATCGTTTGAGTTTATATGGCTGTGGGACGAAAGAAAAAGCTCAGTCAAGACAAGAACGATTGTATCGGTGATGGGAATACGTCATGCGCCTTTCCACATGCTTTACTTACTCTCAGGCGTGGATAATAGGGCATAGGCCTTGCGAAGGCCTAGGGGCGTAATTAATCCGACCCCTAAATGCCAGATACATACACACATTGCGTTTTCTGATATCTCTGTTAAAAATGTTATTTTCGAAGTACTGAAATATAACATACTTCAAGAAACACAATATAAAGCACTATTGGACCCTGTGCGTATATACAGGTAGTTCGTGGTGGTGCCGGCAAATGACGCAATATTCGTAACAATATGGATGCCCTCTTTGGTATAATGCCTCTACCACCGATCTTCATAAATTTCAAATAACACTAAATTGAAACTTACATTAAAACTTTTCAGTTTTCATATTATTTTTTCAATTACGTAATTAAAGTTAGTGATACCACTTGTATTAAGTTATTGGTAACTATTTACCCGTCGATTAAATTCTGGCTTCTTGCCATTCTGTTATGTAGAGTTATGTATATTCAACTTCCTGAAAAATTGTATTACAAATTGAGCAGGAAGCAAATAAATATGTTAAAAAATGTGATTCTGATGTAGTTCAGTGCCCGGATGACAATAGTGAAAACCATTTTTCGCTATCACATGAATTTTCTTTGGGAAACGCAATTTTATCTGCAATCGGCTGCGTTAATTATATTGTCGTATTATATATTACATTGTTACTTTATTAATATTATTGCCCAGTTTTGGAAGAGAGAGGGGAGGGAGAGATAGGTACTTAAGTTAGGTAAAGGTAAGTTGCACTTGCATCAGTCAATCGATAGAGAGATCACAGAGTATCTATTGTTGAAGTGTGTAAATCCACTAACGTGAATAATATTGTTTGTGCATATTCTTTTTTTTAAATTTATTTATTTTAGGTCGCATAAACTGCAAGGTCATTAGCGACCACACCAATTACAATATCTGAGTACATAGTTTACATTTAGATCTCTAATAAAAATTACATTGTTTTAATACCGAAATTCTACATTAGTAAAATACACGCAGTTCACAAAAATTAGCATGTTGTTTTGACTCAAATTTCTGATATAATACCAATGATTTGACAAAATTTGATCACTGATTTTAATAGTCAGGGAATATAAAAGTGCACCAATGTGCTGTCCCCGCAAAAGATTTTTCCGCCGTTAGACGAACTTGGGATATGACGCAATGATGTGGTCCAAAGTTAGGTTACAGCAACATAGATCACAAGTTCGGGGGGAATTCTTTTGTAAGAGGTGAAGGTGAGTTAATTTTGAGTGTCCCGTCCGGATTCGTGTTATGACCACTTGCCCTCTTCGGCTAAGATTTATGCTGGTTACTAATGTCATAAAGTATTTAAGAGTTTTATGAATACTGCTTGCTTTATATTCTTCCCAAGTACCATTCCATTTTACCTTCATTAGTTCCCCAAAATGCTTCAAATTATCAGTGACAGTGTAGAATCGGTTGTGCATTTTATTGTTTTTCAGATTAACAACTGCGGTTACTCTTCTATTTTCACTATTTGTGATATTTTTGTGTGTCTGTCACTCGATGTCTAGGAAGTCTGTTAATTCAGCAAATATTTTCTGCAATGTGTATGGCGGATTTAATTCTAAGACATCCCATTTCTCCGATATCCAAAAAGGCGGCGAATTGCATTTTAAGTGAAAGGTAGACAAGACTAAGTATTGGCACCACAGAACTGTTGCTCCAGCTATTTAAGAGGTTGGATGTATGGAACTCACCCATCTAGGCCATTTGCAGTACCACAGTTGTAGAGGGAACCTAGGGACATTACAGATTGCGTTTGTTTAACGAAAATAACAGGAATCTCTAGTAAATCAAAACACACAATTTCTTATCCAAATTAGGAATCTGCAATGCGCTCAGCTCCGCATTCTGATTCTCTCTCAGTTCCAAAGCCACCAACGGAATGGGCAATTAAAAAAGATGAAACAGATGTTGGTAGTGACAAACTCACAGCTCACGAAGCTCAAGAAGATCTTTATTATACACCATCTGCAGCACGGTTACAACTACAGCTATTGTGTCAGGCAGAACTGAACTATCTTGTAAGAGAATTCTTGCAAGAACGAAGGAATTTTCATTGAGTCTCAGATCCGTGACTTCATGAAAGGTATTACCTTTGAACAGTTGCTGACAGATACTGAGAAGGCAGCTTGGCTTGCATTTAAAGATGTATTCGACAATGAATTGGGAAACGCAATTTATGAGAATTACAAGGAACAGACGAACCACATGCTGAATTGTTACAAGGCTACAAGGAACAACATGTCTATGAAATTACATTTCCTTGATTTCCACCTAATCTTGGAGATGTGAGTGACGAGCATGGTGAGCGATTTCACTACGATATCGCTGCCATGGGAAGACGATATAAGGGAAGATGGCCACCAGACCGTTTGGCAGATTACTGCTGGATACTCATACAAGAAGTATTACCATCCAACCACAATTGTAACGATTCCAGAAAAAGTTCCTACTTTGTAAGTTCATTTGAAGCTTTATTCAGCTTTCTCGTACTGTGTTCATTTTGTTTCGTAATGCAAATTAATTACAAAAATAATTTAATACAAACAATTTTAGTAATCAAAATAATTTTTGTTACATGATCTGTAGATTAATACACTATTGATTCCTCTTGTATTGTTAATGAGTTGTTTCCAAGATTCTCGAAAGTGGCGTATCTTTTCCAGGGAAATTGGTACGTGATGGAACATTTCTGATTATATTTTCGTATCCATTGTATGCTATTTAGTAAAGAACACGTACTTTCATCTCGCCGCAAGACAAAATTAAAATATGTTGCACTATGTTATTCGAACCACTAATTTCATTGAAAACATCCAGCAATATCTGAGAGAATTAGAATGTCATATTTTTAATCCCCAAATTACAATCTATTAAATCCAAGCTAAATGACGAATGTGTTCATATTTAGTAGGTAACTTACATATTTTAGTTATAAAAACCTTTTTTTAATCAATATTAATTATATTGTATCTAAAATGACGCAGAATAAAGAAAAAATTCTTTCTGCTAGTATTCAATTTTCTTTACTTTTGTGGTATAAAAATACATTTAATGTGGGCAATGAACGAATTTAGAAACTATATTGTTTCTAAGCACAATTTTATGTCGAAATTTATTGTACGTCATTACTAGGGCTGTGATTTATATGTATTTACATTTTTTTTGTGTTGAATAAAGCATCATATTTCAACAAATTGTATATGTTTTGAGGCATTTGGAATCAATTTAAGCTATTTTTATTTGGAATATTTTCGCATATATCACCATAATTTCATATTTTTGCATATTTTTGTTGCATATTCACCCCTCATCCATGGAAAGAAACCCAACAGTTACAGTTTTGTTTGCGTGTAAGCGGCTCGGACAGTTATCTCGCCTCGTGCTGTAGTACATCATACGAACTGCTCTGAAGCAATGGGTTTCTGAGGATTTGTTTTTATTGCCATAGCCACGGATCAGTGTTGCTGCTTGCCTGACTCGTAAGAAATCGCTCGACAAGCACGATAAGATTTGTCATTGGCAGTATCAGTCGAAATGTAATGTGCATCCGTCGAGCGCCTATGCGTGCCCACACACACGGTGCAACCGTGAAGTAGTGTTAAAAAGAGTCGGGCTCGTGCGTCTTTTGTTCGATGAGTAGTGAAGGAGACGAGCCGGAGCTGATGCATAATGTTTTCAACGGCTGAGTTTTCCACATTTTCAACATTCCATCCACATTTTCCACATTACATTTTTTATTTATTTTTACACTTACACATTACATTACACTATTTCGCATATTTTACTTTCTTTAATTGCATATATTACCAAATATATTTACATATTTCGCTGTTTTTATTGCATATAAATCACAGCCCTAATTATTACCGTAACATAATTTTTAGAGTACCTTTTCCTTTAATTAAAATTTACCTCAAAGATTTAGAGCAACATTGTACACTTCATCTATACATTCCTTTTTAAAAACTACTTACCAAAATCAAATGTTTACTTATTTGTTGCCGATGAATTCATTAGATTGAAAAAATTCTCATTTGAACTATTTTTCTTTTTCATTCCAATTAACTGTCGACATAATTGTATATGGTATAATTGTAGATAATTGCACTGAAGAAGATTCTTTATTATATAAGGTTACTTAAGCCTCTCAATTAATCTGGATGTAGCATCTCAAAATTCCCAGATTTTCAACCAGTTGCCTTCCTAGTATAGGGCATGCAATGGTATTCAGATCAAACTGATGATCGCAACTCCCACTTTCTCCCTGTACGACACGAACCTACAGCCTGCGTTTACCACAGGGCAATTCCGACCGCAAACATTATCCTTCTGTGTTAAAAAATGTACCTAACACCATACTGTGTGAATTGTAACCACAAGTATGGCGCTAATCCTACAGACTTCCGAACAGGTTAACCGCAGCTGCTCCAGTTCTCATTGAAAGCTGCTCCGTTGACTACCATCGAATAGACAGAAGTATTGTTGAAAACAGTGTCATGGGGAAGAAAGTCATTACATACTCGTAGCTGTGCTGTAATGTCAACCCGTTCACAAGGCGAGAGCACTTAATTTTTTGAAACTGAATTTAATTGTAGGAAATCATCCTGAATCTTTTCTTATCGATTGTTCATATCGCCTGCCGAGAATCTTGTTAGTGGTATAAGTCCGATTCATCATATATATTTTTAAATTAGTGGCCTTTTCCAGCAAAAGCTGAACATTTTACGTATTTACGTCCCATTTAAACAAAAATTCTCCAATGTACTGCATCTCAAGCATAATGTGAGCATACTCGCTGTAAAACCAGCCCTTCACGGTTCACAGATTAATTCTTTCATCATCTACATCAGACTGATTTGAACAGTGAAACACCTTTCGTAATTATTAGCACAGCCAATGCCACATAGTAATGTTTCCCGATCCACTGAGAAGGCTCTATCCCTGAATCTCGGTGATCACAAGATAAAACATATTTTAAACCTTGTTTTAAACGTTTTGTAGTTGTGTTAGCGCTTGTCTGTATTCCGAATCATTAAAATGGCCCAGGACGAAAGAGCTGTCCAATCTGTAATCCCTCCAACCGGATACCCGCAACTGTCGTTTGACGATACGTCAGACTATCAAGGGGGTTTTCTGCATCGGAAGATCTTCACTAATAAAATCGGAGTGGACAACCCTATTACACGTAACTTCTTATCCACCTGCATCTTGGGCCGTAATCTCTCTATAGTTAGAGGTGCAAACTGCATCATAGTGGATGACCAGCAGTTGGCCTTAATGGTCTATATACTATCGTACGGCCGTTGTTATCTGCTTGGCAAGCGAGCCGAAGATGATATTAAATTTATTTATTACACAACAATGTAAAACCTTAAAAGTCTTAGGCCTGACACTTAACGATAGATTATCCTGGATACCTCATATTAAAAACCTGAAAGTGGAATGCACGAAAAGGCTAAACTTGACGAAAATCATAAGCCATTCAGCGGGGCGATTATATAGTGCTTAGAAGAACATACCAGGCGTTGATCAGGGCTAAAATGGATTATGGTAGCATATTCTACGATGCTGCAAATAAGAATATTAAAGGAATACTCGACCCTATGAATAACACTAGTGCCAGGCTTATATGCGGAGCATATAGAACAAGTTCGGCGATAAGCATGTTACAGGAAGCTAACCCCTGGATAAAAGAAGAAATCTTGTTGTAGAATATATAATCAAAGTTACAACTAACTGCGGCAACCCTGTGAACCAAATTTACCAGCTTACATACAGACATAGGAAGAAATTATGCTTAAAAAAGAAACTACCAAAACCAATCACTGTACGGGCTATATAAATACTAAGCACAATATCAGAAACAATTCCCCCTCTTAAACCTGTCAGTATCACCAACTACAGGACATTAAACAACACCATGGAACATACAGGACATTAAAGCTGAGGAGCTGACAAACAGTCCTAAGAAGTCAAAAACTCACAACCAAGAGATAAGAGCCAGAATAGGAGAAGAAATTGCCAAATATCAGAACTACAACAAAATATACACAGATGGCCCGAAAAGTCGCAACTTGGTGGGGTGTGCCGCTGTAACGTCCAACAAGAGTAATATCAACCAAACTGCCCGACAAGTACTCAGGCCTGTCCAGCGAATCATATGCCATCATCACCGCACTAGACTACATTCTCGAAGACAGTGAACGGAAATTTCAGATAGTAACGGACTCCAAATTGGCTCCGTCGAATATTGGAAATGTCTTTTATTCAGGAAATCCGCTAGCTTTAGACATTGTTAGTATAAGAAACTTGAAATTTAAAGGTAAAGATACAGTTTTTGGATGGATCCCGGCTCATGTGGGTATCACGGAGAATGAGCTGGAAGACAGATCCGCAAAAGAGGCGTCACAACTTGATGAAAGAAGTAACCTTCCCATAATACCACAGGACTATCACGCCAACACCAAGAGAAAATTACAAGAATTGGACAAACAGGAATGGAATAACAACGTCCGATGCAAATTAAGAAATATAAGTGAATACGATGATTATAATCCAGCCACGTTCTTCTGCAGAGCTGGCCAGGCTGTGTTAACTAATGCAGAATAGGCCACACCAAGCTCACACATGCCCATCTGATCAAAGGGAAAACGGCTGTTATGTGTAATGTTTCTACGTATGTTAATCGTCTATTTCTGTGCCCCAGGTTTGAGGTTGACCGGACGAGACATAGGGTTAAGAACATGTCAAGTGTACTAAAGTACAGAGAATAATGCAATCGGCTTCTCAAGTTTTTGAAGGGCATACACTTGTGTGGGGATATATAAGACAAGTTTAAAAACTTTAATAATGTGATATAAATGTTACCATAAATGTCATAACTTTCGCTAATAACTTTTGTAGTTGATGCGACAATAAAATAAAATAAATAAATAAAAACAGTAATGTTTCCATATCATACACGGGAATTCTATTAGATAGAGGTAATCCCTTTTCAATTTCACAGTGCACACGCTATTCGAGGAAATACTACACAGTTAAAGTCGTACAAATATAGAGTTATTTCACATCAAGTTGTGTTACTCACATAGAGTTACTTCACATCGAAACAAATTCTCGCAAGCTGATTGCTTCTGAACAGATCACATGTTGTACCTCAGCATGTGGAGAGAGAGAAGAGAAAAAGAGAGAGATCTGTCAGAATAGCTTATACACTGTGGCACTGTAAATAACACTTAAGTTCTTCGCCTTTTATTTATTCACTTAACGTCATAAGTCAGTAAAAACTCTTTTCTTGATTCATCGGTAAAACAGACGAAACCGATATAAAAAAAAGGTCAGATGCTACGCATTTTGCTTTCTTTTTCCCGATCGTGGCAAACTCGGCAGTTCTTTCATTTCTGAAATAAGCATTGTTGTAGAGCATAATTCAAACACTCCCTACTGTAACACAATTATTCTCTTTAAAATTCTCTAAAATAAAATCTATCAAAAAAGTTTTGTCGTTTTGATTATCAATACATTGTTTTCTTTGATACTCCTTTTTCCCCAGGTTACGCTGTTTCAAAAGGTGGCAGGGCAGCACTAGTTGTAGAGCATAGCGCACTGTCAATTTGTCTTTCTTTAACCCACTCCCTTTTCCCCCTTTGATAATCTTCTGATCACACTCAAAAAGGTGTCAAAGAGGAGCCAGTTGAAACGTTTTCCTTTAGAAACTATCCCCCCAAAATGAAATATTTTTCTAAACAGTTTAAGTAATTCTTTTTTCTTCCATAAAAGTGATTTAAAATATCCTACTTCCGGCAGGGTTAAAACCCGTACCAGGAAAAAGTCTTATGATAGGCATTTTTCTTTCTTGTTCCTGAAAGTGACAACCTTAGCACTTGACAGGTTTTTGAACTATACGATTCATTTGAAGAGCATAGTTCAAAACCTATGAACAATATTTTTGCCGTTTTGATTAACTACTAATTCTTTTCGTGGATACTATTTTCTCCCCTTTCGACATTTCCCAGGTCCCACTATTTCAAAAGGTGGCAGGGCGGGGCTAGTTGTAGAGCATAACGCACCAGGTGCGTGGAGGGACCCCGCAGCTGGAGTACGGCCATCGGAGGCCTTATAAGGCCCTGCGCTTTCGCCGCATTGCCTTCCGCGATTGTCTGGTGGCCGCGCAGCGAAATCCCGGCGCGCCGCAACGCCGCCACCCCGACACGCGACGCACAGTGGGACGAAAAAACGTACGTGCCTTGTGGCCAAAAATGTAGTGACCTGCAGCAGCAAAAATTCTGCAGAATGGTTTTTCAAAAAGGGTTACGTTTGCCGCTCAAGAACAAACAAAATACTCACATTTAATACTGCTACAAACTAAAAAAGTTACAAAAAAAGCCTCCCCGAATGCTGCAACAACACAATATATATATATATATATATATATATATATATATATATATATATAATATGTACAAATGGTTCGTTTAGGGATGGCAAATTTTACCAAAACATCGATACATCGCCAAAGGATTTTCGGTGTCGAAAAAACATCGACAAAGAAACATCGATGCTTTAATTATAGATTAATATCTTGCTATTTTCCCATCATATTTTAATTACAGTACTCTGTGATGTTTCTGTGGAACTTCCCTGGATTGATTGGAGTGAGTCTCATTCACGACCTGTCCAAATGTCTGAGGGCCATTTCTAACACTACTATCGATTCAGGCAGTGACACACCTACCGGTAACATACACTCATAACGTAAGCAGCTCCCAAACTTCCTGAGATTACACAGGCGAAATATGCAGCGTGGTAATGAGGATGATGCAAAATATCGATATTACTTTATTAAAAAGACATCGACTTTTTTGCCATCCCTAGGTTCGTTACTTAGCACGTTTCTTTTCCTAACGGAAGACGTGAATAGCAAATTTTTAATGGCGGGTGTCCTCATCTTTAGAGCCTTGCCATAGCAGGATGTCATGTATGTCTTAAGCAGTGATACACTGATTTTGAGAATTCGTTTGGTACGCCCAGTGTGACAGTAAGGTAGAATTGTAATTTTTCCATCAAAACTTCCATTGTTTTTATATTACCCTAAGAGTCCATGGGTATTTAATGAAAACATGAACATCTCTAATATTGCCGGAAAGAGTAAAGATTTTTTTAAAACTTTTCTATGCGTATAGGAAATTAGTAATGTAGATCTTCGTAATGTTTCATACATTTTATTAATTGCTGTTAAGTTTTTAGCGTTCTTTATGTTCTCCTACACAGTATTGCTTTTGGAAAAGACACTGAAATAGGATTAATGTTGCCAAAATGACGTATCGCTACATTACTTCGGGTATCGAACTAACAGCAATAGCCATTGAGCAATGTTAGCACTAAGCACAGGGGCTCGTGTATACCCTTCCGTCTGGTAGGTTCTCGCAAGGTGAAGTTCAAATTTGCGCCAGAAGTGTTCT
Organism: Teleogryllus oceanicus; assembly: GCA_964035755.1. NCBI lineage: Eukaryota > Metazoa > Arthropoda > Insecta > Orthoptera > Gryllidae > Teleogryllus > Teleogryllus oceanicus. The sequence goes on along the minus strand of CAXIVR010000005.1, from coordinate 63,319,872 downwards.
TGACATTTGTAGCAATTTTTGTAGCCTGTGTTCCTTCGTGTGTGTTTTGTGAACTGTGGTTCTGTTCGTCTGTTTTTTTTATTCTTCTTTCAACTCTTGGTATTAACTATTACGAGTGATCGAAAATGTTTTTAACAACATCAATATTATTAATAATAATAATAATAATAATAATAATAATAATCGACGTGTCGCTTCATTACAAAAATATTTGCGGGGCATTAAACTTCTACCTGTGCCTCAGCGCTGTGTAAAGCGAGCTTCGAGACGTTGAAACAACTCTGCTAAATGTCACGTGATATCAGTGATTTAGTGAAACTTGGAAGCTATTAAACGGTAGTTATCAATCAAAATATGAATAATGTTTCACATATAAAATTAATCCATGAACACAGTACACTTGCATTAGTGTCAAAAAATAAGCTCACAAGACTGGGCTCTGCCCCGGCCAAAGCACTCCTGTTCCAGATATGGAGGACGCAAACAAAGATCAGGTCTATCCACAACTGTTGAATATCAACAACAAATTATTATTCAGCAGCAGAAGTAGCAAATAGTTTGTCGATAACGTACGCAACATCTGCATCACGTCCAAGGAAATCTGGAAAGTTTCCTACAACGCCAGCCAGAGTATTAGTTAGGCATCAACAAGGACAACCTTTACAACATTATGAAACGCAACGTAAGAATTCCGACGTTGCGCCAAGTATTCACGGGCTGACCTCCATCTTGAGAATCATCTCCAGGAAGTACCACTAATCATGAATACGGGAATGAAGCCATGAAGCGAAAAATCACACTTAACTGGGTGAATATGAAATACCGTACAATATCTCTGGCATATCACGTAATGGAGTCCTAGAAAATTTAGAACAGGTTGTCCAACTGGATGCCCGCGGACCGCACGCGCCGATAATAAAACCATTGATGGAAACGATTTCACAACTAAACCATAGACGCTGTTAAAATTAATACGTACTACAATCGAAGACTTACACAACTTTAGACATTTCTCTGCTGATGAAAAATGCAATATTTTTCATGTAGGGACACTATCATTTATAAAAACCATTACAACTGGTAATTAAAGATTTACCTATTGCATATTCTGAAACAGATCAGTGATGAACTCACGCGTATTAAATCGTCAGTAATTGAAATATAAGCAAATAAGGAATGAAAATCCATTCCTATCTGTGCAATAGATCCAACAGACAACATAGAGGCTAGGAATGTACCGAACCTGAAAAGATACTTATTTAATGTAGTTGATGTCCAACAAAAAGATTAAATCTAAAATCATATCTTATAAGAAATGTCTACGGTAAGACCATTCCCAAGCTCAGGGTTTGAAGTCAGATATGTCAAATGCGTCGGTAATCATCACTATGTATGTAAAAATTAAAAGGCGCCCGAACACAGTGCGTAAAATGTAGACTTTCACACAACCAACTATCAAACATGTGTTAAGTACTCCTCAAACTTCACCTTTAAGCAAGTCAATGAACCGTTTACTTAAAGACATTCAGAAAACCTCCCAATCTCTCCTATACTTTCCAAACAATATTCCCCATCATTACCATACCGTTCATACAAAAAAAAAAAAAAAAAAAAATTCAAGTAAATACGACAGACCTGAATACTGACTAATCCAATACAATTTCATCTTTTGTATCCCAAGTTATTATCGAGATCGTCCCGGACGTTGCTAAAATGGTTGATTCAACGATTACTGCATATGGAAGTAACGGCAAGTAATATTGATTTAATAATATATTCAACTGTAATGCCAACTATTTAAAGCGACAGGAAAACATATTTAGAGTGTACTTACGCCAGAATTATATTAAAATTGCATGTATCACAGAAACTGCCAGGCGACAGATTTAATGTTTCAGGTTACGTCTCTTATCATAACAAGAATGACTTGTAATATGATGTCAGGTTCATATCAAAGAACCTCAAACAAGAACAAAGGATATAGCCGATTAAGAAGATGAAAAGCACCCCGAAACCAAAAGAGTAGATACATTTTAATGGCTACACAAAATTAAGTATAATTAACGAGAGTTGAAGATTTCATTAAACAATATATGATACAATTCAATAAAAACAGTCGAATTACGTAAATCCAGGGCTTTTGGATTTCTGGGTTAATTCTTCTTTCTGAACAATTTTTTTCTTTTGTCTATAATAAACAATTTACATATTTCTGGAGTTTTTCTATGCTTCTGCAATGCAAATTTTTGAAAACCTAGAAAACATTTTTTCAAGCCAACTTTTGAATGCTTATTGGCATTCTGCCATTCAGAATATCCAAGTAATTTATTACACAAAATATCCTTACAATTGTCTTAAGAGCTTATTTTCCAAAAACACGAAAAAAAAAAAACCAATCAACCTAAGAAGGGGTTAGGAGACTCGTTGCGTGGTGATTTGACGCAAGAAATGTAAAAATAACAACAAACACAACAAAAAACAAAAGACTTTCAAAACATTGTTTAGAACGTGTAAAAAATATATCTAGTTTTTATTTTCTAGTCATTTTAAATTTCTAGAAAATTTATCAATAAATAATTGTGCGCGTTTCAGACTGCTTGAAACCTGTGTGTGGCGTGACATGGCTAATGTAAGACGTTCCATATACGTCGCAAAGCAACAGCCGCACGCGCATTTCGCAGGGTGGGGGATGTTTTGAAAACATTGATGTTGCGTCGTTGAACTACAAATTGTGAAATTGGCCATACTGAAATAGGGAGTTGCGGAATATGAACTTTGTAAAGAATACTAAAAATGAAGGTACACATGACTTTGGGCAATAACAATTATGTTTTATTCGATTATTATGAATGGAAACATGGGATTTTGTTGTTTTTAATGAAATGAAACGTCTATTTATAATAGCATTTCAACGATTGCTCATATGACCTCGTCTGAAATTACTCATTATATATTATTTGTACGATTATTATAAATAATGCGATTTTTTGGTGCTTCTTTGACAGAAAACATGTTTTGTGTGTCACTGAAACCGAAAAAGTGATATTCCCTTCAGTTGTCTGTGAGAAACGGGATTTGGATTTCTTTTAGAGACCACAGTTACATCAGGACTCCAGGCTAACTGAGCATAGAGTAACTCTGCATGACCGATAGTACTCCTTCCCTATGAACTTCTGGCCATTGCCTATACGCATTGTTGCATCACTTATATCGGACATGCTTCATCATCAATGATTTAATGTGTCAACGAGTACCATTGCAGCGCTGATAGAGCAAGTACGTTTGATTTGATCTATGTGGTCTTCGCCAAATATCAAACATTGTATACGCGTATACACGTAAGTCGATTCCATATACGCAACAAGACGGCGTATCTGGGGTGAAACTCATAAGGTATTACAAAACCATAAAATATAGTTCTACATCTCTCGTTTCTACATAAATAACAAATACTGTTGCAATAAAATCGATATAAACAAAAACAATAATCTAAAGTTGCAGATTTTCTAGAAATACTCAGGCGACAGAAGAAGATTTCTCTTCCCTCGAGCCTTTCCAAGACTACGTCGAGCGAACTTTCTCCGAAGTGCTCGCGGGAATCAATATATCGGAGGGTGCGAGACTCCTAAACAATGACAAATGCACCGATCACAGCTAACCCGGCGATTTCCTAGAGTTTATTCCACCACAGTACTTCCACAAATGGAGTGGAATGCCTCTGTTGAGAAAAATTGTGATCGTTTAGAGGTGCTGCTCCCTGCAGGTTGCGCAGTCCGTACTAGGGGTGTCACGAGTTCTCAGTGCAGTAATGGAAATATTAGGAATACGTTTCTAAAGTGATAAAATGTTGCAGTACTGAAGGAAAATTTAGTGAGAGTTAAAACACACCATTCCGAAACCACAAAGATAGGAAATGGGTTTTAATATATCATGATAGTATATTATGTTCTTATGCAAGCTCTGAAAAAATTCATAAATCATATTACTTTAGCTTCATTTCAATAGTTTCATTGCAAAGAACATTATTTACTTATCTTTCCGATTCTGTGCCATTTGAGAACGGGGTCCCGCAAGGTTTGATCTTAGGGCCTAACGTTCTGTTATACGTAAACGATATGCCCTCGTCCATTAAAAAGGAAATGACACTTCTGTTCGCTGAACCGTATGTTCTTTACAAAAAAGATACAATAAATAGTACGATTTCAGAAGTTTGAACGTGCTTTCGTAGAAACAAATTAATAATTAACAAACGAAAGACAGTTTCAATGAATTTTTGTATTTCAAATCAGCAATGGCACGCTCTATTGAAAATGAACAATATGCAATTAGCTGATGTTAAGGTAACAAAAAACATCTACCTCAAAACTGTCCTATAAGTGAATAGTGATGTCAATGGCAACTGGCAATGGAAACAGTGATGATAGAATACCACGTTCTCCATCTAAAAATTCAGAACTTGCATATGACGCAACTTAAGAATTACTTTATTTAAAATCAAAATTAAGATAGAGTGCTTCAATGATTTATAAATAAAAGAATAATCTCTTCTAATTTTTTACGCATTAAATAGCAATTATGTAACATTAGTGGACTGCAGCAGCAAAAATTGCCGCTAAACTATTCCACACCAAATGGTTTTCCAAATACGAGTAGTCAAACGCACATGGCTCAAGAACAACAAACAAAATCCTCTCCTGTAACACTACAATGAAGTGGCTTTTAAAAATATTAAAAACTGTATTCCCGAGTACTGCAATAACGTTGTGCTACAGTGCGTCATATAGTACTAATGTACGATGATACACAGTGGGCAATAGTTCTTTAAGTATCCGAGGATAAAAAAAATTGTTGTACCATTGTATAGAATACCAAATATTTAATTGCCGACGGCTTCGTCCTTGAAGCTTGGCTATTGTAGGACGTCAGTTGAGTCGTAAGCAGTGCGCATTGAGTATGTAAGTTTAGTCGGTATGAGCAGTACGAGGCCAAATAGTCGACTCCAGTTATAGTGAATTTCTGGGGTCTAACATTTGGTTCGCTATATCCGATTATATCAAAATTAAATAGAATTTCTCCAAGACGATTGATTTTATTAATATAGAAATACAGCAAAATACATTAATAGCTAGAACTGAAAATTTCAATTTATTTATTTGTTCTTCCAAAATCAGTTATATTCAACTGTTTACTTGTCTTTTTCGGGACCAGTGACTTATGTTCACTCTAACCAAGGGTTCACTATATCCTAATTCACTATAACCGGAGTGGACTATATTTGCATTTTTCAGTCCTAATCGAATCTCTTTCATTTTTTCTTCTCTCCCCTCCTTCAAGTTCCTCGGCATTTCACGAATCTTACATGGCATGAAACTACGCAATTTTCTTTCAATTTCTTCGCGCATTCGAAATTAATAATGAAGATTTCCTCACGCGCTAGACCTTAGCGAGTCGCCGTCGCACCGCCCTCCCAACCCCAGGGGCTGAAAGTTGTAGACCGCAGCCAGCTAAAGATATAAAGAAATGTATTATTTAATACATTGTAAATCCAGGATGCCACCTGCAACGGCAAGTTCTGCCGTTGCCATCTGCGTGAAACACATCTTTTCATTACTCAATTAATTTCTTGTTAAGAATTCACGCATCTTTGAAATTAGTAATTCTATTAGTATTACTCATACCTTCTCCCACACATTAGATCATACTAGGTCAGCCAAATTAACTTTTTCATATTTCAAATTAATTGTAATTATTTCTAAAATGTTTCCTTCTGTTTTGTTTCCAGATGCAGTTTAGTATTTTCTGTATTTTATGATAAATGGAATTTATGTACGTTGTTTTTGATTTCCAAAGGTAAATTAAACATGAAACTGAGAAGAAGGTTTCCATAATCATGATAGAAATATTATCAGTGGAATTCATTCATAAAAATATCACTTACAATCTTTTCACGAAAATGAAAAAACGTGTAGATTTATGCAGTTTGATTAATTTAAAATAAAGCGTGTTTAACAAATTGCTGGAAGATATTAAATGCCCATGGTTACTGGTTGTAAACAATTCAATTAACTGATATTCTGGTTGTCGGATAATTTGTGACCTTGAGCCGACAGCCGGTTTCCGTTTATGCCCCGATGGGACGCAGACCAGACACCAACACACTTGCGGGCTCCTGTCGGGGGTCAGCAGAACGTGAGGCCTTCCGCGACAACACATACATGAGAGAAAGGGGCAAACAACCATGCCCGAGGTGGGACTCGAACCCGCGGTCCTTTAGACCGAAGCGCTGTGTCGGTACACGCCCCCAGCCACCTCGGCTATCGAGGTCGGCAATTCCCCGGTAATTGTAATAATTTTGGTCTGCGAGAAACGACCAGCTTAGTAAAATAGAATAATTGAAAATTGTTCGCGCGAGTATCTTGGGGTTTCAAACAGCTTTCATTTGTAATAAATTCAACATATTTCGTTACTTTGTAGATATCATTCCAAATCAGTATAGCCTTTCTCTGCCAGAGAGTATTCCCAAGTTCAAGACCTTTACAGTTACTTTTAAGCAACTTGATAGACGTTTTAAATCTAGTTTTCAGCTACATTTTTACTGACATGAATAATCAATAATAAATCTTGTAGGTTGCAATTACATTCTCAATCAATATTTTGTGTCATCCTTGCTTGTCAGACGTAAATGTTTGCACCCTTTTAATCTCAGTTTCGCTATCTATACTTTTTAAGCACTAAAATAAGGATTAAAATCAGTTCTCAATATCACATTGTAAAGCATATTATATGCTATTTAAGTTATATATTTTACCCAATTTCTCTTGAAATTCATTACCAAACTGCAAGAACATTATTTTAATACAAACAATCACATAACATTTTCTCTAATTCTTTCTACACAACATTCATCGTTTCATAGATAAAATACTATACGTGTGGCAACAATCTGACGTATCACTTTACTCCGCGTCATTTCGTAGCTTGACAAGGAAAATACTGTGAAAGTCATCCCTCACTTTCCACCTTCCCGTACGCGACATAGAGTCGTATGTATTTGATACTAAGATGGTTGTTGCTGCTGTAATTATGAAAGCTTTCAAAAATAAAAAGAGGAGATATACATACGTATGTCCAGATAGTGTGCATGTGAAACCTCTTTTCGAATAACATTCTAAACTTGGAAGTCAATTTGAATTTAATTCCTTATGCATTTAGAAAAAATCTGACCTTTACAAACGAAAAGGAAGGGTGTATGATTGACAATATTAATAAGGTAGCGAGAAATGAACTAATATATTTATACTAATGATGAACTAATATATCTACATCAGTTTGTTTATTGGGTTGGGACTTCAAATATGGCAATTTGTTTTGGCATTTTTAATTGGTCCATACTTATAACTTCACTCTAAGAGTTTTGATAAGTGAGTTTACCTGAGAAGATTGTGATTGGACATGCAACGAGTTATTAGGCAATTAAAACGGACATTTTATAAAGTTTCGTATATAAAAATGATACATTGTATATTAAAAAAAAAGTCTTTACTAATACGTTCAGTTTCCACTTCAAGACGAATATAACTCTTCCGGCGAGGCACAAGTTTTTAACAGTAGCGAGAAAGTAAACATGTTTCAGATATAAGGAAAAATAATTTTAAATAAACGAAAACGAACTAAATGAATTACTCATTCTTTTAAAAATTAATTGTGTCTAGTGATTAACCAATTATTGATATATCAATCACCATGTATATGCCGAACACTGTTTGGAAATTTTTGCACCTTTAGCACAGAATTAAAAACGTATTTTGAAACAGAAGGGTCAGAAATATTAAAATCAAATTAGAAGTATTGACGCGACAACTATGGGCTAGTATCCAAAATTATATTTAGTGTTAATGCTGATCACGAAAACGTTTAGATTCAACTTTGACACGAATAGAAATTTCGATGTACAAGGGATATTAAAAATATTTAAAGCGGATATGACGAAAAAGACAAAAGAACTAAAATATACGAAAACCGGAAAACAAATTAAAAGAATTACTCTTTTTCTTAAGCATAATTGATAATTGTATTCTTAATAATATTTAATGTATTATTAATAACAGAATTCTTGACTGCAGAAGGTGAATTGCCCGTTCGAATTCAAGAAGCACTGAGAGAAAAAAAGAAGAAGAAGAAAAAAGCCGATGATGCAACTCTGGACGTCAGCTCTGTTAGGAATCACGCAAAACTACAGATCGGAGCACCAGGAGAGTTTCATATAGTTGCTCCCAGGAGAGTTTCATATAGTCATTTAGCTCTTGTCGAGAATCAGTCACCTTTCGAACTGGTAACTTCCGACCACTCATTCAGAGACTTTACAGGAGACTCAGTCAGAGACTCAGCGGGTTTGGTCACAGAGTTCATATCCAGGTTGATCCACGAAAAATTTGGTTGGCAAAACAATTCACAGGTCAGTTTTCTGGGAGGTGCTCATGTTTCAACTGCTTCTCATTCCACTACCTACGCTCGTCTTGATTCTCAGTTCTCACATCACTTGCCCGAATTGGAGAGATCCGAGGAAAGCGTTCAGACTCGAGCAGCGATTTTGGCCAATTTTCTGAGAAGTATGAAATATTATTCTATAAATTTTGCCCGATTCCGTTTCGATACAAACATAAATATTATTCACAATTTCTCAGCACATGTGAAGTTATTTTTGAAATGTCTTCACACGGATGACATTGAATGTTTACGTGAATGGAATGGACGTTAATTATTAAATAAAATTTCTATTACTTAAAAACAATTATTACCATTACTAGTTTCTAAAATGGAAAATGAAAAATATATTAACTTTTTAACATGAGATAAAGGAAATTGTACAAACAAAAAAGAAAGAAAAAAACCCATACGCGCACATGAAACAATTTTTTTTAATATATTTTAATCTACCCAAGTCCTTTTTCTTTCTTCACAAATCATAAAGTAAAAATGCTTTAATCATCAGTCTATAATACTAAAAACTAGTGTTACTACAGAACGGCACACACTTTCTCGTAGTAAAGATTTCTAGTTTCCTTGGTGTGAACTGGCTTAACGGTCCTGCCCCACCCTCTTGCCATCTATCGTCATCCAAAGTACATTTTTTAAAAAATTTCTCAAATTTTCGGTTTCCTAACTGTAGAACCAAAATAATACTTTACGAATATAAAAGAAGGGTACAACCTCGTCTATATGGAAATTGTCGTTGAAGAATTTAAAGCCGTATGTAAGAAAATGGCGTTTAAGCGTTATAGTGCAGTCGATGGGGAGCCAAAAAGGTAGAAGATTTAATTTTTTGTTTACATTGTTATTAGTAAGAAAACACAAAGTTTTCCACCTCTAAATACTTCGGAAAAGTTTTGATAGCCCAAGAAACAAGAATTTCGGGATTTTTTCGGGATTTTTTTGTTTTGTGTTTTAAGTAAAAACGTTTTAATGGTTTATCTCAGCGCAAAATTTGTTATGTAAAATTTGAAAGGTCATAACATTCTCAACAAATTTGCTTTAAACATGATTTTCTCGAGTTAACGGTAAAAGAGCTACGAGATTTTAAAATTTTACTAACTTACGTAACTTTCTTTAAACTACGTATATTAGTTCGTACGTATACGAGAAAGTAAAAAGCACGATTTATCTTTTCCGCTGCTTCCCTTTTTTGGATCAAACTCGCCTCTCCATCGCATCCAGCATCTTCGGCGTCAAATTCCATTTATGGCAGTTACTTCCACAAGTTTAATTGTGTTAATTACTTTCAGAATACCATGTGTTTCAAAAACTTCTCCCTACTGATGAAAGATTTTTCAGTACCACACACGGCTAAGATTCCACTCTCTCCAACTAAGCAAGGCCTCCGTCATAACTCCATCTATCTAAATCGATAAATGCTCAACCAATTTCTACACTTCACAGGCGAACCATTCAACATGTTTATGATGTATTACAATGCCAACTGTTCACAGCAAATACTAGTATTAACAAATTATAACTTTGAACACATGTGTTATCAGATATTCGAGATAGAAATGTCATTGATGCAATCGTCTCCAGAAGAACAATGCACATTTATTTTGAGTCCATTCAGTGGAAAATGTTTAATAATTTCAAAATATTACGTTATATTGCACACATATGAAGACTTCAAAAATCGATGCTTTAATTAACCGATCCCGCCTTCACTTACAACATCCGTGCGACCTGCGTGCAACCAGTGCGACGAAGTGAACGCTGCGTTCTAAACTTCACCGCAATACGTGTCAAAAAGAGACCCGATATTTGTCTTTATAAAATCAATCAAGCATTCACTTCGTTTTCTTTGAGTTTATTCTCAAATCGTTGATCTCATATACTGATAGCGACTATCCTAGGAGTGATAGAAGATTGATTGATTGATTGATTGATTGAGGTTTTCGTGTTTCCGGGCGCGTCAACTGCTCTGGTCATTAGTCCCGTTAGTGTAGTACATGTTTTTCTCTCTCGGGGGGTGATCTTCCCCCGCTGAATGGCGAGATCCGGCGCCGACCTACCGTCGGCTAGTGGGGTTTCCCCCTAACCAGGACTCTCCCACCAGCGGGCACCGCCCCAGCCGGGACAAGCTCTGAGCTACCGACCGGTCTCCCGGAATATGTAGTAGTGTGTGCATGTTAGTGTACATGTGTGTGTAAGGGGAGAGGATAGGACAAGGAAGAGGAAGGACAGATCGCGCGCGGTCTATGGGCCGTTTGTTAGGGTACTGCTCCGGCATTCGCCTGGTGTTGATCGGAGAAACCACGGAAAACTACCGATCAGAGCAGCCGGCCGCTAGAATTCTCCTCCAGACAGCGACTGAATTCGACCTAGCTGGAAAGCTAGTGTCGAAAATCCTGCCGCCGTCAGAACTCGAACCTAGGACCTCCCGGTCAGAGGCGCTGCAGTGACATCAGTTGATGCACTGAGCTACCGCTCCCGGTAGTGATAGAAGATCAAAACAGTTAAGTTAACGTTACACGTATTAACTTACAGTACTTGCAATACATTAATTTATTTGCGAACTAGGTTGTGATTATTTTTGTAATACATTGACACATCCTGCCCTCTCAGATATAATCCTGCTTGCGTTATACTGTCGATAGCATCTACAGAAAATATTCTCTACTTATAATAATCTAAGGAAACGTGAGAGTTTTGTACATTTATAAGAAACTTTGAACATAAAACCCCGTTTGTGTGCCATTACTGTAATGTATAGTTGACAAACGACACGTTCTAGGTATAAAAACAAGTCTTCTTACCCCCGAAGGAATAAGAGTTATATTTATTAGGGAGTAATCTACAAAACGAGGCCTTTTCATGTATTCTGTTATATTTTTGAACGGTTTTTCCTCTTCCTGTCACAAGTTGTCAGAAATTTTCAAAGTTGGATTCGAGTTTGAAGCTATTGCCAACGCAAAAACAATGATTTTCAAATGTTCGCTCGGGGCCAATTAGTCTTAAATTTAAAGTACTAATAAATGCTTTTGAAGAACAGTAATTTGCTCTTCGCGTACATCGACTTGCCTCACAGTAAAGAGAAGAAACCCTTAGGACGCGGAAATTCGTAGCAATTCAGATGTGAAAGTTCCTACGTTTGCATTTGACAATGTCGTAGAATCACTGTATTATTTGTAAATACTTGTAAATAGTAGTTTCATATCGTATGTTAAGTTCTTACAGGCAAAATTTGTACGTTTCTTTTGTTGCAATGTTTTGTATTTTTATGTATCCTAAGGGCTATCAATATCAACAATCAATACTTTTTCATGTCTTTCATAATTGTCTTGTAATTTTTGAATAGTAGCTTAAGTGTAATGTCATAAATTGTTTTTGTCAGTTTACATCTTATGCTAATCTCAGTATTGAACCTTTTCTATTGAACTTATCTCATAATTGAACTTTTCTACCAGTTTACTTTTCTGATTTAAATAAATAATAATAAGTAATTATGAAATAGTGCTTTAAGTGTATGTCAAGTAATTTCATTGTATGTTTTATCTATCTATATCTCAGTATGCATTATAATTGAACTTTCTAAATTTCTGTTAGTAAGAGTTTGTTAACATCAGTTTTTCAAAGGATTGTTAGAGTAGATGACTGCTAGGGCTAGCCGGTATTGGTCTTCCTACTACGGGTACGTTGATCCTTTCAGCCATATACACTTTAAGTTATACAATAAACATACATACTGCATCTGACCATGTGGCATGATGTGGCGACCCAAAAGCGAGAGCTGTGACCAGCGTTATACGTACATGCCGGGGACAGCTCTGACCATGGTTGACGTTCCATATTTCAAAAACTAGTACTTTTGATTGACGAGAGAGAAATCATAAATGTAATTTATGTAATATCATATCAGTTCAATATAAAATTATTTACATCATATTTATGGTAGATACTGATTACATCAATAACAATAATAATTATGGATTGCATCTATTATAATTTATATAATCAAAACCTCTACATTTTAAGTTACTGTGTTTTATTGTTCAATACAACCCACTGTTGATTGTATCAATGTTTATTAAAAAAAAGGTTATGAATAAAAATAAAGGCTGTAAAAGTTTGAAGCTTTTTTACTTCTTGTTCTAACATTTTATTCCTAAGAAGATTGTAGATTTTGCTATGACACTCCTATATCTCTCCTGCTTCTAGCTTACACGCAGTACATTCCCACACACGTCGGGAGATAATTCAAGAGCTTAGAGCTTGAATCTGAAGGAGAGGTAAGTAATATCTGGACATTGAAAATTCCACCTGTACGTCTGACGTAATTCGGCATTCGATCACACATTCCAACGGATAGGACCACCGCCACCTCCCAGGATGCAACTTGACCTACACTTTTGGGAATAATGGCAAGTTAAAGTAGGGCTATTTAACGCTCCCAGAATCAGTACTCAACTCGCTCATTACTGTTTCTAGTCCGGATTACCCTCCTGCCCTAGAACGTAGCTTCGTGCTCTGCAGGGAGCTGTCGATTGCAGGCGATGCGGCGACCGCATGGAAATCCGAATGACGCTCTCTTTTGTTTGGCGGCTGGCCGCCGACGACTGTTGGCCGTCGCCTCATGCATAACACATTGGACCTCGTCGCCGCCGCCGCCCGGTAGAGGCGCAGTGTGCATGCCGATTCGCTAGTGTTTGTTCGTTAGTTCGAATCCCTCCGCTTCCAACGCGCCCGACTCTTCCTGAGGCCAGAACCAGCATTTTTTCTCTACGGTGGAGGGCGCTACACAGCTCTAATTACATATTAACATAAATTGAAATGATTTTATAATACTAATTAGTGATGCTAAAACAGCAAGTATTTTCTTGCAAATTTACGCGAAAAGTTTTCAAAAAATTGTCAAATTATCAAAAAATTGTGCATGATCTTATTTAAAAATCTATTTTCAAGGAACAGCGTTTCATTAAGGGTAAATATCTCTATCTTCATAGTTGTAGTTGTAGGAAGACGCCGAAAAGTTTTGAATTTTTGCAGTTTTCGAAAATTCGTTTTCAATGAAAATGAGACCTGCACCATTATCTTAAACGACATTCACACCATCCAACAACAAAATTTAATAAAAAGACGGATCTATGTTTTGAAAATTTTTAAAATGTCCTTGGGGCGTCATGTAAAGTTGCCCGGAAATTAAAATATATTTTTCATATTCAATTGGGGAATATCAATTTGTATTAAATCGGCTGAACGGTGTAACCGCTAGCGTAGTTCAAAGATGGATTGAGGGACGGACAGATGTTTTGCCGATATTTTGTATTGAAACAAATTGTCTGATTTGATATTTAAATTAAACATATCCTCTGCCCTTCTAATATTAATTCAACGTAACCCGTTCCAAATTTATAAAAGAGTATGGACGCCAGGAAAAAATTACGTTAATTCAATTGTAAAAATTAATCTTCAACTGCTATTTCCATTAAATTAATATCCCGCTAACTGGGTCGATGAGCCTTATAAGAAATAATCGCTATTGACTGCTAATAGCCGATTATTCGATCTGCCATCTGTACAGAATGGCCGAGGAATCTGCAAAGCAAATATACATTTCTAGCTACTCATTTGCTGAATTGGCTAAATGAAAATCATATTTTCTATTCACAAAAACTTGTAAGTTTATTCAATTTTCATTGGTAACAAAACGAAACTTTCGGTCATGACCAGTCTCAAACCTTATATTACAGTACCCGTCTTGGCATCCTCTTGACCGATGTCGCCGCATAGAACCATTTTCAATCTTTCCGGTGTCGATGGCTCCAGGTCCAAATACCATCTTTTTCTTCCGTTCTGGCACAAGTGTATTCAAGTCACTGATCCTCACCGCCTCATAAGTTGATAAGACTTAATTAATTTAAAATGTTCCCAGTTCTTTCTACGCGTATACTTAAAATATTAAAGATCAGCAAACTATTATCTGCATAAAATACTCCCAGTCCTGTTGCCGACAAATTCACCTAAGTTCACAATTCTAGCTGCTGCACTCGAAATATTTCCAAGTTCCAACTTCCGCACCTTTCATCAATAAGTCCGACAATCATACGCTCCAAAGTAAATGTTCACAATTCCCAAACTCCCAACAGCAATTGTTTACACACGATCCGCACAGCACCACGACATAAGTCGGATTGAATCTATATTCCTCCTTCAGCCCTTCAAAACTCGGTCCCTCTTTCTACTGTTTCTTGTCCAAAAATTCCATACCTAGCCAATCCCTCAATTACTTACAAATTTAACTACCGCGCCTCAGACTGTCATTCCTTTCTCGACCAAACCCCTAACTGTTTACTTTATCAACTAGCCGCGCCCCGTAGTTCAAAGCAATGAAGTTTGTTGACCTTGACGACAACTCGTCTACTGTTGCTATGCTGCCATATTTACATATGTCTATCCTTACAATTCACCCTGTTTACAATAAATGTGACGCAATACAAGGTCCACATATTGGTGTGTCACAGTATCAAGGACTCACAACACATGGATTGTGGTTCCACTTCGTGTAAGAGGATTTTTTCTTTTCTTTTAACAAATTCAGTCGTAAATCAATTTTGCAGTATGAAGAGTCCACACAACGTGGATTCCGATTACACAACCTATTCGAAAAGGAATTCACTATGTGTACCTGCAAGATTCATCCACTTTTTCAATTTTGAGTCCTCAAAATGAAGTGGAGAGTGTGCAGCCAAATAGAATTTACCAAACAATGTTCACATAAGTTTCCAATTGGCATACATGAAAGTTTAGGGCATTCCGATGATGATGCTAATGAACCACGTAGGCTTAGTCGCAGTTAGTTACAAGCGGAGCACAATTTGATTTACCTGAAGATCGTGATATTGCAATTTCTGCATATGAACACCAAGTTAAAGAATAAAAAGGAGGGAAACAGAAGTTTTCAAGGAGAAAACGAAATCATTTAAAAGGTGTAAAAATGTAGAAATAGTAATTTATCATCAATAATTGCTCTTGGCAATAGAAGTGTGCCTTAACATTTTCGAATTGTTCCTCAGTTCCGATGTGACATGCCATCTGGTAAAATATTGTTTTGTAGGTGTCTCAGAAAAATTGCTGCTTGGAACTTGGAAATGAAGAAATGTATACATTTTTGGAATAATATTGGGCAGCTACGTTACTGTTCCTTGATAGAGAATGATTTGAGAAAACTGAGAGGATACACTTAACAATTTTGCACATTTCCCAGCCGAAAACGCACTGTCCGTTGATGAGACAGTGGTCACATATTTTGTAAAATAAATGCAAACAGTTTATACAAGGGTAACCTATTCGCTTTGGGTACAAGGCATGGGTTCTTGCATCTGTGAATTTGTATCTTGTATCTGTATATTTTATTTCTTTACAAATATTGTACTCATTGGAAAGTTACGGAATATAGGATTCTGAAGCACAGGCACTGTGGGACTAAACGCTAAGGAGAAATGTCCTCTGCAAGGTACAAAAATATTGAAAAGAAAAGCAGAGGAGCACATGATAGTGCAATTGATGAGAAGAATGATATTGTGTGTATTCAGTGAAATAAAATGATACTATATCTGAAGAATTCTATGAGCTTGGCGTATTTTCCGTTTTGATTGCTAAGATGCATTCAGTAAAAACAAACGTTAAGTAGATATTCCTCTACCAAACATTGTAGATGAGTATAAGAAAATATTGATGATCAAATATTGCTCAATATCAAATTGGATTCAGAGGCAAGAAATATTACCTGCTCATTCTTTTCTGGACGGGGACATCTGCGTAAATAATGTCTGGCTACTATCAAGCAAACATGGTGCTCTTGAGTTGAGAAGGCAGTTAGTTCATGCAATCTTGAAGTACGGTAAATTACAAATTCCAGGTTCATCTGGCCAGACCTGCTCACAACTTTGTCTTCGATTATCTGCTCGGCACATAATTATATGTAATGAGTCCGAAGACAGTGCATGCTTTGCAGGAGTAACACAAATAACGATGATGACATGCGTGGTGTCCCACTGCATGATAAATACTTTTCTGAATTTCATCGAAAGAAATGAGTTAAGGACATTTGGAACGAAATTATATTTTTATTGTAGTATTCACAATCATATTTTGCTACAACATTGATTTTAAAGCTAGTTTTATTGATATTATTTTTATTTTTACTATTTTCACCATTAATATATAAAAATGATAGTTTTTATTTCATTACATTCATATATTTGCATTCACGGGTCATTTACAACTCATTCTTGAACTAATCTTCGAATGACTGTTCAGTGTTAGAAATAGTTTTTATATTCAGGAGATCAAATCAAGGTATGTATTGGAGTTTTCCTAAACAAAAGATAGTTTTGGGCGTAAATGGGTTAAGGCTCAGAAATGAGCATGATAGCATTTGATGACAGATACTGAAACGAAAAATCGACATGTAAAACAATCTTGTTCGCAGTTACCTAACCTCCTGTAGAGAAGCGCGTAGTCTCAACTCCTTAATAAAGAAATACTATCATGGCATAACAGCTTTAAAATAGTGTCATAAGCACTAAAATATTAAGAATAAGCTTGGATATGAACAGTCTGTAGTTAAAGTACTGTTCAATTTTGTAATTTCGCGAGAGTCAGACTCGCGCGGATCTGCCCGCCATGTTACGCGCGCAAAATCGTGAAATATCAGAGAGAATTAAATTAGTTTTTTCCAGCTAACGTTATATTAAAACTCCCAAGAATTTATAAGAGCAAATAAAATGAATAACTGTCTGCTACTGTGAGAATCACTTTTTTCTTTTTTTTTACAGCAAATCACTGTTGAGACTGCAAAATAGCTTGAGTTTTTTTATTGGGAAAGCACCTGAAGATGTTTCGTGTTGAAAGCAAGACTCCTGCCGCTTTCTTACTCCCTTGACACGAGGGAAAATTCCGAAATCCAATTATTTAAGAACTATTGATTTACCTCAGCGTAAGAATTAGCGGGTATTGAAGAAGTCAGTATTACCTTGTCTGGGTGAAAAGGAAATCGTTTTCTGTCGTACTTCGGGCGTGATAAAATGTTATGCAGAGTCTCTGCGTCAGAACTCTGTTTACGGAGTTGCAACGCTGGGAAGAGAAGAAGAAGAAGATGAAGAAGAAGAAGATGATGTTGATGATGAAGATGATGATGTTGATGATGAAGATGATGTTGATGATGAAGAAGATGATGAAGAAGAAGAAGAAGATGATGAAGATGATGATGATGATGATGATGATGAAGATGAAGATAAGATTAAAATGAAGAAAAATTTTAACTTTCAATTGCTTCACTCTTTACACGAGTGCGGCGCGTTGACACGCAACCACTCGGCTTCTCGATCTTCAAACAATGCCATCGCGCCCGTCTCAAGTAGGAGGAGGCAAAGATTCTGCGAAATTGCGACAGTATGCAATATTATCTTTCTGGTCGGTTCTGGCGTCCGTCCGTAGCGCGATCCAACGCCCTTCTTAGAAAGCAGTTCCGTCGATCCAAAAAGTTTCATACGAAAATATATTCCCTTTCTCTCTGGAGACCCACCCCGCGGTTTTTACAGAAAAAAATATACTAAATCCAACGCGGGACGTTTGAAATGTATACTCTTTGCTGTTAATTAGTGCCAAAGAATTGCTGTAAATGATTGAATTCCAATTACGGCGCCAAATTTGAATTTTGCCGCCCATATGCCAACAATCACATTCAACAGTTCGCATCGGATTTGGAACTTGGCGCTACACATTCAGGAATTTCGTCTTTAAAATTTCATGGAATCCGAGTGACGTCACAGCCGGTTCTTTCTGCCACTGTCTGTTGAATTGATGAAACGTGTGTTTTTCGCGATCGGATCAGACACAATACTTTTGAAAATCACGCAGTTTCAAGAGAATTAAAACTTGAAGGATCCCCAAACAAAATGCACAAATTTGAATTCGGTAAGGCCGAGGAGTGCTTGCAATTGGGGATCAGAGCGCCAGCGCTAAATTTATAATGTGAAAGGTAGTTTGGGGTATTTATCATCGTGTACAGTTTTTCGAAAATGTGAGTTTTCGTGCCAGTTTTGATTGAATTAAAGATAATTAAAACTATATCGACAAAAATGACTCCAATTTTTTCTTTAATTTTCAGTTGAGTAAAAGGTACACTTACAAAATGGCACAGTCCAATTTTCATTAAACAGTGCATTTTCGAAAATTGCAAAAGTTTATTTTTCGGCATCTTTCTACAACTGAATTATTGAAGACAGATTTCTTCCTCAAATGAAAACTGTTCCTTAACATCATATCTGAAAATAATGTCAATGAAACTCTGAATTTTTCAAAATCTCAAATGAAAATATTCAAGCGTTTTTTAAGCGTTGGGATAATTGTGATTATCTCTGACGCAAGTGGAAAAAATGTTGGCAGGTTGGAAACACTTTTGTAAGTTTTGTAATGTTATTTTGCGTAGCTGTTACAAATAATACTAGAAAGTATAAGCTATTGAAGTACTAATAATTTTCTTCGGTTTGCTTAAATCGAAAATAAAACTGCAGTGTGTACCTTATAATATTAGCCACAAATAATTACGTTACTAAGTGGGACTCAGAAGTTCAAAGTTTTGTAGGAAGTGTTTTTAGACAGTCATTTGTAAAACTGTTTTTTAAGTCAAGTGTGGTGTGCGAAAATTTCAATTTTGATCTGTGAAAGAAAACAAAATACTTTCAACTGGTTTAGCTACAACTGAAGCGTTAGTCTACTTCAATTAAATTCAATGAAAGTCAGTAAAGCTGTGTAAAAATGGTGTATGACACGTACAATTTTAGCATTTCATTTTGCTCATAGGATTGCACCATTCACTCTGTCGGCCTCGGGTCGCAACACGTCTTACTCGCAAAATAGAATGTTCCCTTTACTATTCGTATCATAAACAACTATTTTGTAAATATCGTTGTATTCTGTATGTCACCGAAATTTTGTACAAACTTCAGTGCTTGGAAGAACCTTAAAATTCGAGTCTTCACCAACCGTTATGAGAACGACTGATTCAATTTTGAAATTGTTTCATTTAATAAGATTTCATTAATATTTCATTAATCATTAATCACATTAATTAATCTCATTAATCACTCTGGTATTAAAATTGTAATATAATAATACTATAGGTATTTCTATGCAATCTAGTATGACTTATCGGTGAAACATCACCAAACCTAATTTAAATTCGGTTTTGTAATGAATGTTGCAGAGCAAAACTAACTCGAAGACTTCTTATTATTTCATTTGCAACATAAAATACTAGTATTACACGTAGTAAGAGGTGGTACTTGCTTACGTATAGAGTGTGAGTCATTTCAGGTTAGCAACACAATTCCTTTCTGAGATAGATGAATCAATATTTCTAATGTCAATTTGCTGAGAAACTCGTTACACCAGAACAGTTTCTTAACGATTTTTATACCTTTATAACTTTGAAATGATTGTGCTGTGAGTGGATGCTTTGACGGTATTTGCATGTATACATACTCCGGGTACAAATAACGAAAATCACAAATTGGTGGATTGACGGAATCGGTGCATATTGCAACAGCCGTGTATCGCAAGCGACCCCGCACTCGTGCACGATCTCTTCAGCTGGTTGTAAAAAATACACTCCACTCCCTCTTCGAAAATGTATTGTCTATAGAGAAACTATCTTTTAGAAAGTCTGATATACCTATTTGAAAGAATAAAGCCTGAAAATGAAAGTAAGGAAACGCCCTATTGATATGAAATTTAATAAAGATGGTGTTTTGCAGAAAAATACCAAACATTTACATTATAAAAATTGAGATTGTAGGTCATTTGGTTTACGTGTATATCATTCTGCACAATGAAGAAAGGTAGCTATCTTTATTTGACAACTATTACCAAATGTTATCTAACGAAGGAAAGTATTTAATATGACATTGCCTATTAAGAAGAAACGTAAACGTGACGTTTTATCTGAACATATTAAAAGTGAGGTGGTGTCTTTATGGATTACACCGACCAATTACTTGGTTTTGATAACTGGCGGAATGCGACAGAACGGCGTTCCGAAGCCTCCGGAATAATTATAAAATTATACTATTTCTATGAAATTAATAATTAATTTGGGGGCGTTCCGGAGCCTAAATATTTATAAACCAAACACACACACAGAAATAGGAATTTGAATCTACATGGATAAAAATAGCATTATTTTGAAAGATAAGCGCGGAACATATCAACCAAGGAAGGCAGTGGTAGCCAATAATTGGTTTACTCTCACCTACTATTGCTGCTGATAAAACTGAACTTCAACAATTACTTATTTTCTCCCATTTGTATCATTAAATTAATCGAAGATCAATTTCAAATTCGTGTGCACGTATATGCATCCTCGTACTCGTAATTCTAAACAGCTTGTAACGCACGACAGGAAAGTAAATAAATTATTCTACACGACGACAAATCTCCAAAAATATAAAGAAATAAAACGTTTAGAAAAGTCTCTCACAATATTTGTACAATGCACAGTGGTATATTTGAGTCGATAAGTTAGCCGAATTCTGGAAAGTTAGCAGAAACTGGATGATTACAGATTTTTTTCGTTTCGTCCAATAAGGATATCTGTAGAAACCAATATTGTAATTGTCATAGATACATACGTTCAACAATACTACTTGGAAATTGATCGTTTGCTTCACATTTGGATGTTTACATTGCAGCGCATTTTTGTTGTTTTTAGAGTTTCAGGAGGTAGTAAAACAGTAGACGAAAGCGACGAGATGTTGCATGCCCCAACTTAGTGCGGTATTTATAATCGGTTAATACACACGAATTCAATTGCTTTGGTTTAAAATGCTAAAAATATCATCATATATTACTCGTATGTTGGAGTGTCTTCATAATAGATCGTTTACGCACACATTTCGGAGTTTCTTGCACGATCCTTACTGCATCTCTGTGTCGTTTACAAACACATTGCCAGTTATAATAATAATAATAATAATAATAATAATAATAATAATAATAATAAAGACTTTATTCATGTGGAGAGACTCGGTCCATCAGGCCCGCTCTTCCGCGTAACCACGTAATACATAAATTTATAGATAAAAATTGAAACATTATTCAGAGATACCTTTAGTAAATAAAAATAAAATACAACTTACAGATGTCATGCCCCTGGTCTCACAGACGCGATAAGAATACAACGTCCGAGCATTTGCCTTAAGTAGTTCTAAATGCATGTCAACAATTTCATATGGACTGGCAACGAGCTTGCTTTGCCGACGTCTGACGACCTCGCGGGGGTGGGGGCGGGTGGCAGCAGCCCCTTCGGCAGGTGGGGGAGCCGCCCGCTGACCGAGGGCCCATTGAGGCAATCGCGGCCTCGGTAGGGTTCCTGTCGGGCGGCCGAGTCGCCACTTAAGAAAACTCCCTGAACCCCTGGACCCCTCTGAACGCGCGGCGCGGTCCTTGACAGAGCGGGGCGGGGCGGAGCGGAGCAGTGCGGAATGGGGTCGGGTGGTGCGGTAGGAAAGGGCTAGGCGGAACGGGTAGGGACGAGGTTATGCTGGGCGGGGTGAGGATGGGTTGGACGGGAAAGGGGCAAAGCGAAGCGGGGCCGAGAAGGAAAGAGATGGCGGAACGGAGTAGAGCGGAGCGGATCTATGACAGGCAACGCGGATTGGATCGGAAGGAAAATGGGCGAGGCAGATTGGGGAAGGGCTGGAGGGATTGACTGTGAAGGGTGGGGAGAGAGGGATAGGGGCGAAGTAAGACCGATATAGAGGAGTTGCTCTAAGAAGGGACCACTATGACACGTCGGAAAACAAATGCACATCATGCAGGCCGATGGCATTGCAAGATCTTGTGGATAAAGCCATTTACAAATAAGCTAACTATAAACGAACGCACTGATGAAATGATGGCTTGGATATAACCTGCAGTTGTGTTCCAGCAGGGGAAAGAAGCGGTCCCATTTAATAGTAACTCTCTATAAGACGGAACCGAGCACGAACGGGCAAGGCGGAACGGAGTAGGGCAGAGCGGAGGTGGGACGGGCAGGGCGGAGTCGCGGCGACACCGAGCGGGCCCCCAGCGGAACACGCGGGAAGAGGAGGGCTGAGGGGGGCAGCGCGGAGCGGAACGCGGGCGGGCGGCGGGGCGGGGTTAATTCGATGAGGGGTGCGGGGGAGGTGAGGGCGGACGTGCGGGCGGCGTGCCGCTTTTGTCGGCTGCCGGGGACCGCGGATTCCCTCGACTGGCAGGAGGTCCTTGGCTTTGCCATTGCTCGCGAGCAGAAGGCGGGGCCAAGTGGTGGGCTACGCGCGAAAGAAAACTACGTTGTGCATTCCGAAGGGGAGTTTCTGTAGCTGAGCTCCGGATCAAGGCGACGTTGCCATATTTGCCTGTATTAATCGAGACGAACTAGTAAACTCCGGAAAATGAATTTCAAAGGAGGAAGGAAGAATGTGAATTTCTTAGTGGATTTTCAATATGAAAATATACGTAAAAAAGGAAATCGCTATATAATTACAATAGAAAATCGATAACGTGAATTTCCATGTATCTCAAATAGCTAATAACACTTCCCCCTTTTTAATTTAGAATTCAAATGCACGTCGAATCTTGTGCGAACTATAATATACCTTTGAGAGGAATTTTAAATAATGTAGACGAAAAATAATATCGTAAAAACTACCTCACGCAGGACTAACGTTTTGCTCAAAAACTCATAAATAAGAATAAGCATAAGAAGACAGGAAACTTGGACTGATGTTATGAGCCCTCACGGAACGGAAAATTTCAAGACTACGAGAACCATTTCAAAGACAATTTATGGATATTTATTCATGTATAATGAAATTTAAGAGTAAGGGATCGTGTGTGTTTGATATTAATATTACGGTTTTTCGATATTATTAAACCCTTTTCACAATCACGGCATTATTGGATTTACGAGTAATAAGAGAAGCAAGAGAGGCACTATTAATTTCACACTGTTTTTAATTTCGTAACAATATTCTGTAATTATACTAACATATCTTATGGTAATAAAAAAATTGATTAAATTTTGGGGGCTCTTATCCATAGAAACCGTAACCACGTTCTCAGTCTGCTTATTCATTAATATAGTATTATTTAGAAAAACGTCTCGATTGCTGTTTTTGAATGTAAAATATCAAGAGAAGAAACGCTATTGATTAATAAAGAAATTCGTCATACACAGGGAGCATTCGGACTTCATGTTCTTCAAAACGTTGAATTTGTTTTCGGCTCAATTCAAACTTTCACTTTACAAGACCAAATCTCTAGCAAAACAGAATCGCTTTCTTTCTACATGAAAAAAGCGGAGAGAACATTTTACTGCCATACTACTGTGGCGTAATAATTGGACTCATAACTTCTCTCTGGGAAGTTGTAACTTGCAAAAGTACCTTTAATTAGGTACTTTCCGAAATTTTGAAATGCGTTTGTTAGTTCCATGCCTAGTACGTTAATTTACTTTATATTATTTTATTTATTTAACGTGAAAAAAGTTAAAAATCGTAACGTAGAATTAAAAAAGTGTAATTTGCGCACATTTTCTTGAGCATTTATCCCTACCGTAATTCCTACGCAGGTGAATTATGAATACAAATTTATGATAGATATTATGAATACAAATAGTAACGAACCTTTTTGAATTGATTGAAGTCAAGATTTGATAAGAAGATATCCTCTGGCCCTGTTATAAAACACTATTTTCAAAAGCAAATCAGCAACAGATTTTGACCATTTCGGCGTTGGCCAAACAATTCTTTGAATAACAATTTTTTCTATTGAGCTGAAGAAAATGTGCACAGATAGTAATGCTACATTAATGTTCAGAAGCAAAAGAGGGAGTGTCATTGACCCGAAAGCTGAGGTACTTGTTACAGGCTTGTAGGATTAGTCTTAGAATTATACGTTACAAATGGAAATGTTAAAATTAATATTATCTTCCATTTTGATGCTCAGTACAGTCATTGTATAGAAACAATTATACTTTTACTGGTCTGAAAATTTACCTTTATTTTATGGATAGTATAATTTGAGATGACCGTGTATACAAATACCATTGGCATGAAATATTACCATTTAAAACGTATAGAATAGTCGATTACACCAGAGGTAAAAACTGGATTAAAAAAATATGGATTCTTACTATTGTATAAAGAATTGTCTTATTCCAGATGACTTTGTTCGATATTCAAGAGGAGAAAAGATACATGATGGATGATGGCTTGAAGCAGTAAAGGATATCGTGAGTTCCTTTAAGATATTTTTATTTTAATTACTTAATTCATTTTAACCTTTTCCCACCCATTAAGGACAAAGGCCTCCTGGTACAGGTAATAATATGTACATTTTTTACTTTCACAAGACATCTTTCGATATAATTAGTAAGAAAGGCAAAATTTTAATTCCACGTTCTTTTTAGAAAAATGGAAAAAAATACTGTGCATCACACAGTCTCAGAAATATAATCAATATTTAGTTCTCGATATTTTCGATATCATTTCCACATCTGTAATTGTTTCTCCCGGAAGAAAGTTTTACGGGTCGAATTATTTAATTCTGTATATGAATGTCGAATTCTGAGTGTAAAGATAGTTTCGTAAAATAAAAACAAGTACATATAAATAATAAATAGTAGCCTTTGTACATTGAAAGTAATATTTTCGTATAAACCCTCTTCGATGGACGTACAGACGTCCTTTCTTAACTACCTGCTTGTGCTGTCGAGATGTGAAAGATGATATCGCTTGAAAAGTCTTGAATAATAGCCTCTCGAATTTGTATTCTAAGCTGCATGAGAACATAAATAAACCAATCGGACACATTTATTATTCGAGAGGATAACTATAGCCAAAAGCAACTCCAGCGCTCCAACGTGAATATTTAATACGTGCGCTCTAGGGCCTGTTGGCCTACAAGGTGCACTGCGCCGACCATCCAACTCAAAGGCCGTTGAACACACAATGCTCGAGGAAGACGTGAGATCTTACTTTGAAGACAACTTGAAGACAATTACAAAGGACTACGAAACCTTTATATTAGAATTTTATATGTCGCTGGCCTATAATTTTAAAATCGTCGAATTATTCTATCTACGTGTTCAATGAAATTTCAAATTACACGATGCATGCTCATCAAAATTATAATGTGGAAGACAAAATAGAGCACAATCTGTATCTTATGGGGGTGTACTTTTATCAGTTCATTTTTATTAGAATAAGAAATCTTGGCATTCCTAAGAGACTTTGTATAGGATGAACCTGAATTCCATCGATTAACTACTTGGCATCCTGTGTGGACCAGGCGCAGGTCCATGAACATTTCCAAAATATGTACTGTTTAGGTTATTCATTCCCATTTTCTGGGTCATTGTGTCATATGAAGCACTGTGTTATCAAGAACTGACGTTTAAAAAACTCCACCCCTGTCAGCTAGTGCATGTAATGTGAAGCACGTTTTAATGCTTCCTCGCTAGGAAAACTAAACATTTGGAGTATTTGATCGTGAGACCATTTTTGATTCTCACTCCTGTAGTTGGTTGTTGAGTTAAGATTGACATCGTTAGGTTACGATACTGTTCAATATCTATGCTCATAGCGGTTAATTATAAACAGAAAATCCAAATAAAAATGTTAAAATGTTCTAATTTAAATGACCATCTTTATTAGAACTAACAAATTATTTGAACAAGTATTGAATAAAAACTGTTGTAAAATAAATTGAATGTTGAACAAGCTCTTATTTTTTCTGGTTGCCATTTTAAAAATTCTTTAGATGAACCATTCTGAGTACACATTCGAACGCTATGTAGTGTATCTGAATACGATAGAGTCTAAAGGATACGATTTGGGTTTGATTAATTTTTCATTCCTTACTACATTGTCAGTTACATGTCAAGAAGTGTAATATAATGTCAAATATGTACGCTGAACAACAGTAAACTGAAGGGCAATTTTATACTTACTGTACTTGTATACTTAATATTTCTGACATTAATCGTTAAATACTGCAACACGAACACGCCAAAATATAGAAAACGAGGAATGTAAAATTACAGAATTTACAAACTGTAGAGCGTCGCAGCATAAATGCGAATATCATAAGACTATCATAAAAACAAATTACTCTCAGTACTTTAGTAACGTTGCATATAGAATCATTGAAAAAAATATTAAGGTAATCTAGACTGATTTGTTGTAATGCAAATTTTACATTTTAGCGTTTTCATTGTCTTATAAGTAGTAAAATATTGTTTCAACGTGCGTATTTGGTGTGCTCTGCTCTTTCTGCAGAATCACCTTCAGAACTGGAAAATAGAGCTTTCTTTTCTTTTTTCTTTCTCACATATTAATATATTTGAGAATAATACACTAAATTTTTCTAAAGAAAAAGCCATGCTGCAAAGAATGATGCCGCGGTTGTGAAAAGAAATGTGTATTGGGAGTTCCAGAATAAAAAAAAAACCCTTCGTTTTTAATATCCGTGCGCTCGTTTTCACACACTTGCGTCTGTTAACAACAGTTAACTGTACACAGGATATTTCGCAAACTGGATAATCCCCGATGTTTTGATTTGTGAGGGTACTTTATATGAAGCCCGTAGTACATTTTCAAAATTTGCTTCTTTTTTCTTTAAATTATTTCGCTCGACCGTAAAACAGCACTTGTATGAATAGGTCCAATTTTCGTTGAAACATCTGAAAGCTTTAAATTTTAATCTTAGGCGTTTCGTTTACTGAAGAGGCTTTTTAAGAGTAGATGAATTAGTATAGTCGCAATATTATTTATTTTGAAAGTTACAAATAATACAATAAAATATGTGATTCTGTCATGCGTCATTACATTCATGTGTATGTTTTATTCTAATGAATATTCATTCTGAAATCGTTGTGTAAAGCTGAACAATGGCCACTTAAAATAATTATTGGACAATTTTAATTCACATCTAATAGCATGAAAACTACAAGATAACTAACGTCACATACCACATGAGTAAAGAACTACACGGAATAAAAAAAGAAATAAATATTGTAATTGCATTGCTTGTAGTGCATAGAAGTTGGAGGAGATTAGGTCGAGAAATGAGTTCATTTATGTTTTTTTGTTTTCATCAAAAACGCTGTTAAAAAAACTACGTCAACTTTTTGACTTACCTTCGCACTGATACAAAAAGAAACAACCTGATCGATTAGTTTACGCATTTTATGAACGAAAAAATGGAGGATTTATGTTCACATAAATAATTATTATTCTGCACAAAATCCCTAAAAATTATTGTAACGCATCTGGTTGTTCTGTTCTACAACTCAATATTTAACTTCATGACTGGATCATTTGAGAGGTGTTTGCTGACAAATCATCCAAGCCATACTCATTCTGAACAAGATTCGTATATCAATCATCAACATCAGTAAAAATGACACAATTATAAATTGAAACAAAATCTTAAATCACTTACGGGGGAACGACGGCGATGCAAAACACGAAATTCAGCTTCGTAAAACTGTCGCAATTCGCGACTGTCAGAGGAACCTTTTTCATTTTTCAAAATTCTTACAGAACGTGTAAGTTCAGGTTCGTTTAGATATTGTACAGAAACGGTACAGTGTAAGCACTGTACATACTACTTTTTGTACTTATGTGAATCAAACATTGAATGAAATTACACCAGTAAATTGGCGCTTAGAGATGGAGATTGGTCCAAGCGTATGTAGCTGGGGATGCATCGCAAATCCACAACAAGTTTGTTTGGGGATGCAAAATATATACTGCCTCCACAATTGAATAAGATAGATACGAAAAGTTAAGATCAAGAAAAAAATAAAAACGATTAACGAAAACTCACTCAAATGCACCAGCAAACAATGAATTTTCTATTTTTTTTTTTTGAACCGTGAAAGAGAATAAAATATCTACAAGATTGCCACTTTTCCTATAACCAAAGCAACCCTCTCACACAATTCTATATCTGGTTTGATTGACAAAAATCCAATTGATATGGAATCGAGAAAGGCTTCGTTGGTGGCTTCGCTTCTCTCTGTACATGAGCCAGACCTTAAAAAGATTTTATATTCTAACAATTCATCAGTTTCATACATACAAAATATCTTGTTACAAATAAGTTCCGTACTTCTACTTTTTCGTTACCAGGGCCCTGTAATAAGAGTTTTTCTACCAAACATTCGTAGTTTTTACGCGCATTACATAACTTTGTCTCCTCCGTAGCGAGAAAGTAAAAAGCGAGCTCTGCAAACTAAAGCTCGGATGCGTCGGAACTGCGCTACCGCCCGAGAAGAAAAGAAACCTCGCGTGAACCGCAAGAACCGCTTCCCGCGAGGTCGACGGTGCGAGGCGCCGAGCTGCGCGCGGCACAGTGGCCGACTCAAATGAGAACGAAAGCGAAGCGCCGCGGCGCGTCGCAATTATCGTCGCCCAAATGAAAACAAACACCGGCCCAGGGGCGCGCGGAGGCTAACTGACGCGCGGAAAAACAAATGCCAGCGCCTGCAGGCGTTCGCTGGCTCGCCCACCCGCGCACCTCGCTGCCAGGCGCGGGAGGTGCAGCGGAACGTGCCGCTTCGTGCAAATTGGAACGAAGGAGCCGAATAAAGGAAGGAGGCAAAGGGTTTGCCGGCGCAGTGTGGTGGTATGCTCAGCTTTATTCAAGCTCTATGCGACGCATCCAACTGTTTTTTAATATAAACTAAAAATTGTCTGTCAAACTTCATAACTACTTCTTATTGATAAAATTATGACGAATGAAAATTTCATACGTACGTTTCAATAAGTACATGTCACGAAAACAATATATTTCATTTTCTTATAAGCTGCCACAGAGCATAGAAGAATAAGCTACTTGTAATGTTGCAACATATGTGTAAAGCTGTTGCGAAAAGTCTTATTTCTTGACAGAAAAGGTGGTCTTGCGCGTCCCCGATAAAGAAAAAGTGAATTTTTCTTGCCGGTTTATGAATAAAATTATTTCCTCGAATACGTAGTGTAGTCAGAATTTACGTTTTATGGGTTATTTATAACGAAATTGTGGTTTTCACCTTAACGTCTGGCTGTTTGTGAACGACACTAGCGTCTAAACAATAGATAGGATTTACTCCACCCCCCGGATTTGGTCTTACGCCCAGCTCCACTTGACATTACAACCTCTTAATGTTTTAATATCGTAAATGTTTATTTTTTACCTACTCCCATCACATCCAGAGATTCCTTTTCTGAATGAAATTTATTATTGAAAATTATACAGTATTTTAATTGTTAGTGAATACTTTTAGAAATAGTAATTTTAGCATAATTATGAGTTGAATTGGGTCAATTTAAAAAACGTAAACAAGACTTTCAATGGAAAGGCTCCAAATGTTTTCAGTAAACATTTTTGTAAGAATAGATCTTCATTTTTAACTTAAACACTTCATTTAAGATCAAAGTTTAGATAAACTGTTGATAAACTACGAAGATTGTGTTTCGCTAAACCTTCACAAATGCTGCTTTGTTTCATAATCGTAACACGTTTACAAATACGGATGAGTCCACCACGTGAGACATGGGCTTGTAAAAGGTGAGCACAGGTACGTGCACACTTTTTAAGTATTTAGCGACAAAACACTTAAAAACTATGAATTACGATGAGGAGAACGTCTCAAGTCTGGTGGTTAGATATCCACATAAGTTGTGCTCGTGACATTTCGGCCCCTCGTGTTAAAATCTCTTGGTACAGGCCCGAGATAGGACTCTGGGAAGTTTAGGAGTCGTGAAGATCCTCTTCACTGGAAATGACGTTCGATTGGCTGTATTTATTTATTTAGCCAAAAACTGTGACGTAGGGGAGAAAATTATCTGGCACGATTTCATGAGTTTTAGAATCCCTTCCCAACAATTTAACTATTAAATTTTGAAGATGAATAATAATAATATTATTAACAATAATAACAACAACAAATTTACAAAAGCGAGGGATTAATATTTCAAAACTAGATATTTTCGTTGCAAAATTACAGAAAACTTATTTTTAACGGTAAAGGAACAAACATATTTGATTTTTCTGTATTGTTAACAAAATCGAAACTCACCCTAAGCTCTACTACCACTACAAGCAAAAGGAAAGTTCAACAAAACGGTCGCATAGTGAAGCTACATTTACGTCCAGAAGCAAATCAAGGGGCCATCTCAGCATTTGCTCAATGGATCAGGGAAACTGGACAAAAACCCGATGGAGATGGGGGTCATTGACCCGGAAGTACATTATTTGTTACAGGAATATTGAGTCTTTTTTTAAATTCTATAATGCAAATGTTGACTAATTCATTATACTATATCTTGTTTTTGTTAAAGTAAAAATTATTTTTCTTTTTGACGATCAGTATAGTCTCTAATTGTATAGAAACAGTTTTGCAGCAGAAAAGATTTTACTTTTAACTTAACTTTGTGTACCAATATTAATTGTTTAATTTCATCTGGCAATGCGTTGTAAAGTAACGTACATGTACCCTCGCTTGCACAAAAATGGGCGATGTCCTGAGCCGAACTTTACCAGAGTTTTCCGACCCTGCCCTGCCCTGCGGGATC